>OZ001260.1:5299129-6524850 GCA_963924015.1 Macrophya annulata
CGACTGCGATAAACATGGCATACAATTTGTCAAAATCGATGATGACAAGGCTGCCAAAGAATTTGGAATCGATTCTGTACCCGCTATTGTTTATTTTGAAAAGGAACTCCCGAATGTCTATGACGGTTAGTTAACTCGATTGAAATTAAGACATTGAAAGATTATCATCATCTAGATCAAGATTTGCTTTCTATTCCAATATTACTGGATCAGCAAGCTTCTAATTTTAAAATTACACTGATTTCAGGGGACCTCGAAAACGAGGATGAGATTTTGGAGTGGCTTTTGGCACAGCTGGAGAAGGACGAAATAGAAGACGTGACTGACGAGATGCTGGACCGTTTGGTCAAAGAGGGAAAGACTTTAGCAGTACTTTTCTGTAAGTTTGTACACATATAGGTGCGATTTTATGTGACGAATGAATGAATCAAGTGTTAGAATTGCTGATTGGTTTGAAAATTGAATTTCAGACGATAACAATGACCGCAAGTCTCAACGTGTACTTAACGAGTTGGAAAACATTGACGATGAGTGTGACGCGCTTGGAATCGTCTTTGTCAAAATTGACAACATCGAGGAGGCCAAAGAGTATGGAATCGAAAAGATCCCCAGTTTACTTTATTTCGAGAAAGGAATACCGACGCTTTATGAGGGCAATTTAGAAGACGAAGAAAAGGTTCTCAAGTGGTTGGACCATCAGCAGAAGAACGACCAGATCGAAGACGTGACTGATGAGATGTTGGATTTAGTGATTGAAAAAATGCCATACGTTGCTGTTCTCTTTTGTAAGTATTGAAGAGCAACATTTGAGCCAAAACAATTAAAAAAATTTTCATCATCGATTTTTACAGACGATAAGGACCAGAAGAAGAGTCAAAAAATACTCGTTGAACTTGAGAATATTGACGACGAATGTGACCAGAACAATATAGCCTTTGTCAAAATTGATGACGACGAAGAAGCCAAGGAATATGGTATAGACACTCTTCCAACACTCGTGCTCTTCGAAAGACAGATACCACACGTCTACGAGGGTTGGTACAGATTAGTTTTTATACTTTAAACAAAGTATTGACACAGTGGAATTCGATTGGAACATCATTCTGAATCGTTGCGATATTCTTGTCCCATTTTACAGGCGATCTTATGAACGAAGACCAACTTCTGGGATGGCTTTTGCACCAAAAACGACACAGTGAAATTCCCGAGGTCACAGATGAAATGATGGAGAAACTTATCGAGACCGCACCATTCCTTGCTGTATTGTTCTGTAAGAGATTTCATAGATCTTAATCTTTGGATATCATCTATTTCTTTTTTTTTTTTTTTTTTTTTAATTGATTGATTAGCAAAGATTAGAAATGAACAAAAATTAAGGGAAAAATTTTTGTGAATTTTTTAGATGACAAAGACGACAAGCAAGATATGCGGATCTTAAACGAGTTGGAGAACATCGACGATGAGTTGGAAAAGGAGGGTATCGTGATAGTTCGAATGGACAACGACGCCGAGGCAAAAGAATTTGGAATCGATCATTTACCAACGTTGGTTTATTTCGAGGAAAAAATTCCGGCAATTTACGAAGGAGATCTTTTGAACGAAGACGAAGTTTTGAAATGGTTGATCGAGCAGAAGAACACAGCAACCATAGAGGAAGTTACGGATGAAATTCTGGCCGATTTAATTGACGAACATGAATACGTCGTCGTGTACTTCAGTGAGTTAAATTTTTTGAGTAGGTAATTTAATTCAGCTGCTGATTAATTGACCGATTATTTATTATTTTTCAGGTGGTAATTGCGAGGAGGGCGAAGAATGTGACAACATTCTTTTAGAGTTGGAAAATATCGACGATGAATTGGATGAAACTGGTATCATTTTCGTAACAACCGAAGATACTGTCCTCGCAAAGAAACATGGAATCAAAAACTTCCCAACCTTGGCTTTCTTCAGAAACAAAGATCCCCTGATCTACAGTGGCGACATAGAAGATGAGGACGAAGTACTTTCTTGGGTAACCGACGAAAACACACTTCAAATACCAGGAAAAATTGAAGAAGTTAATTCCAAGATGTTGGAAAATATTTTAGATGAAAATGATCACGTTGTTATATTTTTCTGTAAGTATAAACCGATTTTAAAGTGAAAATATGATCTTCGAATGTAACAGATATTTTCTATATATATTTATTTACTTATTCATTTATTTATTTTTATATATAAAACGCGATTTTTTTCGCAGACAGAGAAGGCGACAAAAAGAGTCAGAAAATTCTTCAGGAGTTGGAAAACATCGACGACGAATGCGAGGAGAAAGATATTGACTTTGTCAAAATATCCGACGAGGGTATAGAAAAGGAATACGATCTTCCTAGTCTACCTGCTCTAGCTTTTTACAGGCATAAATTCCGTCAGATTTACGCAGGTGATATGATGCACGAAGAAGCCATTCTCGAATGGGTTTTAGAGCTTCACAGTTCACAGCCTGACATCATCGAGAGTGTTGACAGAAAAACTCTTCAGTTATTGATCAACGACGTTGAACATCTTGCTGTATTTTTTTGTGAGTATGAAAAAAATTGTTATCATTTTAATTTAACGTGTTAAATAGGTTCAGGAATCGATCGTTTAAGGAACAGGTCCCTTGGTTCTTAATTAAAACCGATTTTGTTGTTTGAGGATAGCTGCATAAACTGTAATACGGTATAGATAGAAGTAAGAAAATTTTCTTCCCAGATGATGACAAGTGTGAAAATTGTCCTGAGATACTAGAGGAACTCGAGACAATTGACGACGACACGGACAAACATGGCATTCAATTTGTCAAATCTAAAGATGCCAAATTGGCAGCTGAAATTGGGATCTTCTCATTCCCAGCACTTGTTTATTACGAGACTGGTGTCCCCATCATGTACGACGGTAAGCAAAGAATGCTTTTGGTCTTGGCTTTTATCCCGAATCCCAAAACCTGAATAAAAATTTAAAGTTTACTATAAAATCTCCTAGCCCCAGTGCATTAATATATTGTCGGATCCTAGAATGATGGATTATCTCCATTATACGATGCAAAAAGGAGATGATTTACATTACTTTGCTTATTGTACTTCCTCGCAAAGAAATATATATATTTTTTTTTTAACCATAATTAATTTTCGATGTTACTTGTGTCTCCATATGCAATAAATTATTTTCGAGGATAATTGTATCGTTAGTTTTATTAATAGTTAAAAAAGAAATGAAAAAAAAAGTAAAGCTTCTTTTCACTTTTGGTAGGCTGAAAGGTCTTGAAAGATTGAGCGGAGAGCAGGGATGGAATTTTGATCATTTCTTCAGAGAGGAGATCTTGGCAGAGAAATATAATAACGTGTTTTTTTTTTTTTTTTTCAATTTAACAATTGATTTTAAATATTTAGGCCACATCCTTCATTTCAGGATCCTGACGGCGACAGCCAAAGAGTCCTTAGACTCTAGTTGAATATAAAAATGGAAAGAAAAAAAGAATAAGAAAAATGAGAATTTATAATATGATAAATGAGAAATTTTTAATGATTATTATAGATAAATGCACACAGCATCCGGAATTTGAAATTTATCAATTAACGTAATCACTGTAACTTTTGTAGGCAATCTTAAGAACGAGGACAAAGTTCTGGAATGGCTAATTGAACAGAAAAGTAAGCAAGTTTCTAGGATGATGATTATTATTACTGGCGTATTATTTTTTGTGACTTTAATATCAGTTATAACAATACCGCCAGGGTACAAGTACAACACATACGCCGTGGTAATAACCCCGGTTACACTTCCACCATCGCGTTCACCATGAATTATATATTATCAATAAACGCACACTTACTTACGCCACCGCCATAAATCTAATAAATTAACTAAACATTAATTAACAAAATTATTATATCTATATCTGTCGCTATATACTATTATAACAACAAACAAACCAAGAAAACAAACAATCCAAAAAAAACCAAAAAAAAAAAAAAAATCAAAAAACGTCCGCTCCGTGATTTCTTACTTTGCATTTACGATAGTCTTATTCACATTTTCGTTGTGGCGTTGATTAGGATTTTTTAATATATTATTTCGAACTACAAAGGTTTTTTTTTTCTATTCATTTTGCAGTTTTTATTTATTCATTATTTTTGAGCAACGTGAAGTGTCAACGTTTTTTTTTTTATTCTTCTTCTTCATTAATTTAAAGAGAAAATTGAATAATTTTGACATAATTATTGATCTCAGTCCTCGCTGCTCATACTTGTCAGTTTTTTGAAAGAAAATATTTTTTGACAGCTGTTTATCTACGTAGTTTTTCTCTTTTTTTTCTTACGTTTTCTGACGCATTGTCAGCTTTATTTATCTAGATACCTAAATATATATAAATTTCTTTTTTTTGTTCATTATACTGCATGGATAACACGTAACTAAAGGCGCCCCTCCGCTTAGAACAACAACTAGAAAAAAAATCACGATTTACTTAATTATTTATTTATTTATTTATTTACTTATATAAATATATAAATATCATAAACTGTAGTTATACAGATACGTAATATTATACATACGACTATATATATATACATAATATAATATTATCACCATCATTTATCAAATCCCGAAAACAATTTCACCTTCATTATATTATATATATGTATACCTATATATATAATATTATATACATATTATATATAAAACTATATGTATATATACATATATATATATATATATATATATGTATACATTTATTCACAATTCACGTATGTAGAAAATATTTTATTATATCTGTCTGCACTGTGCATGACCGGTACTAATTAATATGCAGGTAATGATAGTGATGATGACGATGATGACGATAATTATAATAATGATAATGATGATGATGATGATGATGACGATGAGGAAGATGACGATGACGACGATGACGATGATGACGATGAAGATGATGATGACGAAGATTCCGACGATGAAGATGACGAAGACGACGACGACGACGACGACGATGATGATGATGATGATGAAGACGATGCCGGTAGTGTAAAAACAGTGAACAAAGCCTTGAAGAGAACCATAGACAAAGGTAAAAGGACGCCGATGGGAAAACAGAGATAGGTTACGTGAAAGCGGAGTGTGCCAAATACGGACTTCGTGTGAAACCAGTGTGATACCTTTAAACAACCAACCAAAAAAAAAAAAAAAACCAAACCAAACCAAAACCAAAACCAAAAAAAAAACCAACAACTTGTGATATAGATAATAATAATTGCCAGTGACAATTGAGTAATGATAATTGAATAATCGAATGAGACATAATTAGTGAAAGCTTGTTGGATCAGGATTAGAATTACAAATTACCCATTGCTCGCGGTTGAGCTGGGCAGGAGGGCGTACCGCATGAAGATTTCGCCTAATAAATACGCAATCCTTGCGATCCTATTATAATCCAAGAAACAATGGAAAAAAAGATTGACAAAATAACTAAAAAAAAAAAAATACAGAAAAGAAAAAGAAATATCCTCCACTGCACTATCCTCGTCTATAAAATCTCTCTCTACTCTGTGATGGCATGGCAGACGACAATCTGCTATTATTTTTCTCGTTATATACGTATACATACATAAAGGAGCTGCGTACACGATGTTTATAAATATTATTAAAAAAAAAAAAAACAATTCATTTTATCGTTACATAATTAGTTCTGATATTAATTAATAAAGAGATATATAAAAAAAAAAAATAAGATGGTGCGTGGCTCCGTTAAATAATTAATATATAATTATATCGGGAATATCTATCTGTCCAATTACATAAATTTTTCTTATGCGAATTGTTATTATGATTATTATTATTATTATTATTATTATTATTATTGTTAATATTGGTACATGGTATATACATGTAAATTAGACAGCTGTCGTCTGCAGCGAGTTCGGAGTCGAGAGAATCGGACTAGCCTCCGCGTATATAATACACATATTTGTGAAGAAATTTTTTTGTTTTATTTTTAATTTATAGTTATATACGATAAAATGAGAATAGAAGGAAATAATTAATGAATTAAAGACATTATAAGAATGAAATAAAGAATATATAAAAAAAAAAAAAAACAATACCGACCCACGTACGAAACTTGCAGTCAAAATGATTTCGTGTTTTGAAAAAACAAAGACCAAAAAAAAAAATGAAAGAAAGAACAAAACTTGTGCGTAATAATAGTTGTTATTATTTCCGGAAGGTACTCTTTATCGTTTTCCGCACCTGCTACTAACTGCTGATTTTGATTATACATATTAATGAACTGATCAAAGTAAAACCGGAGGCTGGTCCTAATTGACTAGCTTATGTAGAATTGATTGTATTTATTTATTTTATTTTATTTTATTTTATTTTTATTTTATTTTATTTTATTTTATTTCTGTTTCTATTTAACTTACTGCACGTTTTGCTTTTGCTGCTCATTATTGAGAGTGATTATTAAGTGATGAAATTAAAACAAACCAAAAATAAAAAAAAAAAAAACCAAAAAAAAAATCATTTCAAAATATTCCGACAGGCTAGCCAATTCTCTTGTCTGACTCGCATATATTTGGTGACTGCAGGCGATGGCTGTTTCTACATCGGGATGGGCGGTAAAAGTGCGAAACCCACGATTCCTTCCTATGCGCCTTACCAGTGCTGTCCAGCCGAAGTTGCACGTAGTACCAAAGTCGCCAAGGCCAGTCCAGTAACCAAGTCTGGTAGAAAATCAACAAAGCTGGTTGCACCCCCGTTAAAGCCGATAAACAAGCTGTCGGCAAAGCAGAGCAAAAAGACAGCAAGCCTCGTACCACCCTCTCCACCAAAGGAGAGCAAATCGGGAAAAGGGAAAAAGGGATTCTTCGGAAGTGGTAAATATCTGAATTGGTTGTGGTAGATCCGATCCAAAAAACAAAAACCAGCTAAATGCCAAAAAAAAAGAAAAAAAAAAAAAAAACAGAATCCGAGGCCCATTTTATTACTGTCAAATAACTTTTTCATAATTCACATATAGGTATATCATACCCATGCCTATAATTCCTAAATTTTTTCAGTATTTTTATTTATTTATTTTTTTTTTGTTTTTTTTTTTCATTCAATTTTTTAAACATTATTCCTCTTCCTGATCATCGCGTCAAATAATTGTCTCGAGTATTAAGTAACTGCCCGTATATTTTTTTTGCTAAAGCCCCATATTTGTACCATCTGCATTATAGTACATAGGTTAAAAATTGGGCAGATACTTAATCGATGTATAAATTAAACTATATAAACCTTCTCGTGTATATAAATAACATATATATATATATAAAAATATATATAGGGCTTGCACGTACTCGCGCGTAATGTGTGAGTTTCGAGTAAAAGCCCACCACACCAAGTGGTAGGCATGACACTTTCGTGTTCCACCACAGATGCAGGTGCCACGCGGCTGCGTGGTCTCTGAAGAAACATCACGGGGTACACAGAAGTGGTCACTGAGCAGTGGATCGGAGCAGTGCTGGTCGCCTAAATAGTCGAGACTTAAGTTGGAAAAAGCAAACATATATATATATAAAATAATATAAAATGATATAAAACTAAACTAAAATAATATATAAAAATATACATATATATATATATTATATAAAAAAAAAAAAAAAGAAAGAGAGAGCCGTGATAAAGAGATCGGTAGAGAGAAGCCAAGACGAGGGATGGTATAGAGAGAGGGATAAACGAAAGAATAACCGTAATTGTGATAGATACGTGAAAGAAAAAAAAAAAAAATAATAAAAATAATAAAATAAAATAAAATAATATCCATATCTTTCTTATGCTACAAAAACGAAATAATACCTGATAATTGTCAGGTGAAGATTTTAGGCTGCCAGCACTACGCGAGTCCTTCGCCCTGCGTATAAGTTCTATAACTATAAAGTTCTATACCTACCATGCATATGCAATAACATATTGTCTCGGAGTATATGGAAAAAAAAAAAGTAAAAGTAACAAGTAAAGTATCAGGAAAAAAAAAAAAAACCGAGAAATTATAAGCCGTCCCTAAGCCTCTGTATAAGGATAAAGAAAGTAAATAATAATAATAATAATAATAATAATAATAATAATTTACAAATAAAATTAATGGGAAATATTATTTTCAAATTTCCGAATAATTATACTGAGAGCCGTGGGCTGGATGTTGCAGTTGTAGCTGGGATTCCATACCTCATCAAGGTCTAGGGAGAAAAACGAGAGATAAGAACTAAGAACAAAAAAACAAAAAAACACAATATATACATATACATACATAAATATACGTAGATAAAGGAAGTTGTGGTTAATCTCGGAAATTAAATATGAGCGAGAGATCGAGGAACGAGTGAGAAAAATGAAGAAGGGATTTATTGAGATATAATCTTATTGACCTCGAACCTTGAACCTTTGAACCTTTGAAAATGAGCGTCGACGACAACCTGTGGCGATATTGAAAAGATGAAAAAAGAAAGAGATTAGGGGGCAGAGGAAAGAGGAAAAGAGGATCATCCCAACAACGATCGTCGGGTTGGAGGCCAATGGAAGTTTACCAGGATGAGAAACTTCAATAAACGTTATCCAATTCTCAGCTAATTAATCATCAGTATATGATTAAAATCAACAGCTTAACATCGAAAACAACAGAAAAAGAAACAACACCAATATTGTAATATAAATAACATTACAGTAGCAACTGATAAGAGACATTGTTAATTTAAAAAAAAAATCAATTTGCTACTGATTAAAAAAAAAAAAAAAAACAAAACGTCATCATCGTCAATATATAAGATCAGTTTATTTAATTCTCACGACTATACGCGATCTGTGATTAATTATATTCAATACATATATATAATTATAATTATGACGATAAATATTTTTTTTTCGTTTTTCTTTTGTATTTGCATCACAAGATATTATAGTCGCGGGCAGATATATATATATTATATATATAAAAGTCGTTTTGACTTTAACGGTTATTAGATTTTTATCATATTTAATTTTTTTTTTTTTTTTTGAGTTTTCGTTTCTTTACTTTTCTGTTCATCGTTTTTCTTTGTTTTTCTATATATTTATTATATTTTTCTTTGGCATTGTCTTTAAGTCAGACAACATATATAATTAAATCCGTATTTTTACGCAAATATCATGCGGTGTTCCTATCAATCAATTCAGCTATATACATTTATACGAGTTATAAATATTATTTACCTATATATATATCGATCATTAGCAACCCTATACGTAACGTACCTACGTCATCGATCATCTATTCGCTATTAACTATTACTAGTATTCATTTACCTATTTCACTATACATATATATACATTTAATTAAGTAAATATATATTGTTGGTACAACATACATTATATATTACATATGATACCAGATATATTTGTTACAATAGTTTTAACGAGAGTTAATCATAAAACTCGCGTAACTATTAGTTGATTTCTTGTTATTGAATCAAAAAAAAAAAAAAAAAAAACAAAAAAAAAAAAAACGTCGAATTACGCATGTATAACTTTAAATCGTCACTCATTTTCGTAATTTTTTTATTTTTTATTTTCAATATTCTAATCGCCACCACCTTATAGATTTCAGAGTTCAAAGTTCAGACAGTTCTTATCATTAAAATAATTGGAATTTATACATACAGTCGATCGGTTTAGTTTTTTTTTTTTTTTTTTTTTTTTTTTTTTATCGCTATACGTGCAATTGATCATTCAATCATTCATAAATCGGTGATCAGTCAACGCACTAGTAGATTTTTTTTTTCTTTTTTTTTTTTTTTTTACTCAAAACGTTGTATCGTATTTTATACTTGTAGAGTGACTATTCGAATGCTTTCTGATGCTTTTTTATTATTTATTATTATCCCTAACAGATTAATTAATAACCCGCTGAGAACACATTTTGCAGCATGTATAGCTCGCTCGATTACATTTATTCTTTTTCTTTGTTTTCTTTATATTTTTGGTCATTTTCCTAAGTTTTTTTTTCTTTTTTTTTTCTTCTTCCTTTTTTTATTAATTAAATGAATAAAAAAACACAAAAAAAAAAAAAAAATCAAAAAAATACAAAAAAATACAAAAAAATAATAAAAAATCAAAAATCAACCCAAACGGATCCATTTTTAATCTATCACATTGCACGAATGTTACTGTTTTTACCTGTATTCGAAGAACCCAAAATCATCGCTACTAATATCCGTCCCTATATCAAAAAAAAAAAAAATCTTTTTCTCAAAAAATGGTTTAAATGGTCGTGCAGTTAAACTTATTCCATACCGGGTTTATCTAATCTATTTCTAATTATATATACCAGCGCAGAAAAAAAAAAAAAAAAAAAAAAAAAATACTTGAATAGAATATGCAATTGGACCAAAGAAATCTGGCCAAAGACCTATACATATACCTATAACTAATTATCAAAGTGATCCTTTAGATTATATGAATGAAAAGATAAATAAAAATCATACACACACACACATACACACACATACAAATAAATAAGTAAAGGGATAAATAAGCACATACAAATATGATAGATTACACACGTTTTACAATACAGGCTACGCTCGCGCTAAATAATTGAGCTTAACAGTGCAGCTTGAAATTAAAACGGTAAATCCGTGCATTTTGAAGTATAATTTTTATGACAATTGATCAGATGGAAATAAAAAACAAAAATCAAAAAAAAAAAAAAAAAAACCAAAAAAAAAAAACGTTAGAAAGAAAATTTTAAGTATTTTTAATAGATGTTAAAATTTTGATGTCATAAATCATATTGTATGATTGAAATTTTGTCATAGAAATTTCTTTTTACGAGTTATATATTTATATAATAAAATACAAATACATAGATACACGCATACATACAAACATACATACATACATACATACATATGACGTTATGGTGGAATTATTTTTACAATCGTTTGTTGAATACAATATTTATACCACTATTGGTAAAATATTATACTAACGTAAGAAATTTTCAATCAAATGGTAATATATTATACCTCATCATACAGCGTTGTATAATTATATATACACGAGTACATATAAAGAAGGAAATGATTTAAAAAAATAATTAAATAAAAAATAATTAAATAAATAATAATAATAATAATAATAATAATAATAATAATAAAATAAGCAAAAAAACACAAAAACAATTACAAAACCTATAGTTTTATTAATGATATAAGCGCAACATGTATGACAACATATAATATGAGAATAAATATATTTCCTACTACTAAATCGTATCCTTTATATATATTTGCTTGGCCCATAGACTTGACTCTTATGGACATTTTAAATAATCCATTAATACGGTACATTCAACACAATACACGACATTCAATATCCATTCAGTAAAACAAAGGATAGGATAGTGGGAGACGATTCTCGTTATAAAGAAATTAAAAAAACGAGAACGAAAAAAAAATTGATCATATTTTGAAAACGTCTTTGAATTCGTGCAAACGAGACTCGTCTCGAAACTTGACTTTTTTTTTCTATCAATAAATAATAACTGATAAGCAAATAAGGATTATCGATGGATATTGTTGGCTGCGTTGTCTCTGGACTCGACTTCATCAAATTGGTTATGCCTCTCTCTTACCTTGTGTCGTACACTAGACTTCTCTACTTTGGGGATCCCGACGAGGATATACATAGGATCAAACAACCATTTAATAGGGTAAGTTTAAAGTCTCTTGCCAATGAGACCATACGTAGATTACGATGCAAGCAAAGTCTGTTCAAAAGCCATTCCAGAACGATTACCCAGAAAAGAACGATCGTCCCCATATTATAATATTAATATTAATTATGATAATATAAAAATTTTCCGACTATTATAACTTTGTTAATATATTTTTCCACTTGATTTTTTTATCTAATCAATAATTAGCCGAAGTTTTATTACTTATTTTACATTATCATAGACCCTCGTGGAAAAAACGAGACTTGGTCATCAATGATTTTCAGAGTATTCGTTATATCTGCATTTAATAGTCTTTGAGTTGCAAGGAATCGCCGGAGATATTGGCGATGGAAGAGAATGGCAGTAAACTGTCTTGTATCCCAGGTAACCTCCTGGACGAGGCTGAGGTATTGAACTGGATGGTCAGGCAGAAGAATGACGCTAGTATTGAAGAAATCGATCGAGAGACGCTCTTCAAATATATCGAGACCAAGGAATTCCTGGCTGTAATATTCTGTGAGTATTTCTTTTTTTCTTTTTTTTTTTATTCGTTAATATTTGGTGCTGAAATGATTCTCAGAGCTTTTCATGATCTCTTCTTACGCAGACAAAGAAGAGGATCCTGAGAGCCCGCGAGTCCTGAGACACATCGAACTGATCGATGACGAAGCAGCAGAGTATGGGATTAAGATAGTGCAAATGAGCGATCGTCTAATGGCGAAAAAATACGGTTTTCGTAACCCACCAGGAATCACATATTTCCGTAAAGGAAAATACATTAATTACGACGGTGATATAGACGACGAAGAGGAGATCCTCGACTGGCTTACAAATCCTGAAAACATGGAATTGACTGACCACATTGAACGAGTGAACAGAAAAATGTTTCACAAAATTCGCCAGACCTCTGACTACGTAGCTGTATTTTTTTGTGAGTAAAATAGTTCAAAAATTTTCTTAACGAATATTTAAATTTCAATGGTTAGACGAATGGTTTAAGAAATTTCATTCGTCATATACAAATGACAAACGAACAGAGTGATTCTGTTTAGACAGTAACGACTGTAAGCAGTGCAGTAGAGTATTGGCAGAAATCGAACATATTGACGACGAAGCTGATGGCGCAGGGATAAACTTTGTCAAAATCGATGACAGACAACTTTCGAAAGAATTTGGGGTCTTCGCTTTACCTGCCATTCTCTTCTTTAAAATGGGCTCGAAGGAACCGGTCATCTACGCAGGTGAGTTCAACGATTCACCAATCGATCGAGGGAACATATGGACTAGGTAATAATAAATAATTTCAAAATTAATCAATTCGATTGAATTTTAATGACAGGTGACCTTTACGACGAGGAACAGATCCTGCAGTGGCTATTAACTCAGAAAGATCCATCTGGGGAAGTGATCGAGGCTCTTGAAGGAGAGGATCTTCTTAATCTAATACGAGAATCGGACGCCCTGGCTGTGTACTTTTGTAAGTCTGACAGTCCCACAGCCGCTGCCAACTGCCAAGCAGGAATGTATCTTTAGCCTCTCTCTCTCTGGCTGTACCAGTACCATGCTTACATGATGATGATGATGATATGATATGCTTTAAACTGTTCGTATTCTTTGCACTTCGCGATTTAATGCGGTTTTTGTATTTATTTTATTATACCTTATGTACCATTTTTTTTTTTATTTCGTTTTTATCAAAGGCAAAATAAGTCCTCCAAAATTTTCTAGATTGTGTGTTTTTTTTTTCTTTTTTTGGCAACAGCCAGTACGGAGAGATAGGTCTGTGTTCCTGTTGAGGGTACGACCTAATTTTGTCGTCCATGATATTGTAATCACTCATAAATTGCTCTGTGTTAATTGCTGCGCGTAAAGGTTATCAATATGATTAGATAGTTTTACAGCGGACCGAATCACGTGTAATTAGCAAACTATACGTCATTAACAAAATTTGAGAATACTCAATGATTTGAATTTGTCCATTTCATTTCATTACATTTTATTTTTTATATATATATATATATATATTTTTTTTCTCTTTTTATTTTCTTTTGGTCAATCTTCAGCGTGAAGCGCAAGGATTTACGTAACTTAGTTACATCGCAAAGATCGAGTCGATTTGATTATTAAATAATAGTTAATATTATTATTATTATTATGATGACTGTTAATATTATTATTATATTTATTTGGGCAATGCTTTGTGAATGAAATGTCTAACTACCTCCAACCAAAAAAAAAAAAAAAACAAGAAAAAAAAAGCTCTGTACACGATATAAACGAATGCGCAGGGAACAGAACTCTCTGCGACTTGTGCCAGTCGAAAGCATTTCGAAAGCAGAAGCGACACAAAGTGGAAACGAAGAGCACCGATGCTGCAGATGTTGCAGAAGATAATGATGGTACAAGAAATGACCCTGATTTCTCATCCAATCGGTCCAAATATCATTTTTTGTTTTTTGTTTTTTATTATTTTATTTTATTATTTTTATATAGATACACTATTCCAAGCTCAATGTAATAAGCTACAAAATATCTTGAGCAAAAACCATTAATTATTATCTAATTATTAGTTCCATGTAGAAATACCAAAACTTTTTTGAAAAAAAAAAACGTTTTTTTTTTTTTAAATTTTATCTAGACTCTGATGATATAATATCATATAAATATTGTTTGAAATCAAACAAAGAGTTTGCTACAAGTTTTCCAGTTTGCGTTACCGCTGATCGTCAATCCCATTATTATGGGATATATTTCATTTCGTACCTACACCGTTAATTACGTCCCCCCCCCGCCCAAAAAAAAAAAAAAAAAAAATTCCAGCATGCGATTATCCCCATGCGCAGCTACGTATTATTGGATTTTACCGATAAGCATGTCATAGTGATAATTTATCCTCAGTTTTATTAATCAGCAGTACAATACGTTCGTAGAGTTTGGTAGATTTTGCTGAATTGGTGTGTGCGGTGTGGTTCACCCGAGTTATCAACAATCTACACCAACCAATCTACACGAATCATCACTAAGCGTTCACACACAACTAAGATCATCTATACAACTATACGATCACGTTCGTCACATATGTCATAAAAAAAAAAAAAAAAAAAAAATACATTTCTATACACTTTCATGTAGTTCATATAGAATGCTGATTCTATTATCGCGAATAATTAATTTTTTTAACTATTAAGTATCTTCCTCAGACGGTGACGACTGCGAACAGTGTGCTGGTATCCTTGAAGAACTTGAAAATATCGACGATGATTGCGACAGGCATGGTATTACCTTTGTCAAGACTCAGGTTTGTCATTTATTCAATTGATTATCAAGTATCTTTTAACAATCCTTTTTCTCTTCGTTTACTTCACTCTTTTTAATCCTTTTCATCCCCAGGATTACAAGATAGCAGAGGACTACGGCGTCACAGACTTTCCTGTACTCGTTTACTTCGAAAAACAAACCCCTAACGTATTCGAAGGTAGGTCGATCTGTTTCCCTAAATTACTTATTCCTTCTTCTCAACTCAAAATCTTCTCCTCTCATCCTGAGCTGATTAAAACTAATTTCTCAAACGCAGGAGAGCTTTCAGAGGAGGAGGAAGTCCTGCAATGGTTAATAACCCAGAAAACTGAAGATAGAATTGAACTCATTACTCGAGTTATGCTGGAAGCTTCGGTAGAGGATACTCAGTACTTGGCAGTTTACTTTTGTACGTAATTCTTCTTCTCTTAAACATTCATCGAGCCAGTTGTCAAAGGTTAAAATCCCACTGAATATATATTAAATAATTTTTTATTTACAGACAAACAGAACTGTCACATATGTGACGAAATCTTAGACGGATTAGAAGGCATAGACGATGAGTGTGACGTTTTTGGAATACATATGGTCAAAATCCAGGATCCACAATTAGCAAAACGTTATTCTATCAAAACGTTCCCTGCACTCGTTTACTTTAGAAATGGAAATCCACTTTTATTCGAAGGTATGATCTTCGTATGACAGTTTTTTTTAGATCATCATAAGTACCTGGATCTTATAAACTCTTCTAATTATTCATTCTTTAGGAGATTTACAAAATGAGGATTCAGTCTTGGAGTGGTTAATCGATGACGACAATCGGGAATTAGCTGATGAAATTGAATCGGTTAATGAACGGATGTTGGAACGTCTTTTGGACGAGTCACCATTCCTGGCTGTATTTTTCTGTGAGTTTATTAGAGACGTGGATGATTGAAAATTATAAATGTGAGTTATAGCAGAGATGATATTTAATCGGATGGTTTATTTTTAAGACGACGAAGACTGTCCAGAATGTGACGAGATCATGGAAGCTCTTGAAAAGATCGATGGAGAAGCGGATCTGTTCGGTATAGACTTCGTGAAGATTTCTAGTAGTGAAGCAGCTGAGAAATACAACGTATTGAATGTACCATCGTTAGTTTATTTCCGTAAAAAGACACCCCTAATTTACGATGGAGATCTTAATCAAGAGGAGAAGATACTTCAGTGGTTAACTTCTCAAGACGTTTTTGAAATAAAAAACGAAATAGAAGAAGTGAATAAAAAAATGCTCGACAAACTCCTCGATGAAAATGAATTCCTGACCGTATTTTTCTGTAAGTTTCATCACGGATATATAAAATGTAAAGAAAAATTCCTGAATTCTTAAAATTTTGTGTGATTGATCGATGTTCACATTCGTATTTCCAGATGACCACAATAATGTCGAGAGTGAAACTGTTAATGAAAAACTAGAGAAGATCGATGGAGAAACTGACAACCTCGATATAACTTTTGTCAAAATGGCAGATCCTCGTTACGCGAGAAAATGGGGTGTAACAAAACTACCAGCAATAGTTTACTTCCGTAAAAGATTCCCGAGTATTTATCGAGGTAAGGATTTTTAATTTATTGATTATAAAGATCTGGAAGGATACGTATGTACCCTAATTAGCAACGGTGAGAATGAACGCGAGTCAAATTTCCTTTTTTTTTTATATTCATTTTTTTAGGCGATCTCCACAACGAAGAAGATGTCCTCGACTGGTTAAGAAAGAACAGATTCCGCCAGCCTGAGTTGAACATCTACATGTATGCTCTGATCGCGATAACAATTCTTTTCACAATGTACACCGGGTTCCTTTTGTCCTGTTTCCGCACGGAACCTCCTGCACCGGTACCTCATCCAAAACAAGCGTGAGATGGACGTTAATTGTTGTTTTGGCACAATTTTTTGGTGCCAGGTGAGACGGACTAAAATAACGTGACTCGAAATCGTGATCGGGTGTATTGATAATGATAATAATATTATTTTTGTTGGTATGATATAACCATGTGTGAGGAATGGCATCGTATATGTATATATATGTACTTATATATGTATATACATATACATATTGCTACGTAATAGCATCGAACAGATATACCATTATTAATACATCCGCGAGACCGTACAATTCCAATATTAAAATAGAAAACTTACTGCGTTAGGCGGTTATATAACTGGGTTGACTATAAAGCCTAAAGTAATAGCTAAGCTAAGACACTGTACACACACATACATACTCTAAAAAGAGAGTCCAGGACCTTGTGAATAAAAATGTTATCTTAATTCACAGGAAAAATTTAAACGAGGATCCTTTTCGAATCCTTACAATATAAATTTTTATTTGATTATTTGGTCAGATTATAGATTGAAGTTTTTTATTTTTTTTTTATTTTTTTTTTTTAGTTTACTGAAAGACACTAAATTTTCAAAACGATATCCTGATGATTCGTCAGCTTGAAAGTTTTTTTTTTTTTTCTATTTTTCTTTTTTTTCTGCACAAGAGCTTGAAATGACATTGAAGAGAATCGATAAAAGAAAGAAAAAGAAGAAGAAAAATTCGAAACGAAACTAACTAGATACGACAAATTGAACGAATGTACTAAAAAATAAGAAAAGGAACAAAAAAAAGGAAGAAAGAAAAAAAAATTAAAATACATAATGATAACAAAGTATAAATTATATATTGTAAAAAGAAAAGTAAACTCGATGCTCAAGTTTGCATAAATATGATATATGATTATTATACCAATCTCGATTACTTATATTATATATATATAAATATTATATTTATTTATTTATTTATTCATTCATTAAATTGATAGCGTAATATTTAATAATTTAAACAAATAAAAAAAAAAAAAAAAAAACGAAACCAAAAAAAAAAACCAAAAATCGAGTAATACGTAAAAATAGCTTACTAATAGTTTTAATTTATGTTATATACCGAACATGTACATACATACCGTTACACGTGCCCTTCATTTTTGTTGACATGTTTGAAAGAATTATTAATGTTATTATTAACAAATAAAGGAATGAACCCTTGGACCAATCCTAATCAGTTTATCAATTTAGTTTTTATATTATATATACCAATTTTTTCATTTCATTTCAGATCAAAATACAGGATGATTTTTTTTTTCAACTTCCCCGGGCTGATATCCCGATAAAACTTGCAGGATATCGAGGGGTGGAAAAACATGGCGCAGTGATATTTGTAAGGCCAGGGGAAGATCAATTTTATTTTTTTCAAGTAAAAACTTATATTTTTTACTACGTAATTTTGTTTCACTTGAAAAATCAAAGAGCTATTGTATAAAATATTTTTTTCGTGCGAAACTACTTTTTTTTGTGATATTTTATCGATATTATCAAAAATTATCGATATTTTGTCAATATATTATCGAAAGATCTGTTAATAAATTTCTAATTTTAATTTAACCGGATAATTATGATATGCTTGAGAGTTTCAGCAATGAAATACTTAATGCATTACCACTTGCCAAGGTGATAGTCTTCGTCACTGACTGTTTACTTATGGTAATCAACCAGGCGTTTGACCACATGGTTTTCATTCGGTCAGCGAACTTCGTTTCGTGAATATCGAGTGCTGAGTTGTCCTTATTTCGATTACACTAACGCATACCTTTCGCTTTTCAGTATCCATACGTGTCGTGTTAAAATAAATAAATAAATAAATAGATAAATAAATAAAATAAAAACTGATCATGAAAATACTTGGAATCGGGTAAAATTTTACAGCTAATAATGGAACAATTAAATTAACATCTTGCGAATCCCGCAGGTAAATCAAAGTTTAATTTAACTACACTCGTCCTTATCTATGACAGATCTTCTATATATAGTTATAGTCCTAAATTTATCTAGTCTAGAGCTCAGACTTCGGCTTAATAATGTCAGATAATGATCGGTAATGGGACAAAAAATTTTCATTGTTCAAATTCACGATATGTGATAAAAGTTGGAGAAATTTATCAAAAATTGCCCAACGTTATTAGAGTCCGTTTATCATCTGCTATCAATAACTCTAATAATAGATCGATAATTATATGACGTGTGCAATTTTAATATCGTTGAACAAAAAAAAATCGTAAAGGAATGATCGAATTGAATATAAAATTATTTCCATCGTGTAGATTTTTTTTTGTAAGATTTATATTCATATTTAAAATCGAACAATACAGCTGCGATAAGGAATAATAATAATTGTCATCATTCGAAGTAGACTCTTTTATTCATTATTACCGAGAACCTTACCGGTCAGCACATTGTAGCACCTGTATCAGATAATTATCTAGATAAAATACAAGAGATCAACCAGATCTCAGGTACAATTCGCCGCGTGGCAATATCCGAGTATTTCCGATCCAACACGAGCTCAGACAAACCTGTGCTAAGCGGTGCTCGGCAGTTGTGTGACGCACCTCGGGACGTGCGCTTCGTTGTGACACCGGGTACCTAGTATCTACGTGGTGAGTACATACTAAATACACTTATACGATTACATATCTATTTATTATCTATTGGTAAATATATTTTTTTATTCATTATCTGATCACCGATAACCTTTATCTATGGATTACACACATACCTACATCAATGATCGTTACATATAATATCTGCATTGTCCCTATCAGATTAATACACCAATAGACATTTCGTGATATCGAATAGATTTTATATTCAATTAATTTTTAATTCAAAAATTAGGAAAAGAAAAAATGAATAAAAAAATTGAAATATATTTATACTGGATTAGAAATTTTTTGGAAAACTTTCTGTAAATTTCGATAGGATTGTCACCGGTTTTCTTAGGTTACTGATATCGAGAGATTCCAGGGTAAACGTTAATAACGTTTCAAGGTTCGGGATTTCGATTCAAATCCAATTTATCAATAAGAAATTTCGAGATTAAGATGAGGGAGGGAGAATTTCAACCGAAACTTGCTTTAGCTTCTATGTTGGTAAATATCCACTCATCAAGTTAATCCCATTGTTAAATCCTAGCTGTATTTAGAGAAAATGTATGTTAGAAGGTAACTTTCGTTGAGATAAAACTGTCGTAGAAAATTTATTTCCTCAAACTATAATACCTCGATTTTTAAACCAAGCAAAAATCTGATGAATTTTTAAATTTCGTCAGTGAAACTCTCACGGAATAATTATTATCAATTGAATAATAACTACGATATGCGATCTGTCTGCAAGGTATTAACATAAGACTTGGCTCACATAGTGGGATAAAGTGTTGAGCCTGTTCCATGGGGATAAACTCTAGGCCTGAGAAAAAGAAGATAAAATAAAAAAAATAAAATATAAAAATAACACAGAAAAATAGGAACTGGTTGTCGACCGGGACTCTTTCGCCTCAGGATGCTAACCTGTAGCTATAACTGAAGAGATGCACATAGGAAGTGTTATGAGAAAACGCTGTGATATCTTTCATAGAGTAGCTGATACTTTAGTTAGCTACGATAGTATATTACGTGGAAAATTTTTGCTCCAGTTTGAAATGTCGATGAAGTGTAAAAGTAGGCTTCGGTGTTTGAACTTAATTTATTGATTTTAGATAACCGGAAGTTCCTGTGTTAAGAACTTCCGTGTTTATTATATTACTCTACGAGTGATGAATTAGTTTTGTAATATATTTCAATGTTGGATAATGGAGTGAAAATTTTTGCTATTTTATTCGCAGTTTTAACGAGACTTATTACAGCGATAGGAGACATTAATGATTTTTCAAATGGTTAGAATATTGACGAAAAAAAAAAAAAAAAAAAGTTGGTTTTAAGAAACTGTGACGAATTAAGCATGTCAAAATTAATATTTACAGAGCTGTTTCTACTCCTGTTGTTGACGTCATTTCATCAACTATAGTTATAAAAATGCATCTCTCAGTACTGGATAAAACAGTTAAGTATTACGCAAGTCGTGACATAACGTAGTTCTTCGAAAGTATATACTCCGAAGTCTAGTTCTATAGATATTTGAGTATAAGTAATAGAATTTGAAAAATTGGTCAGATCTTTAACGATAAAATATACCGTTGATCGTTTGCATATGAAATTACGGTGTCAACAGTTTAATCAACTGATCTTCATTAAAAACGTCCAAATTTTTTTCTAAATGCAGAAATACGTTGATGATGAATTTGCAGCAGATATCGTGAAACAGAAATTAAATATTTTAAATCACCGATCGTTACAGCTAACAAAGAATAATTGATAATTGATAGGGCAATTATATCCGCACTATAATTAATCGTTACATTTATTTTTCAACTTTTTGCGAGATCTTGAAAGCCTTTGAAGTAAAAAAAAATTTTTTAAAAATTTGTAGTAAATATGAGCTGACGATAAGCCAAAGTCTGACTCATGATAACGTCATTAAAAAACTGTTATCTTCGTAGGCTATAGTATTATACATTTTATACATTCACAAGCATGTGTGATGTTTGTCGCTGTAGAAACATGTACGATCTCACACTATAATGTCAGATAGATTTTTTTTGTTTTTTTCATTTAACGAAATTAAAATAGATAAATTAGAGTCTTGAATTAGATGAAGACAGAAGAAATCTCATTGTCAATAAAACTGTCAGTTAGGTGATTCGTGAAACAAAAAAAAAGGAGCAAAGACATGAAGTTTTTTGACTATTTATAGACCAGAACGCACGTTTTCATCTATTAATTAATTAAGTAATAAAATTTTTTGAACTATATACTGTACACTGTGTTGAATTTAATTTCTGAAGCTAATTTTCTGAAACGAGTTTGTGTGGTTTACCAATTTTACCGTAAACTGATAGTGTACCGATTAAATATTCAGAATATTTTATATCAGATATATATAAAAAAAAAAAACCTCGTGATTTCAATGCTGCAATAACTTCTAACAGTATAAACTGTAAAATTTGTAAAAATCTTCGACTCTGAAATACGAATAAACCAAAACTTCTGTTTTTTAACTAAAAATTTGAACCTCACGTGTACTCCACGTTTTATTTTCCTCTTTCTCTCCTTTTCTGACTTTGCACCTGTCATACACTCCACAAACGCTGCACCGGTTATTTCCGG
Organism: Macrophya annulata; assembly: GCA_963924015.1. Taxonomy (NCBI): domain Eukaryota; kingdom Metazoa; phylum Arthropoda; class Insecta; order Hymenoptera; family Tenthredinidae; genus Macrophya; species Macrophya annulata. The sequence continues at coordinate 5,321,310 of OZ001260.1, forward strand.
TGCCATATGCGTTAAGGCCCAGGTAGTAAATTGAACCGAAAGAAATTGGCTAATTTATGAAAAATAATTTTGATTTGCAGAAAAAGAAAATAGATAAATTTCTTTTTTGCGCTTCGGAAACGCTTGCGAAAATGTTTCAATTTTTTTTTTTATTTTATCATCAGAAAACAGATCTTTTTAGGTTCTTGGTAAAAATTATAATTATCTCTAATCGCGAATTGAATTTGATTGATGCGTTATTATTAATCCTAACGTTGACGCTAGTACAATACTGAAACTATAAGGCAACGTTTCCTTTGTTATCTCACAGAGAAAGTGAAAGGGATGGACACGCTTGCGTGGAACACGAACGACGTTTCATGCATACAAACTAGTAGTCGGGTCCACCGGATACTAATAGTAGTTTTGCGTCGTTCAGACTGCTTATTATACAATTTATTTTTCCCTGTTTTAACGCCGTTAACAATTAGTAGAAAAGGTACTATACCTACGTTGCAATTGAAGTAGGTAAATTCTGTATGAAAACTTCATAATTCTTAACGAAAGCGTAAGTACTAAGTTTTCGAGTATTATTATCCTTGCAGAAATTTCTCGTATAATGATTTAACCCTAATGAGTTTACTTAATGTGAGAAAATGAGAGTAAATTATGTATGATGAATTGTGTTTTAGAAACTATAGTTCAAGCTAGCGTTTAATCTTATTCTGAAATTTTCACTATACACCTGCAATTCAACAATTCATATATTTTATTTATACAGTATATATATAAAAGCACTTAAATGGGGTACAGAGAAATTAGCACACTCTCATTATTCGGTCGTTCGTGTGAAACTCTCGCTTAATCTTTACCGACAATTTCATTGTTTGCAAACAATGAATATACAAGAAGACTAAGAAACTACAGAAATTTTATGCCCATCGTGAAGCCGTACTATATACCCTACTCTCTGTATTTTACAGTCACGCAAAACGTTTCGAATATCTCACGTTAGAATAACTTTAAAAAAAAAAAAAAAAAGTAAATTACTCGCAATCATCATCGCAAAAATTTTCATTGATTTTCTTTGGCTCCTCTTCGAACTATAAAATAAATTAAAACTATATAAATCAAAGCTATTATTCAAACTTTATGGATCACCCGTTACTCCCTGATCAGTCGTTAGTCATCTTCATCAAATCCGAGCATGTAGGTGTTCGCGTGCCTACGGCTTATGCACCGATATATTCATCTGTACCAATCATTAACGTCACTGTACAAAGTGCGCACTTGGGTATACAAGCGTAGGCCAAAATTACCTCAAGTTAAGGTCGATTACGTCAAGGCTACATTTATTACCCAGACCCTAGGACTAGATATTACGTACTGCCTATACCAGCCATCAATTTTCAAGTTCAATCGCTCATATCCATAAAAACCTCATCATGTTATACAATTTTTATCCTCATAGGTTTCTTCTTCCGATTAAAGTATGTTTTAGAAAATAAAAGAACAAGGATTCAAATTAAGACACAATTACACTTATGTGTTTGCAAATTTACTCCAAAAGTATAAATCCATTTATTACAGATTGGCATTGCAATTTACAGATCTTGATGGACATTTAAGCACTCTTTGTATCGGAGGTCATTGCACAGTCTCGTTTTCTGTTAAGCATGTATCAAATATGATCAGACTGTGTCATTGATCCTAATAATCAATCTGACCACTTATAAGGTTCAGTAGCCTTACCACTTCATTACAATTGTGACTGAAGAGTGGATCAGCTGTTCAAATTGCGTATATAAAGCAACAAAGCTATAACTGTACAGTATACACATACCAATCGTAGTTGTACTTATAGTTTATAATACTTGGTACCACAACGAATCTTAGATAACTGTACACGAAGTAAATTGTCGTCATTTTATCTTGGAAGAAAAATATTACGACAACTATACGACACAACACTAAAAACTTTTTCCTTACTCTCTAGGGTATACTTTCTTGCGTTGACCATCAACCGCGTCCACGAAAGTGGCTATACGGTTCTCCATCGCCCCTCCCTCCCTCCTTCCCTCTCTCTACATTTCCTATTTAGTCGCACGTTTTTGTAATGGTCAACGAACTTTTGGTCAGACATGGTCTCGATCTGTCAAAACTTTTCGTCTCGCTAAACACTGATCGGTGAACCTAGAGTTTTGACCTGTTGTATAACCTAAGGCGTGGGTATATCTCGAGTCATATATTGAAATTGTATGTCGATTGAATTTCCATAAATCTAATATCGTCCAGGTTTGTAATTATTATTGTTAAAAAGATTCTTTGTTTAAATTATCACCGAAAACCTACTACGGCTATACACCTACGTGCAGCCATCCGTATCTCCTGGTTCCTGTCACCCCTGTCCGATTTCCATTTTTGACCATTTGCCGATTCAGCCTTTGTACATTATTATACTCTATCGCTTACTTCCACGTTCTATTATCCACGTTTCCGGTGACAGGAAATCGACGTACCTTTATACGTGACTGTCAGTTTCACTACGGTTAATGTTTATGTATATATATATATATGTATAGCTTGAAAATGGACAATAATTTCCGCTGTATCAGACCCTTCTTAACTTTATCTCATCCAGTTTTATTTTTTTTCCATAATTTTAGTCATTTTGCCAATTCGTATAAAACAGTTTCAAATACTCGAATTCAAAGTGATTCATGGCACTCACCATATGTGCATTCTAGTTCGTCCGTTATTACTGTAATTGAGTTAATCTCACGATCAACTAACCGCAAGCTACATCTCTGTGCGTTTATGTTTACTGTTACAACATTTTTTGTTTTTTTTTTTTACTTTTTTTGTGACTAGTTTTATTGCCAGTTCAGTTATACTACAAGCCAAGACAATTGAACGAACAGCTGGAAAATTGTTGTTATATTATCATTTTAGAAATAGTATCAATTCAGTCGGTTGATAGATTCTAGGAATATTCTAGGTAGTTATCGAAAGCCTTTTATCACATTTTATCTGATTCTAAGATACCGTCGTTCGGTTGAGGCTATCGACAAGCCGATAATTCGGACATTTTTTATTCGAGCAATGTCTGTTTTTAGATTTTTTATTATTTTTTTTTTTGTTTTGTTTTGTTGTTGATTAAGTCGTGTTCGATACGGAATCGATTGTCAAAATCCTTTATGTTGGATTGATAATTAATTACTTACTTACTTACTTACTTACTTAGCTGAATAGTTCGGCTCTATAAAGAACTCTCTTGATTATGAAATCGCGATAGTACATACATACATACATACATACATACATAGTCAACGAAATGTCAGCACGCGATTTCCTGACCTCAATTCCAAAAGACGTATATGTCAAAGTTCAGTTTTTATAGGGATAACAAATGCTTGTTCATTCTTTTGGTTTCTAATTGTATGTATGTACATACTTTGCTGTGAAATTCATGCACGACAATGTTGGAATGCAATTTATTTAAACTATTTAAAGTACCGATTGATACTTCAAGTATTTCATAACAGGTGATAAAAAAAAAAAAAAAATGAAGAAAAAATCGAACAAAAAAAAAATTAATCAATTTGGTAGTTTAAACTACGTCGTTAAATTCAGTTGTACTGTCTACTACTGCAGGTTAATTTCACTGTATTTGTTCCCGTTATCGTTGACTAACTCCAACTTTCTGGTCAAACGAAAATCTCTGCTCTTTCCAGTCAACGACCGCGAATACAAGTCTAGGCAATAATTTTACGCAATAGCTGCTTAGCCTAGCATTCGGTGAAACGGATTTTAATATTCTAAATGCCAAGACGTACTCTTTGTCCTTAAAATATATATAGATATTCTTTTTCTCGATTTTTCTATTAACTGACTAAGAATTGTTGACTCATTAATTCATGCAATGAAAAAGGATCTCGATTGATTACATCGGCTCATTTCTTTCTATTTAAGAAAAATCATTTCAGATCGTTGCCGAGATTCAAATTTATCAACTAAAATTTCAGTCCGATTTGAATATCTTCGATCTTGTGGAGTTTATTAAAGATGTGATACTTGTTTGAGAAATCCCCATGAATGGCGCCAGAAATGTATGACACTACTATCATAGTACGCGATTATCTACCCTTGTCTTTGACATTTATTCGAACGTTAGATTCGAGTACCATAAAGTAAAATAAAAACTTCATATCGAAGGTGAAACCACTCTTGATTTATCCTATGTACGACTGGTTGCCGGGCAGCAAAATAATAATGTTCGCTGTTTTGATAATGGGCGATAATGAGATAAGCAGCCAACGTTATCCAGATATCGTTTCAAATTTTTTTTTATTTTACTGTAGTCAGGCAGGCGACGCCCGTCCGTTTAGTTTGGTGTGTTTTTTTGTCATCGCGGGCAGTTCGCTGCTGTTGATGATTGTGGAAAATTAATTAAGTGTTTCGATAGATACGTTTCAAGTGGGTTCACTTTCGCAAGCTTACAATATGCCACCGAAAAAGCCAGTCGATGAGTAAGCCAATCTTTATATAAAAATTTTTTTTATTTTTATTAGAAAATTTTGTAACTATTATAAAGGACTTCTTTTCCTTTGGAGAGTATAAATTGATTGACACCAATTAGAATCGGCAATTAAATAGTTACAGGGTTTATTTTCACCTCCTAAAATCGGTCGGTTAATCAATTATACATAATTAGCGAAATTTTGTTTTGACAATTATTGTGCAAGATGAGATTCTTTGCGGTATAATTATTTTAACTATATCGAAATACCGATCCAGCGTAATAGCCTATTGAAGTTACGCCGTTATTGACACTGAAGCAGCAAAAGTGCAAAATTATGTTCGATCAATAGGACTTATGACCGTACGCTTTGGTGTCTGTGTACAATTAGCTACGAAGGACGTACGACAAACGACAAAGTTATACCTTTTACTTATTTCATCGTATTTTAATTTCATTCAATACCTTCAAGTCCCTAGCAATCAGGTTGCCGTCCTTTTCGATTCAAATATTTTATCACAAATTTCAATAATTGTTTTCCATCTTTCGATCAATTTAAAGAGAATTTTTTTGAAATTTTTTTATCCATATCTACTTTTGCTATTCAGTATCAAAATTTCATAGCAGAGTGATTATTCGAACACTTAACGATCGTGTGATAACTGATAATCACATTGACGAATTGCTCGGTTTGAAACTTTTTTTTTTTTTTTAGATAAGTTTATTTTTCAGGTTCGGCTTCAACAGCTGTTTCAAACTTAACATCATATTAATTAATATCTTGATCGAGTGCATTTTATCATAATTCATTGAATGAGACTTATATTCGAAACTAGCAACGTCTACTGATTAAGTTAAACAAAAATGCCGCTTGTAGGTAAACTCAGATTCAGGTCAATCCTGATAATGGTTTCTCCAGACGCTATGGACTTTGAATCTCTTGCTATTTTTAGACGGAATAACACCAAGAGCATGTGAAACTTTAAGAATTATAGCATAGACGTACAATATTTCTGATAGCAAAATATTATGACAATTTAATTTTAGTCAAATTCAGGATCAAAAAATGATCACGTAGCTATACCTGAGTTGTATCTGGACTTTCGTGTGTATATGGAATTAAATCATGGCGTTTGTAAACCGTCTTTTCGAAAAGTAAAATGAAGTTGTTTTATCGTAATTTTTCAAAACTGATTGGAAAAATGAAATAATCGACAGTTTATGATTTTCCCTCGTCTTAATTCGTGATTAAATTCAGTTTTCCTCTATTTTCAGCTCGGAAGGCATGGAGAACCAGCAGGTATGGGTTAGGGACCCAGACGAGGGTTTTATCATAGGGAAATTTATCGATATGGTAGATGGTGATGCCCTGATTAAACCTTTGAACGTGAAACTCCCTCAGCGAACATGTCCTTTAGACGAAGTTTATCCAGCTGGAGAATATAATGCAGATGTTGAGGACAACTGTGAGATATTTTAATTTTTTGAATTACTCTATTAGGAAGATGAGGTAATTAATAAATCTCGTCGTGTGGTTTTTCAGGTTCTTTAATGTACCTCAACGAGGCAACACTATTGAATAATATTCGCACGCGATACTTCAAGGATAAAATATACGTGAGTTGCATAACAGCAAATTTTTCATTTCCTGGTTCATTTACGATTTGAAAATCTATATATTATCTTTCTTTAATCTTTTCACTAAAATAACCACTCACATCAATCATTATCGTATCTAATCTCAGGCTGGGAATGTGGTACGGAAATGAAATCTGAGTTTTTGATTCACCATTCACTTATCGAACAAACTATACCATATCATCATATAAGCTTGCCATTTAAATGAAAAATTTTCGTTTCAGTCATACGTAGCAAATATTCTCATAGCTGTGAATCCATACTATGAAATGAAGGATCTCTACTCGTCTAAGACCCTAAAATCTTATCAAGGAAAATCCCTTGGCGAAACACCACCCCATGTATTTGCTATTGGTAAAACAAAAAAGAAATTTGTTGTAATATGAACGTCTTTTGATAATGATTATGAAATTTTTGTCCTAACTGTGGATAATTTACTCCGTTTAGCCGACAAAGCCTTCAGGGATATGAAAGTCTATAAACAATCTCAAAGCATTATTGTATCCGGAGAATCTGGGGCAGGAAAAACTGAATCTACAAAATACTTACTCCGTTATTTGTGCGATCTTTGGGGTTCTACTGCAGGTCCAATAGAACAAAAAATTCTTGACGGTAGGTCGATCGCTTAATTTATGAAACGAAAAAGAAATTGATGAACATACGGATGGAAACTGTTCTGATTATCATTTCCTTCGAACTAATTCAATGATAATTGTATGATTAATAGCCAACCCCGTCCTGGAAGCTTTTGGAAACGCAAAGACGAAACGGAACCACAACAGCTCTCGATTTGGAAAATTTATGGAAGTTCATTTCGATGCAAAATGTCAAGTTGTCGGCGGTTATATATCCCACTATCTCCTAGAAAAGTCACGTGTATGTCTACAAAGTCCTGACGAGAGAAACTACCACGTTTTCTACATGATGTGTGCCGGTGCGCCGGCTGATCTCAGAGCAAAGCTTGGCATAACCAAACCCGACGATTTTAACTACCTAAAGAACGGATGTACCCAATATTTTTGCAACTCTTCGTCGGAGAAGAAATTGAACAATGCTCAGAAAAGCAAGGATCAAATCAGTAAAGGGAGTCTAAAAGATCCGATACTAGATGATGTTGAAGGATTTAACGCGATAGATCAGGTACATTACAACTTCTCTAGGTTAATTTTTGGAATACAAAGAAAATGAGATATGATGTGAGTGAATTAATTATAATTTATAGTCATTCATCGATCATCCTATCTCTAGACATTCTACAGTGCATGGTTTTTGTTAGATAATTAAATAATGGCGACTAATATTTTGATGTTATTTTAAACGCTGGATGGATTTTAATCGCCATCTGCAATAGGAGAGAGCAACGGTAACATGATTTCGGTTACACTATAGAAGTTTTAGTGAAGAAATAGTTTTCATTTTTTGTTTTTATTTGTTTCATAGAAATAGCACGAACCATAGACTCTGATAGAGAGGTCTCCTTCTTCCATCGTAGATTCATATCTTGGATTAAATTTATAATAATTTTGTCGTTCTTCAACCGGAAAATAGGCCTTAACCAGACTCGGACTTACCGATGTTGAACGACTGGAGATCTACACTATGGTAGCCGCCGTTCTCCACCTTGGTAACATCAACTTCGAAGATAATCCCGAAGACACGAAAGGTGGATCGAGGATAACGGCTGAATCGGAAAAATCGGTTGCCACGACCGCGACTCTTCTCGGTGTTGACGCTGACGAATTGAGGCAGGCTCTAGTTTCTAAAGTTATGCAGACAAGCCGCGGTGGTATCAAAGGAACGGTGATCATGTGAGTTTCGAAAATGAATTCTATTCTTGATTTGTAAAATTTGAAAAATTATTGGCCTGTTCGAATTTTGAAATAATAAATCCCAGCTCTAACCATCGATTCCTTGTTCTTCCTCAGGGTACCTCTCAAGGTTTACGAAGCATGCAGTGGCCGCGATGCACTTGCCAAAGCAATTTACAGTAAACTATTCGACTACATAGTCGGACGGATAAATCAAAGCATTCCGTTCAAAGCTTCCAGTTACTACATTGGGGTGCTTGATATCGCTGGGTTCGGTGAGTTCCTTGAGAATTGAATTAAGCAAGCTAGTTAATTCCAGATGACTAAATCGATTTTATGTCACTTTTCAGAATACTTTCGTGTGAACAGTTTCGAACAATTTTGCATAAACTATTGTAACGAAAAACTTCAGCAGTTTTTCAATGAGAAAATTCTAAAGTTCGAACAGGATCTCTACGCTAGAGAGGCGCTTAATGTACCAAAGATTTCCTACGTTGATAATCAGGATTGTATCGGTAAGATATAACAATGAAAAACCATGACGTCCAGTTCTTTCTCTTCTATATCTACTAATTTATGATGATTTTATGTTCACTCTCATGTGTCTATTTCCTTACTTCACATACCAAACTTCACAGATCTCATCGAAGGAAAGGCGAACGGCATCTTCAGTCTTCTCGACGAAGAATCTAAACTTCCAAAACATAGTTTCGCCCATTTCACAAGCGAAGTACACAGAGCTTGGACCGGACATTTCAGAATCACATTACCTCGTACTTCCCGGCTCAAAGCGCACAGGGAACTTAGAGACGACGAGGGATTTGTAATCAGACATTATGCTGGCGGCGTGTGTTATCAAACGGTAAATAGGTAAATTTTAATTAGGTAATTGAACATAGTTAAATCTATAGGTTTTCAAACAAATGGCCTTCATGAAGTTGAAGAAAATTTTCAAACATTCTGAGGCCATTAAAAATAAATTCAATATGAAACTTCTTCTCTTGTTTTAGTATTTAAATTATTTTTAAGTAGCAGCAAACTTCTTAGTAAATCTCGCGTTATACACACTTGACCGTGGGCGAATCTACCGGATTGAGTATCACTTCGCAAACTTGTTTTCTCGCCCACCTTGTACATTATATATGTTTGGACTCACATCTCCCACGTGCTATTCCAACTTTGTTGTCTGATCCATTTTAGCGTTGGTAATTCGATGATTAATATTAGAAAACGTTGGTGAAGTCATCTGGCTCACAAAACGGTTGTCAATCACAAAATTCATCATTTTACAATCTTATAGGGACTTTTCAAATCTTTCAATTGATTTAAACATTTTTATTTGCAGATATTCTCCTATTTCAATTATCTTCGTAATTAAATTTTCTTCATTATTTCTCAAGTCTTTGATGCATATTTCAGAATCAGTTTATTGAGAAGAATAACGATGCACTTCATGCATCGTTGGAAGGATTAATCCAAGAAAGCAGCAACTCGTTCCTGAGGACAAATTTTGCCAATAATACATGCCCGAAGGGAAAACTAACCTTCATCAGCGTAGGAAGTAAATTCAAGACTCAATTGAGCGAGTTAATGGAAAAATTAAAGAACAACGTAGGCATCATTCACATATATTTAATTTCACATGAGTAAAGAACGAAATTTTTAGTTTTATTGATTTCGTTCGATTTAGGGAACGAATTTCATCCGTTGTGCTAAACCAAATAACGAAATGGTCGACCATCAATTTGATGGTAACAGTATTCTCGGTCAATTACGATGCTCTGGAATGACTTCTGTACTGGAACTAATGGAACATGGATATCCAAGCAGAGTACCATTCCAGGAGCTCTATAACATGTACAAATCTTACCTGCCTCCAGAATTGGCTAAATTGGAGCCAAGATTTTTCTGCGAGGTTCGTTGAACCACAAATTATTCTTGTAATTTTATTCTCGGTTCCTTAGTTCAGAATTTTTGAAAATTTGCATAATTGTTTCTAGGCGCTACTGCACAGCTTGAGGCTGAATGACAAAGATTTCAAGTTCGGTGTTACGAGGGTATTTTTCAAACCGGGAAAATTCGCGGAGTTCGATAACGTGATGAAATCGGATCCAGAGAATTTGAAGAAGCTTGTAGCAAATGTTAAAAAGTGGCTTATTAAATCGAGATGGAACAAGATTCAGTTCTGCAGTCTTTCTGTTATTAAACGTGAGTAATTTTGGTCGAATTAAGGAAGGAGTTCAGCCAGGGGTGGTTAAACTGAACAACTGTTTGAGAATCATTTTTATTCACAGTGAAAAATAAGATACTTTATCGACGACATCATCTAATCGTTATCCAAAAAACTGTACGAATGTACCTCGCGAAAAAGCAGCACCAGCCCCGAATTCAAGGAACAAGAAAAATAAGAAACTTAATAAAGCAGCTGGCTGGCATGGAGCAAACTGCGAATCAGCTCAAGACTTCGAAAGACAGCAGCTTGAATGACATTAAGAAATTAAACGCCGAGCTGGAAGCTGCCAGAGTAAAAATCAAGGTATGATTGAAAAAAATTAATTATCTGTTGCTCGAAAATCAAAAATTTATAATTGCAGTGATACAATTTTTCACTTCCTTACAGTGTGAACCAAAAATCAGAAAGCAAGAAATTGACAAAATTATCGCGCACCTTACTAGTCTGATGGACAAGCAAATAAAAGGATTGCAGGAGTCTGTTAAGAAGCAGAAGAGCGCTGAGGAGCAGGAAAAACTACGAAAGATTCAAGAAGCTATGGAGCTTGAGAAGAAGAGAAAAGAACAAGAAGAGGCAAAGATACGAGAAGAAGAAGAAAACAGACGAAAGAAAGCTGAGATTGAGGCACGAAGAAAGGCCGAAGAGGAAGAGAGGAAAAGGCAGGAGGCAGAAAATGAAAAAGCAGCTGCTGCGATTCAGGTAAGATGCAAATTATTTGTAAAAAAATTTCATTCCATTTTTTTAATAGTACAGCCCAATCCAAGTGCAATAAGATTTCATGAATTGATAACAATTTTTGATTCATCCCACTTTTTCCCCCAGGCGCAACTTGACAAGGAACAGCTGGAGGAGAGTCGATACCGTGAACTAATTGAACAGGAGAGAAGGGATCGCGAGTTGGCTCTCAGATTAGCCCAGGAATCTAACGGTCAAGTAGAAGATTCTCCACCACCTATTAGAAGGTAAATTGCGATCAAAATTTTGTCTTGAAAGCCAGACCATGAACCTATATCAAAAGTCTCCATAGATCGTTCATGTATTTTAATTTTACAAAAGGACCCAAAAATTTTTCGGCCTCTTTCTCAAGTAATTTCCGAAGCGATTTCCCCCTGGAAAATTCGTGCTTTTTTGTAAATCTGTGAAGTCGACTGAACTCAACAGGATTTAAATTTGTTTTGTAAATTTTAATGTGATTGTATTGAAATTATTCAGCGGGTCAGACGTGAGAGGACCTCCGATCAACAACAACAAACTCATAAGGTATATTGGTAACGTTTTCAGCGATTTAGCATGGACTTCTAACAACACTAACAGCCGGTTTCATCTGATTGATTTTTCTTCTGGTAGCTTTGTAACTCTGTAATAATTTCCTGTTTTATATATACTATATATATGTATGTTTTTTTTTTGTCTGTGTGTATCTGTCCGTCCTGTACCTCCTCTTCACTAAAATTAATACTTTTATCATAGCGACGAATGTAATTAGAAGAAATCTAAATTTGCCTGTTTTTATTAAGCTAGTTAACATTTTAACATTTCATACTTACTGAAATTTTTTCAATTTCGGAGCCTACTCGATATCCCAACGGCTATTTAGTGTATGAATTCTTTCTTTCAAATTGATACGTATAATCGTATTCCTTGGACATGCAATAATTATCTGGCTAATCTTAGTATCTTTCTGTTTCTGTACAAGGATATAATTTACAGTTATCTGTCATTAGTGCTTTTAAATTTAGCAACGAGTACTTGACCTCTTCCAACGAAAAATTCGACTTCATATCGATAACAAAATTTTTTCCTCACAGATCGGAGCAGGTCCGAAGCCACCAGGCAGCTATGAGCAACAAAAAGTACGATCTTTCCAAGTGGAAGTACTCAGAGTTGCGTGATACGATTAACACGTCATGTGACATCGAATTGCTAGAGGTTCGTAAAACTTTTTGACATTTTAATAAAGCAAATAATTTTTTCTCAAAATTCTTACATCTAGTCATGCAAATTGCGTTTTGATTGTATTCTCGAAATTCCGATTCTTCCATAAAAAAAAATCCACTAAAAAAATCTTGTCATCCAAAACGTAGGCCTGTCGTCACGAATTTCATCGCAGACTGAAGGTCTATCACGCATGGAAGGCGAGAAATCGCAGACGTACAACAATGGACGAAAACGAAAGAGCCCCAAAAGCGATAATGGACGCTGCTGCAAAGGCTCCACGGACGCCGATGAAACAGTCGATCAACGAATCCTCTCAAAGATTTTTCCGCATTCCTTTCGTCAGACCAGCGATATCTGGTCAACCGGAAAATCCGTATAATGCTGGTAAACGTGGATGGTGGTACGCGCACTTTGACGGACAGTATGTAGCCAGACAAATGGAACTACATCCTGACAAACCTCCGATTCTCCTGGTCGCTGGTACGTTTCTGGAATTTCTATTTCCTTTTTATGCAAAAAATTTTTTTTATCAAGTAACAAAATCTTCAGAATTGATGATTACTGGGAACAAAAGCAATGAAATTGCGTGCATCTAAGTAGTAACGTTATACACCTGCTGCAAATTGAATACAAGGTTGAATTATTCTGGGTTATGTAGTTATTATGGTACAATTATTCGGAGCCAATTTTCAGGGAATAATCAGAACATGTTTTATTCATATGACGGGTTAAATTGATGAGTCCAAGTCCAACTGATGCATAATTCGAGAAAATGAAGTCGCAGTGTTTGTAAAATTTCACAAGATGATAGAATCGAAAATATTCAAATTTTATTCATAAAATTGAAAAGGACGTTATAAAAAGTCAGGAATCAAATAAACCTGTTCATTGGTCTGATGGAACGGGGACGAAATAAGAAAAAACGAAAACAACATTTAAAAGCCGTTAAACCCTGAAATTAATTAGCCTCAAATTTTGCAGGTGTCGACGATATGCAGATGTGCGAATTGAGCCTCGACGAGACAGGCTTGACGCGTAAACGGGGTGCCGAAATACTTGAACACGAGTTCAACAAGGAATGGGAACGAAACGGGGGAAAACCCTACACGGTACCGAGTGACCGTGCCAAGTGATCCTTGAACTAGGTAATAGAAAACGAATAATGAATTATCGAGAAAAATCTTATAATTACACCCCTTTGTTTGATCCCGTCATTTTTCAAGGAACAAAAAAAAAAAATTACAACCAATTCCTAATCCCGATAATCTGACCGTTGACAACTTCATATAATTACAATTAAAATAACCATAATTATATTATAACAATAATAATAAAAATAACAATATAAGAAAATTGATAACAACCATCTTCAATATGAATATTGATAATACTTACATCAATATAAAATATTGATGCAAATCCGCGATACAGAAGTAGGTAACTTTCATAATGATGATCACAGTAATATCTACATAACATACGGTTTTTGTATCCTATCCCGTTAGGATCAACAAGTTTCGGCCGATTAATCGTGTCTATAAATTTTTCTCGTAATATGTATATCCATTAAATCAACGAATGATTCTTCGTGGCTTTTCTTTAAATTTAAACAAAAAAAAAAAAAAAATGACTGTCGTTTTTTTTTTTTCGTTCTCTTCTTATACAAATTTGTATACTTATAGAGTATACTTTCTAGACAAAAATATAACAAACAATAATGATAATAAATGATTGATCCTCGCTCATAAGTTACATTAAAAAAATGGAGCTTGTACGAAAAACAAAAAGAAAAAACAAAAAAAAAAAATATAAAAATTTATAATGGAATAAAAAACTGATGTGCTTTATGAAAAGCAAGGTGAATTGTACAGTGTATCAATTTCAAATATTGAATTGCGCTGTTTCCTTACGCGTCCTATTTGTGAAAGAAGATGTTAAAATAATAGCAGTAATATTAGTGATAAAAAAATAAAAAAAGCTATACCCTAGAAATGATTCAAGACGTGCCTTGCCGTTAGCGTTTTCAATAACTGAGGGAACGCTGATGAAAATTATCAGTATTTGAGCTTAAATAATTATATAATGCGTGTATAATGCGGAGAGTCGTTTTCATTTTTTATTGTTTAAAGAAAAATGAGTAGTTTTTTTTTTTTTTTTTTTTTTTCTACGATGACACTCGGCATTGATTTAACTATTATTTATACAGTGTGGGTTATTTAAGTACATTCCAATAGTATTTATGCCTTTATGTTATTCTAAGTATATTATTGTTTGAAAAATTATTATTCGAGGAATATTATGTTAAATAAAATTTATTCAATCTCAACGATACAATAATTCTTTTACCTGAAAAAAAAAAATAAATAAATAAAAAATAAAAACATCATCTACTTTAATATTTTGGTAACAAAAAATCCGAATAAATTATATAAATCGTACAGATAAATTTTTTTTTTTATAAAAATTTATTTAATAATAGTAACAATTCAACAATAATTATATACATATATAGGTATATAATACATATTCATTAACCATTGATTAAAAATAATTGTACCAACAAAAAAAAAAAAAAAGAAAAAGATTCTCTTTGCTTAGTCACTGTGACCCGACTTCAATTGCATAAGTTGATTGTCAAATTTCAGACTTAACTAAACGTGACTAAACGTTTCTCATAAAGTATACCTACACGTATACATACATACATATAAATATATACGAGTAAAGTGTAATTTAAAATAAATAAAATACACGGAAATCGATACTGATTTCAAATTTATATTTTTGTTTCAAATCAGTCGATTCAATCTTTGACCCGAATAGTTTTCAACAATGATTATAACGAATTAATTCACGGATACAAATTAAAAAACAAAAATTCTATAAAATGAGGATGTGGAATTGTATGTTCCTATATAATCCTGTCAAACATAATATATCATACATGCGTAATGCATGCAGTATTTTATATTCAATATTAAGCTGTAGCTGATGGTGGGGGTATCCATCCGCCAAAACCTTTCTCCAATTCTTTGGCAACGGCTAGACATAATCTGTCTTGCATCGGTAATGAGACAACCTGTAATGAAAATATATTGAAAATTACGGTAAGTGAAATGATTTATAAACTAATAATTATTAAACAAGACTCGTTCTTGGCTTGAAGTTACATTCCATAATATCTGCAGAATAGCATAACCTTCGTTCAGATACATGATAAGCTATCACTTTAGTGACCTAATTATGTATTATCATATCTTGGATCTCAGAGTTATTCAGACCGAGAATTCAAGTACAGTATGACCAGTCTAAATCTCTTTTATTTGTTTCACTTAAAAACGTGATGAAATTCTCCGCAGCAGTGTGAGTCGAAAATAATATTTTACATAAATCGATTTTGCGTAAATTTCATTGATTTTTTATCTACAGAGATTAGACTGCGCATAAGTTTTCCTTTTTGAAAATGAATGACTAACTTCAGGAATAATTTATAGGTAATCTTTGTACGTGGGTATGTGCTTGTTGTAATCGTGTCAGACCATTATATAATTTTTCTGTTCAGATCTCACCTGTATTCCGACTGGAAGACCTTCGCTGTCGAAACCCATCGGTACATGTGTTGATGGAAATCCAAGTATGTTAAAAATCATACAGTACATAGTGCTTGCAATTTGTAGAGTTAGTTGGCCATGAAACGGTGCCGTACGCGAAAGCGTTGGGAACAAGAAAACACCATCATTGCCCAGAAGATCCTGTATTCATGAAGTAATTTATTAATTTTTTTTTTTTTTTTTTTTTGTTTAACCATTTTTTGTCTCTTAGGTAAATGAGGAAGTTCATGACTCAAGGTCGGGTTAAAAATCTTCTGAAATATTACCGTGAAAATTCGTTCGAGTTTTTGGGCTTCACTACGATGAAACGACAGTTTGGCAGGTGGAATTAAAGCTTTCACGTCTTTCATTATCTTGAATAATATCGCCGACATCGTATGACGCGATAAGCCTAGGAGCGATTTTCCGACTTCAGCTATTGAGTTGCTCTCATGCTATTTGAAAATTTGATTAATTGTAGTATTTGATCTTAGGAATTCGAACTCATCGGCCAGTTTTAAGTATGATTTATTACCTTAGGATCTTCTGGATTCAAAAGCATTTGAGGCAGTTCTTCAACACCGTAAAATACCGCCAGACTCAAGTCCAGGCAGTCTTTTAACTCTTTGATATTTACCTAAAACGAAAAAAGGAACGGTGATTTATTGCGTGACTTTTATCACCATTATTATGGGAATAAAGATTCTAGTTTTATACCGAGTACACATATAGGATACGATATAATCAAGGAATCTGATATAATCAAGGAAGTAGGAACATAAATGACTGGATACTCCAAATGGACGGCCTTGTGAGTTTATACGAACTGTATTTGTAGTGGAAGAATTAGAATGTTCCACTTCACAAGTCTTATGAGAAACTTTTTTTTCGCTTTTTGTTTTTTTGCTTATGAGTTGGGTAGGCTCATCATATATACGAGTATATTTATTGATAGTAATGGCCTTGTTTTACGCACGTCAACGACCATAGCAAAATTAAAAAACATTATTTACTGTTGAACAATATTGTATATACCTTTTCGACGTCAGCCCCTACGCCGTCAAGGTAATAAGCCGCCTTCCTGACTGCTTGTTTAACGTCTTCATCAGCCGATATTAGCCCAAACGATTCCTCAATTTCTTCCATGTAACGAATCCTCAAGGATTTAACATCGACCGGGATATCAAGACGCAGTAAAGCGTTGTTCCGGTCAGCCATAACTCTAAGTGCCAATGCCAAGTCTTCGGCGAACCTGGCCATTGGTCCGATAACGAGAAAACGTCTGATATCGGCATTGTCAACGTAAGGAAAGTGGCCCTCGATTGAAATAACCCCTGAGATGAAATTACGACTGCATTTTGAATTTCGAATTTCAGGTGTCTCATATTAATTAAATCAATAAACTAACCTGGGGTAGGCTTGTGGCCAAAAACTCCATTGCAATGAGCGGGTACTCGGATCGATCCTGCAATGTCTGAACCGATTCCAATCAGAGAAGCCGATGCACCTAGAAGAGAACCCTGCAATGCAACATCGAAAAAAGTATCACATAAAGTTCTGTCACCTTTTTTTTATTTTTCTTTTGTTTTTTGTCAACTTACCTCACCCCCGGAGGATCCACCAGCAGTACGTCTTGTGTCGTAGGGGTTGTTTGTCGTTCCAAAGAGGTTATTTACACTCTCAAAACCGAGACATAATTCTGGTGTATTTGTTACGCAGAGAGGAATAGCACCAGCATTTTTCATGATTAGGACTGTCGTGCCATCGTAGTTTGCCTTTACTCCAGATCGGGCTATACTACCACCGGTATGACTGAGACCTGTCGTAATTATTTTTTATGAAAAATTCTTTTCAAAAATGTTAAAGAAAAGTTTTAATTTTCTTACCTTTTACCGCGCAGCTTTCTTTAACCGTTATTGGAACACCGTAAAGAGGTTTTTCAACCTCCAATTCCTTCGCGGTCACATCACCGGCCGCAAGTTTTTGGTCACAAATTATTGCCTCTTGAATTGCGGCCCCGAAACGATCCTCGATAACCGCGTTTAACAGAAGATTCACCTCTTTTATTCGTTCTATGTATGCAGAGACAACAGCTTCACTTGAAAGCTGAAATTTAATTTAATTTAGAAGAAAAAAATCGCGAATCTTTTTACAGCTCGGCTTCTGATTCAATTTAATAGAATTTAGTCGATTTTAAACTATTCAATTTGTCATCTAATTTGTTTTTTACTTCTTTAACACATACAATCACGACTTACCTCCTTCCGTCTTATTTTTTCCGCAATTACAACCGCGCTGAGTTTCAGAATCGGATTTTTAGCCGAAGATATTTTTTGCTCAAGTTTGCGATTTATGTACCAAAAATACGGTCGTAAAATTTGATATACAATCCCCATCAGAAATGCAACCAGCCGAATAGGCAGCTCCATTCTGAAAACGACCATTGTCTATTCAGTAAGTGACAGTGAATAGGAATCAAAGGTTTTAAACGAGAGGTCTGGGTCAGATATAATTTGATTAGTTTTTAAGGCGGTTAGTAAGCTTGGAACTCTGTCCGCGACTCTTTAGACATTTCCAATAATGTTTAGCCTTCATCAATTCCTTTTCTTGTTTTTTTTTTCTTTTTTATTTCTTTAATTTTTGCAACGTTCAATACCTACGATCGAAATTATTCTCATTTTTTATTCTCTCGAGATAATCTATTCAATTGTACTTCGTTCCGGTAGGTATAAATAAATATACGAACACGATCGCATGAAATTAAATACTTTCGTTAATCAAGGTATGTATATGAGTATGTATGTATGTATGTATGTATACGTTGTCATATAAAAAATAGACAAGGTCTAACGGCTCGGTGTTACGGCATAAAACGATGAACATGATATGGGATCAAAAGCCATGTGCGATCAAAATAACAAACTTTGATATAATTTTTCATATCTTTAAGGTAAGAACAGGATATTTAATTTTTTATTTAAGCATATTAAAAACCACATATAGGTTGTACACTTCTTCAATAAATTAACTATCACATGATATAGGCTAAGAGTTTCTGATTTATTATACTCATTAGCTATACAATAGATAAGATTTATTTAATGTTATTCAAGGATGATAATCGTTCAAGTATCAAATCTTACTTCATCAAAAAGTTCATGATTTTAAATATCCGGTTCAAAAAGCAGTTTATACTAATCGCAGATAATGGTCGTTAAATTATCGCATCCTCTTTCGATCAACCGTTAACAATGCCAAAGTTTACGTAATTCCAAATATAGTTTTTTTTTTTTTTTTTTTTTTTTTTTTGTTTTTTTCCCGCGAATTAGTCTTTCGTGGAAGCAAAATTTTATTACCGTGATAAGTTCAAGACCAGATAAGGAATCTGTAGAATTTTTTTTTTGGTATATAAATTTCATCAATTCCTAAACTTGGTGGAGTAATTTCAATGAAATAGGAACCCTGCGTAGTGGGGTTGAAAAACAAAAACTTTTAAATGATGTTAGGCAATAAGTAGATCCGTTTTGGGTGCGAGGTATGTATGTACCTACATACAGTACGCGTTGCTAAACAAACGCTTACTCAGCATTACTAAGAGCATTTGCCTCGTTTAAGCAAGACAGGAATTTCAAGTGGCGTTTATTTTATTATATTTATTTTTTTTATGCATCTACCGAGCATATAGACTCTTCGACAATCGCAGTGTGTATTACCTATTGCAATACGTACCAATACGTTAAACAATTTTCTAACACTTGTTAACATCCACAAGTGTCTAATAGACATAGATAAAGAAATACGATAACCTAGATCCAGATGCGATGGATCTGTTTAAGTATATTTAAAAGAATTCTCTTAACTCGTTTAGAAGAGTTAGAATGTTGTTAACTTTGAATGTCCATTTTGAGATTTGTGTAATTAAGAATAAGTGGTCGACTCTTGAAGCAGTAATTACAATATAAAATATTCAATTTTTTTTTTTTCTTACAAAATCTCATAACAAATTTTTTCTGCATTCAATTTTGGAAAATCTCTATACGACGTGTATTGAAATAAAATTTTTTCACCGTTTTTTTTTTTTTCTCGTTACCTAAGATCCTTCCACAATAATTACCTATACATATAATTATTACATTATTGCCTTGATTACAGCAATTTGCAAGTCTTTGTCACAAGCAAACAAAAGCCCGAGGTTGCAGTATAGTCAGATCGTTTGAAGCACGAATTATTGCCACTGCTGCATGTTTCGTTACATTATTGGTCAATAAATTTCATTTTATTTCTTTTTTTTTCCCTATCTTTCGCAATTTACAAGAATCCAATGACACATTGTCCTGGTTAGGCTTCCCGTGAAGGCCGGGGTCACGATGTGGAATATAATTCTTTATTCGATTGCTACAAATCGGTATGTAAAATTTCCCTGTCCATGATCGAAGTACGTGCTTTCCCTAAAAAGCAATAAATCGTAGATCATCGATGTAAGAAAATGTCATTTGTCTGCGAATACTTCCTATTTCATTTTTTATTAATGACTCTGAGCGATGGTCAGATCGTTTTTATAATAATTCAATTGGTAGACTTTTTTTTCGACCATGTAAAACGACCCAACTTAATATATTTTCTTTTTTTGCGAACCGATGCTTCATCTGTTCGGATTTAATGATCGGCAAAATTTATTGAAAAATTAACACAAGCTTATCCGTATAATTTACACGGATTATCTCTGATATAGTTCCTCAATAAAAACTTGCTAGACCAGTTTATAGATCCGCAAGTTTTAATTCAAGTCTTTCGTACAGATTTGATGCAAAAAAAAAAAAAGAAACGGATATTATAATTACTTGAAGAAGTGGAAAAAAAAGCGAAATAAAAAAAATTTTAATTGTATAGGTGTAATTAAAAATGTATAATTGACTATATACTTATATACCACGATTGATCTATGTTCTTCAAATCGCTTAATGTCAGCACAGTACAGTAATATGTCGGATTATCTAATCAAAGAAAATTTCTGCATTATTGTCGCGAAGCTATTTACACTACCATCGAGACTTTTAACCTCCTGCATAATACATGCCTTAGAAAATTGCTGACTATAAAATGACTATTGCTAAGACTGTATGTATAAATATTTGAAAAATACTCGAGGGAAATGAGAAAAATTTTGAGATATATAAGATCGAGTGGCAATTTTGAAGTGTTCTAAAATATTTAAGATTCGTTATTCGATTTGAGAAAACTTAATTCGACAAATTTTACCAAATGACTTTACTCCACGATTATAATGATAAAATACTATGTTGATAATATATATATATGGTGAATTATTTTTCAAGGACTTTATAATCGTGATTCAAGTTTCCGTATTAGGAATCTAATTTATTTTTTAATTGCTACCTGAGCAGTAGGTACATACCTACCTTGGGCTGAATAATTTTTATGGTGAATTGACAAATGAGTAAAGTAAGAAACAGGTAAGTTAGCAATGGTTACGATCTTCAGGAGTAATTAAACTTCGTTATGTAACACGTTAATATTTACATTTCTGGATACGGTGAACAGATAGCCATAAATCAATACCATTCAAATGATGGTGTTTTTGTATTAGGAATGAGTCACTTTATTTGAAATTACTTGATCAGCATGCCGTGCGTTGAATGATGGGGTATTATTAACCTTCGGAAAATTGTCTGCCATTTAATCGTCTGTTATGGATTGATTGAGCATAATTCGCGTGATGTGGACGCACGTGTAGTAGAATCCATAAAAAAAAAAACACTATGAATTACGTAACTAGTAACATGCGTGACTGGTTACGACTGTTCAAGAGATCTTGTCTTGTCATTCTAGTTTTCTTTCTTATTTTTTTTCTTTGGTTATTTCAACATGTTTTTCTTATCTTTTTTCGAAGATCTGGCTATCCGTTTTTTTTTTTTTTTTTTTTTTTTTTTTTTTCCAATTAGAGTAACTGCTACGATGCTAATTATATATTTACATGCCTTCATTGATAAAAAAAATGTAAACATCGTAACCTCGATCGTCTTAACAGGATAACAATTAAGTCAGTGTGCGGATAAAAAAACGACATAATTAAAATACAGATTCTGTTAAAGTCTGTCAAGACTTCAGATCAATCTTCTGGTTATAATTACACCAGTTACAAATTTTAATGAACAGAATTTATGCGCGAGCATTAACAGTGTTTTATGGATTTACCTGACATTGAGACTTGTTTTTATTATACTTATGTAAAGTAGTAGTTTTCGAACACCTTGTACACAGGAAATTATCCGTAGAAATGCACTCGTGTATAATCAGTGAAGTTAGAAACAAACAAAAATATTAAAAAATTCTTGTGATAAATTTTTGTTTCACTGAATATAAAATGCGATAAATTTATCATTTTGAATATGGTTTTTGATCGTTATACGATTATAAACGAGTCTGAAACGATAGCTAAAATTTAACAAATATTATCGAAGTATTTAACTGTAAAATTATTCTGGGTAAAGATTACTCAAAAATTAACATAAATAATTTACGTCAAATCTAACTACGAGTAACCATTCAATTTCATTTATTACTTGAATACGCAAAAACTTGGTCGACTTGTTATGGTAAAATCTGTACGTTTGCAAATATTTAACATCATTTGGAATATATTACCCATATCTTAATCTTTGACATTATTGTAATTGAAATTTTGATGGACTCAGGTATGTTAAAATCGATGATAATGGATCAGTTCCAAAAGTCAAGACGGGCGATTCTTTTTTTTTTTTTTTTTTTTTTTATCTAATAGGTCATGAAAACTATCTGGAATTCAGTTTTGAAATTATCTGGAATATCAGTTTTGAAATTTTAATATAAGATACGGAAATATTTTCTGTAAAATCATTCAGAATAGTTGCTCAGTCAATTTCAGTCTATTCTTTGACTTTATTTTTTTGAATGACGAGGTCTCTATATCTTCGTATTCTTTTTTTCTGTTACAACAATATTTTTGAAAAAAAAAAAAACAAAAAAAACAAAAAACAAACGATACTGTGTACCCAAATATTGATTGCATTTTTTTTTTTTTGTACTTTTGTACCGCAGCATCAATAGATAAAATTGTACGATAAATTTCGTACTAGAAATATAAAAATTATAATAATAAAGGTAATATTGAAACCGGTTATTATAACTTACTCAAATATTTTTTATTTTATATATATATTTTTTTTATCAAAGATAATTGTTTATTATCAGCCTAGAAGATTCCTCGGAAATGGTAGATGAACATCAATTATGCACACTGTCACTAATTAGGAAGATAAAGTCTGGACTGTAGCTGGACACAATGAATATCGAAGACGTGGACAAACAGAAAGCGTGGTGAAGCTCGCACTTGAAGCAAAGAACGTGAACTGAGGTTTGCGGATGGCCCAGAGGCTCAGTACAGGCTTTATATCGGCTTTACGAATCGCTTAAACTTTACAGGAAACCGCATAGCACATGGGACTGTCATTGCTATCAGCAGCGTTTCAAGTTGCCTAGCACAAACCGTAGTTTATTAACATATATATCAAGAGGAAACGTAGTTTCGGAGAGCGCGAGGCTACTATTACAGCAAACATTACAAGAAAAAGAAGAAAATAATTAAATAAAAATTTATGAGTGTTTAACAAGTTATTTATTACGCTAATAATATGCAGGAAATAACACGTATCCTAATGTCAAAACCATTTTTTTAATTCTGATCATTTTTTGCCTTTCAGTGACTGTAACCCGTTATTATAAATTACTGCAATTGCAGGATAATAATGGGATGCATTGGTACGTTATAATATACGTTTGAAAAACAGACCTAAGTCATTATTTTAAATGCTTTTATTTTTATTGAACAAATTAAATTCTTGATAATGTATTATTATTATAAATCATTATGGAATTAGAGAGGTAGATAAATGTGACGATTAATAAATAGAGGTAAGTTATTATTTTTTGAATTTTTTAATGAATAATCGTTCGGTAATAATTTTAACAAATAATCGTTTGCGTTGTAGTTTTGAATTGGAGGAAAAAAAAAAAATAAAGAAAATACCTAAATAAAAAACCTTAATTAATTACGGAATTTTACAAGAATAAAGAATAATGTTCCGAACTTGAACATATATGAGTTTAAACTTTATTTGAATATTTAAAAATTTTTGCAACAGACTAAATTCACGCGGATAAAATTTCCGCTTTATACGTCATACATATTTTGAAAGTGACTAGTGTGTGACGATTTATTTAATTAATGATTCCGATGGTCAATGATTATGTAAATATTATTAAATACTTGAACTATAATATTCGGTATTTGTATTATTGAAGGAATCTGACTTAGTGACGTTTCTCACTACGATGGTAATGTCGGTATTATTTCCATTCCCTTTCCAATGTTGAATACTAACAGTAGCTATGAGACCATTCACTGCGTCGACAAGTTACCCAAAGCGATATAATACGTGTGTTTAACTACAAGGTTTATTGATAACTTCGTAAAATTTGAAGTTATTTAAATAATCTTTATAACCGTCGAGGGACTAAGAAGAAACATGGCTTATCCTCGTCTAATAAGTCATCTCGTCCGATCTACGGTAGCAATAATAATGAAAATATCTTGCAATGATAAAATCGAAGGGAAGATAATAAGATCTCGTTAGATTGGAGAATTCTATAGCAATGATCGTTTGATACTATTTGAAACCTAGAAATAGTATCTTGACATTTACGCGTCTATTATTTTTCTAGAAGCTGCTTAATTCTGAGCGATTTATCACCTACACAATCCGCTACACCTTCGTTTATAACTAGTATCTCGGAAGGATAAGGAAGAGTAAAATATCTACGATTCAGCTTTCTCTCGGTGAATGATTCAAAAAAGGTGATTGCGACGACCCAGCAATTACCTACTTTTAAATATTTTCATTACAACTTGTTTAAGTTTGAATGAAAATCTGAAAACGGTTGGTCTGGGTTTATATTTCTATCTCATTTCGATGTTTTCTTATTTCATTCCTATAGAGGAAAGTATTTTTTTAAATTTATAGAAACGTACGATCACCATTTCATTGTATTCTCTACGATTGCGTGAGTCGCAACATTCAACAGTTCACATCCTTCCTTAAAGGTATGAATTTTTCATACTCATACAAAGGTTGAGAGAAGAGAATGTCCTGTTCTAGTAAATGTTGGAATTATTGACGTATGAAGAACTTAAGGAATCGTAACTCCTACATTTTATTGACCATATTACGGGTATCTAAATTACTAGTATCGATACAAACCTCCACATGCAATAGCGTTGTGCCTTATTGTTATAGCCCAGAGGTTAATTGGCGAAGCAATTCCATACTGACTACAGGAATCTCGTTTTCTCATTTCCTGCAGTATTTTATAACTATGTTACGTCAAATATATACATTATACGAAAGACACTGCGCAAATAGGCATTAAGTGTTCAATTTCTAAGACTTTTTCGATTGCGTATAACTAATGCAGAAACTGGCGAACTACTTCCAACTCCTGCACTGTAACCGGGCCCTACCCAAGGGAATATTAGCTAACGATAAGTGGTACCGAGGTGGTAGACGACTTGACTTGAACAGGCATTAGAGCGCATATAAAGAAGTCCTCTAGTCTCCGGATTCTTCAAGTTTTCTTTAAACGTACGACAGCGTTCGCTCGTTCGATAAACCTTCTGCGTATCACCATACCTACAACCATGTTCCAAGTAAGTAAAGAAACACATATTTTTGAGTATAATTTTCATACTATAAAATCAAATCTTTCTAACATTTTATAAATTGACAATTTATTTTGATCGCGAAAAATTTGTGGTTTCTTTCTTCTTTTCACAAAAACGCAAATAATTCTGTTTATGATAAAAGGTTTAGAAATCATATTCCTCAACTGTATTTTTACTTGCAGATTATTTTATTGACTTTGGTTACTGAAACTTTTGCTGGATCTTCTTTCTCTCAAGGTCACATAAAGTACAGTGACGGCAGTGGTACGTAGTGTTCTTAAATTTCTTCAGGATGATCTACGATCCTGAATCCTGATTTTATAATCTCGAATCTGAATTTTGTTCCAGGAACCAAAGTGGACTGGAAATTATACGCACCATATTCCCAATTCAAATCCCAATTGCAAGAGCATCAACGAAGAGATAGTGCGAAATCGCTGCCTCAAGAATCCCGGATGATTCAACCTGCAGTTCAAACTCCCGTAGGTGTTGAATCGAAAAATCTGGAGCCGCGATACAAACCCTTTTCCCAAGTTCCGTACCATTTGAAACAGCTTCTCACTCAATCCTACGAATCCCAGACACCTTACGTTAATCCTGATGCTTTTTTACACCAAATTCCTCAGCTTTCATTCGGGGAAGTTATACCTCGTAAACCTCAGCCGATGGATTATCAATCAAGGACCCAATCGACCATTGTAAGGGCTCAGGATCAGCGAGAACATCAAAAAGAAAAACAGCAACAAATTTTTGGCGGAAAGGAGGAAGATATTCAACAGGGAAATAATCAGGCCGAAATTCCAATCGTGTCCCAACGTCAGTCATTCACCTTTGACAAAAGTGTTCCACTTGAAATTCAACAACTGTTGCAATACCAGGCGCAAATTCCTTACAACGTTATTGCAAACCACATAATTTACAAACCTAAAACACCGTTTGTACCAGAACCATTACTAGAAGATGAGGTTGGCCCTTACAAATATCGCAGTAGAGTTTATTATTCTGTTCAAAACGATGAGAGAACCAACAAGGACCAGGAGCCTCCTACCCATGCCTCAGAAAATCACAACCGTGAATGAAAAATTTATTCAAATCTGTATTCAATAAGTTAAATAGATGGATTTTTGGGATTATTAATTCGGGGGGTAGTGTAATGTGAATAAAAATGAGCCAATGGTGAAATCCTTTTTTACGAATTCCTTTTTTTCTTCCAGTTTTGTTAACGCATTGGATTTACTTTCCCATAGTGTTATAATTCTTACTTGTAACCAAATATGTTATGCGCATAGAATACGATGTGAGATTACATGTACTAACGCCATTTATCTAACTGATCGATTCAGATTTCACCGTTGGATTAAATAGCGCATTTCTCCGGATCAGGAAAGTGGTTTGATCTATGTAACTCGATTTCCTGATCATCGAGCTTGACGCAACGTTCTTACATTTTAAAACGTAACACGTCAGTTAGTCACTTCAGAAAGCTGTAGCAAAATTCTAAAGTAGTATAACAGGTTTGAATCTTTCGCCAAGTATCCCACAGGACCCCGGGACAAATACGATATGATAATATTTACATACCTAAATGGGTATAACGTACAGGCAATAAAATAGTGTCACTTTATTTGTGCCTCAACGTACTGATCGATTAGTTTCAAAATTAAGTCGAGCAAGTATACAAACGCATGATGAATACTTTGCTAAGTAAATACATACATTCACCCGAGGAGAATCGTAATATTTTTTTATGCAATGCCGAAAACCAACTTGACTATCTAATTAAAGAATATTTCAGACTTTCAGCTTCTGGAATTGCTAGTAACAGTCTTTCACTCACAGCGAGTAGTGCGTTTCGCCAGGTTCGTGCCCAGAACCACACGTACCTCGAGGAATCTCAGGAAAAGCAGTCCATACGATATGGTATTCTAGTTCTTTACTATTTTGCTATTTATTGTCATTATTTAAACAGTTCCTGTTATCGAATCGTATTGGTATCTCAAAATTGTACAGATGTTTATTGAAGTAGTGCAAATCCCAAAACCTAACGACTAGGTGATTTTTTTTCGAAAGATATTAAGAAGCCTTTGCAGTGAGTACGGCTCTGTTTATAGCCATAAGGTTTAATTTAAAAGTTTAAATCTACTGAACCATGTCACGGAGCCTGGAGGTGGTTCGTGGTAACCCTCGGCTATAAAGTCGCTGGGGGTATCGCGCGGCCTTCTCAGATCAGCTCCACCCTCGACTCCGTCGACGCGGGCCCGTCACCATGATTAGATTACACGTAAGTACCCTTCTGCTGATTGAACAATACGCGTATATACTCACACGTACAGGGACTGAGAAATTTTGCAAGAAATAGGAACGGTGAAAGGTCACTCCAAACTCCAGAGGAGTGCAGGCTCTTGATATATTTTAACTGAAGGAACGTCGATTCAAAACATTTTATTGATTTTTTGAATCTGCTGTTCAGGCATTGTGATGCACAGCTGTCAAAAAACTTGAGAGTAGATTTTTTAACTCTCTGAAAGCTAGAAGGACGATCTTTTTCACAGACTAATCGGTAATTTTTCTAATAATTGAAAGAATAACGGTGGTAATAATTTTTTTTTTTTTATGGTCCAGCTGTTCCGGATAGTTGAGACGTAAATTTGAATTTTGATTCGAACGTGTTATCGAGGAATCGATAAATTTTGATATTGTTTAACAATAAATTTACTTGGGATCAGCGAGTGAATTATTTGAAATTGGCTTGTTACGTGCATGTATATCTTTATATTTTTATTTATTCGGAGACTTCGGCTTTTCATGAACCTACTAATTTGCAATACAGGTTCTGCGGTGAACTCGATCAATTTTTGAGTAATATCTGCGACTAGGAAACGCTACTGCAAAGTAAATGGGTGCATATATATGCATATAGGTAGTTATTTCACTTTCTATTAGAGCGCAGGAGTTCTACTTACAATCAGCTGCACGAATGTTGTTCCTGCAATCTCAAGATCTAGAATATACACAAATATATCTCACTTACCTTTCGCCTGCTTACCTAAACTATCGTTTCACTAATAGAAAGGTATGCACTATTTATTTATCTAGCGTAACAGTTCAATAAAATAATAAAAAAATTATTAATTTGAGTTTTCAGACATATATAGAATATTTTCATATATTATAATTTTTATTTTTCTTTTTTCTTTCAGATACTGATACTATCCGCCCTTCCTATATGCCTCTCCCAATTTTCCATCCAAGGTCCGAGTGACGGTAATCGTGCTGCTCAAAGCCTCAGGTACAGCGAGGAAAAAGGAATCGAGTATAGTGATCAGAGAGGTAAAAATAATAACCGAAAAGAAAGGCCAAAACAAGAGTATTTTTATAATTCCTTCATTTTGCCAAACTCCAGATTCTGATTTCTTGTTTTATTTTAGACTCGCAGGGAACGGGGGATTTCTCTATCCAGGGTGCTACAGACGGGAACAGTAATTTCCACATCCAAGGTGCGTCAGATGGAAATGCTGACTTCCAAATTCAAGGTGCATCAGATGGAAACAGTGATTTTCAAATTCAAGGAGCAACAGACGGAAATTCCGACTTCAAAATTCAAGGAGCAACGGACGGCAATGCTAACTTTCATATCCAAGGCGCGACCGACTCAAACTATCAATCCTCGATTCAAGGACCCTACGATGCTAATCAAGGAGGCCAAAGATCATTACAGTATAACGATCCGAACGGTAAATTAAATCAATTGACGAAGTCTCGAATATTTCCTAAAAATAATGGAGAAAATATCTTCCTTTACAAAACATGAGCGATAATTTTCTCAGGTTTCAAACTCAACTGGAGATCCTATGCACATGGTCATCTTTCGCCACAACCTCAACAACAACAACAGTATCAACCTGAGCCTGCATACACCCGGAGCCAAACGGAACCTCAATACGCGCCACAACCAGCACCTCGACCAGCACCTCGACCAGCACCTCAGCAACCACCCCGGCCAGCACCCCAGCCAGCACCTCAACCCACGCATCAGAGTGAACCGCGGGTTCCAGCTCAACAACCCATAAATTACAGACCCTTCGATAACGCGCCGGCCCAGATAAAACAGCTGCTTCAATTTCAATTGCAAATTCCTTATCTGAATGCCATTCCGGAACATTTGAGGTATTTTGACTCATTGTCGACGTTATTACATTTCCAAGGGCGATTATCAGCCTCGAATTCCTTTGCTTGGTATGTTTGATTCTTGAATTGATTTGGTTTGATCTTTAGGTACGATAGTCTGCAGGCTACTGCTCAGTCTCGGGCACAACCACAGCATGATCAACCACAGCATGATCAACCACCACAAGATGCACCTCAGAGAGCTTCACCACCTCCACAATATCGCCAGAGGCCACGAGGTCATCAGAGATCCAAACGACAAGCACAGCCTCACCAAGGCCAACAACAACAACAACCGCAACAACCTCAACAGCAATATAGAAGAATTCCTCAACCTGCTCCTGAAACGTTGCCTCAATACTCGACAAGCGTTCCCTCCAATATTAAACAGCTACTTCAGTTTCAGTCGCAGATTCCATACCTCAGTGTAGTACCAGAGAAGTTCAGGTGCGATGAATTTTTATTCAGCTTTCAAAGGCCGGGTTCTAAATTTTTTAAGCCATATAAACTCGAGATATTTCTTTCTGGATTTATAGGTATAATCTAGAGAGTCCTCCCGACCCGGTTCAGCCTTATCGATCGCCAGGTATTCAGCAAAATGCACCTCGAAGTAGTCATCAGCGAACAAAACGTCAAGCTCATCAACAACAGCGTCAGAATCATCAACAGCAACAACCCCAGCCGCAACAGTACAAAAGAATTCCTCAACCAGCACCTGAAGTACTGCCTCAATACTCGACTAATGTTCCTTCGCAGATAAAACAGCTACTACAATTTCAGTCACAAATTCCATATGTTAATGCTATTCCAGAACAGTTCAGGTAAGTCGAAGTTGATTCATTCTTATTTATCTATTTATTTTTTTTATTCTCCTTTTGGACAGTCGTGATGATCCTTGTCGATTTGGTTTACATTTAGGTACAATTTAGAAAATGTTCCGGCCCAGGCTCAGTCCCATTCTTCACAACGTGCACCCCAAAATACAGCAGGAGGTGGCCATCAACGCGGGAAACGTCAGACTCAACAGCATCGTCAACCACAACAACCGCAACAACAACCTCAGCAACAGTACCGAAGAATTCCTCAACCTGCTCCTGAAACCCAGCCTCAATACTCAGCTAATGTTCCTTCACAGATAAAACAGCTGCTTCAATTCCAGTCGCAAATTCCTTACGTCAATGCCATTCCGGAACAGTTTAGGTAATTGACATCAGACTGTTTTTGATTTTTAGAGGATTTTTTTTGCTTTGATAATGAACCGAAATATTTCTAGGTATAATTTGGAAAATGTGCAACAAAGTCCTCCTCAAAGTCGTGGTCATTCTCGGAGCAAACGTGAAGCTCAAGGGGAACATCAGGGACAACTTCAGCAACAGTACAGGAGAATTCCTCAGCCAGCTCTTGAAGAACAGCCTCAGTATTCCACAAATTTACCCAGCGGTATTCAGCAGATATTAAATTTTCAAGCACAGGCACCTTACGATATAATAGCTAATCGAATTATCTACCGACCTGACAAGCCGTATGTTCCTCAACCCGTTTCGGCACCAGCATCAAACTATCCTGCAAATCCTGCTTATCAGGGTCGAGGTCAAGGGGACATCAGACCTGTTACTGAACACCAATGAATGTTTAAATAAATTTTCACGTTATTTTGTATCAAATTTTTTTAATATTGTAAACAGTCTCTTTTCTCGTTCGATCTTGGAGCTTATTTGCACACCTGGCATCGGATGTCTTCTTATGATAGTGATTATCATGAAGTTTATATGGATTTAATTAAACTGATATGATCGTTCGGTTGTATAATTTAAAATAATAATAATTATCGATTAAGTTTTTGTATCAACACGTTTATATTTGATTTTAATTTGCGTACATGTGGACTAATCAAGTTGCGAGTTGGCTATTAGCCTTTAAAATAGTATGCGTGGCTAAATTTTCTTTAGTTATTGACTATTTTATATATTATTTTATACTTTTTGAAATAAAAATATTTTTTTCACGAAACCCTGTGCATTTATATGTCTTGGCGATTATCATACCTTGGCCAAAACTTAGTTGATCAATATTATTATTTATTACCTTCAGATAATCAGACATAAAATTTTTATTTATTTGCCACAAGTTAGTCGCTGGCTGGGAATCGTTCGTTTGTTGGAATCTGACGAACGTTTACCAGATTCAGTTTTTAACTTAGATTTTTAAAATAGATACCTCTTTGTGAGATCAGTTATATTCTATAGTACATATATTGTGTTATGAATTTGGTTTTTGTAGTATGATAACTTGTAAGCTAGAAACAAATTTTTTTGTAATAAACAATTACAAACTGTACCCTGATCAATTAATAAATTCTGGATACATCAATAATCAATTATTTCGTTATTTTTACTCCCCCTCCTTGAAACTGTTTATTTCAGCAATTCCACACTTGGAGCAATTTTCTACTTGAAACTTCGAAAAAATTAAATATCCGCATATATACACACTTGCATGAAGACATACGTATACACGACTGCATGCATGCTTGCACATACGCTTTAGATTTTTCCCGCCAAAAATTTTGGAACACCTCCTCGGTTCAGATGTTCTCCTGATACCAGGAGCAATTTTTCGACTTAAAATTTCAAAAACTCTTAATTTCGTAAGCGAATGAGACATGCACAGAGACAGATCTATACAAAGGCATGCTTGCTTAGACATATGCTCCTGATTTTTCCCGCCAAAAATTTTAGCACACCTCCTCGGTTCAGATGTTCTCCTGATACCAGGAGCAATTTTTCGACTTAAAATTTCAAAAACTCTTAATTTCGTAAGCGAATGAGACATGCACAGAGACAGATCTATACAAAGGCATGCTTGCTTAGACATATGCTCCTGATTTTTCCCGCCAAAAATTTTAGCACACCTCCTCGGTTCAGATGTTCTCCTGATACCAGGAGCAAATTTCGACTTAAAATTTCCGGAACGGACTCATGCAAGAGATACTTCATGCACATAAACTTTTCGATTGAAGTGCTTGCAACTGAAGAACGCTTAGTATACATACACAAACGATTGTTAGAATGCATTGAATGATTGTTCAAGAATAAAACGAACATCTTCCGTATTATATGCAATTTTGAAATAATTCAAGCTTATGCGATACTTAAAATAAAAAGTCACAGGGAGGGGAAAGTGGAAAATAATACAGCAATTAATTATTGGTATTTCTGGGTCTTTATTATTCCAGCATTAATACTATATGTATATCAAGCTATATGTATATCATTGTCAATGTTAAGTACAATTTGTAATTTTTTCTTATAAATAAATACGTTGCCATCGCAGTTTATTAAGTCTCTACATTCTCTTTCTGCAGTAATACAAATTATCATGATATTCGGTTTACAATAATTTGTTATTCGACACAACTAATGTTACAAAAATGTATCTATTAGATAAATTGTGAACTGAGACTGAGCAACACTTATCTGAACTTGGAAAACGAACGATGTCCAAAATGTGATGATCATCAATTGGTCGACTTAGAACTTTTGTAATTTGGAAATTGAACCTTGAATTTTCGGTGAAGAATGATCAGTCTTAGATTTTCATAAATAATCCATTCCTAAAATATGGTCTGGCCAAACTGAATCAACCTGTATAATTCAAAAGATATCAAACACGGAAGAATTTAGTTTTCAAACGATCGTATTTCCCACTCACAGAAGCAATACTTTCATGCCCGGCTATAATACGTAACTGAAATATGTTATGGGAGAAATGTATCGTATAACAGATAACTGATCGTTTCGTATTTCTGGTGTGTGAAAGCCGTGTGAAGTATGAAAATCCAAAACAGGTTTTTAGCTCGAAAAATAATTCGTACGACTTCGCGTTTGCAAAATTAACAGAAATAAGAACAACTTTGTAATAGATTTAAAAACAGCTGAAACGATCTTCTAATTTATGTCTATTCTACAAAACAAAAAAACCTTTTCTATTAAATTCAAGTGGTGGAAGTCTCCAAGTCCTTTTTTTTTTGGAAAACAACTAAGTTGTTCTATTTCCGGAAATGCGACACTGGATCAATTCCTTTTCACTGTAATTACAACTCACAGCTTCCTGTATCTTTGTGCTTGTACATCGTATAAGCAGACTTACGTGACTAAGTCAAATATAAATATTCGTCGCTAGCTGACCGTGACGCCTTCGCTTCAAGGAGGTGGTCATTTACCCTGGTCGAGACTCGCCCATATAGAAATGCTCGAGAACTGGAGGCCCAGTTTATTTGTCGATCTTGAGTTCACCAGGTAGTTCTACGTGGTCTATCCCAGTAAAATGAAGTACCCTGTGAGTATCTTGGGCTATAATAATTTTAGAAAAATTTAGTACATGTTCCATGTAAGCATATTTCAAAAAAAAAAAAACAATCGGTATAATATGACTAGATCTAATTAACTCAAGATTTTTGCACGCAGAATTATTCTGTGAAATATTATCACGCGGTTTAACAGTGTTGATGAGTTTGTGATTGAGAGAATCGAATTAAATCTGTCACGTCGCATGACTAATCTCAAAAGATTGAATAACGTCGCTTATAATGTTCAATTTCTAAAGCAGAAAGATCGTATATAATTTTTTTTTATGGTACTTACGCCAAAAATATCCAAATATGTTCAGGGACATTGAGGTTCAATAATTTATCAATTATATAATAAATAATTCCTATATCCGTCAAATGATTATTCTATCATCGATGTTTCGAATAATTTTGAGGATTCGACCTATCAGTATTTATCTACTCTAATTGTCGAATTAGTTGTGCAAATTTTCGAGCCAGAATATCAAAGATTGAATATCTGTATACAGAGGTTTGAAAATTCAGGAATGAGCTTGCACGAATTTCGAAAAGTACTTTCACTCTATATATTTTTGTTTTACTTGCACTTCCTCATTTCTAGACTGGATGACCATAAAATCACTCTGAGAAAACTCAACCCTTTCCAATCTCCAAGGAAAGAGGAAACAAAAAAAAAAACAAAAATGTAAATCAGTAGAGTGTAACAATTGTGAAACCTTTTCTGCTAGGTACAATACGAATGTAGTACAGTACCGTATTTGCTCCCTGCAATTTCATATCAAAACTGTCGCTTGCTACTGGTTGCATTAACTTTCTAATGCGACCACTTTACGACGGTCGATTTGCACATATCATGTTTGTTTTATATATGTAAACGACTACGGAAGTAGGAGATTAATAATACAGAATATTTATTCAAACGATTAGTTATTATATATTAGCTGACTGGAAACTAATGCACTATTTTATTTCCAGGTTCTACTGATGGGAGTTGCTCTGTTTGTGAGTTTTGTTGTTTCGGAAACTCTTCGCAGTGATTTAGAGAGTGTCAACGGTCAGTCACACAACCCTCGACTTCTAATTATACTAAAATATGTGGCTTGTGATTAACTTTGGAACTTTATATTTCAGAAAATATTCGCAACCGTAGAAGCGCAGCTCCACCAGCTGCAGTTCAACCAGCAGTGGAACACATAAACTACAGACCGTATTCTCAAGTGCCATCCAACATCAAGCAACTGTTGCAATTCCAGCAGGCTCGAGAACCAATAACTCACATTGCAGCTCAGCCACCACCAAAATTTGCCAGTGCCCCAACCCCTGCATCCAGGGCCCAATATAATCCTCAGATTCAGAATGTGGCACAATCTCAAGCCCAATCACATCCTCAGTATCAGTCACAATCTCAAACCAATTATCAACCACAACAGTCTCCAGTTTACAGACAAAATCCTCAGCAAATTCAACCGGGTTATAATCCACACCAACAACAGCAACAACATGGTAACGTTTTTCGCCCGCAACAAGGACGTGCCTACTGAAAATGTTGATTAATTAGTAAAAAGCTTTGAACCCATGTATCCGAATTTTGATAATTTTCAAACACCCTTTTTTGATTCTAAAGAATCGATGGAATTTTTGGCTTGTATTAATTTTGTTTTGTTTATGAATTCTTCGAGGTTTTATGCTTTTGTGAAAATGTTGATAGTTAATAAAAAAGAAAAACAGCTTGCAGTGCTATATAGTGATAAATAAAAAAAAAAAAAACATTGAAGTATTTAGTGGCAGGGTGAAATTTAATTCATCCATCAACAACCGCACGGTACAATATCAGCTATTTCAAGCTCTCTTCAACCCTGCTTTATAAATCTGCGTCATCTCGATTGCCTCAAAGTAGAAGGGAGAACCAGTCGGGTTGGGTGTCGAGCCGCGATTCAAGAGACTGCAGCATCAGGGAGACAAATGTTTGTCAAACTTTGGGAGTTGCGCGATATCATCGATCCCAAAATGGGATGGTAGGGGTAGAGAGACTCTCGCACTAATGGAGAGATCAGAATTAATAGATATCCCTCGCACCCTTCTTATATTATGCTTATCATAATCTACACCCCGCTATGTCCCGTCCCGTCCCGCGACGTCAGTCGTCGACAAAGAATTGCCACTCTCAGGTACCACATTTACATCAACCCTTAGATTAATTTTCTTCACTTTATTGTGAACGAAATTCATCGTGGCTCGAATGTACAGCTAGCTATATACTCGACAAAATTCCCTAAGCTATGATACACCTACTCAAATAAGGATGGTAGGTACATACATACATACATCCGTACTTTCGATGAAAGATTTCTCTCATTCTCACCGGATATCACTTACACACAGGTAAACCTGTCCCACGCTTCTGGGTACATCGAATAAATGATAATCCAAACTCGACCCAAATTCATAAACCAGCGTGGTTCTAGTTGACCAAGTTGTTAACGCGTGAGCTACCTACCCTGGTTTATAACCAAGTGGTTTGTACCCCCCGACGATCATAGATGAACTGCATACTTCACGTGCTCGTATTTTAGTGATGAGGGGATGTGAGGGGTGTCGATTTGTCACTCGTGGAATCAAGGTATCATCGCACCAGTGGCTTCGCACAAGGGGCGTATCTCCGCGGTGGTATTCGCCGATGTGGCAGCCACCGAGACCCTTGCACCGGGTCCTTGGGGCGGCCCCTGTGCCAAACAGGCGCAGGATTAGCGAGTCCATTAAAGTCGTGGACTCTATTAACCGTAGGGGTAGCGACAGCGTGACATCAACCGCTGTACAACAGTGGCGTCGACCTCGGAGCACGTGCGACGTCGCTACCCTCTCGAAAAGGAAAATATAGAAGAACAAAAATACCCTCATGATCTTCCAAGGTCAAGGGGCTAAGAAACTAGCCCAAAACCAAACTTAAAAAAAATTCTTAATTCCATATTAGCACATACTTTCTCGACCCACGCCTTCACAAAATTTCATTTCCATTCAGAGTTCAGTTTTCCATCAAAAAAATGTCTCTGTTGATTTTTGAGAATCGGCTAGAAAAAGACATTCTAATTATTCAGCGATACAGCGTGAAAGTTGAATAACTTTCGGACCGTTTCCCGTAGAATATATTTGCAATTTTTTACCGGTTAAAAATATATATAGGTGGCTAGGATTTGTGCAGAAAAAGATCTGTGGGTCCGCGCCAATGTCCGGGGTTCATGGAGGCAGATTACAAAGGGAGGATTACCGGCAGCTGGGGCACCAGGCTGCCATCTCATCTCGGCTTCCGCGAGTGAGCCATCCTTGTCGTTGGAAGTCTCTTTGTCCTTCGTCACATCACTAACATAATTATAAGAATTATAACAAGCCAAACATGGGCCAGACTTGAACCACACTTTGTAAGGGTTGAATTCACTCCCCGGTCAAAAATTCGCAAAATTTATAGCCAAGAAAAATCATTTAAACTTCTAAAATACGTTTCAGTGATATTTAGGCCCTCGTATATCGATCCTTGACGTATAATTCCTGAAGGTTTTTGGTCTCTTAACCCTTTCCGAATCTGATAGGAACCAAAGTGGCGGATTCGGTGTTAGCTGTCGGAACCGTGTGAACTGTTCTGCGGTCTGTAGTGTGATTACAATAATTGCGCTTAATCCCATGAGGGGTTGCAGCACGCGGCAACCTCCGGTGGTAGTTTCGGCGGTGGCGTCGGTGGCGTCGCGACGTTATAACCCTCTCAGTCTATCCTGTTCTATCACCCGTTGCGGAATAGGCTACCCTTAAGTCTGCCTGTTCCCAATGCATTAATGATAATATGACGGGATTTGTTTCAATAACAAGAATCCGGTACGTGTATGCCGAGCAATATGTACGGATTACCAGATCGTAGGCTCAAGTGGAGGCTGGCTGTTCTTCGGATAGGGTCTCTGTATAAATATCATAAAACCGTTGAGTCTTGATAACATCCCGAAAGCTGGTAAATCTTTAAAAACAGTATGAAGTAGATCTGTAATCTGCTGTAGCGGGGTGGACTGAAGAAATGATCTGTATTTGTGAGAGACCCTTATTAAAGAACTGTCAATTAATCTATGAGCCTTCAAACGACGCTGATTCATTGATTCGAAAGAAAAAATTGATAATAATACTACCGAGTTAGTTGGAATTGAAAAAAATCCAATTAAGGAATGAAATATCTGAGATTCTTGGAAGAATTTTATTAGAGTTTTGTGGACTGACCCATCAGCATTTCTGACTTGATTGTTCAAATTTGTAAAAAAATAAATAAAACGAAAACAGAACCATAATTTTCAATCGCCTCGAATTTAGAATTCTGCAAATTCTTGTATTAATTGTTTTATCGAGTTTTTTTGACAATTGACAACAAAAGAATGATAATTTTTATGCTTTCATCTGCGGCGTGGTGTTTACTAAGTTGTTACTTGATTCGTCACATACCATAAGGTTCAGAGCGTGCCTCCGGGTCTAAGAAACCAGTCTTCCACAATGGCTGACTCCGTAAGGCAAAAATCAGAAAGTTAGGGACCAAGCCACAGTATGGGTAGCAGGGTGAATAGAGTTGGGCAAAACGATGAGCAGCTGTCATCGGAAGCGCAGTGATTGGCCGGCCTTTTATGTCAGCCATGTTGGATTTTTCTAGTCTACTTTCCGTCAACAATAGGATCACGTGTGGCCGGAGGGTCGATCTGCCGTGCAAAGCCTAACTTCCAAACTTGCCTCGCATCGTTTAAGCGTTTATGTAGGTATGGAGATTTATGTGTTTCCCGATTCGCAATTCATCAGTTTCAACTTTTCAAATTCAAGTTTAATCGGTACGGACGGAAAGGAAGGGAGGTTCTTGGTCTCGATTGCAGATCGATGGACACGGATAGTGTTTAGTTTTTTTTTTTTCTTCTAATTATTTGAAATTGTTTTTTCTTGTTAAAGCAAAGTCCTATCATCGGTTTGGAATGTTATTTCGTTACAGGTGCTTACCTAGCAGCCCACGCAGCAGGTGAAAGACCATACTGTCAATTAGGACAAATAAAGTCAGCTTTATTGTGAAACAGATTACTTCACAGCTCGATGACCCCGAAGTATCCTGAGCAAATCTTTTCGGTTTTCAGTAAGATTCCGTGTCCCCTGTCTTAACTAAACTCTGGCCTAATCCAGGGGAAATATAGAAACAGAGGCCGAGTGAGAAATCCGAAAATCCAAAATCCAAAATAATTTACATCCGTGCTCGAGTTTCGCCAAGGACAAAGGACCAGAGTCTTAGCTGAGTTGAACGTCTCATTGTTAGTCCAAGCTGCGGTAGAACGTCAGGTGGATAGAATGACCGTTTTTAAACCAGCGGTTATACATCCCTCTGAAACTGGATGTCTAAAATAGAAGCGAGGAAATTGTTACACAGGAAGGTGAAGTCTGTTCCATGATTTTAGAAAATATACGTGTCAGGCAGTTTAGTTGTATGTACGTAATGAATTTGTACCGGGGTATGTTACTCGCTCAATAAATAGACTTTTCATCGTTTTGTCAACGGCACTGCAGTTTGCCCCCTAATAATTTATTCGAATAATAAGCATCCCAATGGAACAGTGATCCCCCAAGCATCAGTGTCACGGGTAGTGATGAGCCCCTCAATGACAGCAACCAACATAATCTGTTCCCATCAGACTAGACATAATGGGTGCATCACCGGAGCTCCTACAATAGAAGAGCAGAAACGACACCCTCGGTTATAGGTACAGGGGGCGGA
This sequence comes from Macrophya annulata, assembly GCA_963924015.1. Classification (NCBI taxonomy): domain Eukaryota; kingdom Metazoa; phylum Arthropoda; class Insecta; order Hymenoptera; family Tenthredinidae; genus Macrophya; species Macrophya annulata. The sequence continues at coordinate 5,361,081 of OZ001260.1, forward strand.
TGTTTCTCTGATCAGTGATTCCTCCACCTCTACAGCCAGCTTTTTACGCTGTTTTACCGTTTAGATTTTTCGCTCTTTTCGACTGTATACGCAGATATAGGTCGTAGTATATTAAATTCCTTACACGAGGAGACTCGCACGTGCAAATAATAACGTGGGGTTAAGAAGCAATCATTTTTGTCTCTCCCCATTTTATCTCACTGATATACCCACCTATGAACTGACTGAACCTCTGCTCCAAATACTTTATCATTTTTGTTTCCCATTTCTTGAGAATTCAGTTGAATAGTTTATTACCCGAAAAATTCTGCGGTCAATTATCCTGTCAAAGGCTTGAAAACTTTTTTGGTAAGATTTGGATGATGAAATTCTTAAATCGTGATTATTTTTATTTTTATTCTTTTTTTTGAGGGCGCGGTCTCATGCGAATTGGAAACGACGAACAGAAAAGGAATTAAAAATTTCGCATTCTCTGAGCGAGAAGTATGCGGGATATTTTTTAAACGAACCGTAATATTCACGCTCTTGAAATGCCTTCTTTAGCGCGTAGAATAAGTCGCATGGAACTCGTGAACAATGCGACTGATAATCATGTTCATATTTTATTTTGTTTTATTTGATTTGCTTAGAGTGGTAACAAGGAGATGTAATAACGATCCGCAATCCTGCGTCACTAAAAATATCCTCAAAAAAAGTATAGGACTGTGTGAGACTAGAACCTAAGCAAATATAGAGCCAAGGGATTATAAAATAATGCACTCACCTCGTCGTCAAAGATTCAAAATTCTCCCAGATTTTTAGGTTCATGGTATTGGATGGCAGTTTTTCCCTTGACAATCTAGTAGAGATCCTGGGCACCCATCGGTCACCCCGCGAGAAGGTCCAAGGCAGTAGGTAGATTATGTACTCGATCGTGTTGTACAACCCTCTTCTGTATCCCGAAACTATAAACCAGACTATGTGCCAGCCTACTACTAATTGACTACAATGCGCAGCGCATATGGAGGACTTTTTCTGTTTTGTTACCTCAAAACAAAGCCGACAATACCACGAGTCTTGAGTGGGTCCTCAATGCCGGTTTTTTTTTTTTTGGAGGGGGGAGGGGAAGGGGTGGATGACGATATACCGTCGTAGAAAATCGAGAACTGTAAGGCATTGAATCGATGTAGCACAATTGAGAGTGTATTGTGACCGAGGTGCAATTACATCAGGGGTTATTGTGTACCGTCATCGATAGTGTTTTGTTACTGTTGCTCGACAATGTTTTGTTAGTCTAGGTACAGGCAAGGTGCAGCAATAGCTGCAATTGCAACAGCAGCTTTGGCAGACCTGGTGGGAACTACTTGATCACCACTTCATACCTACATTTGTTACAACTCCTTTTATCTTAACCAGAGGAATTCTACCTCTCTTCACTGTACGATTCAATAATAACCGAGTTCAAAATTACAATGAATTGAGGCCGGCTATAACATCCAGTATTACTTCTACTTGGAGGGCGCCAAGAGGGGCCAAAGGCCAAGAGAGATTATTATTCATTCGTCCGGAAAGGCTACACTATTGCTAACATTACACACCGCCATTAATTCCGGCCATTTCAAAAGCTATGAGCAAAAAGCTATGGACTTACTCCACAGGTATGATTAAGACTTACGCGGCATACGGTCACTTCAGTTTTTGTTTTTTTTTTTTTTGTTTCTAATTATTATTATTAATTCGAGACGCTAATTACTCGAAACAATGGGACTTTCTGTGAACAAACTCGAGTACTTCTGACGACTGCAGATTATGTTCCATTGAAATTACTGCCGCGAAAAGATTTTGGCCAAATTTATTTAATCAAGGAGTTTATTTTTTGCTTATTATTATTCTCTGTGATTATATTATGTGAGTTTAATTGCAAATATATAATAACAGGGCTTTGGTTTTTCAGATAATTCTCAATATGCATAATCCTTAAAGACGATTGTTTTTATTTTTTATTTTTTTTTTTCAGGCTGTATATTGGTCGATGCTCAAACTTGTTCGTTGGATTATCAAAGTGGAAGTATAAGGTACATAGTTTGTTGGATTTAGAAACTCTCGGTGTTACTTATGGGCGGACTGTTTACCTGAGTAATTTGTCCGCAGATAATGCCTACCAACCCCAAAGCCTGTCGGGGTCCGGAGATTTTACTTATAGCAAAGTTTTTGACCGGCGGTAACTGCCTTTAATCTTTCCAATTTTTTAGCGTTTTCGCATAAAATTTTCCGGACGTTACGGCTTGCCAAATTTTCTTCACAAATTTTTATTCATGTTATGGTCAAATTGGGTTCATCAAAATTCTACGAGTGTCGATAATGTAACGATCTCAAGATCGGTAAATAACAATGAAAACCCAACGGTATACCGATCAAGTGCAATTCAGGAATCACCCTTCTCTTCGATATAATCCTTGGCGTGAACCCACTGTAGCGTAACAAACGTTATGCAGTTATATATATTCTGTGAGTTTGTGTGACGATATTTGTACAATGTTTTCACAGTTAGCCAGCATAATCGACGATTCCTTATGGAGAAAACTATAGCAAACAAGTTTATTTGCAAGAGTGTTGAATGTGTCCCATTGTGACAAAGCATCAATATATGTTTTCAAAACCAGCCATGTGTAGATGAGAGTTGCTTGAGGCATTTCAGGTACAATGATGAGAGCTGTCCCGCATTCGCAAAACGAATCTATGTGAATTAAAAAAAATAGAAGAAGAAAAACACTTTCAACTATTTTATGTAAAACTAAATCAAATCCATGTTTGAATGTTATGAAGTCCATTGATTTGTTTTTCATTGTTAAATTTAATTGGCAATTCGACTTAGAGGGTTTGGTTTTTTTTTTTTTTTTTTTGGTAAACTGAGACTGAAAATAGGAAAGAAGAAGAAAATATAATAATTCATGGATCATCGGTTGAAATAACAACGGTAATCTTTTGGCAAGCGTGACAATCGTCGACAAAGCTATATTGACAACAACACGATAGTATAATATAGTATAGTCGTAACAACGAACTCTTAAAGTAAGATATTTATTTCCAACTTGGGTATAGGTATAGGTTAAGACCGTACAAAACCCAGCGGCAGTGATTACGCATTGGTCTACCAAAAGAGGAATAGAAATGCCTCAAATATACTGACAGGAATCCGTAGGCCAGGCTAGGCAGTCGCTTTGTGTAGCGATTTGCGAGCAAATCACCATGAAATGCCCGTAAAATAAGTACCATTGTATTCTCCTCCGCAGGTAGAACGAATCTCAGCACCCAGAAAATACCTAAATGTCTTTACTTCACTGAACTTTTGCCACAAAAAAAAAAAAAATGTATATATGTACTCTCTTTCAAACTCGCACGAATCACTTAGTCCATTTCGTATTAAATTATAAAATTAATTAATTTACGAACGGGATAACGAGGTGAATGAAAATTACAAAATCGTGTAAAATTAATTTTGAATTGATGGGGTTTTTTTTTCATTCTTTTTTATTATTCATACTTTTATATTTACATATCTTAAAGCTTCGTTTGAATAAGTATACTGTGTGAAAACGTTAAACTTTTCACACAGCGAACGTTTATTTGATGTTGAAAATTTAATTAATTATGTATATTTATATGTAGGTATATAATATGGTAAGTCTTAATTTTTTTTTTTTTTTTTTTGAACAAATTAGTCTTTATAGTATTTTTGACTTTAACTCACAGCTACTGCAACAGTATAATTATTTACAAATGTACAAATAATATTTTATTTTTTTATTTTCTATTTTTCTTTTATTCTTTCTCTAACATCTAGCGTAGACATTATTAACTAACTAATAACGGTAGCAGAATATTATTGCAATTAACGCACCTTGTGCGTTTCCCATAATATTAAAATTTAATAGAAAAATATTATTCATCATTTTTTTTTTCTTTTGTCTCTTTCTATTTGATTTTTATTTTTATCTGATTTTTTTTTTTTTGTTTTTCGTTTTAATACTTTTATTTATCCTCACCGTGAATTTTTCATAATATATTCGTATCATTTTTATATTAGGACTATAAACACGGTTTAAGACGTAATTTATACGCATTGAACGTGATATGTTTCCATCACAGAAATTTTCTCTATTAAAATTATCACCCCTTGCGATATAAATATTTGAAATCGATCATCATCGCGTTGTGATGATCTGTATCTGACCTCTCCATCGTCCCCTATCGTTGTACCCAAAATTAGGGTCGCAGTTAAAAGCAGCTGATTTTTAACCACTTTTTCATGCTTTTTATTTCCCCAAATATCTTCATCTCCATACGTATATCTATATGGTTAATTGCCAAATGCTTTCTTTTATATTCCCGGACGAAAAACAAATAGCCAGAATTATTCTGTCTCTCACTTTCCATATCAGATTAAATTCCACGTGAATCAACACAGTAGGATTTACAAAAAATAATATAACACAAGTTAAGTATAAATTTCACTCAGACAACAGCCGCCTTGTACATGTCACAAATGATTTTTTCTATAGGAATAATACCGATCGTTCTTCTGAAGAAAAGTTCCTCGATTGCATGGGCTGAGACTGATCTCAAAGCTGGTAGTAGCAGTAATAATTTTCCGAATCTAAGAGCACCGAGGGGAGCTCCGCTAAGTCGTTGTCCCAATGCTAATTGAGCTCCGTCTCTAAGTCTGGCAACACATGATGCATCCCTTAATCGATTTCCCGTTCCTGGAGACGCAGAGCCACTGCTACTGCTACTGCTGGGTATAGATTCCGAGTCCAATCCAGCCTTGAAGAGGACGATTGCTCTGATGCACGCAAATTCATGAGGGTCCAAATTCATAGAATGAAAACCGTTCAGCGCTGCTCGAAAACGACTAACTTCAACCGATAATCCTAAGCCTTGAGGTCCAGCCGGAAGTAATGGCGCCGGATCGAGACCAGGAAGCATCTGAGCTGCGGCCAATAGAAAAAGCTCTCTCCAAGAGGCTTCTAACAACGTCAATTGATCCTCCATTGAAAGACCGGTACCAGTTGCTAAACCTCGAGCCCAACGAACGTTCAGGAAAAGGAGACGAGCTGCCTGCTCACAAACCGACTCTGCGGTTATCGACGTTACCATAGGCATCGTTGGAAGAGCTCCCAAATTTGTAGGAAGCTGTAAATAAAAAATTATGCAAAGTTAAATTTCAGTACTCGAAATAATTCCACGAAGAAAAAAAATTTAACATTCATCAGGATTAAAATACTTTGAAGAATATCTCTTACCTTTGGGACTGTCATCCCGTTGCAGAAGACTGGATGTGGCATTGGATGAGGTGGTGGTCCGGCCATAGAGCCGCGAGGTTCCGTTGGGGGTTTTGGTAATGCGAGGTCCAGAACACCGGCTGGTGGAGGTTGTGGTACTCCGGACATCATTACCTCAGGTTCCTTGAAGTAGAGTGCCATTTGTCGTCGAAGAGTCGAGTTTCTTGGTCCACGTTCGTGTTGGACGGCTGAATAAGGACAGAGAAGAAAGGCGGTTTTGAATTTAAGAATAAACAAAAAAAAATTTGAATTTTTTGTATGATTTTGACTAATGTTATGTATGTTTGTTATGCATTCTTATTGTTTCACTCACCATCTTTGTTCATGCCAGCCTGTATGCACTTTGCAAGTCGACATGCTCGACATTGATTACGATGGGTTTTATCCACCATACAACCGCCCTCGGATTTAGCCTTGCAAACGTATTGACGATTCCGTCTTATAGACCTTTTGAAAAAACCGGCACATCCGTCACAGGCAAAAATTCCATAATGTTTTCCAGAGGAATGATCTCGGCACACTTTGCAAGGTATATCGTAGAGGATCCTACCTGGAAAAAGAAAATGAATAGGGGTTATTAGAAAATTCGTAGAAATAAGCGTTGAGTTTGGTGAGGAAGATCCGGCCTGCCTATTACTGCCGTAACTTTAAAACTCTGTTTTTAGATTCCTCTTCAATGAGGGTGCTGCTGGATCGGGAGTATTTAACCTTCGACTAAACGTACCTTTAAAAAGGAATAATAATGGGGAACTGATCAAGAGATCGCGATACACGACCGAGTGTCGTGTTTCGGTTGCTCACTTAAGCGATGAATTCAACAGCAACGTCCGGCCTATTCATCACAACCTCGTGAATTCATCTACTACGAACCTTCAGACCTGAATGGAGCGAGGGTGGAGTAGCAGGGCCCCTGAATTATTACAATATGCTTTGGCCTCGCGAAGGCACATAATATACTCACTGCAGCAGCTATATACTTCTGCGTTAAGGCGCTGCCCATAACTGGCAGGGACACCAACTTTGCGACAAATTGATCCATTCACTGACCTGTCATTCATAGAACCGTGTTTTCCCTCGTAAACGGGTTCCTACCAAAATACTTCATTCTTTGACAGATTATAGTCAAATCTTTCGACTGCAGTGCGAGAAGCGACAATGCCCTATTCACTAGACAGTCTATTCCTTCCTGAAAAAATTTTTACTATTTAATTTCCCGTACAGAGAGGAAGTGGTAAATTAAAATTGCCACATCTCTGCCTCTTTTTTTCCAGGAAACTATTCAAAAACTGGAAAGCTATTATACTTTTTTGAAGTCAGCGAAAAAAAACAGCATTTAAAAATAGAAACTTGACTTAAGTTTAATCGAAAGATATAACAAAATCTGATCTACGAATAACACGAATAACTTTTTCATAGTAAAAGACAAGCTATGGTCTTGACCATTTTTTTATTGCAAAATGCGTGGAAAAAGTTATAAGCTTTAGCTACGCGCTGAAAGAAACAGACAGGTAATAAGTATCTTTGAATCATTGATTATTCAGTCACAAATCGTAAGTAGTACGTTACACGTAGTCATTTATAAGTATAAGTGAACAAGCATCGAGGGATTGCGCCCCCGAGTGTCTGGACGCGTACGGACTAGCTGATAGTCAGAAAATGTTGCGTCGATGAAACGTAACATCGATGGGATACAAAGGCAGTGATGTGACTAGAGTTGTCTGCAGGAAATAATAAATTGAAACTAGTATGGAATCACGCAAGGGCGCCCCTGCGGTCGCCAACGTTATAAAAGTTGCATCCATACCCTCGCTCGCAACTTGTCGCTTTTTAATTATTCATCATCCCCCCCTACAGCTTTTACAATTAGATATATGATGCGCGTTTCACCTTTGACTAGTAGGTAGCTATCGCAAAGTTCTTTTTCAATATACATATAATTTTCAAGCGTGTTCATAAAGCCTGCTTTTCATTCGAGAGACAGAAAACTGTAAGCTATATACTAGACGGTTATGTTTTCTAGGAAAATACTGACATTACATCGATGGGGTAGCGTCATTGTAATTTCGGTACCCCATCACAGTTTGCTCTTTAATATCGGTTCATTCCATTCACGCGTTTCAAACTTTCGAAAAATCTCATTTCATTTCTGTACATAATAATTCAAGGAGAAATTCTTTATTCTCGTTAGCTATACGTAGGTATAGGCACTGTATATCGTTTGCTAAAATGGAACAGATGTATTTTTAAGAACTTCGATCACCGTGGCTCCCCGCACGACTAGCCTGAGGATATTTTCCATTAATTTTTATAAATCCCAACGTAATGAGTCTATCAGTTGAAACAACAAAACACGAGCTTTTACGAATCGATGTATTGTTGTACATACATACATACATCTGTACTAGTCATGATACACACGCACTTTGGCAGGTATATGTATACGTGTGATTTAATAGAAATGTGTGTAGGCCCAACCCTACATCGAAGACCTGAACTCCTGCAGTTCTGTGCCCACGGAGTCACCCCCAAGCAAAAAGGGGCAGATGATTTAGAGGGAGTAATAAGGGTGGGCGGACAGCGATCCCATCCGCTATCATCGACTCACGCAGATGCATATACCACGTGCGTGTACGTCTGGTTTATAATAATTATCAAAAAGCATATGTCACTAAATTCCCATGCTTCGGTAACGACAATCGCGTCTCGCACCTGATAGCCGGTGAAGCGATAAAACAGTGAATCCTAATTACAACTGAACTTGTGATCCTAGGGGGTCGTTGCAGGACATTATATCCAACTAGCTTTTTCCGGTATTCTCAAATCAAGCATCACACATGTGTCACATACTCATACACCATGAGAACTTGAAAATTAAAAGCAAAAAGCTGCAAGTATGTACAACAAATTTTTACTTTTTAATTCTTAATTTTTTTTTTCTTTTTTTTTTTTATAAATTGCACGATTGTAAATGAATTGTTGTTTAACAGAGAGACGATTATCTATGAAAATAATTGTCAAAGCCAGTGAAGCGTAGCCCCAAAAATCTGGAAAACTCCTGTGCTATGATCCGTGACAAAACGGGACCAGAAGTTCACAGTCGAACTCGCACACCAACCTGTTGGCCACTAGGTTGCGGTGATTCTAACCATATTGTATTGTTTTCAACACATGGCGTTATTTTCTCATGCGAATGAAACAGCGTTTAAAATACATACCACATGCGCTTTATTTCACACGAGATCAAATAATTACCTGAGCGAGGGGGTAGCTAAAGCTTTACGTTTCGTGTAATCGATCTTTCTTTTAAAACATATTCATTTCTATACTGGGATTCACGAAAAAATCATACTTTGCAGTTACATTATGATAAACCATTTTCTTTTTGGGATATCCCATCTGGGATTGTCAAATATTAACATTTTTTATATGGAAATTAAAGTGATGTTCTTCAGAGATAAAAATTGAAAAGTCTGTTACGAGTTACGATATCCTCGATCCCGAGGACAATGGTAAAATAATTTTCTGATAAAATAGGGCTAATTATCTAACACTTGATTGTTATACTGCAGGTAGCTTGAAGTGAATATGAGCCGTTCTAATCTTCAATATTTTGGGCTAGTTAATGATTACTCTTTGTAATGAAGAAGGTGGTATCGCTACAGGGTCGAGCTTTGTGTATGGGTCAAAAACGTTTTATGACTGCGGTTAGTCGTTAACGAGAACCATAACTTGAGGCCTTCGTTTTATTTGGTAACCAGTCCCTCAACTTCACTTTTATTAACCCAACGACACCCTCTGAATACTCCTTCGTCCATAATCCCGCTACTGCTGCAGTTGAACGCCCGATGGTATTTTCTTTGGTTTTTTTTTTTTTTTCTTTTTTATTTTAATTTTTTGTTTTGTCTTCTTTCTTTATTTTATAGCAGGACTAAGACACGAAGTAATAAGAGATTGGTTTAATCTGTCGAGCAAACACAAGCCTAAATGCTTAATCGCGCTTCTTACCAAAGACAAGCCCCAACGCGGGGGGTAGCGTCGCCTAAACCCCTGCAGGAAACCTTTCGCAAGTGGTTATTTTTTTTTTTTTATTTTTTTGTTTCTTCTTGTCAAATTTTCTCCGAGGGTCTCTCGTTTTTTTTTCAGTTTACCAACTACTTCGACATTCTCATCATTTACTGTTTCTAACTATTTAGAACCTTTCTTATCTACACGAATTATACCAACACCGAAATTACAGAGATTATCGAATACGAAAGCTACAGTCGTTGTTGGTTTTTCAAAATATTATAATCCGACGAAGGAATTTATCGCAAACTTTTTCACCGACTAAATATTCAATTTTCCAAATCTTTCTGAACTATAGAGACTATTTCAAAAGCAGATTAACTCAATCAAAGAAATTAACTACAATTTGACAATCTAACAAATTTTTCGGATCACGATAGTTTGAATTATTGAATACCAACGTTAAATTAATTTACCAAAATGAAATGGCATACAAATTTATAACTTACTCGATGATGCCGGCATCTTGGGTTGCGGCGGTGTAGATAGATGAGCCATCGACATGTGGCTTCCAAGTTGTGTTTCCTGATTCTGCATCTTTGGCTAATTCAAGGCACGATTTGTATCGCACCAACACTAAGAGTCAAAGATCGCGACACTGTTTCAGGGTTGAAACATCGGTTCGAATTAAAAGAATGAAAATAAAGAACGAAAAAAATTTGATATAAAAATCACTAAATTTATTCTTCTCTTAATCGATGCTGTTTTATAGATAAGAAAAAAAAAAAAAAAATAAGAAGAAGTTAAACGGTTCCAAACACGAAACACTCTTAGACTAAGTATCAAGAGAGGACAGCTATTGCTTCCAAGGTAACTCTTAAACGAATTGTGACTGACACTGATCGTCGACTAGACTTTTTGATGGGATGGTTGGTGGCGTTTCGAGTATAACCCGTGTCCTTATTGGATGAAATTTTTCCCCGTTTTACCCTCACCATTTCGAAAGGGCGTTCCTTTCGACTCCTGGTACCTCCCCTTACAAAAAGGGATGAATGCGCAAGGACCCCCGGATCAACCTTCCCCAACGAAGCGGCAAGCGGCGTCGAGCTTCCCATTCATAGGCACCCGTAGGCACCCTGGGGACTATTATCTACTCTCATTGTACGCCTTTCGTCACCACGAGGCTAATTTGACTGCCGCTTTGTACAGATTTGCCTAATGAATTGCCCTTATGCCATTTCAGATAATATCGAGCTTTCTTACCTTCTCATATCTCATTTATCTACCGCTTCATCTTAAGCATAACGATATTACGTTTTACTCACAAATCCAGGACATTTTTTGGAAAACAAAAAACTATTCAGTTTTTATCGAAAAAATTGAATTTGGTATTCGTGAATTAACATCCCCTGTTCATCCTGAAAATAAAATAAATATCTAGGACTTACATTTTTTTAGTAAAGAACTTCAGTGAAAGGTTTCTTCCTGTTCAGCTACGAATCTATTATGATGTGCGGTTGACGTTCATTGATGCGTGTAGGAAGGTAGATTCAGGTAAATTCAGGTATGTAAGTACGGTTAGAATTTATATAGACTTTTTAAAGTTGTACAAGTCTAACACGTTCGAAGGCGGCTAAACCATTGAACAAGATCATTCGAACATGAACATGAATTTATACAGGGCAGATGCTCGCCTTCTGACTACATGACTCCATCTTGAATTATCTGACGTTTCGTTCCCGCTTCAACGACGGACTGTTATCCCTACATTTTAACTCCCCCTTTTATTCCCCTGGGATTTAGACGCGTTACCTAGGGGCAAACGCATGCTTTAACCCACTAAGATAGAAGCTCAGGAGATTTTGATCTGTTTGCATTGCTATCCAACAAACGGTTTTTAATTTTAGTTAAGCTTAGAAAAAGCAACGAACTTTAATCGCGATAAAAATTTGGAACTCGTTATCAGGATTCCAAAAAGATCTACTTATTTAGATTTGCATTTTTTTTTTTTTTTACAGAAAAACTGTTAATCTGATAAAATTTCAGCCTGCAAGGCTTGATAATCAGGAGAATTTTGATTGGTGATAAATTGAAAAACTTTTTAACATTTGTTCGTTAAGAAAACAAAAAAAAAAAAAAAAAAACAATGAACGTGGTATGCCTCTGCTTTCAAAGAAGGAAATTTACAGCCACTTGAATCTCCGCGTTGCAGCTTGGCAATATGGTACCTTTACCCAATGGACCATATTCTTAAGAATGGTTTGGCTTTGACGCAATACGTCAAGGAGATTATCCGCGAAAACTGACCGAAAAAGCTTTCCACAAAGGTATTTTTAGACCGTGGTATTTTAAGGCACATACATACTTATGTATAGAAAATTTCATCTGATGGTTCTATTGTTAAGAAGGCAAACGTTGGACTAAATTGGCGTAATGGGAACTGGAATCAAAATACACAACCCTCTATAGTCCGATCAGGAAAAAAATCTCCTTAAAAAATTTCACAGACATATATAAAAAACTTTGTTTCACCTTAGAAAAATAATTAACTACTGATCAAAATTCTTCAACGTTATCAAAACTGTTTCGGCCAAGATAAATCGATTTTTTGGATTGTCTATAAAATTTTTGACACTGTTACCAAACTTCTAAAATCTCTATAATCTAATTCTGATAAGACGTTAATATCATCTATAAACCAGATGATGCGATACCTAATTGTTATATAATTATAAACCGATGATGTCTCAACGATGGTCAAAACTGATCAACGGTAGCAACTGGCCTGTCAACGGGTGGTCTATTCCGGCTCTAAGGGGGGCAGATCACGCTCGTGCTAGCTTGGGTTTAAAACTTCTAATTCCTCGTTCTAAAACTGGCGTATAGCCAGGTAGTAGCGTCTTATGTCGCCGCTATCTTTTTAGAAATCTTTGCAGGTTTACCGTTCAGGTGAGCCGTTCAGGGGTCATTGATGGCTCGAGTTCTTCCCGTTGTTTGCGTCTTGTTTTACTGGTATTGCATTTAACGAGGTCCTTAGCTCGCCTCTCCCTTTTCTACCCTTGTCGTCCAACTGCGTATTTCTCCAACTCTTTGCATTTCTAATGTCCCCTTTTTCTCCTTCTTTAAAGTATTTGAAATTTTAAACAAACATTAATATTCAGTTGTGAATAAGAATTAAAATAAAAAATTTATTATACTCATCGACATATTTTGGTAAACGCTTTTCCTATTCGTATCTAGTGGATTTTGTTTCTTTTTTAAACAGACCCAATCTCAGATTTTCTGGACCCTGTATATTCACCATTCGAAATGTCTTTGTTGACACAATCGTAGGAAAAGATCTAGCAAAATTAGGTTGACATTTCAACCGTGATTTCTACCTATACGTATATATAATACGTTAAGGTAAGACCAATAAGAACGGACAAGTCGGTGTAATCCCGGAGCAGCCATCTCACGGTTGACTTACGGCGTTCTATACTATGTACAACATTATGGGAGTAGAGCGTATAACTGCAGCTCAAAATCCCATGGAGTATAGACCTAGAATTTAAAATTGAGGGTATGAACTAGGACCCCGAAGGAGAGCTACGCCAAGTCCCGCGTAATGGAGGATAAGCCGACCTCCGGAGTGACTCTGCCGCCTGCCGCTGAACTTTCCGTAGTAGACGTAGACGTCAGAGGATCACCTGCTCTTTCTTTTCCGACTGAACAAGGTGTTCTAATTACGAACTAAGGAAAGTACTTGGGCGGATGTATGGAGCCCCTTTTCGAAAATTACTGAGAGGTTTTGCAAATCCAGTTTTAGCGATTACCAGTTTAGCGGATTATTTTAGCTTCTGATCGTCTCAATGTTTTCTGATCTTCGGTTAACGAATTTACGTATCCTTATACAGGACAGGATAAGGCGGTTCGGAACACGAGCCAAACATAAAATTAGATACAATTTGTTTCCCCCTATTTATTTCAGCTAAAAATATTTTTTGACAATTTTTTTTAAAAAATACTTAGAAAATAAAAAAAAAGTACTTCTTTGAAAAATTCTACATTATTTTATTTACCTTCCCCGAATATCTCGACCAATTTTAAACGCCAATTATTCGTTTTGGAAAAATAAGAACCGATATTTCGAAATAGTGTAATAAAATTTGTAGTAATTATTTTCAAATATTAAAACCCCGATGCATATCCGGCATTTAAAACGATGACACAGAGCAACCTGTTGTAGGTGGTTATCTAGAGTATCGTGGTACGATTTAACAGGGGAGCCAAGTATGGGAACTGGGTACCATATGGCCTAGTGCGTATCACATTGCTGCGCTTTGCGTTTTTGTAAATATAGGTAGGTGTACAGTAAATAGGTGTATATAGGTATAAACGTGAGTACAATACAGATGAGGATTTTACCTGATGGCAAGGGCACCCTGCAGGCTGCTGCCATGCCATAACCATCTACTTCACCATATGTGAATTTATCATATTGGCTGATGTGAATTCACTCATCTCAACGCTAAGGGCGATTTGACATGGGAATTTCACTCCTGTGAACTCCAATAATTCACTTCAGCTTACGTAGATCTGGATGTATGTACATACGAGTAAGTATCCGGTTTTAGCCATTTTTATTATCACTGAAATCGGAAGAGACGCTATTTTCTTAGTCTTCGATATACTCCTTTCCTTTTTTTTTCTGTTCATTTTTTTTTGTTTTTTTGTCAAGTTGGATACGCAATGGAAAGAATAGGGGAGAATAAAGATCAGAGAAATGTTCGTTAGTCGAGAGGAAGTACAGTGTTGTATAAAAATGATAAATTTGTCGGTTAAAATTCAATCTCAACGAACTCAAGCTAGTGAATTATAAAAAGTAGAAATATAAGTATAAGGCGTGTTTCTTAGCTAGTGACAAGTTGCCGCACTGGCAGCAGATCAGAAATCAGAGCTCTCTTTGCCATTGAATTATTTTTCAAACAAGTCTTGAAGACGTTCCGAAGGCGTAACGAAGAACGTCTTGGCTAAGGAGGGTTATAGAGACTCTTCTCTTCTCTTCGATTCTCTTCTCTTACCTACTTTAAGATTGCGTTTAAATCTGGGCGTGGACATCCGGCTTCGAGTTTCTAGACGTCGAGAGAACTAAAGGACTAGAAAACGGTGGGAACTTTTTCGTCAGTCTTCAAACCCGGTTTTATTCAATTCATTGACGCTAGAACTCTATAATAATTGGACCTTCAAACATCCGCAAGAACCTGATGAACAAAGTTTCCTTCCTTATATACCATCAGGGTGAACCTTAAACCCGTGAAAAAAAAAAAAAAAAAAATGTAATAAAATATGCAAACACCACATCTGGATATACAGAAACAATAATTACACAATTATGGTTACAAGAATTATCCCCATTTCCATTCGAGGCCAAGAATCTTGATTTCTGCATTTTGAAGTAGCTTTCCTTGTCACATTGTTTAGAACTCGTTTCTTTTTTTCTAAATCAACATTTTATAACGGTTTTCATAAGACGACTGTGGGACTGCAGATGTCTAAACAGAACATAGCAAAATTCTTACTTCTGAACAATATTTCGATTCTCCGAGCTTCAGTTGTCTTTCCTTTCGAACCACGAGACATAAATTGACGTGTGATGAGCCGAGCATCAATAGTCTTAGGTTAATTTCTTTGAGCCCTGAATCATTTTGATTCAAAAAAAGAAAGAAAAAATCCCCGTTGTTAATTATCTTCTTATTTCCATGGTGCATCGTGTCTAAGGTACGTAGGAGGATCCTCCAGTGGTTGCCTCTTGGTGCTGATGGCACCGTCCTTAGTGAATACCCGCCCAGCAAAGGCACAGCAGCCAGTGACGTAACATGAGACCGCTGTCAGTGCTGTCAGTTATGTCAGTCCAGTCTTTGTGCCTTCTTAAGACGGAGGAGGTACGAACGGTAGTAGTAGGCGGAGGAGAAGCTTCCACCAGCTACCTTAGTCCTTAGCCATACATGTATATGATGTAGGTTGCGTACCTACGCAAAGGATAAGCATAACCATAATATGTATAAAGGCAAAGGCCCGCACCGTATGCGTTTGCCTTACCTCGGTCTAAGGTCTTCTCAAATTTCCTTATTACTAGCGGACTCCATTATTCTACCTTATACCATCTTTCCCTTACGATATAATATGTATTTCGCCTTTTGACGTAGTGCTTCTTATTTCGTTTGAATCCCGCGCCATTCAACTAAATGCGCTACCAGTACATCCACAAAGCACTTCCGGATATGCGTATAATATTACGAAGCAGGTAGTTGCAGTCTCGACTTGCGTGTGACTCGAGGTTTTAGCTATACCTACATGCACTCGTTTGTACCGTTAAGGTTGATTATCATAAGATTTTTTTTCTTTTTCTTAATAACTACAGACCCAAAATTTATAAGGAAATATCGTTCTTTAGAACTTTCATCTTTTTCAATTTTAAAAAGTCATAATCATCGATTTTTTCACTCCACTTATACTTGGTCACGGGTCAAAGTTGTAAACGTGAATTTTATGCCACCTTTGTCGACCAAAACAATGGATATAAAAGATTACCTTGGAGTTACTCCTCGATTTCCTGTCTAATAAGAGAAATCCCTCAGTTGTCCTTTACTTCGTTTTGACAAATTTTATTACTATGTCCGGTTTTTACCTGTTCAAAGGATTAGCCTCTTTTGTTACTTTTATGACGACCATCAACCGCTGTAGGGAGGCAAAGTGGTGCTATAATATTCGGAAAAAAATTACTTTTCCAATCCTACAGTATTTTAAATTATTTATTAAACAACCATTTACGGACATTAATATCTCTTCATTGAACATGAGTATTGCACATCGTTGAAACGTTGAAGAATAGGATGGTTTTATGCAAAGGGTTTCCTAGTCAGTATTGACCATTAAGGCTAGCTTGTTCAACCACCTCTCTCTTGGCTGTTTGACTTTTGCTAATTTATAGAAGGCTGGGAGTGACCCTGTTTCTACGAACTGTCTTTGGCATAGTAGCCGTCATATCTCACTCCTTTTTAAGGTGATCTGAATGAGTCAAGAGTTGATATATACGGGGGCACACGCCTTTGGTAAATTTCCCAGATTCGAAAACCGCAACTCTTCTAAATGACCAGAAACTAAATTCACAAAAAGACAAGGACTGCTAAGCAGCTCTTCAAATCGTTGACATTTATTATGAACCTGCAGTTATATCTGATCTATGTTTTAGCGACATTTTCTTTATCCTGTATAATATCTGTCTACGTATTTTTACGAAACAAATTAATATCTCCAATTTTGGGTATTTTTTTATTTTCATTTTTTGCTATTTCAGGAGTGAAATTTTTACTAACAACCTGCTTTTCAGGGTACAGATATAGCATGTGGCTTCCGGATTATCTAGTGTCTGGAGACAATGGTGGATTAGTAGATTATTACGTGTAGAGATTATTGTCGAACGAAAATGGGAAACGTGAGAGTAAAGTGTGTTGAAAAAAAAAAACACCAAAAAAAAAAAGAAAAAGAAGAAGAAATTCTCGGCTTATAAGCTGCAAAGTATGAGTATAATACAAATATAAATTTTGAAAAAATTACCGGTTGAAAAATGTAAGTCTGGGTCTCGCCATCCTGTCATAAAACTGGCGCCAATTGAATATATAACTACGGAATTTCCCTTCGACTATAAGTTTTATCAACTATAGAATATGATAATCACAGGATCATTTCTTGGATATGTAAGTAGGTAATCATACTCACTGAACTGTTGGATACCAAACACGAGTTTAGGGTAGGTATACGTTGTATGTACGTCAAGCTAAAATGAAGTCGGGTTTATTGTTTCACGCCAACAAAAGAATCACACCTGCAATCCTTTCAAACCCAAAAATATCCACCTGTCCTATACCCATTTGCTAAAACCTTATGCCACAAGGTTCCCCATCAATGAATACGAAACGAATCGTTAAAAAACAAAAATTAAAAAAATAATCTTTGGAAAATTTATCATAAAAAACAAGACTTACCCGCATGTCTTCAGAAAGTAAAAATTGACTAGTTTTATACTTTCGAACCGGAGAAAAAATCAAAAAATTTATGCTATACTTGGCGATGGATTTTCGAACAGTTTGAACCCGAAATCCTTACACCTTTTCATTTTTTTTCTTCAAATTCTAATGTGATGAATTTTTGTTTATTGGAAGAATAATTTCTATTCCTAAAATAAATCTTTGTAAAAGTATCTTTCTGTGGCCAAAATCGTACCCTTTTTCCGGTGTCAGATGAGATTTTGGCGAAGAATACCACCTACGTAGTGAAACGGAGAAGTACAAGTCTAGGATGCTCATCTTCTTGAGAATATGGTCTGAGAAGTATAGACAGACGAGTACCGACAGGAGGGGTTTGTAAAAGTGATTCATACGGGCTGCCGAGTCTAATGCGAAAGAGCTGTGTTCGCGTTGGTGTGTTGGAGGCAGACGCGTTGAGGAGACACGTGTTTTCTCTATGGGAAAATTCACACGACATGAACGGGAGCTCCTCCTTTTACCCTAATCTAATCACACGAGCGTCCTGAGGTTGTGACGTATGGCTCTCCTCTCCAGGTCTCGTCTGTCGCGATACTCTGATCTGTTTACCTAACATCGCTTCGCCGTACCGCACCACGACGCGACGTCGGATCTCACTGTCAATGCGACTCCTTCATATCCCGCTGAGAATTCCATTATCAAGATACGATTTATACCGGCTACGAAAACTCCTTGACAAAAAAAAAATAAGAATAATAATAATGATAATAATAAAAAGGAAATCAAAACGAAAATGAAAAAGAAAAATCAAAAAATACGAAACACGTCCCGAGAATACATCCGATTCAACCTTTTATATGCATCTAGATGAAATATTTTTCCAAATTTTGGTTTATTGTCGATATTTTGAATATTTATTTTATCAATAGACGGCGAAAATCGATACGAACAAAAATCAAAAAAAATTTTGATGACTATAAGATGATATAAACTAATCAACATAATTAAAGGCACATCTCCAGCGCGTCCTGCAATTTAAAAACGCACTGTTCGATTTATTTGAAATTTGCGTTTTCAAATTTCTGTTTTATAATTTCAATTCTTGACTTTCGGTTTTCAAATTTGAGCATCCAAGTTCCCATGGTTCGAATATTGCTTTAGACTGAGATGATCGGTATCAAAATCTGAGCGTGCAAACCTGGAATTTTCAGTTTTTGCATAGGGGTGGTTTTTGGAACGTCATGCCACGTCGCGATGTTAAGACGTACGAAGTCGCGAGATTGGGTAAATATAAAGAATACTCAAGATTAGCTCTGTGCCAAATTTCAAGTGAATCGGACAATTAGGCGTTTGAAATTTTTTAGGGGTAGATGAATATTTTTTTATTATTTCTATATTTAATTATTGCGAGTAAATCGACGCTGACAATGCAGAATTGACATTAGAGAGACAGACGGACGTAAAGCGGCTAAGGGAGAAATGGTAATACTATATCTATTTGTATCTAGAACCAGGTGCCGATGAGCCATTAGATTTTTGGGGGTTCTCGACCAGTTACGCCCATCGTACTGAAAAGGCCACCCCCGCATGCGTATTAGGTTTGGTTTTGGTTCGCCTTCTGGAGCCTGACGGATATACAATATCGCGTGAACCGATCAAGCGACATAGACACATGTCGAGGCATTATACGTGTGAGATATTACACAGCCTCATTATCCCTTTCTTAAAAATCAAAAATAGGAAAAAAACGATCATCATCACTTTCTTTAATCATATTGTAATAATTTGATGCAAGTAAAATGAGGATGAAACGTACTATAGGCTCTAAAAGCAGAAATTGGTATATTACCGTTTCAATTATTGGATTTCACACAATTGAAAGTTTCAAAATTCGTCGAAAAAAAAAAACTCTCGTTCAATATTTTCTCACGTTTCTTCAAACACGGTATATATACAAATCTATCGTTGTAATTTTTCCTGACCATTTTATTGAATTTGAAAAAAAAAAAACACTTGATCTACAAGTACCTCTACCCTACAAAAATTATCGAGGTAAAAGTGGTTACAAATCGGTCAACAATACCCCAGCGGGTGTTCGTGATATAAATATTTGTCTCATAAGAGCAAGCGGCAAGTTAGGGGTCTCGGAGCAATAAGGGTAAATGAGAAAAAGCGAGCAAAAGGTACTGAAATAAAAAAAGAAATGAAAAAAAAAGGACAGAATAAAAGGACCAATGACGTTACTGTTCGCTCAGCCCTTAGCAGGGGCATTATTTTACAGAACTTTCGTACACACGCATGTATAATATACATAAAATATAATATATTATAAAGTCGCGTCTAAACTGTCAAGAATTTTTCAAAAACAAAAGAAAAATGAAATAATTATTTTGCTTCATTTTTCGATAAAATCTGTCGATGAAATAATTCGAAAAAAAATTAACACACTATTTATCGCATAGGATTTTGTTGGTGTTTTTTTTTTTTTTTTTTTCGATTTTCTAATAAACCGGATGTAATAAATTTTTGAAATTTTTACCTTTTTTTTCTTTCCAATTTCGTTGTGTTTTTTGTAATGATTTTATCGTGACTGTACAAAATGTGTGTACATACATCATACGGATGCTTGTAGGTATACGTGTAAGAAGTCCGTCCATTCTTGAAGTGAAGAAGGCCTCCTGAAAGGTACTTGAAAGACAAAACACGATCGCGGCGGGTAACGTCAGCCCGCATATCTCCGTCTTTCATAAGTTGTGGGAAACTATCCTCGAGACATGCCTATAGGTAGGTAACTTGAAAATAGAAGAAGAGGAGTGCGCGTGCACGGCGTAGTTTTTCTATATATTTTTTTTTTTTTTTTCATTTTTTCGTTTTATTCATTTTCTTTTCCTTCTTCACTTCGTTACCATTTTTCTTTTTCTTTTTATTTGCAATCGTACCTGCATCGCTACGAGCCTTCTGAAGTCTTTCAAACAACCACTACTAATCCCCATCTGTTATACCAGATAAAATTGATTTTCCAATTTCAACAAAAATAAAAAAAAATAATAATAATCACGGTAACTGACCAGGTGGTTCAAATATATATATTCAATAGTGACGCGACTATTCAAAATTATATACCTATACGTAGCTGCTAAGTCCATCGATGCATTTCATTTCCATAATTTTACTACAAATTTACGTATACCTAAAAACACTAATTTTTATTATTCATTTTTTAATATCAATACGTTAATTTTCTTTCTATGAATTAAATTCTGATAAGAATATTTTTCAATTTTACAAAAAAATTTTCCAAGATTACGTTTTGTACAGCCATAAAGCTGCCTCTTTTTTTTCGTTGTTTTTTTTTTTACGACTTGGGATATAAGAAATGGGGAATTCCCAGTGTCGTTGAGGTAAATCGTTTTGAGCACTTGCAAATATAAATATGTATATACCCATTTTCCCTTATATTGCGAGTATATACTTATACATGTATATAAGTATATATGTATACAGGGATGTATATATACAGGGACGCTTACGTTTATACCTACTGGTACTGCAGGGTGGAAACGTCTAATGGCGGTGGGTTTCACTTGACAGCGAGCGACGGATCACTTAACGTGATTACGTCACACCAGTAGGTAGGTACCCTGAATGTTTGCCTAGGTATATGTAGGGGAGGTCCTTAGCACTCGAGGATGCCATGAAATGTGACAAATTATTACCCGCCGAGCTTTCACCCTTCAGACGTTATGTTTTCACGCGATAAAGTATGAGATTTTTATAAAAAAAATTTCCTAACTCAAGTACATCACACGTTGGTACGTCACGTATACTTTTCCAAAAATTTAATAAACCGCTAATTAGGTAAATGTAATTCAAAATTTTTTGATTTTTTTTTTTTTTTTTGCGATTGCGATCATGCGATTTTTTTTGTTTTTTCACATTCTGTGAAAAATGATAACCGAATATTTTCAGCTTTTGGAGAATGTAGTATATTTATATTTATATAATTATTCGGTTATATACCGATTTTGGGAGTGATTTTTGAATTGGGATAATCCGAAGCATGTTTGTGGCAAACAAACGTGATTTGAACACGACGAGAAAGATCAAAGATCGATTTGAGACTCCCACCCTCGCTCAGTATACTAAACGATGGACGAAACCGATCGACGAACAATCGTCGAAACGCGTTGAGATTGTCATACAAGAGACATAGGATCAAGGCACGATGACATTTCCAGTTCGTTTTTGTTACCCGAACAAATGAACGGGCGATAGTCTTTGAATGGAGGCGAGCATTCAATGTTTTATCGAGGATCTCTGTTGGCTGAATGCCTCCAGGGAATATTGTCCGCGTCCGGGCAGCGATGCTGATGGAGTCTGTAGACGAGGGCGAAGTAGGTACAGGTGGTACAACATCGACGTTTCTTCTTTTTTTTTTTTTTCTCCTTTTTTCTTTCTTTCTTTTTCATTATTTATTTATTTTGTTTTTTTTCTTTCGTTTTCTCTTTTTTCTTTTTGCTTTTTTTAATACATCAGACAAAAAGTTTTACTCTCTTTTGTACATGCAACAGGAAAACTTCATCCCATACGCGTCTTTCCATATACTATAAAAAAAAAAAAAAAAAAAAAAATCGACGAAAACAGACCTGCAACGTGTTTCTTTAATTTTTTTGTTTTCGTTTTGTTTCAAACAACGGCAAGACGTTTTATAGCTTTCAAATTTTTGACCCGTTTCAAACCTGTTGAATGCACAACTTCAACTTTCAAGTTCGGTGATAAAAGTCATAAGAATTGTTAAAATTAATTTTTTTTAAGACAGAGGTGGGTTTTTCTCATTTAGGAATAGTCTTTTGGTATCATCGAAGCTAGCCGAGAGACACGAGGATTACAATATGTGCATAGATCAGGTCAATGAAGCCAGAAGCCTTAAGGGTTGAATACATAAACGTGTATACCTACGTATGACCTCGTATGTATGTATATACCAGGGTCGTTCCCTGAACGTAAAGTCCGATAAAAACGTGTCATTGTTCCCATTGACGATTCGGATTGTCACTTTAAACGTGGGGGATTAGTATTTCAATTATTTGCACAATAAGATGACGCCCGCTGCAATATCGAGTGGCGGCACGTGGCGTTGTTGACACACGTGGAGAGATTTCCACCGTAGCTACAGCCGCTTATTATCGGTTATTCGACCAAGAGTTGGCAACTTATTGTCGTAACTTACCGACGGTGGTAAATGATCGATGGGTTGCATATCTTAAAGGCGTGAGAAAAAAAAAATAACTATTACAAAAAATCGTGTGTCTGATTTCCTACCTTATCTTCTATAACTACAGAAATAATTAATAAAAAAAGTAATCAGAAAAAAAAAACTGTTCAAAAATTAATAAATTAAAAATCGAAACTCTACCTGCACGTTATTATAACGTCAAATCTGTAGGTGTCTCAAAAGAACTAGTTGACATTGGTAACCTGCTAAATACAGTAATTTTTTGCCAGTTCATTTTTTACCCGTTTTTCAATTTGTCTTATTAATTTTTTTTTTTTTTTTTTCTTTTCAAAGAAATTATTAACAGGATTATGTAACACGCTCGATAATCATTTCAGGAATCGAATTCATCTTACCATGTTTAATTGTTGAATCTAATTAGTTATACCATCTCTGGATTTTATGATTTCATCGTATCTCTATTTTTCGACAGGTGACCTTCGCGTTTGACAATAACATATTGGAGTTACCTAGTTAATAAAAAAAAAAATGCCCCAAATTTATATACATATATATATTTTCGATAATTTTTTACCTGGAGATTCCACCGCGAAATAAATTACGAACAATCTGTATACAGACTTCCTGATCGAACTAGTTTTTTTTCAATTCTGTTTTTTTTTTTCTGTCTCTCTTCTGTATTACCATACCGCATGTATTATTAATCGGCAAACGTAGCAGGTTCAATACACGTCACATATTAGAATTCGAGCATATTCATACATTATAGAGAGAATATACAAATCGAAATATTTGCATCACAGGAATTTAAATTCGCGTATACAATATCAAAGGCTTGATAGGTATATTGGGTAACAGGTAATAAATATGCATCAACATAAATTAACGAATTTAAATGACTTAACACGTTTCCCCACTGATTTTACTTTGACAAGTAATTAATCTATCGATCTGTAATTACCTACCATCGTAACTCTCCGCTACTGTATACCTACTAGGTATACAGAGAAGGTAATTATAGGTATAACAGATAGTTCAACCTCTAGCTTTGAATAATCGAGTTACCAGACTGTTCCACTTATAAAATCCTGCAGTATATTTAGGGTCGAGAAAAGTTTCAGATATAACAAACAATTCTAATCGAGACTGCAGTTACTTTCATGCCTAATAAGATTAGGTTAAAAAATTGAAATTTACATTGAAATTTCGTTTTTAACTTCTGTATCTAACATACTGGAGGAAATTAAGCCATAATGATCGAATTTCATAAGTAGTAGTTGTAAATTTATGAAACTCGATATAGGTAAAGAGTATTTTACTTCCTTTTTTATTTTATATATAGTCTACGTACTGAAATCGAAAGAATGGAATTCCATTGACGGAGGATCTTTGTTCATGTATACTTGTAACAAAATCCATGCCAATTTTCTCTCGTATTGTATATCTACCCATAGGTATGACCGCGTGAGGGTTATTGATAGTTGAAAAATGCAAAATAGTAGGTTGCAACAAGAGAACTTCAATTCGAAATCAATCCCGGGCATATATTCTATATGTATAGTGGCTCTTCGGACTACTCGTGTAACTCTATCTACCATATTCTGTCCAAATCGAATCCAATTACTTGAAATTACTTCGAGGATAACTTTGAACAATCGGAAGCCGCTTATTATATTATTCAGCTTCGTATTGTACGTGAGATAAACTCGATTTCATACCCCATGCATATTTTGAAAAATTTACTCTGCGATGGGTTTGGTAAAACAAAAGAGAAAAACCGATTGAAAAAACCGAAAAAAAAAACAAATGAAAAAAAGAAGCAAAATATTTGTGGTGTGCGAGAGATTATTGAATCATTGAATAAATTTATACCTATATGATAATTAGAAACTTATGGGGTTTACTTACGTGTTATACGTATACTAAAACCTGTATTAACGATCCGAGGAAGATCCTCTCTCTGATTTGTTGACCGATTAGTCCCGGCAACACGATCATTCCATAAACCGAAGTAGGATACTTACTGGTTAAAAATTTGTTGCACAGAGGCAGCTAGGGAGACGCTTGAAGCTATTGTCAGTATCGTAACGAGTATCTTTGTGTAGGTTGTGCAATCAGCAATCGTTTCAGAGTGCTTTTAAATAGCCGTAGAATCCTCTCAAACTATACATATATATATATATATATATATATATATATATATATATATATATATATATATATATATATATATATATATATATATATATATATATATATATATATATATATATATGTATATATGTATATGTATATTATGTAGGTGTATACGTATATGCCTACATAATATACAATACAGAATATAATCTGTATACGTATAGCTGAAGAGTAACGATTGCGTAAGAATCGGAAAGAAAAGAGCCATGAAAAATATTGTCTGACTTCCTTTCACGCGTGGTTGCCTTCTGAGATTATCCAAATCATTGCCAGATAGGTAATTTCGTTGTCTGAAGTGAAGTCAAAGAGTGTAAAACACTTCTTTTTCATTCTTTCATTTTTTTTCTATGCTTTTCTGTTCTGTCAAAAAGAAAAATGAAAAAAAAAAAGGCAGATCTTCAAGCGGCAACTTGTGATCTTGAAAATGATTCTCGATTATTTAAATAAAATAAACAAGAGACATGAAATGAGAGTATCAATATTTCAAAAATTATTAATAACCCGATGACATGCTACCGTTAAGATTTTTATAACTTCAAAGTAAATTCAGTAATTACAAAAACAAAAAAAAAACAAAAAAATGTGTGTGACACTTACTCGAGCAATTATAACGATTACCGAACGATTAATAACTACCGTTTATTTCACGGTCAGATTATGATATTAAAAATCTTTAAAAGGGTCCTGATTAACCTTTTAAGTAATAATTTTAATTTTAAAATTTGATTATTACACGAGATAAAATCGATCTTGAATTCCTTGACCAAATTACTTGAACCATTTGCACTGAATTATCCATTTCTTTATTGATTAGCTACGCGATAAAAGGCTCTACCTCATTACTTCGATTATATTGAAAACGCCTTACGTATCTCGTGGCACATGGACCGTGGCCTGGATTAACTATTGAATTATTTCATCGTGATATACTATCAATTTTACTACCATATTAATCGTTGTTATCTCATTCAATTCACCTTCGATAGAAACACTTTCGTTATAAATATTCGTTTAACTTAGATCACTTCAAATTTATTACTTAAGGATCAATTCTGGGATATGATAAGAGTGAATATGCATACGGTAAAATAATTATTAAATCAACTTCATATGAGAATGAATTTATTATAAAACGGGATCTGAATAATGGCGAAGGCACAGCACTATATACGTTATATTTAACAGTAAATATTACCTACACTGTACGTCTTATTTGTATAAAAGATTCTTACGATTATGGCTTTTAACATATTATATTGAAATATATGATATATAAAATAGGGTTAGACCGTTTATAACATTTTGCGGTACAAGAATGAGCATTATTCAGTTTTCGCAGTGATAAATGTGCGCAGTTTATATTTGTGACTAAAATTTCACTGCAGAGAGACCCTCTCCATCGTCGTATCATTTTTGAATTTCAAAAACTGACTTAATATAAATTCTTTTTTAAATCATATGAGATGAAAATTGCGGGTATAATCATATAACGATTAAATATTCGCAGACTTTTTTCTATACGTAGAAAAATGACTTGATAATTTTACGTTAAAAGTTACAACAATGCTGCGCACAATGTCATCCGAACCGCAGAAGGAACTATCTCAATGAATGAGGTAATTATACGACAATAAACTATTTATTACTAATTATGATATTTTAAGCTTTCAGGTTTGAGAGAGCTTTCCTTTATTGAGATACTTCCATTACGTTTTACGTTTTACGTTTTAAAACTAATTAACCGTGACCTAGGGCGAGTGCGGAATTGCTGCCGTGACAAGGAGGTCCAGATCAACAGTAGCGAAGTCTCGTTATTATTTCGCGATCATTAATCGTTAATTGCTGTTAAAGATCAAGACTTTGGCTACTGCTGATCAATTTATTAAACAGCTTCTTCGTCACAGAAGCATTACCGCTGTATCAGTTTCGAGAAACAATCAATAATTAACTGCATTAATACTTGTACATGTAAATCTTCTGATCACGTACACGAAAAATTCTTAAAATAATTCAAAAATTATTTTTTTTTTTTGATTAATAATTCACAAAGAACAATTCGTAAAAAATTTCATTCATGAATTCGTTATTGCTTAAAGGTGTTTAGGATCAGTTATATGACAATTCGTTCGCTATAATAATTGATGGTTTCTCAAAATAATACTTATTCGTATATTTTCATAAATAACGAACCAATTAAATAATAGGATATAATATTTTAAAACTATTAGAGTTAGGGTATTCGTTTATTACTCTAGATATTATATATGTATGTAGTTACTTATAAT
Organism: Macrophya annulata; assembly: GCA_963924015.1. Taxonomy (NCBI): domain Eukaryota; kingdom Metazoa; phylum Arthropoda; class Insecta; order Hymenoptera; family Tenthredinidae; genus Macrophya; species Macrophya annulata. The sequence continues at coordinate 5,388,151 of OZ001260.1, forward strand.
TGATAATGGAATAAGATATTTTTGTTACTATGAGCAAACAATTTTTTTTTAGTTTTTTTTTTAAAAATGAACGAAAAATTTTTTTTATTGGTTAAATTTATCTATTTTTATTTTTTTTATTTTTGTCTATACGGTTTATTTATAGACACGTGATAATCGTCACTCCCTATAAGTAGAACTCATAGAACCTGAAGAATTATAATCGAGAGAATTAAGTTCGAGATATCTGATCCGCAAGCAAGCTGGCATGAAATTGAAACAACATTCCACTGATGAAATGTTTGAAAATTTTGTCATATATAATTTATAAAACGCGTATGCTCAAGCGTGAAATTATTATTATATAAATTTTATTATAATTTTCATTTTTAATATATGAATTTTAAAAGCGATCGAAAGACGTCGTAGATAAATATTTCTAATCGCTAATAAGAACCGTCGATCGCTAAATCACAAGAAGCAAAAAGACTCTGATCCTAAATTCATGGTAAATTCATTTCTACACACAAATTAAGGATCTTACTTAAAATTAGAGTGAGGCAGTTGAGTTGGCAAGAGCAGAAACTCGCTAAAGTATTCGATAGAGTTCTGCACATTTTAATCATTCAAAGTCACAATGATAATCGATAATAACATTTTTATATATACTGTAGCTAATTTTAATACCAATAAATTTCATCATATTTTAATCATCAAAAATCATTTCAAAACCCAAAAATATTTACAGTATCGATAAATAAAAATCACCGATAAATCATTCGACTTCAAACCCTAATAATCCCTGTCTAAAGAGCCAGGAATTTCATTAAAGTGTCGTGAATAAGTCGTGGATTAATATTACCATCAGCAGTATACCGAACACCACGAAGAGATCCATCGTCATGACTAACCACGCCATATTCCCCAACAATAAAACCGTCCGGAGTTCGTTCTTCCACTCTATATTTCCGGTAGTTTCTTCCTTCAACTACATACCCGACCTTATGTCCATCGTCAGATTCATGTGTGCCCGATGACGATTCGGTGATCATCTGAGGTCCGTGAACATTTCCGTTGCTACCAACGCTCACCGCTTCATCTACTTCGTAGTTTTCCTCTTCAGGTTCTTCCGAAGGACTCGGAGTCCTCGGGGTCTTCGGTATTTTAATCGGACGGCCATCCATCCCATAGATTCTGGCTGGTTCTGAATAAATTCTAGCAGGTTCAGAGTAAACCTTAGAAGGTTCACTGTACACCTTAGAAGGCTCGCTGTAGACCTTCGACGGTTCAGAATAGATTTTTTCTGGTTCTCCATAGACCTTCGCCGGTTCACTGTAGACCTTTGATGGTTCACCATAGACTTTTGACGGCTCACCATACATCCTGGCAGGCTCGGAATAGACCTTTGCCGGTTCTCCATACATCTTTTCCGGCTCCCCATACATTTTAGAAGGTTCTCCATAAAGTCTTGCCGAATTCCCGTACGTTTTTCCCAACTGACTATAGAGCACAGTTTCGTAATGTCTACCGGCTTTCCGACCTTGATGAAGATGTGGTGTTGGTTCAGTGGGTTCTGATGGTTCTTGATGAGATTCGCTAACCTCTGAATTTTCCTCTTCAATTTCATGACTTTTTTCGCTTGGTTCTGGCTCTCTGACTTCAACTGAATCGCTCATTTCCTTTCTATGATGTCTGTGCAATGGATGAGATGTGTGCCAGCTAACCAACGGTCTTTGAGTAGTAATTCTTGCTCTATTTCGCCAACTAGTTCTTGGTGATCCTTCGTCGACTGAAAACTCGCTTCTGTTTGATTCGGAAACTATATTACTAAGTTCTTCAGTAACCATGAGTGCAGGGAGTGGTGTAACGAAGGTAACTGATGTTGTAGTCGCAGGAGTAGTAGAAGTAGTTCTCATCGTAGCTACTGGTCTTGTCATCGGGGTTTTAGCCACGGTCGTCATCTCATCACCGACGTAGTGTTCGACCCTGACTTTGTACGGAGTAGCTTCAACCGTAGAAGTTACACTGACCCCGATTACTTTTTGATTAATAGGTTCTCTAGTTCGTCCTGGAGCCGGATCTTCCGTACGAGGTGTTAGCATAGAGCCGATTTCACTAGCGGTGCTAAGGTCGTCGATTAGGGAAGTTAGACTGGCGGAATTGTCGAAAGATTTTTGACTTATTGGATAAAACCTGATTCCTTCATCACGTGTAATTATTCCAGGTTTCTCAGGTGATGGTCTGACGTTAGAAGTCTTCGAGGTCCTCGATATTCGATAAATCGATGCTTCTTGTCGTTGGGATTCCGCCGCTACGTGGTCAACCGGTCCTAAACCTCGTCTGGAACCCCGTCGTCTTATCGGAGTTTGTGCCATGGCACCGTTTATGAAGACTGACAGGAACTCTGTACCGGCTAAAATATCGTCTCGTCTTGCTGGGGCTGCGCTAATTTTTTCCCAGACTAACGTCGACTGGATCAATACCTGCGAACATATAAATTAGCGGAAATTTATTAGAGATGAAAAAGTGGTTGTTCCTTTCATGAATTAATTGATTTCTGTCTTTTGATAAAAATCCCTATTTTTTTATCCACAATTTCGCGAGGATTTATAAAGAAAGATACCGCTTAAAGGTTTGAATAAAAGAATGGGGTTCAGATGAAATTTTTTAACGGAGATTCAAGGCTATAATCGGTATCTGGAGGACCTGAAAATCTTTGGTAAGTTGGTATATGAATTTCACTGGTAGAATTTTTTCGAGGAATTCTGCACGCGTCGTGACCGGTTACAAGGTCTTAAATTTCCTTACGCAACGCGTGGGCATTTCGCAGTTTATAATATATATATATATATATATATATATATATATATATATATATATATATATAGATATACAAATTCACCGAACTTCCTCTTACGAAGCTTCTCTCACGGAAATGAATCTGTTTTATTTTATTTACCGATTTCTGTTCTTTATTTTTCTTCATTTCAATTCAAGGTAACTTTTAAAAACACCTCCTTGGATATCGCCTCACAAATTTCCAAACATCTTAATTCTTTTTAATTTTCAATTGATACAGTTCTTCACTATTTTCATTTCAAATTCGAAAATTACTATTACACCAGTAAATATAAGTTCGATTTCAGAATCACCTTGGACAGAAAATACGATGAAAAATTATTCTAACGAGGTACTAGACGGATATAAAGTTGAACGCACTTGAAACAGGATGTAGCAGTAAAGTTTGCGACAATCATGCGTAGACCGATGATAATAATAGTCCCGTGGGATACGATTTATTGCCAATTACTCTCTCGACCATGACGCAGACCAACAACAACTTTGATCTACGATATACCCACAAAGAAAATATCAGTATGTACATATTATCGAATTCATAATTCTTGAATAATGAGTATAAGTTAGAACAAACAAATAAACGAAAAATCTTTCGAATGATGTAGCAAAGTGAACTGAAAATCAAGACACCTCGATATTCGCTTTAATAATAAAAGACAGAATTATTTATTCCAAGATTTCTTGAAAAGGAATATGACAATAAGACAAAAGACCCTGTGTCTGATCCGATAAGCTCTTTCGTCTCTTGCAAGTCATGTCTTTCTACGGGCATAACAATTGCAGTGATCTCGCCCACACGGATTGAATTAATATCAATTTGCAATTATGCAATTAAAACCGGGTTTATATTTGCAAACAATGGTCTAATTCGTCACTATCATCAAACCGTAACTTGCTACTTGAGTAATTACGCATTAAAAATTTACTCCAGCTTCAAACACAGTAGCACAATATATTTGACAGTCATTTAGCAATTGATAATCGACAGTATCCGTTGAGTTTATTAATTATTTGTCAAGTGAACGTCAAGTATTGCATAAAATATTCATAGCTATTATAATATTCTATTTAAATACAGCAAGACACATAAGTATTATATGAGCAGACAATGAATTACAAGCACAAATTTTTTAGCCATCATTCCGCCACCACTTTTGGCTAAATCGCGATCAAGAGATTTCAACTGTCAAACGTTTAATGGAATAAAAAAAAAAATTGTCATTTTGTTATAAACGAAGAGTCGCATATGTTGAGAGCCGTTGATAAGATCGTTACATAAACGAAAATCAAGGCAAGCCTATCCTTGGCCTTAACGGGTCGCTAATCCATTTTTTACAATCATCTTAGGTGGCCCTAATGGATTGTGACAAATCCTTTTTTCATTATTCCTCTCTGTTTATTCAATCAGCAAACGGAGTGGAATGGCCTAACAAAAATCATCTCCGTGGGGATAAATGGGCTCATTAGCAAAGCTGAGTCTTATACTCTGATTAAAACTGGTTTTGTAGGCTCTTGGTAAGTTCCTCGATATTGAACTAAGCTACGTTGCTTCTCTTAAAAAAATGACTTCCTTACCCTCAATCCAGCCGATAATCTATGACAAAATTTTTTTCGGTTCAATCAAACCTTTCGTCACTCGAGAGTCTTGGTCATTGCCATTTTGACAAGGAAGCCGTGCTTTTTAGAATCAGGAATTCAACGTCGAAGGAGTATGGTTCAAGGTTCGACGTAGGCACGAAGCGGAACTGTAGTGGCACTAATTTTATCATTTGAATAATTAAGTTCCTATTGAAAATGACAGGATACGTATAGGTAGATATATCGGATCACTAGAACGATCAACGATAGACAGGAGTGGCAAGTCGCGTCTCCAATAAACATACACGTGTATGTGGGTGTACATTTATTAATAACAATTTACGTTGTACACTCAATTATTACCCTCTGTATGATTTGATGTTAGAATTTTATACAATGTACACCTGTAACAAAACGTGCCGGATTTATATACATATATATATATATGTATATATTTATCTATTAATAGAAGATTATACAAAGGGTACTAAAATGCCATACCATGATTCAGACCATAAAAATTTTCTGCATGAACCGAACACAGAGAATTTCTGGCCACCTATCAAGCCTATCCTTTCTCTATTTCTCTATCCTTGGCCTAACTGCATCAATATAACAGTCGAACAAGACGGCGATCAGACACCGCGGTCATGTATCTATGTAATGTAAAATGTGAGCAATTTTTTTCGAATGATTATTGATTTTCGATGGTTCAATAAGAGTTTAAGAATTTTTCTTTTTCTTTTTTATCCAGTTTAAAAATTTTATTTATAAATAGCAAGGTTATGGTTATATTATGCAGTTCTCTCGACCTAACCGTCAACTTTACACATACACTTATGTATCCTACTCTACTTGTGTCACTTGAATTTACAATACCGCGATGTATCAGGTTCTTAGGAATCCGCAATAAAGAGATAGAGAGAGAGAGAGAGAGATAGATATATGGAAAAAAAAAGAGGTATAGCAAGGTCGTTCCTGGGTGTGGCGGGTACGTCTGTTACCTCCATAGGTATTTACGGTTCTGCATGCCAATACAATTATTTGATGAACGTAAAACCGGCAATCAATGCGAATCGAGTATCCTCATTATAATATTTAATCACTGTTTATCACGATCGATTTTTATTTACGATTCTTTTTTACCAACAAATACTCAGCATTATGATACGGATGAGATACCAATAACTGTCTAACTCGTTTGTAAAAATATATTAACACGAATGGTTTACGACCATTTTTTACCTCATTCCCTTTTTTTCTTTTTCAATACTCATAGCCAAGCGTTAAGACTGATCAATGATTAACCATGTGTATTAATGTAAAACCACTCGCTAATATCAGCACGTCAATCCTATACAATAGTAGATGATTTTTATTTATTTATTTTTTATTTTTTTTCAACATCAATCTGATCGACTTTCTTGATTAACTAATTACGTAACTGATCTACCAGTATTTTGTACAGCTTATTGAAGGAAAAGAGAGAACATATTATTATAGAAAAAAATTTATGAAAAAGTAATGAGATGGTATGTACATATACATACGATTGAAAATTGAATCATCACTCGTCAATTATTAGTCAGTTAACTTTCATCGCGAGCTAATATTATCATAAGAGTTTGGAATAAGAACTTGTTACGTGACTGGAGATTGTCACTTAATAATATAACGTGATGAACATTTTCACGTAACTTTATATTGAGAAACTGTTGAGTAACTTTGGGACAATTGTAACAACGTCGTGGTCTTACGGACGGATTGTTTCCGAGATTTGTGAGGCATATGAAAGAGGATTAAAAACTAAATAAAATCGGTATCTCAATTTGTAACGAATGTATCGGTAATCCTATGAGTCCTATGAGTTCTGATTAAACCATAGAAATCATGAAATGAAATGACATGATGTCGAATCGATTTTAAAACGCATTTGCAAAAACAACTTGGCTATGCAGTTAGAAACTAATTTGGGGGAATATCGTTACGACATATTCAGATTGTTGCAAAATGCTGTTTTAAAAATCTCATTTCCGTTGAATAATATAGTTCACTGCAGTTTACGCGGCGAAAGTAAAAGGCGACAACAAAAATTCAGGTCAGCTGATTATTTTTTTGACTGTTACATATATATAGAAGTATACATATAATATGTGTATGTGTTTGTACATCGCGATCGTCCTGGCCACTTCCTTTTGCGTAGGTGCGTGAGGATAGTAATGTTTGGCTAAAAATTATGCTGCTTGAAAAGCGATGGTAACGACCTGCGCAACAGCAGGATCCATTGCCAGGCATCCGGACTATCAAGGCAGTTTCACTTTCGACCGTGTGCCCTCTGCCCGTGTGGCACTATGCCCGGATCATAAGAAAATAATGAAGAAAAAAAAAAAAAAAGAAAGGAAACCAGCCTGCAACGATTATTCGTAATATTATGCATATAGATCCTAAATCCTGACCTCACTTTGTATATTTTATATCCAAAGGATTTTAAGATGAATTATCTAATCTGATAATTATTGTTGAACTTTTTGTCAAAATTTAATAAAAAAAAAAAAAAAAAAAATTGTAGATGAATATTTCCGTGGAAATAAATATTTTTTATTTATTTTTTGTTTTAATGGAATCAAGGAAATTGTTAATGTAGTTATGTATGAGAAATGAGATCAGCGCATTTATTTTTCAAATAACGGTTTGAATTTTCTTCACTCATTATCACCCGACAATTAATTCGTTGAATATATTATTCGCCATTAGAACTTGAATGATTATCATTCCACTGGGTAGGAATTGAACATAAATATCGTGTAGCTACTGACATGAGAATTCCTTACGATCGAATTAAACATTATTATCTTAATAGTCGTCGGGCAGTTGCTCCGGGCATTTTTCATAGTAATATAAGAATTAATCTATTCTGCAACGCTACCGCACGCGCTGCTCCAGGGTATTTCTCAAAGTATTTTTAAAAAATGTAGAAAAGTTACACGTATAAAATCGTTGATTTTTATTGGGAGTAATTCTTCCGATCGCGATGCCGATGAGTTGTGAGTTTAAAATTTCTCAAAAACTGCAAAGTTGAATCGTTGATTAAACAAAACAAAAAAAAAATGATTTGGATCCTTTTTCGCAGCTTGAAATTCCGCGTTTAATTAATGCAAAATATTTGAAAAATGTGGACCTCGTCCTTGACTGAAAGAATCTATCTTACATGGCGCCGGTCATTCATTATGATATTTATTTCGTTTGAAAATACGACAGAAGGTGAGAACGACCTTTCAGTCTCTAAAAATACGCTCAAACATTTACATCTACCTATACCAATTCCTCTTTTTGCCCGCGATAATTACCTAACTTTCTCCTAAGCACTGCTCCTTCTGTTGCTGCTGCTGTTGCTGCTGCTGCAACGGCTGTACCAAGCATGAAACTTTTGAAGGTTGCGTGCCTCTCGAGGCCTCGATCAACAAACAATTCACAACGGTTGTCCGGTCGTTGATTCGGCGTTTCCCACCTTATATACTGGCTACGATTTAGACTTACGTTAGGCATCTAGCCATTCCATTGGGCAATCGACGCAATGTACCTACGTTTAAAACCACATAGAAGCACGTGCTGTACGTTATTACGATATTACCGGTGCGCTAACACCCTGAAATTCTGTGGCCAGGTCGACATTACGAATTTTTGAAAAGTTCCGTACGGACAAAATTGCGAATTCATTTGAGACGATTTCGAATTATTAAAAACGTTAGAGATCAGGATATCAAAGTTCGGAAAGATCGGGATGCAGGCAACTAAAAATTCAGAAAGTCAAAAACTCTGAAAAATTTAATTGGGAAACTCCCTATGCACGAATTTCAAGTTCCGATATTTTGAATCGACTATGTAGACTTTCGTAAATCGTTAATATAATAAAATGGAAATTTTGACCGTTTAAAAGTTTTCAAATTTAAAATTCCAAAATTCTAATAATGATCAGCGCGAATCAAAATCCTACGCAGAAGTCAGAATATTTAACTGTAAGTAAATGGGCACCTCTTTAATTAGGAGATTCGATTACTAAAGATGAGACTTTTCGAGGTCCTATAACCGTTAAATATAGCCAAGTGACTGGCTTCCGTTTCTTGCTGAAAGAAAACGGTTTATCGATACTTTGATTGAAAGCAAAGTAGCGGATCGTGCGAAATTCCCGCTATAACAGTTCTCGGATATGTAGGTGTGTGTGTCTTCTTTCTGCCGAGTTTTTTGAGTCTTAGGATCAACGAGTTTAACCATTGTTTGTATGAAACGAAACTTTACAACTCGTTTTCAGTTCCGTTATACAGTAAAATCTGGTCAATATTCAATTTAAACTGAAAAATTCAGACAAAAGACACGTCTTTTCCATATCTCCCACCGAGTTTACATCTCTCGACTATTTAATCATCTGCAGTACACTGAAAGACATCGTATGTCGCGTTGAGAAACCAGAGCAAAAGCAGTTTCGAAGGCTAACGTATGACCATTGCGCAAATAATGTTCCATCATTTTGCCAAACGTGCGACAATACCTTTGCGAATCAATATAAAGATTCTTAAGCAACGTTATTCAGCTCGGTCAAAAGGTTTCAGGATCGTGGGAGAAAGCCCGTGTGTCTTGGTAGTTTGTTATACTGGTATAGGGAATGGCCGAGGTATTAAAAATCCTTGAAAGCGTTTGTAACAGCTGTGATACTAATCCCTGTCTTTATCAACTGACATTTCAATGCTAGATCATGATCAACTTTTGCGCAAAGTGATAGGAAACTTCCGCAATTTTCATGTGATGTATGTACGTACATACATCATTTAAAAAGGAGATCATTCCACACACCCCATTCGCCATATACGTATAAAGTAAAACGTCTAACATAAAGATCCGCATCATTGAAAGTGACTAATAGATAGCAAATAACGATCAGTTGCAGGTCTTTAAACCGATTCAAGTATGGCTTACTAACTCTTGTCCTCTGGCACAGGATGGTGTATTATAAAATAGGACTAGGAGGCCTTGTTGAGGAGTGCGAGGACTCTTCTGCAGGAGAACGATCTTATACGAGTTGGCATTTACACTCAGTTATGTGAAAGGCATATTGGTCGACCAAGGTACCACCGAAGTAAACCTATGCTTGAAGTAAAACTCGCGCATTTGTTTCCACAGTGGAGGACTTCCAGTTACCAAAGTGTAGGGTGGTCTTTAGGACGCCTTATCCTTCGTAATGGATATTCAAAATTCAGTTTGTACTGAGGAGGTTGATCAGGATTTGATGAGAATCGATATTGACTGGAGTTAAAGAAGCATAAACTCGCGTATTCAGCCTTAAATAAAACGCTGTGAATATAAGTTAATGATAGTTTATGTGGACTGTTAGTATCATGAATTCGCATGTACAAGAAATTGCAGTGGTTTGATAAAGAAGTAGTAAATGGCTGAACTGTAGAGGTAATTGTGAGTTAGGTCTGGTGTTAGAGATCAAGAAGTTGTGAGAAAATTCCTAAGTCTTTGTGAGATATTGCAAGTTAGGAATTGTCGGTAATCTTAGTTATTTTAATACAACAAATTTCTTAAGGACTCCTCAACCGTTTCCTTATGTCACGGCCTAACAGTAAAATGCTGTAAAATTGTAACAAGTATATTTATGCGAATTTACAACCATGAGAAAAATAAAATAATATTGGATGTATTCGATGCAGTATTTCCTTGAATGCTTAAAATAGCACAAGTCAGATAACCGATGAACAATAAGTTGTTTTCGCGACAAGAAGATACCCGGTGAAACTTTTCAGGATGAAGTTTTCTCGCGCCGTGTTATATCGGCTTCGTGGAATGTTAATAAATCATAATTAATACGGCACTTTAAGGAGTGGGCAGCAAAATTAAGTATTTACATTCAAGCCCTTATCTTTCTTCGATGCCTTCGATGACCCGGACATTGCGATATACTCGTTGTACAAATTCCTGCACAATCCCGAAGCTTCATACTAATTTTTTGCGATGAAAATTCCTCCTCGTTTAGTTCAGGATTGTATAAAATACTTTATCATAAATTTAGAGTTTGCAAAATAAATTTCTGAAGTTATTTTGGTCATTGGATCGGTTTTAGTGCTCGATAATGGGCTTTTTAAGCACCAAAACATGGATTTAATTTTTAGGCAAGTTAACTGTTTTTCAAGAAATTAACCGAGGCTATACGAAAATTCCGTTGTAAATCTGTGATCATAACGATTAAGTTGATGGTAATTTTTTATTCTTAGAAACGACGTCATTCCCGAAACCCTTTTTCCACACGGTATTCAGACTGCACGACGGATCTTCAGAGAGTTCCGAATAAAGTATCGTGGTTTTTAGTAGCATTATGTGCACTTAAAAGCCTAATTAGTGTTTATAATTTATTAAGAAATTCTGAAACGAGCTTTTTGTCTATTTCAGAGAATCATTTACACGCGAGAGAATTGCCAAAGCGATAAATCGCCGCTATGCAATTCTTGTTTCATTATTTTTGACTCGAGTTATTCCCAAGAAAGAAGTAAAAAATTTATAGCAGTTAGCACAAGGCCGCGATACGCAATTGTTGAATTACTCGGCTTACTCCGAAGAAGAAGAAGAAGAAGAAGAAGAAGAAGAAGAAGAAAAAGTAGAAGAAGAAGAAGACTCTCTTTATTTTTCTTATTTATATTTATGCCCACCGATCGAGCTCCGATAAATTGTCCAAGCTTCTGGCGCCAGCCACGCGAAGACCATAAGTCAGCCTGAGAAGGCGGATAGCGAGTGTCTGCTTACGACGCGATACACCAGGAAACTAAGGGAGAACTCTTAAAGATACAGTTGGATGGTTCGCTTAAACGTGAAGCAAATTTCTCAAAACTTACCACTAATTAACAGATTGGCTCGTCGCGATTACTGCACCGAGAAAACCCACTCCAGCACATTATCGCAGTCAAGTCACGCGATCGCGGCGGAGTCATTCCTTTGCAAATAGTTATACTGGTTAGGATTTTCGAATGAAAAAAAAAAAAATCGTCAAAATGATCGTTTATAAAGCAGTTTATTATTTCCTAAAACTTTTAGGCGAACCGATTTTTTGTCTTTTAACTGATCCTATATCGCACGATTATCCTGCCGATGATCCTTGGCCTGTGAAATAAACTTGCGTGTTTAACTCTTCCTGGTACCGGAGCTCAGTACAGAGACCTGATGCGTGAAGGTCGTTCAATGCCGTCGGTTTACTTGGCTGGTTTCTGAGACCAGCAGAGCAGCTGGCGATAGTTACTTCGTTCGACAAGTTTTGGTCCGAAGTTGTAAAGCCGGTCTCTTAAGTCTGTGTTTCAAATGAGTGTCTCAATAACTTAAGTAAAAAATTCTCGTAAAGTTTTCTACCGCAGTTACTGGGACTTATTACTTTCAAAATGCAATCAGGCTTGACTTTTTCATGGTTTATCGCTTCACGGTGTACCCACACCACTAATCGCCAACTCGAAGCCAATATTCATTTTTTAAAGATGAAAAAATGAAGAATAAATTTTTTTTTTTTTAAAGACGTTGATTTAAGCTAAGAGCTTAACCGGTAGCGTTAATCCTGCCGAAAGCCAGTCTCTTTTAATAGCACAGCTTCTTTCCAAATTCGTGTATCCATGAAATTTAACTGCGGGATTAAACAGGAATTGATATTTCGAAAGAAATATATTGTAGAAAATAAAAGGAATAAAAATTCTCTAGAACTAACGTCACCAACCCCATGATCTTCGACACTCTAACAGCATCAGTGAATCCCGTAAGTCATAAACTCTTTGACCAAGGCTCGTAATCTTTGGCATAAGGATGCACGCGATGACAAGATGACTGTATACGAGGTAGACACCGTTTTACCGGTGAATATATATTTTAGACTTTTTAACTTTAAGACCTTGGTGACCTCATCCTCGGGGGAAACCGCAGTCTGCAATATTCTAGGGTTTATACAAGAAGGGTAAAAAAATTGTCGACTTTAGTAGCTGCACTTAGTTTAATTTTTTTTTTTTTTTGTTTTTTTTTACCGATTCCGGATACGCCGAGGGCGAATTTATCGTCCAAGTTTCGACTTTACGGATACTTTACGATCCTGGAAAACTGATCTTTCTACAAGTATAATACTTGCTACGAGGACTGCATCCAATACGTGCGGGCATACCTTGCGTCATATATTCAACACGCGATGACGTGCAGATCGCAGAAGACCTCGGCAAGGCCGCTCCGGGTCATCCCTCCGATACTTGAAGATCAAATCCAGATGTCTCTCTCTCTACATTCCTTGATCCCGTTTAAACATCTCTTTTAAGATTCAATTGCCGATACAGGGTCACCAAGAACGTTCAACAACGTGATTTCAGAACACTTTTTACTTCACATAAAGCAAGACCTTCTCCAGCCTCGATTTGCAGGAGGATAAAAAAAAATAAAAATTGTAAATTGTAAATGAACGGCAGATCGTATGAAACGAATAGTCTTCATTGTGTTCTGATTAGGAAAGAAGAAAATGTAGTTTCTGACTAACTAAAAGGGCTTAGAGAATTGGTTTGACATTCTTTAGGGGTTTTCTTTCGAGTTTTATTTCGTCCTTTCGATGAGTACGGTTTCAGGTGTTTGCGATATCTTCAGGATCCGGTAGTTATCTTTTCATTTGATATATATTTACGCGTTGGTGTGTTCACGCAGAACATAGGATGCATGCCATTCCAGAAACCGGTACAAAATGCCCCCCAATCACCCTGCACCAACCAATACTATACATAGAATCCAGGAGATAAGCTCAGTCCTATTTATAGCGAGTCTCTTCTTTTCTTTTACTGATCTTATAGTCTCGAGACTCATGCAGTATCCACTATCCAGCCCCGAAGACCTCCCCAGCGATCGGTTTTATCACCTTCAAGATTCAGGACTCTACGAGTCCTTGTCAAGTGATACTTAACGCAACCCTGAACCTAATTCAAAGGCCCAATACTTTTTTATCCTTATAGATCGAATTTATAACCAGTCATTAACTTTTTCTTTTCCACAAACGATTTATGTTATTTGGAAAAAAAAATAAAAAATATACTTTTGCGAAACTCTGACAAAGGGATCGTCGTTGTAGCTCATAAATCCTCAAAAATTTTTGCATAAAACCAAAGTCTAAGAATTTTTTCAAACGATTTTCAGATTCCGTAAGGTGATATTTACTAAATCCGAAAATTAATTGGTATCTCGTATTATTTTTTGGGGCTAGAAATTTCGTTTAGTTAACAAATAAACGTTTAATTTTTAATTTTTTTTTTGAATCACAGAAGTATAATCTTAACAGATGTAACTTAACAAATAATTTTGTGATGTACCTAAAACGGGCGCGAAAAGTTCGCGTCAAAATCGTCCATCTTAATCCAAGGGTAATTCCGCATCATCTCGCTCTGCAGGTGTGAAATATACAACGCAAAAAAGAATAAAGTGAAAACTGTGGCGACCTTCAACGACGTTTTTTTAGAGTCGGTTAATCCCGATGATCATCTTTCACCAACTACGTACAACAAACCTATCCAGTAACAAACCGCCACGCTTGGATGATTGGCTCAATTTATTTCAGTGACGAGTTAATTGCTCAATGACGGGAAATCGGTCGCGTGAAGTGGGACGACCGATGGCAAACGGGAAGTGACTCGTTGCTGAGACCGGAAGCTATCATAGATTTTGATTTTTGGTCTCATCCTCGACCCTTTTTCTACGGTTTCCTGTCCCACCACAAGCACATCGATATAAAAGATATAAAATCATGAAAAATTTCGAGGATTTCTCAGAGCCTTATATTTCTATTTCAAGGTCGGTTTAAACTTCGGGGAACTCTTTACTTCAAAAAAAAAAAATAAAAAAATGTAATAAAAAATCCCCAAGCTTCAAGACCCATGATTACGATCTCAAGTCAGGTATTTCCCACAAGTATAAATGAGGCATTACAATTGATTTCGCTTCTTTGTTCTCAGTCTTAAAAATCATCCTTATATTGCCGTTTGTGACGAGTGAATGTACATGGTGTTAAATATTGATATCCGTCTCACTTGACCGTCATAAAATTTCGATTTCCTTTTCGATTATAGATTATTGAAGAGATCGTTAATTATTGATATCCGTCTCACTTGGCTGTCACAAAGTTCAATTTTCTTTTCGATTATAAATTATTGAAGAGATCGTTTTATACAGTCTTTAAATACGCCGTCGTATGCATTCGTGCACATGTAATAAAAGAAATCCAGAGTAATTGATCATCCCAGTAGGTAAAATTATGACAACCGTTTTCTTCAATCATTTAGTAAATGATCGTATAACGGAATACACATATAATGTCACGATTAGAGATGGTACTTTGCCACATATATGCGGCCAGAAAACTGCATTAATCGACGTTATCTGGTACGAGACGAGACGCCTAATACGAATTTAATGAGTCTGCAGTTTATACGCATACCTACTGTGGCCACATTATGTAAAACGAAACATTCCTTTTATGAGGTTATACATGGCAATGAGGAGGATTACTGTACTTGCTCCGTTTTCTATCGTCTTTTAGACCTTGATAATGGCCTTTAAAAAAAAGTTTCTGCAGTCCATCATTTATACTACAAACCGAGTAATTAATGACTCTTAGGTGAGTTGATGAATGTCTTTAAGAATTTCTTGCATTCATTAGCTTCGTTTTATACCAGATGACTCAGGTTTTCATTTTTAGTGCTTCGGAGTAGTGATCGTTTAAATTTTATTAAAATAACTACGTTTACTTCCGTACGTCCTTCGAAACTTTGATATATACATACCTACACGATATTACTGTTAGACGCTATATTTACTCGTCAATTGCGAAAATTTTTGACACCCAGAATTATTGTAATCTACTCGGTATTTCAATTTTTATTATAATCTTTGCGTGTAGCAAAGCTGAAGAAATTGGAGCCACGAGTTAGCGACGTTTTTTCTATACTCTATTCCTCCGATAGATTATAGTTTATAATTTTCATGCAAAGCCATTTTTTCCAAACCTATAACCACATTTCAACTCAGAAATCGAATATTGAGCATAATTTCAATAGCTCGTATATCAGATAATCGTTTTATTTTGATTCAGTCGTTTAATTCGAAGGTGAAATAACTAATGGGATGATAAAATATGAGCATAGCAAGCCGAATATCTGTTCCAATCGCTTATTGCTAATCCTATAATTAATAGCGGGCGATTACAACCGGTTATAGGGTTTAAATAAGTTGTCCAAAAATAAGAACTCCGTTTTTTTTGCAAACGATCTGTTCGTTCGGCAAACCGTTACAGTGACGATTGGCGAACTTATGTATATAGTCACGTTCTTTTTTTACTTTAGTCTGACACGGTTAAATCTTGGCTTTATTTGCCTCAACATCTTTGGTTACACGTTATTTATTAAGGCAAACTTATTATTAACGTAAACCCACACGATCTTTGTATGGTGTTAATTCTTCCTTTGTACATATTATTCCGGGAATGATATTCAAAAATGGACCCTCGAAAGGAACATCTTCGTTAATTCATTCACGATGATAAAATTTAAAAAAAAATTAAATAAAGCTACTCGTATTTTCTTTAGACCTATCTCAGTCATAAATCAATTTTCTTTTATCTGAAAACCGTTTTACAAAAAATTGAAAAAATAAAATAATACAATCGAGAAATTTATTATTCTTTTGACTTTTGATATATCTCGAAAAAATTAAGGCTAACTCAATTCTCAACGTAAAAATTGAACAAAAGGTTAAAAGCTCTTCCCCTTTGTCACGTGGGGTATCTTTATAGGCGTTATTTCCGTTCACGGAGTACTATTTTCCGACTTATTTAATCTTAGGTGCCATTATATTGAAACTAAGAATAAAAAAAAGAAAAAAAAATCGAGGCCAATACCTACGTCGAAGCCAGGCCCACGCTGTCCATTAAATGTGATCATGGTAGCTCTAGGCTCGATCGCAAAGCTCGTCATATTGTTTAAGAACTAGCATATATGTATAAGTAAACGACAGAGTAGGTTCTGCAGCTGACATCGATATAACCACCCGGTATTGTAGATTTCTGAATCGGTTACCAATTGCGAATAAATAAAACTTATATATTGAATCAAAGAATTTAACAGTGAGAGTAAAATACACGATAGGTATAAAAACTAAACGAATATAATAATCCACCACCCACGTTTTTTATGTATATGTGTATATGTATGTATGTACATTGATTTTATATACCGCAAGATATAATATTAGGTGTGGTCGCGGACGTGGACTCAAGTTCCTTATGTATAATATCGAGAGATTATACCCGGTTGATTAATTCGATGTTATTAACCGCTACCAATCCACCAATTATCTATTATGTAAATAGTTGTTCTTTATATTTATTTATTGATTTAACATAATCTAAGTCAATTTTCTTCTATAGGAAATATGAATTAATTAACTATATCAGAGAAGTTTAATACGTTCATATGATATTATAGATTCGATTAGTCTTTATATATAGTTGACAGAGTTTATATCGATGTATTGCAACAGGTATGACCGAGAAACAGGGCTATATCGAGTAATATTTTTTTTACATGTGTGTGTGTGTGTGTGTGTGTTTGTGAACGTGTGATTACAGCCGATGTTCACGCGGGTGAATGTACCCCGAGGCAGTTTGGCGAAGGACATCGATCCCCAGATTAATTAGAAGTTGAAATAATTATGAAACGATTAAAAAATTTACGCAAGGACACGTTAAATTGATAAAAAATCTTTTATCATCTCCGTTCAATTTTGCGATTTAGAAATAAAGACTGGGTGCACTCAATTATCGATTTTATTTTCAATTATATACGCATATAGCTAATTAGCGTAGGTTGAAAAGATCAATTTTATTTATTTATTTATTTTATTTTTTTGTGATAATTATTTTACCGAGCCGTTGAAACAAACTGCGTAGATTACATCGAGGTATGAAATTAACAAACGCCTATTACCGTACGTGTAGGCGAAATAAATTTTTACTGTATTTTAAGTATCACTGGTCTTATAAATTCAGTAAGTTTTTTATCTCCAAAGAAAAAAAAAGAGAGAGAAAAAGGAAGGAAAAAGGCACGTGCAATTTACTACAAATCTAATATACCTACAGACGCTAATTCGAACCGATCTTCCGTCGTATGTTCAAATTAGGAAACGCATGAAGTGCAAGGTCGCAAATACCGGTATATTTTTTCAATCTCTTAATTAACAAGATCGGCTTAAGGCGTGACGTAGTCTAAGAACTTCCTCATTTTTTTAAATCCATAATCGTAGTTGGTAATTGACGAGAAGCGATTAGCGATCATCGCGAATAATTTAATCTCAGTTTGAAGACGCAGAAAGTAAGTACAAAAATTTTTTTAATTTACTTATTTAAATCAGAAACAGTTAATTTCAACATCGTTTTAACTGGAGTATAGTTTTTTTTTTTTTTTTTTAATATTCTTCTTTCAAGGTAAGATCATCAGTTTTTCTACATAAAGTGGTTATAATTACTGGAGATAAATAATTATTTCCATATAATGTGAACCGTGTGAAATACGATAGTTTCAGTTCACTAGAACAACTTCATTGTCATTACTGAATATTAATTCACCAAGTATATGGTATAATGTGCAAGAAAGTGCTCAGAACGACTTTAACTTTATTTATAAAAATATATTCCTGGTCGTTGCTCGCTGCCTACAGGTAAGTAATTATCGTTTAACGAGCCGGGGTAATGTCGGATGTCCAAGATCGCCACGATCGTTAAATTCCTCAAGTCTTCTTGCTCCGTAGAGACGATAGTACATTCCGTATTATGAGTTCAGAATAACATACGTGACATTACGATTTTGTCGATCATCTATCTATACACATTAAGGTGGTCCTTAATTTCAATTTCCCCATAGGCCATAATGTCTCCAAATGAATACTAAAAAATAAATAAAAAAGTGTAACCGAAGCCCCAAGTTCCTATTTTAATTCTAAGTGCTGCCCCAAAGCCAAAGAATTTTCCCATTTTAATAAAACACGATCTTTTGCACTTTGCAGTTAATTTTTTTTTTTTTTCGCCCTATCGTAGTATCGCTTCGAGAAATCTTAAACTTGGTACACTTTTTATATATAATAGTAGGTATTCCATAAAAATCTTACAGATTTTAAACGATATAATTTCCGGAGTTATAAAGTACCAAAAAAAAAATTGTAACATTTTCATGAAATGCTTACTACTTGAGGTAAGAAGTGTGCCAAGTTTCTGATTTTTTCAGACGATACTGCGATGTGAAAAAAATTTACCACGAAGTGCCAAAAAACGTGTTTTATTCAAATACAAAAATTCTATGCTTTTAGGTCGATACTTAGAATTAAGATACGAACTTGAGGTTTGGGATATACATTTATTTGTATATATTTGGAGACATTTTGACCTCAGGGAGTATCAAAATTTGAATATGACCAATTTAATGACCATCCAAATATTTGTATAAATATTAATTTTAACCCGTAAATATTTTATCGAATATAAATTGTGAAACTATTGATAATGACAGAGTATCTAGGGTATATAGGATGCGTTTGATCTCATTCTTAGATAACGGCTCCGCCTTGCTTAAGAGAATTGCATTTGTCGTAGGAGTAGCTGTGGAATATATTCTACGTGCCCCGTTGCACCTACTCGTATATATACCTACGATAAATAGAAGTATATACCGCTATGGG
This sequence comes from Macrophya annulata, assembly GCA_963924015.1. Taxonomy (NCBI): domain Eukaryota; kingdom Metazoa; phylum Arthropoda; class Insecta; order Hymenoptera; family Tenthredinidae; genus Macrophya; species Macrophya annulata. The sequence goes on from OZ001260.1 coordinate 5,407,339, forward strand.
TACCGCAGAGTGACTGCGGGCCAAAGGACACGGCTTATTTTATCCTCGAGTTATATAGAAAGACCTAGGTACTAGCTGAACAGATATCTTGCGTCTTGTGTCTCTGGTGTCTAGTGTTTCGTAAGAAACTGTAACACACTTGCAATGAACTAATATCAGTAGCAAGAGTATCGATATGTAAATACATAAGCTATGCCTATACATATAACGGTATATATAAAAATTTTCTAACCTGAATTTATTAAACGTAAAAATCTGTCGAAATTAAAAATTTGATTTTTTTCATTGAATAAGAATACGATGAGAAATTAAATCAATTAAAGATCGTATATACGTTGTTGTTAATTAAATACTAAAAATATTTCTGGTGGCCAAAATAAATGGCAAAACTATTTTTGCGAAATAGGGACACCGTTAAACCTGCTCAATAACTATCACCTGCCACTGTATAGTCGTTATTACGATAATTATACCTATATCTATAGTTGCAATAAAGCGTGACCAAGTTACGCATATGGTTGTCAGCAACTAACTAGCGAATGGAAGTTTGTTCGTAGGTTGATATTTCGGTTTCAGATATAGATAGATATTAGTTTCGTGCTTTTAAAGCTGCACAATTGTTGCTAAATTTTGAAAAAATTCATCAATTTTTAAAACGCTCGCTTTTGTACCCTTTAGGATTAATCAGGTAACAATTCTACAAATTCGATGTACAAAAATGTCAATTTTGTTTTACCAATTGAAAGATAAAGTTTTTAATGAATTTCTTTCTCTTTCATTTCTTGTCATGATGTGAATCTTTCTGATTGTAATTAGCCTAATGCAAAGAAGAAGAAAACAATATAAATAAGGAAGATAATGCACTTACCAGAAGGACGAAAGCCGTGGCCACAGTCCCCGAAGTAGTTTGACCGAACAAAAATCTGCCTGCCATTTCTCCAACACACTAATCTCACACCGCCTCTCAGATGATCCTTCAGATCATACTGACCCTTAGTTTTTGTACACGTTGAAGTCACCCAGACCGTTGATTACCGCGATTTGTAAAATCACTTAGCACTTTAACCAACACGTTTCAAAAAATGATAAAAAAAAAAAAGGAAAATAAAAATGAATAAAAAAAAAAGAAGAAACCCTGTAGATTATTCTTGACCGTTGCTAAATATCTAAACGAGCTTTACGTGCTCAAAAATGAAACAAAAAATATAAAGAGGAATATTAATATTGATATGTTTTTTCTTTTCTTTCAATCTTGCGATTCACTGAAATCAGTTTGGTCATCAATCAAATAGAGCACAAGGTCCTGTTCACTTATGATAATAAAAAATAATAATAATAATAATAATAATAATAGTAATAATAATAATCGCGATTATGATATTTTATACGAATTCACTCGGAGTTCGAGAAAAAAAAAACGGTCGAGGGATACAGTAAATTCGGAAGGGACTAGACAAGCTTAATCAAAAGCTTTGAAGGATCAATTATTTATTTTATAGATATTCTTTGAATATCTATTTGACAGAGGAAGTAGTGATTGGTTGTGTGTGCGGTCCTAACCGTAGCACAGGGCTCGGACAACTGACAGCGGGTCACAGCGGAGGCCCACGGCGCCGCGATTATTCCCGTCCACGTTCCCAACTCCACGTTCTACGTCGGTCGCACAGCTGATCCACCTTGGTGAGTTTGTTCCCTCGTTCTCTTTCTCTTTTCAAATTTATCTTTTTCTTTTTCGTAAATTTTTCTATTTTTTTTTTTACTTCCTCTTTTTCTAATTGTGTATTCTTCTTTCGTTCGAAATCCTAGCTTCGTTTTCTCTCGCAGGATCCTCACACCATTATACTTGGAGGAATATTATAATACCACCCACACTTTGAATTAGAAAAGTAAAAAAAAAAAAAATTTATATCCTGGTACTTTGATTCGCGATGATCAACTCTTGTTAGGAACATTAAATAACTGAAACTTCAGTAATGATCGACACTGCGACACCCACGATGGTATAGCGACTAGTGAACGGTGGTAAAGTTTTGCAAAGAGTAGAGGTTACGATCTTTACCACAAAGCTTTATATATATATATATATATATATATATATATATATATATATATACGTACATTATGGTATGGTATATCTGGTATTGCATCTCGCATAAACGAAACACAGATCCGTTCATAGAACGCAACGTCATCTTCGTATAAAAGTTTATTATACATATATTTACAATTTTCTCTATGTGTGTGTGTGTGTGGTGATCGCGGTTGTGATCACTAGTAGCGCGAAATCTTGGGTGGTACAATGTGCAATAATAATTTATCGTAAAATCTATTGAGCAATACCCTGACTCACGTATACATAAGATAGTTTTTGCTAGATTACATATTAATTGAGTTAATCCTTACCCAAAATGAATAAAATAAGAAAAAATAAAAACTAACCAACAACTCGATGCTTACGATTACATTTCATCAGCAATGACACATCTTGTTGGGTTTTTCCGGGTAAAATTTAATGAGAACGGTCTTGAGGGAACCTCCGGATGTCATCGAACCGATTTATATATATATTCGACACTGAAAATCAGGGATACGGACTAATTATCAATATTTCTGAATACATCGACGAGGTTTATATCCTAGAAAATATTTTTCAGGGTTTAATATTCGCTCACGTAGGTACCTATAATATTCCAAAGTTGGGGAATTATTTTTACCACATTTCTCATATGAATTACTCAGCGTGGCGTCTTCGTAATTGGAATCTGTCGGGGGTACGTCCAGTAATTGGCAACAAGCGAGGCGTATAAGAGCCTAGGTATCCCCTTGGCACGTCGGACTGACTACCAACTCCAGGACAGTATCACTATTTTTCGCATTTCTCAACCTCTTCTTCTTCTTCTTCTTCTTCTTCTTCTTCTTCTTCTTCTTCTTCTTCTTCTTCTTCTTCTTCGTCTTTTCCTTCTTCTCTTTCTTCTTCTTGCAGCTATAAAGGTACTCCCCGTAGAAATTCCTGACACGGTCGGTCGCCAGGATGAACGGGTCGGCAAAGAAATATCTGCTGCTCGAACGCGCCGCGTTATCTTAAGGTCAGATAAGTTCACTACGTGATTCAGGATACGATCAACGTGGATCCACCATTTGATTAACACGACGAACAACGACAAAACTCATTGCATTATTATATCCCTTGCAAAAGTTATATATGAATATAAAAGAAAAAAGGGAAAAAATTTAATTTTCATTTTTTACGTTAGATCGAAATAAAATAAAAATAAAAAAATTTCAAATAATTAACAAAGAGAAAAACAAAAAAAAAAAAAAAAACGAGAGGATTTAATGCAGCGTATTCCATCCTAAGATAAAAACATTGTGTATAGCGATGCATAATTTATACTTCTTTAAAATGAGTTGATTAATTACCCTCTAATTATTCACTCAGATGAGTCGAGTGCAAGCGGTAAATTTCAACTTCATTTTAGTTGCGTATATGTAATTGCTGAATGATATACAATCCGCATCTGTGTACATCGCTTTGTAAAGATATAACGTAGATGAAGATGAATATATTGCGGTTGGTTTGTTTGATGGTTCTGGTTCTGATCCAAGAGATAAAAATTGAGAAAAGAGGAGAAGATGAGAAATAAAAATGTCTAAAAATGTGTGCGAAAATACGAAATGAAAATGAGAACAAAAAATATAAAATAATTACTTAGCACTATCGCAATTGGCAAAGAAAGCAAATTGTTCGTAGGTATGTATATCTGCACGGGCATATGCGAAGGCTGCGTGCGTAACGCATTGCTCGATAAACGTACGAGTCATTCCGACTGAGAATTTTGTGAGGCTGACAGACAAATTGCCCGTAGAGTAAAGCTTATTTTATTACCACCCATTTAATTGCTGACTACAAGTTACAAGTGGACTGCCGTGTATGCATCTGCACATGCAACAATGACACGCAGAATAATGATTGTAAAGATTTTTTTTCCCTAAATTAAAAAAAAAAAAAAGGAAGAAGAACAAAAAAAACGTAATGAAAAATAAGGAAAGAAAAGATTTACATGAGGCAAACAGCGACCGGGATGTCGAGATGATTTTATATCTTTTTGGTTCTTTTTCGATTGTTTGATGGATCGAAAAATTTCTTGGGAAACTATAGACTCGCTAATGACTCGGTAATGACGTCCAGGATGTATACGTGCCCGAATAAAAGGGGATTTTTTGATTCTTTGAACGAGTTGATTTTGTTTTTTTTTCTTCTCTTTTTTTAATTAGATTTAAACAAAAACAAAATTATGTGTCAAGGTGAGACAAAAATCTGTGAATTTGTTACCAAGAAAACCATGTCATCTTCCAAAAATCGTTACTCTTCGAATATAAGAGCAACCTTGCTATAATACGAAATTCAGTTTCCCGTGATGCGGAAGTTGGCGTCCTTGTCCTTAAGCGAAACGCGAGTCATTCGTTAGTGAGAAAATAAGAAAAATCCCCAATTTCTTCACGATTTTACTGCGAAATTAGATTCTTTGCACTTTTTTTAAAATGGAAATAAAAAAGAACAGTCAAAATTTTATTCGATCAAGAAGTTAGTTAAGATAATCCTGGCGCTTGTATGAATCATCATCCTTTTTTATTCTCTCTATTTTCTTTTTTTTTTTTTTTTTTTTAATTTTATTTGACTATTTAATGTATACATAATCACCTCTGAGACATGTTCACGATCACATCTATACGTAAATCAAAGTGACATTCAAATTACGGTTGCAGGCTTGACCGTTCCAGGCGAGCTTATATTAACCGTGACCGATTAATCCGAGTGACACCCGAAACTAAGCGTTAAAATGTTAATGCGATGGTATTTTTATGATTAAATATACACTTTGACTAAATACTGATTTATACCAAGTGCGAAGAATAGCGGAGAAATTTTTTTTTTTTTTTTAATACAGTAATTGAATTCTGCTAGTAAAAAAAGGAAAGAAAATAAAATATAAAAAAATCGCTAAAATCGTACAGTCGATTGTTAAAATTCAATTTGCAAATATACATACATATACATCGGAAAATATTTTAATATAAGGTGAAAATGGGTACCGCATTAAACCTTTAGGTACGTATATAATCGTACGAGACGTGTTTCTCGTCTTATAAAAAATGCAGATCGGTTCAAATTCCGGTATACGCAAGGGTAACTGCTTCGATCCATCTTTTGCTCCGTATCAAATTCTACAATGAGACGGAACATAAGAGGTAAAGTCTGCAGAATAATAATTTTTCCAGTTTTGAATATAAAAGTTTTTTTTTTTTTTTTTTTTTAAGAAGTCGTATATACCATCTACGATCATAATGTGAACGACAAGGATTACAGCAGCGATAAATCCCGGTATTTCAGCGACCATGATAAGGTATATTATAAAATCGTCATTGTATATCGAAGAGCAAATATTAATCGATGTTTCTTTGTGAATTTTTTTTTTTTTTATCGAGATACACACAACGTGGGCATGACGATAGTAAAAATGTATGAATGAACGAGAGAAAATGAGAAACAGAGAAGAAGAAAAAAAGGAAAAAAAAGGAATTGAATCTATTAAATTCCTGCCAATTTAACAACCGCTGTAACGATCAGTACGTGACTGTGTCTAACGATATATAAATTTATAAAACTGCACCTAGATGTCACACACATAAACATGTATGAGGTACAGTAATTCAACTGAAGAAGTTTTTGTATTACATAGACGTTAAACCCGCGGCACGTCGTATTCATTACCTACGCGATTTTTTTTATTTTTACATAGTTGTCAACAACTCCCCGGGGTATAATGATAAATAATAGCAATTTATAACAGTATTGCATTATTTCAAGATACTCATAAACAGCGAACAGGCATCCAGTCCACAGATTTAATTTACATATTAACGTAAATAGTCGATTAAACCAGGCGGGTGGGATTAAGATTTTTAGCAAGGACGTAGACCGGTATTAGCAAGGACCTATGGGAATCGGAATTTTTTGGTAGTAAAAAAACAAAAAAATTAAATAAAGAATTTCATTTCGTACTTAGAAACGATCTCATTACTTTCAAATTTATTTAAAACTAATGATCTTTTTTTTTTTTTAATTTTTTTATTCATTTTCTTGAGGCTGAGGTCACGTAGATCTTGATTATTATACTTATCGTTAAATTTTTCCATACCCTCTAAGTGCATGAAGGCAATTACATACTCCGAATCATTACCGAAGCATACGTATATCAATTTTCTTACAATAACGTGATGAAAAAAAGAGCCTAGAAAATAAATCACACCCGTATCTTTAGTCCACAGAGAATTTCAAAATGACAATAATCAGTAGAATATTGTAGAAAATTTTCATATATGATTAATGTTACTGAATAAATCCTTTCGAGTCTGAAAACTCTTCCATAATTATAATAAAAATAAAAAAAACTGTCTGTTGACCATGCGTGTATTTACCTTTCGAGTTCGTACGAGCAAAGCATTATTCCTTATCCAAAGGATAATCCTCTTGTATGATCTTCAATGGGTATAGGTATGTATATATGGTTAACGTACGGATTTTATTCAAGGGTCAGATGTAAAGTACAGTACCAATACGTATACGACAAAACCTATACTGCATAAATGATTTATTTGATCCTTGACGTTGCTGCAGGAGAATTTAATGCAAATTAATATAAAGTAAACTTGAGGTCACTGAAATTTACGTGTAAACGAACTCACGTTTAAGGATCAATATATTTTCAAGTAATTTTATACCGCAAGCTCGTAATGCGGTTCGAATTAGTGTCAATGCTAGCTACTGGTTATCCGCAATGAAATTAATTCGGATATTCTTCTCGCGTCAATAAAAAACGAAAAAAAAAAAAAAAAATCGAGTAAAATTAAACTTTCACTATTTTTTAAAATAGAATTCAATTTTTTAAGCATAGTATAATCATACAAAGAGAGAAACTTAATGTATTAAAAATAGAAAATGAAATTCCTATGCCAGAATGCTGAACAAAAATTTTCTAGAGAGAAAAAAAAAAAAAAAAAAAAAAAATTAAACTAGTCTAATGGTGATGAGAATCATTATAGATTTGATTAACGTGATGTTGGAACATTCCTGTAACTGATGACGCACGTTCAATAACAGGTAGTCGATGTACATAGGTATATGTATATATGTACCTACAATGTACATACATACATTCATAGATACATAGGTATGATTATATACGAGATTCATTTCACTCTTGAATCTATAATGTGAAAAAATGATGATAAAAAAGAAAAGAAAAATTTTTTTTTTATAAATTTAATTTATTTCCAACGTGACAGATAACGATACGTGAAGAGGGCAGACAAAGACTCGGTTATTTATACCACGTCCAAGGTATTCAATTACAGGTGCAACTTAATTACTTACAATAAGTGGGTACGAACAGCGCCAAGAACAATAATTGGTATTCAATTATAATATCGTATAGGTACTATACTTACAGGCTCCATGAAATAATCGGGATGAAAATTAACCGGTTAAATTCAGTCATATTACCATATGATTTTATTATTTATTCATTTTATTACTCAGTTCTGTGTATCCTTTTTTTTTTCTTTTTTTTTTATTTCAGATTATCTTCTGCAGAACCTTGACGATTCTCATTATTTCTCTTATTCAGAATGTAACAATAATGTTTTTTTTTTCTTCTTTTTTTTTTTTTGGTAAATTTTGGATAAACAAAAATTACGTATCTTTGAAATTTTTTCCGTAAGAGAAATCGGATTTTTATGAAAAAAAAAAAATAAAAAATAAAACAAGCCAATTCCTAAGCAAATAAAATTCTATATTATTCAAAAGAAGATGTATTGAGATTTTTCATTGCCGCTGCCATGAATTTGTTAAATAAAATCACCCAACCGTTACGCCAGACATATGATGATAATAATATAATCTGCGCAGCATCCTGGGTCACAAATTCCGTACGCTTTTGTCCGAGTAAATAATCTCGAGACGATTAATAAACGAGCCCCGTTATACGTGGCGCCAACGCAACTTCCAAACGAACACCTAAGATTTAAAGAGGCTCATTTATGTGTCATCGTGTCAGAGGCCGATCATAACTTACTCTTGGTTTTATTTATTTATTCATTTCTTGTTTTTTTTTGGTTTTGATTATTTGACCAAAAAAGTAAAAAAAAAAAAAAAATTAATAAAAATACTTTTTTAAACGTTCTGTAAATCCGAAAATTTTAAATGTCGATTAATTAATGCGAAGTCGTTAAATTAAATCAAAACATGGTACCCATTATTATAGTTAACGCCAATGATACAAGTCCCCACAATGACTATATTATAGCTCTTACTATTAAATGCATTCCGAATACTCCGGGGCCCGTTACATTCCAGAGACATTCTCTTCGTCACATTGACGAGGACAACCTTGATGTCATCTCTGGGAATGACTACCAAATATAATAAACGTCTGCGTGGGCGAGTCAAATTGTGATATTATTTTGGGAGAAAATATGCAGTCGAAATTTCAAGGCCCTTAAACGACCTCAAGATAAACTTATCCTTTGATATTAAAAGATAATATTCTGCATCTCACAGACTACAGAAGACATTAAATTTTAATCAGCCTACAAAAAATTACAATTTTCTCCTTGTTTTTTGATTTTTGATTATATCGCTCTCGGAGAATAATTAGTGATAAATTTTCTGGATCAATCGATTACAGATATTCTTCGTTTGAATATATTTTTTACCTTATCGATTTTTCAACATTGCTTACAGGATATGTGATTACAAATATTGTAAGTAGGTACTTCAAATCATCGAAAATGACAAAAACTCTATTATGTCAATTTGTAATTGTTGTTGATTTACTGTGCTCCTTTTCAGTATCTCGCCACACATCGACAGCGAATAGTATGTAGGTGGTAACATGGGAAATAAGCTGTGGATTCAAAAAAAAGTATAAAAAGTTAACGAAGTTTAAAATTTTTCTCTAGGTACTCTATTAAAAAAAAAATACTAATCATAGAAGAGATTTATACTCACGCTGTTCACCAAAGAAAGATCAATCGGGAAGAAACCACCCGCTGTAAAATAAAGTTCATTTTGATAGAGCTGAGCCGAGTACTCGTGCAGCTGAAAAAACCCAATTTTTCAATCTCGTATTTCCAAAATTCATCAATTAATACGACATACCATTCTCTGATATCTCGTATCGTTGATCACGATTCCATAGAGCATAATCCCCAATTTATTAGCCTGTTAAATACACGATAAAAATTATTGTATGAGGTTAGATTATGATGCAGGAGATTTTAAATCACGCATTTACCTCAGCACTGGTATTACAGCAAGTCAATGTGATAGTCCAAAATTTAAGTATGTAATAAATTATCCAGAGAACATTGAGTCCAATTCTAACACCGAGTTTCTCTAATTCAAGAAAAGCGAACGAGTATAATATCAGCAATCTGTATATAAGGAGACTGAAAGTTACTGATACTGCAAAGTATAACTGCCATGAAAAGCTCAAGCTGACTTTCTCAGATATTCCACAAAGACGTTGGTGGATCCTGTAAAGACGTTCGATTTTTGGCAGTAAAGATTCCCTCACGTTTGTCTGCAATTTAGAATCGATTATATTGATATATCACATATTAGCAATTGATGGAATAATCGTGTAGATATGAGATAAATTATAATTATTATTCATCTTCTTGCAAACAGATAAATAGAAAACTGGAATTGTACCTTTCTGGTTGACAGATTCGGACCATTTCCCGCAGGAATAACGTGAAAAGTTATTCCTGCCTGAGGATATTCTTGATATTTCGAAATATCCATCAAATTAATGTTAATCCATTGAAATCTTTGATAAAATATGTACATAATTGTGGAAAAGACTAGTTCACCGAACAATACAAGTAAATGGGGACCGTGAGAGCTGTAGGCTAAACAAAATATTTTTAATACCGTAGCGTTATCGTTTGATCCCATCAAATCGATTATGTATTCATACATGATCACGGTCACTATCCAAAGAGTAAAAAATAATGAAATTAAACCGATCTGTCGACGGACTATTTTTCGATTATTTTCATCAATATTCATTCCAAGATCTTTGAGTTCAACATCTAGTTCTGCTAATTCCATAATTGCGTCTTCTAATGCCTTCGCCCCCTTTGCAACCCAGAATATGATCGTTCCTAAACCACCGCCAAACATCACGGATTGTGCAAAAATGTAAGCAATTACCGTAGTGGAATTAAAACCGCTGACTACATTAATTCGAGAGTCAAATGTGGTCGAGAACGTTGCTATATAAATCGCTGATATAATAGCCGAGTAAATTACGCGATAACTGAATTTATAACTGACACGCGGAACTCCGAATATCCAAGAAGAAATAAAAATTGGTTTCAAAGATATTCTGATCGCCTCTGATCCACGGACTTCCATTATTTCGTACTGCGGCAGGTCACGGTCTTAGACTATACGGTTAAAAGCTAAAAATTTTATTTTCAACTAATGGATTATTCATACGCTATAGGTATATGATAATTTAGCGATGTAAAACGTGAACGCTAATTTAACGACGCTGTTAACGTCCTAATGTCTATAAATGGTAATCATACGAAATTTATAAAACGGTTTAGTTTTAGTTGGAGTTATGTTATAATGATTAATCTATTTTTGTGTTATAACGATCTAGAGCTATCATAAGCGTATGCTATGATAAAAATCTCAAGAACTTAGTCTTGAAATCGAAATATCTTCGGTCATGATAACACAAATTGATTTTTACAAGCATAGAATTATTCTAGAATAGATAAAGAAAGATGGTCAATATGACTAACGAGCCCGGAACGTATTTCAAAATGAAGAAATTACTCCAGAGAAAAACCAGAAGAACGAAAAAGCTTTTACAGTTGGACAATCAAGACCGCATAACCGGTCACGATGAAAAATATCTGAAATTTGAATTACGTAAGATTTCATTTCCTCTGAAATGAATTCAGAAAAGGAAGGTTGATTTATTCTTACGTATGCCAGCCAAGTAAAATCTACCGGTAAAAAACCACAGGCCACAATTGCCAGTTTATCCTGATAATGTTTCATGGATAATTCTCGTAACTGAAAGAGTAATAACCAGGGTTACAATTAATAAGGTCTGAAAATTTTTTGCGAACTTACGGAATCATACCTTTCGATGAAAATTTACACTGGAGAAGTTTATCCGATGTAGCATGACACCGAATTTGTGAGCCTGTAAAAAAATTGATTACGAAAATATAGAAAATGATCGTTTCCAAATTTCTTAATGTAAGATTATAAGTCGTACCTCGGTAACGAGACCATTGCAGGACCCTACCAGGATCCAAGTTCTGATAATATTGAATAAGAGAGTTAACGTACGAATGATTAAAACGATGTGGTTACTTCGTGAGTTTCCGTAAAGTACCATGATAGTCATAATATATGCATAGTGCAAAGATATTGCTAATCCTGTCAGAAATGCAACAAGTAAAGTAACCGAAAATACGGAATTAAATTTTTCCGTTATTTGGCGAAGGCGCTTGTGCATTTCCCATAGTAGATCAAGCTCACTTACTAGTTGCTCTATTCGACATTCCTGCTAATGGTGAAAAAAAAAAAAAAATTAAAATAAAGAAATGATAAAAACTGTGATATTTTGGCGAAATTTATTTTGAATTAGTTCAACCTTTGCCAAAAACTGTCGTTAATTATTATATCACACATAGGACAATGCTCAAGTAAATCCATCGATTTGTACTTACCATCACTCCCGATCGATAATTACAAGGTAGAAAAAATTCTTCTCTCCTATTAATTATAGGGAAAAAAATTTCCGTTGGTAGTACATTCCCCATTTTGTATAATTTCATATTGACCAGTTGAAATCTATGCCGGATCAGGCTCATAACGGTTAAGAAAAATATATCGAGTGTCATGAGTTGAAGACGAGCGATGATATCACAAACCCAATGTAAATGAGGGTAGTCAAAAATATTAGTAGCTACTACTGTCAGTGTTTTTTGAAAAATATCTATCTCAATCAGATTTGATATTAAATCCACCAGACACCATATCAGCAGTAATACTATCGAAAAAATTTGATTACGACGAAGGATGAGATTTTTTTTTATCATTTCAAAATCTCTCATGACTATATCGATTTTTGATAATTCCGTTATAGTCTCATCTATAATTCTCGCTCCTCTTGTTAACCATATAATAATTATTACGTGGGTGAAAATACAGGAAAATAATTCGTTCAATGCTACAACTCCGATGTCTGATACTTTTGTAGAAATCATGAACGTGATCGTATGGGGTATCCCTATTCCATACGATGTGAAGAAAATCAATGATGATATCAGCGTGTATATAAATCTCCAGATAAAATGAACTTTGACATTCGGAACACCTATAAACCAAATTAATCCAAGGGATAATCCCAACGATTTTTTCACTCTCCATACGCTCGCGTTTTCCATTGTTACTATTTCCACTGACTGACAAGAAATACTCGATGTTTAGCCACTAAACTGTAACGTGTTCATTGCCAGACTTGATAATCTTATAAAGTGGTACGAAGTTTAGGTTCTTATAAAAAATTCTATTGTCATTGTCATTCATATTTTTCATACGCCGTATTTTGCTGAGGTAAATTTACTCAAGTAACATTCATACGAAAGGTATATTCATAGATGTTATAGTAGTCATACATTGTGCGGTTTTCTATTTATTAATAAAATTCACTAAGTAATATTGACATTTATTGATAATCGATAAATACGGATTAGTTTTTTAAACACAATTGACACACGTGATAATCCTCGATTTTATATAATTATTTTAATTAAATATTACATCTGCTTATAGTCTGCAGCATCACTGATAGTCATTTGAACGAAGTTGGAGTAAGATGACCATGTACTTCATTAGGGTAGAGAATATCTGTAAAGTTAAAATCGGTGATTTAAAAAAAGTTTTATTCTTTTATCTTAGGTATTTCAAAATAATTGGATATTTTACTCACGAAATTTGCTAATTTACGATCGATAACGAAAATACGACCGGCAGTGAATCTCAGTTTCCGTTGTACGACGTGTATGGAATATTCTTGCAGCTATCCAAAGTAAATTTAATTATGATTAGTGCTAGAATTATGACTGATGATATCGATTAATAATGTTATTTTATATTAAGTACCTGATTATGTACTGCAGAATTGTTAATTGGTACTTTGTACAGTGAGATGCCCAATTTGTTAGCCTGAAATTAACAAAAACGAAAAATAAAAACGAATCATGAAAGATAAACTAGAATTAGGAATCTGCCTCAGACTGGAATTGCAAAATAAAAAATAAACGTGATCATCCTAAAGTTACGTACTTCGTCACTTGTGTTCGAACATACGGCAACGATTAGCCAAAAGTTACTAGCCATCAGAATGATTGATACTGCATTGATGTACATATTAACAGTTTGTCTATCAATGAAGAGAGATACTGTTAAAACAGCCTGAAATATGACATGCGCAAAAAAAAGTGGAATGTTGACACAGAAACACAACGAAAATGCATCGCCTATGTCTTGAGCCACTTCCAATAATCGCCTATGTATTCTGCAAGCTCGATCAACCCTTTCCATCACAAGATACGATGACAGATGCTGAAAAAATCAATATTTAATACAATCGGACAGATTTCATCTGCTAACAAGATAGTGAACCGCAATTGGTAGATAGTTTTGAAATTAAAAGCTTACGAGATAAAAGTATGACAATGTAATCTCTGTATCATTCTGTAATTAAGGGGAATCAGGCACTTTGAATAATAAAATATTATTCATTGATATTACAAGTTACTTTTATCATTGAAAAGCACAGATATTTGTATTGATTACTCACTCTTTTCCCATGGCAACCATGAATTTGTTCACCCGAAATATCCAGTATACGATTTTGAGAAGTTGTAAATATTTTTACTTTTATCCGGTTTTCGGATGATTCGGATATTCGGTTAAAAATTTCGTTTACAAGTTTAAATCGTATGCGAATTGCTTCTAAAATCATTGTGTATACAAAGTCAGCTATAATCGCTTGAAAATGCTGTAAATGGATGGATAGAGTTATCATTAAATATGTGTAACTGTTCTCTGACATCCGTGAATCGAATAAACCAATCAGAGCCTGTTGATGCAGACCAGAAATTAATGAGAATAGAATAAGAAATCCGCTGATAATTATCAATTGCTTCCACATAAATTTCTTGTGATTAATTATTAGACCAAAATTTCTTAGCTCCTCGTCCAGCTTGGTCAATTTAACAATTGCATTATCCACCGCATTAAAACCTTTCAATTCCCATGACCAAATTAAGGTAAGAGTTGTCGAGATCTTCAAATAAGGTGTGATTGTTAAAATTAAAAGAATCGGATTGCCTTTCGATGAAATCTCGTTAATGATCGTGTACATGATCAAATATACCATAATCACGCTCATCATTATTGCGTATAAAATTCTCCATGCACGTTTTACTTTTATTCTTGCACATCCGAAAGCCCAAATAATAACCAAAGAAGGCCATAACGAGTTTAGAACTGTTCCCGGTTTGAATAAACTCATGACAAGTTATCGACTGGTACCTTTTTTACAGCTTTTATTATCAGTCTCTATACCTCAATAGTAATCTACTCGCGACAGGTAGTAATGCTGATAGTCATTGACGTCTGAATGTCGGACGTTCCTATTATCCTAATGCTTTTTACTAATGTTTCATTTATTCTCATACCTTGTACAAATATGATTGGTCTTAACCCATGTATGTACAACATACGTGGGTCGTAAAATGGATCGATATAATCGGTGGATTAAATAAAAACACGAAATTCTCTTTATATGTTTTTCATAAATTGGGTGAACATGAAATTTACTGTTATTGGGGCTGGCATGGTGATCATATACGTTTATCCTATTCAATCATCGATTTACCAAGGGACAACTAGTCCGTAACGTTGAACGAAGTTTAGAATCAAATTAAATGCAACCAGGTATCAAAGATATTCAAATTACTGTGCACAATGTGACATGGGCGCCGGTCGGCTAGCATCATTGCATCACTTGTACAATTCTTAGCATTCTCGCCCGAGGCACCGGATTTAGCTGACGATGAGGGGATTAGTAGACCCATCGAAACAGTATCTACTTTTTACTTTTTAATCATCTGTCATCCGTCCTTCACCCGGCAGAGAAATTTTATTTATTGAGCAAAAGAGGGATTGCTGATTCTTAAAGGGTGAATTTTTTTTAAAGCTTAAGAAAAATAGTAGTCTTTTAGTTCAGGACGAAAAGATCTTGAAATAGAAATAGACTTGGTGCTTTATTTCATCCTTAACTCGAATCTAGTTACATTTAAATCAGACGATCTGTAGTGATTGCATAAGCCATAACGCATAACACAGGCGCCAGGTCTGCCCATCCTGAATGCCTAACGGGCACGGATGATCAAAACAATTTTTTGTGACTTTATTTGTTCGTTTTTTTTTCGTTTTTAAAGACTTATTTTGTTCGGAATAGTTTCAGTCTCATTACAAGCCAACTTCGTAAACATTTTTTCGATTTAAATCAGTCATATAGTAACTCAATAATTATTATCATCGTCTGCAATTATTATCAAGTAAAATTTTAGCTACGTGACTATTGAATCAAATTCAAAAAAAAAAAAAAAATGTTCAATACGACGTTCCATGATTACAGATATCACATTTATTCATCTCGACACATGGAAATTATCGATACAAAAATTTTAGCGTATTGCGCTCTTCGCAATTGTAGGATTCTGTCTTATCGATACTCACTGTATTTTAAGACACCTTACTATAGGCAACTCAACATACGACACAGTGTACTGAGTAACATATACTAGGGATTGAACCCTTCCCAAATATCTCCGGAACCGTAATTAATCGTGTCAGTTACATCGATTGTCGTGGTAACAATTTTTGGTACGAAGAAAGATTCTTTGACTTTGTATCTTGTTGGATTTTTTACTACTCAACTATTCCACCTGATAATAAAATATAATAAAATTCAATACCTAGTTGCATAACGTTTAAAAATATCCGATCAAAACATAATCATCGGTACAATTTTTGACAGACTGCTCTTCTTCGTTCCGTACGTTTTCTCAGATGAAGAAACTTCGTTCATTTACGTAATTTCATTATTAATTAGAGTTTACTCGAATTTGCTTTTTCAAAAATTAATAGCCAGGATACGCCTCAATGTTAGCTACCCAAGATACGACCACTTTTTGCAGGTAGTATTATCTTGGCGCTTCTCATAAATTTAGTAGAAGTATCTCATTCCGTACTGACAGTTTTTTGAATCGTATAATTCAATTCAATAATCAAATAAATTATTTCAAACTATAATTTATATTTTATTGATATCGAATTTCACTCTTCCACATCGTATGATGTACTGGCCTCGATAGCTACTATAGCTTCATAAATCTATCCATGATTTTTACAGCTCATGGCATCTCTGGTCACCCGGAAGATTCGACTATACCTATTGAAGTAAAATAAAAACTGGGACGAGAGCAATGTCGTGTCATAGTAGTGGTCGAATTGGGAGCGATTTCGCTTTCGATGAATATACTTCAAGGCCGTTTTATGCACAGTCAGTGAGTATATCTCTGGATTTTTGTGAGGATCGTTTGATCGGTATGTGGATTAAAAATTAATTAAAAATACATCGAAGTGAATTTTATCGATATTATAAAATTTATTTACGGCAAACTGGATCGCCGATAAACTTAGTCATGAATTGCGGTATTGGAGAAATAAATAAATCAGAACAGGTTCTGATTGTTTTTTTATTTTTCAGTAATTTCGTAACAGTGTCCACCGTAACCTTGCCAAAAATATGATACGTGGTTATGATTCGGCCCTTTCCTCTGCGGCGAATAAACTCGCAAGTGAAACAGCAGAGAAATTGAATGGAATTTATAAGTTACGTAAATTT
The DNA here is from genome assembly GCA_963924015.1 of Macrophya annulata. NCBI lineage: Eukaryota > Metazoa > Arthropoda > Insecta > Hymenoptera > Tenthredinidae > Macrophya > Macrophya annulata. Next base: position 5,424,420 of record OZ001260.1, read on the forward strand.
ATTTGACATAGACGGGTTTCCACTGCAAAGATCCAATCTCCAAATTATATATTCGTATCTCACGTGGGGAAAGGCGTTGAAGTTTCGGTTTTGATTGCCGCTGTATTTCCTGTGGATATAATATGATGTGCAAGTATAAAGTGTATTATTTTTCAACGAGAAAACGAAAGTCTTATATTATAAACTAGCAATGTAGGCACATACCATCCATACATTCACATTCGTTTATACATATCAACTTATGATTACATCAACGTGGGAATAATAAACGAAAATTTCTAACAATTGGCTTGGTTCACATGATCCACAAATTTCTATTACAATGACACTGTATTAATAATTCAGTTAATTGGGAATCAAAATGTTGATGAAAATTACGATTTAATATATGCATATCTTGTCATTATACTTTCTTTGGTATTTGTATTTGAAATAAATGAAACCTATCACGTATAGCGAAACTTGAATCGTGCTCAAATTTTATGAACTTAATAACATAAGACAGACGCGATATACCGACTAGCTGTGGCTTTGGCTGTTAGCTAGGAAATAAATCGATGGCATTTTCAAAGACGCTTTGGATCACCGACGAAGAAGTGGCAAAGAGGTGGACGTGACGATGGGTGTGCCCGAATGGTAGCTACGAGTAGGTATATAAGGAGTGCGGCGAAACGCGGACTGTGAACAAGCGACGTGAAGTGAACCCGAACAAGAGCCATGGATCGTCTATTAGTGAGTACAATAAGCAAAAAAGTGATTCAAAAAGCAAAAAAAAAATTGTGTTTACTTTTATTGATGAGTAAAGTCAGTCGAAATTCGAGTCAAACTTTCAGCTATTCAAGTTCAAAAATCAATAAACTGTTAAATCAACGACTTAGATCGATGCTGAAAATTTTCGAAATTCTTTATCCGATTTATTATAAAATTTTTTCGACATTCTTAAGTCGCAAATTTCGTTTACCTGAAAAATAATAAAACTGATAGCTGATCTCCTAATAAATCGAATAGATCATAACGCCGATGAAAGTCGCTACTAATATAACAACGCGAAGGCTGATCGATTCCTGAACGCCCACTTTATAGCCTGTAGGTAATAGTCACCTTGTCTATTGATTGTCTCTTTGTTACAGGTACCATTCTTGATTTGCTTAGCAGTTCTAGTAGAAGTACAAGCTCAATACAGACAATCTTACCAATCTACAACTCCTGTACCAATCCTAAAGCAGATTGACAGGTACTAAAAATATTTTAATATTAAAAGTTGGTTACAGAAATATTAATATTAAAAATTATTTACTCTGTAATTATAACGCCGGAAGGACTCGCGTTGAAAGGTCAAGTCCATATGTCCGTCCATGACCATGTGTGTCGTCAGCTATCTCCATAAATAGATATTGCAGACAGCAGGACCTTGCATAATGAATTTTTTAATCCTAATTATAGTATGAGGTGTAAGGAACTAATTAAAGTATCTTTTGAGGACTTATATCAGTTCTAAAATCTTTAGTTCTTCAAATAAATGAGAAACAATTATAATTCTTCGATTTTTTTTTTTTTTTTTTTTTATTAGACACAATGAAGATGGGAGCTACAGTTACGGCTATGAAGCAGCCGATGGTTCGTTTAAAATAGAGTCAAAATATCCAACAGGAGAAGTATATGGAAAATACGGATTTGTCGATGATACTGGAAAAGTTCGCGAAATTGAATACGGAGCATCTCAAAGAGGCTTCGAACCTGCTGGCACTGACATCAATGTTCCTCCGTCCACTGTTCAGGGTAATAGCGTTGCAGGTTCAAATTCCCCAGAAGATGATGGCCAGTATAGAGAAGACCCTTCAATTTATCATACAGACCCTCAGTATACAAATGGCGAATACTACAGACCAGTAGAAAGAAGACCAAATCGCCCTATTCAGTCAAACTATAACGAAATACCGCAAAGGTAAGACGGATACGTTTGGTTCAGTTTTTTTTTTTTTTATATATTTCTGAGATATCGGATGATGTGGAGCGAGAAGAAAATAAATAATATAATTTCTTTGATTTCATACAGAGTAAACATCCCTTCGCAATATCAACCAACGTATAAACAGCAAAATCAACCACAGTATCAGCCAATACAATATCAGCAGGCATATCAGTCGGAAGATGGTCAATTTCAGTATCAGGATTCACGGCAATATCCAAGTGTTCAATCGTATCAGCAACAGCCTCATATTCGACAGGATTTAAATTCAAGATCTTATTCGAATGATTATACGCAGTAAAAATTCTGCGTATAAAATTTTATTATAAATGTATGGATTGTGTGTTTCTCGTTATTTTTTATTTTATTTTTTCATTATCGATTTTCAATAAATTATATCATTTTATCGATGACTTTATGCAGTGTTTTACTTATCTATACCTTTCCCAGTTTCAATCAGACAATTGAGCAAAAAATAACATAACGAATATCTCGAAAACAGATGCGAAAATTTGGAAATTGCAATTTTTTTATTTAAGTTTAGATGTGATAATGTAGAAGTTCCGACTTTGAGGATCAAAGACAAAGCATAAAAATGGTAAAAATAATTTTTTTCCAAGTATTTCTGCGAAGGCGATAATTATATTCAAATTACAACCACAAATGATACATGTATCACTATTCTTTGTTAAAAATAATATTCCGGTCCTCAATGAAGAATGCTTTCTCGATGTATGTACTTATACCATAACGAAACCAGATCTCCCGGAGTATTTCACAAAAATACTTACAGCCTTGCTCCGCACCACCTTTGTGTCTAGCACGGAGAAACCAGAAACAAGCAAGGCCAGGAACCGCGTGCCGCGCCCTGGAATTCCGTTGTACTTACTTCTTGTATGTATGTATATATTTATTGCGTATATACATACACTATTTACATGTAACATACATATATACATACCTATAGTATATACGATCGAAAACTTTGTCCGAGAACTAGAGTTCGAAGAGTATCGATTACACAAAGAATCTACATCATGGAATACCTTCGTAAAATATAAAATAACATTTTTTTCTAACATCGTAACATTTTAATAAATAAAATCAAAGAAACCTTACCCACTCCAATTTATAGTCTTTAAAATCCTCTATGTTTTATTCTCTTCGACATTGAAAGCCACATTCCATATACGCTGCAGTTGTTTAATCATCTCCTCATCATAGTTAAACCGTTTGAACTAATGATCAACTAGAAGTTAATACCCACTTATGCCACGCTCCGTGAAATTAACACCTGATATTATCCATGGCAGAAATTGCTTGATTCCTTCTCATATGTCTATAATATCTACTTAGATTTTTCCATCTTTCAAGTCGTTGGAGTACGATGAGAACTTGTTGGTCTTCCCACATGATCCATGACTCTGAATGGCATGAAATTATACGATATATTAAAGTGCAGGTAGTAATATTGGATTTAAACATGAGATCAAGATGCTGGATAAAACACATCATCATACCTACACTTACACGTATTTTAAAGATCCTGAATCCTTTAAATTGCATAATTTTATGACTAACAATAATTGTAGTACATAGCTAGTAGCTAGGATACTTAGGTACATGGGCGAAGTCACGGGCCACCGCCCTTACCTTTCACTTGATATCTGCTACATGCTCTGAAGTCATTGTCGCCTGTCTGACGATGACTCTCGTGAAGGTCGTGATGGCTTTTAGGGTCATAAATTGTTAGTTACTATACCCACCAGATATGCAGATTATTATATCTTAATGATTGTCCGAAAATAATTTTCTACTTTTTTTTAGACGCTGAATAGCCACATGGTAACTAAAACGAACAAAAGTTAAGAAGTTTTTTCTCTTATTTCTTATAGTTTTAATATATGAAACTGATTTTAGTTATTTCCTAGAAAAGTTACTGGGATCGGATAGTCTGATGTAAGACGTAGTGCGATCGGGTATACAAACTCCTAGAACCCGGGTTGATTTTATTTGGTCATATAATGAACATGACTTTCCTATTTTATTATTACCTACTCTAAATAACTTTGGTGTGCTTGACGTATGGAACAACTAGAAAAAAAACTACTACCCGATACCTTGATTCCACTTTTTGTTATAAAATAACTGCAGGATCTGTATACGAGCGAAAAAATGATGTTAAATAATAATCGTCGCATCGATCAATGTCTCTAAGTTTAAACTCTTCGCGGTTATAATTCGCTCGTCTATTAGCTATGATAATCTATTTATTAAAATCCGTTAAAAACGAGGTGAGACACTTTCACATTCTAAAATCTAAGTTATTATTCAACCATATATAATCAAGACTGTACATAATCCGAGGCGTATAATTCTTAAGTATATATTTTTAATTAACCGTATATATCGTAAAGATATCGAGGTATACAATATATTTGGTATATCGGTTATAATTTATATCATTAATCATCATAATCGCATTATTCATGATGATCATGATCGGTATAAAAACTCCCAAGTACGTTCCTACAATGTTCAATGTCAAAAAGTATGTCTAGGCCATGTACAGACATATGTTTATGGAAATGTTATGGCTTTGATTGAAATAAAAATCTTCGTTCTCACGTTGTATCATGATCACACGAAATCCATCATATTGCTAAAGCAATTCCAATCGCTAATCGGGACGATGAGTTAATGATCTAATTGCGATTACAGGAGATTGAACATATAGTTACGTTGTGTCAAGAACAGGAACTGCCATACCATAGGAGATCAAAGTTCCTTACGCAATTTCAGGTCTTACGGAACTTTCGTTCAGGTGAAAAAATAAAAAATAAATAAAATAGGCACGTGTTTTCTCTGCTACAATTCACACTCTATATTCAAATAGATCGATGTAACCTATGAGCCAGAAGACCTACGCACGCTTCAATCTAATATAGGTATATAAATTCAACATTATAAAGAATCTCGATTGTCGTGGTTTACAAGACAACATAAACGTTCTTACCTGCAGGAGCAAAAGGATCCATAAATATTAGGGAGACAAGATCGATAGTTCAAATTTAGTTGACAATAAAATACGTATTTTTCTTTAACAGATTTCGATTGCTTTTGGGTAAATTGTGTAATTGTGAACTAAAATGAAAGAAGGTGATAATCGGAGATCACTTCGGAGCTAAAATAATCGCGTAATACTAATCAAGAGGGTGGAAGTTACCGAGTGTAATATAAAAGTATATAGGTATACCTACCATGTGTAATATTACGTAAAAATAGAAAGTAGAGTAACAGGCGGTTAAAAGAGGCTCAACCTGGCCAAGAAGCCTATCCACTACTCGACGTTTCTCTGTATTAAATAATATGTATATCTAAATTCTAGCTAGTCGCTCTATATAAGTAAATGTCAGGGTTGCTTAGGCTTTCCCAGGCAAAACTGTATCCGAGGAGTCCAACGTGTATGAGAAAGGTTGGGCAGGCCTTGCATTCTTCTCGACAATCCAGAAAGTTTTACAGTTCGTTTTTTTTTTCTTCTGTTTTCTTAATTAATGAAAATCTAAAAATCCTTCGGATTACAGTCGAAAAAATGAGGCAAAGAAGAGTCTCCCATTTATAAAAATTAGTTAATCATATTTCCTGACATTGAATATTCAAAACCTGTTGGACCTCGAAATTTTTTGATTACTTGGGAGTTGCCAAAGCTTATTCATAGACGTGTTTTAAATCTCGCGACTATAACTCACTAAAATAATTCCTGGTCAACTATAACTTGGCCAAATAGTGAAAAAATAATGATTAATTTATTGCGACTGAGGTTCTCCCTACTCCGGATGTAGCTGGAGGCGTGGTGGTGTCCTTGCAACTGGACGAGTATCTAGGAAGCGAATCCTAGTTACCACTAAGGCACTAACTGAGATCTGCCTTTCATTCTTTCTGGTCTCAATGTCACCGCGATATCTGCGTCACGGTGGATCGAATGGATTCGATTTTCCATCGCGGATATAAAGAGCAAAGTTTGAAACTGTAAAGAAATTATTTAGCAGAAATTTGTGTGTGAATTTTTAAGTTTTAAACTAATTTTCTGACTTCAGTAAACTTCGTCGACGTAATTTTAACACCGAGAATGAAAATTGGATATTAAAAAAACGACGTTTTATTGTATGTACAGGCATGAAACGTATTAAAATAACTAGGCAATGTATAAACGTGGGAAAAATTGAACAAACAACAAATATAGGTATGTATGTTTGTATGTATGCAATGACTATCACTATCTGTGATTATAATTACTCACAATAATATAGATAATATAATATTTCATGATTATTATACAGGAGAGTGAATGAGAGAATGAAATCTTGAATTTTTTAAATGGAGTAAAAACCTCCGCCTTTGTCCAGACTTTATTCAAGTACATAAGGATCTCGGATTAAACTGCAGGATCCTGTTTCTCCTGTTCATGATTTTATTTACTCTGTGTTGCGAAGTAAACTTGCTATGAAACTTGCGAGCAAGGCAACCTTGTCTAAAATACAAAAAAAAAAATTTTTTTGTAATCTAAAACTGAAAAAAAAAAAAAATTGAATCGTACAAAAAAGAAGAGAAAGACATCAAGCAATGACTTTCGAAAAAATTTTACGTTCTTTAATTACGGAAGACTATGCGTACGCCGTTGATTAAATTTTTCCAAGATGTTTATACTGCAAATTTTATAAAATTTAATCACGAAATTATATCGGGGCACAATATGTTAACCTGTAATTTTACTGAAGTTTTTTAATTTACACCCAGGTATAATATGTAGCGATTGTAAACCCACGTTAGTTTACGATAAATATACCTGTAGGTACTTTAGACTCTTTCTGCAAACCGGACTAATTCGGATCAAGGTCGTCCGCGTTGTTCCTGGGCTTGACCAAACCCGATGTGGACACGTGATTTAAAAGTGATTTTATTACTTGACTGAATTTACAATAAATTTATACGTTCTTTTTTCTTTTTTTTTTTCCATTTTCTTGATTTTTATAATATAATTCGATCACGTTTTCCACGCATTGTGAAAAGCCAAGAGGAAAATGGCACTCAATAGCGTACAAATTGCGCTTACTCGGCGATCATTACCTACGTTAATACACATATACATTCATTGAGAAAGAAGCGTCATGGTACAAGCCAACATTTACGCATTTTGAAGAAAGTTGCTTACAATTAAAACAACACAATTGAAAAACTAGTAAAATGCAATCGGGAACTATCTCAGGTTGTATAAACCGAATAAAAATCGTCGTATAAATAATTTCAACAAAAAAATTTCACTCTATTTTATGATAAAAATACGATATTAAGACTTCTTTCACGCATACCTATAACCATAAAGAACGAACCTGTTAAAAAGCTAAAAACATTATCGACAGTATATATATAATGGCGACATGCAGTCGATGTAACAGGATATCTTATCTAAATAGCAAATAACAGTTACGTGATGTATTTGGCAAAGAAAGATATCTCACCTTTTAATTTTGGCTGATATATTAACTCCCTAAGGTGGGGAGTTCTGAGCCGGTGACCTTTGCGAAACAACTTGTTCAGGACAGTGCTGCATTGTTGAGTGTATCTATATACATTATATTATATTATAGTATATAGATACGTATAATATCGATAGAGTTTTTATCAGTATCCTTTCTCTTTCGTGGACCACTACCTCAACGCTGTACCTACAATCAAACCTGCACCGCTATAGATCAGTGGAATAAGATCTATCTTACATAAAGAAGTTTAGCGCCAAAACGAGTTGTTTTATCTAACAAAAAAAACTGACGGTTTATTCTTTTTTTTTTTACTTTTTACTTTGTTTTTTAAGCTTTTTCTCGGGTTGCCTACAGAGGGAAATTCAGTTTTCACCTGTTCACTTCCTTGAATCGTATCGTCATTCTTTCCGGAACAAAAAAAAAAAAAAAATAGAAAATATATATAAATTTTTTTTTTTGAGTTAATTCAAAAAACGTGTCCGACATCGAAGGCGATAAAAGCTGTGTTCGATACATTATAGCTACACTCTTCCTCAATTGTTGAAAAAACTAGTAAAGACCTTGTTGAATAGGCGTGTCAGTCGTTCTGTTATTTGAATCTAAAAAGTATCGGGATCCATTGATGACATAGAATATGGTAAAACTAATGATCCATAATTACCTAGAATCGAATGATTAAGAAAAGGATTCGTTTCTATCTATAGCAGCATTAAAAATAGAGAGTATGAAATAAAATTGGCGAGTCATTGCGATCGGTGAATTGAGGGTCTTGCGTGGACAATGTCAATAATTGTCTGGTCTATTTAATGTAAAAAACCGGAAGTTATAATTGAAGCTATATCGAAACGTCTAAGAAATTTCATAATAAATTGAAAGTCTTTAAATCCAGTTAATTATATCACTACTTAGTCAAATGGTTGAAACGCCTGTGTATACCAATGCACTTCCGCTTATGAGACAACGACCTTAGGCTCTTACAAGCACTAAAATATGTAGAGTGGATTCAAGAGTCTTTTAGAATCGACACAAGCATAGAAAGTCGAATATTAAAATACAAAAATTGAGGATAAACAAGTTTGTTATATCCCTTCGTTTATATTTCTCAAGTGCAGCACTTGAAAGTAATGTTCGTAATTATTTTACAGATGTAAGTATTCAGTTTTCTGATAAGTAAATCAATTTTGTAAATTTATTTTTTATCGTCTTACTGCACGCCTACCGAAATTAGTTCAAGGATGATTCATCGATTTGAACGAATCACTTAATTCCCTCAGGTTTAATCGCCGATGCAAGTTTTAATTAGAGAGTACTCAACAGAGTCGAGGATCAAGACTCGAGAGAAGGAAAGGTCAAAGTAATCAGAGATTTTTTTTTCCATTCTACTCTTTTTTTTTTTTTATTTAACCATAAAGTAAAGTAGCAGGTAAGCGATCCCTTATTAAGCTCATTCAATTATTTCAATACGACTCTAATTACTTCTTAAATTTTTATTCATTTTTTTTCTCTCTCTCTCTCTCTCATTTTAATCTAATTCATTTTGTTTTAAATTACATCCGTCACAGCTTATTAAAATGAAAATAAAAAATCTTATTTGAGGAAGAATTGATTAATATTTAATTCACACGTGAATGAAAAATGAATTATTTGGCAAAAATAATACCATCTCAAATGACTGAATACAATATTTAATCATCAGGGATGATAAAACTCGGTTTCTAAATTGGTTAACACTCCGTAGCTACTCTAATCTGATGAAATAATAGCAACAAACCAATGTGCGGATAGCAGGGGGGAAAATCTAAGGACCTCAAGTGGTTACGAGGTGACAAGGTAGCCGCTGCAAAACCAGGAGTCGAACAGACAGTGAAAGTCCCCGGGCCCGTCGGGGATGGCGGGGATGGCGGGGTCGAGGGACCAGCTAGGGTATATATGAGGGGACCCAGACCGATTGCAGGCTGATACTTCAGCCTGGCTGCCAATACACACATAAAACACATACACTAAATAAACTGGACAGCATGCGAGCCCTTACAACGGTATGTATTCAGTGTGCTGCCGGTCATCCCCTTTTCAATTATAATATTAAATATTCGCGTGTGATTTAATCATTAATGTGTTTCATTTCGTTTGCGAAATTACAATACATGTGAGTGTAAACAGTGTGGATTGCACCGTTAAAGCTGTTAACCGATGGCCAGTGATCAATTTGGACTGTTATAACCGTTCGATTAATTCAAATTAACTCATTTTTTATATATTTCATTTTTAATCTGTTATCTTTTCATTTTTTTGACTTTTTTTTTTTTTCATTTCGTAACTGTTTTAGCTTCTTTAAGTGCGGTTTAATCATTGCTAATTACATATTTGCATGATTGATTAAATCGATAGTGATTGGATATATTAAATGTTTTATATGTATATGATTAACCGATGATAATTGTTAGTATTTATATTTATGAGAGTAAAAACGAACGTATTTTATTTCCGATTCGTCGCGGTATTGCACACTTATATATATATATATATATATATATATATATATATATATATATATATATATATATATACCTGTATACATATATTCCTTGTTATATTACGTAATTTTACTTTTACATTTTGCACACGCGCGATTCCTGTACTTAGGATATATATTTTACCATTACTTACGTATTTTGTTCGTAAACACGCAATTTTCAGATTACTATAACCGCGTGTAGCGATCTGTATAATACTACACTCTTTAAAAGTAAAAGCAATATTGTAACGGAACGAACAATATGGTGGATAACGGAGCAATCCAAAAGACCATCAATTTCTTTTTTTGTTATTTCAATTCCATCGATCAAAGTTGCGTGGGCGTACATCTACACGTTTGTTAAATTGTTCAAGGCATTTGACAGATTTTTATTTATACAGTTATAATCTTATACTAGAACGTAAAAATGGGTTGGATGTATGTATTTTTGATATCTAAGATGATTTGCATTGATTATGGACAGTATGCTTTAGTGACATGTGTCCTGACTGTTGGTGGTATAATTTTGATGTATCATCGAAGAAAGGATATGAGAAGGAAACATCTATCAAGTCAAAAACGTGTGACGTTCAAAATTGAACGTGTGAATAGATCGAACAGGATGAAATATATTTAAGAGTTGATGAAATTGGATAACGTGATCAATATTTTAATCAATAGGGTTAGGAATAATTTTTCAAACAAAATGATCAAACCACGCGAATTGAGGAAAGAGAAACTCTGAGCAATCGCGAAAGATTCAACAACGCCAATAGGATTTTATTTCATCTGACGATTTCTTTTGTCTCCAATCCCAAATTTTCGATCAATAAAAATGTAAATTTTTTTCGCACGACTTTAACCAAATAGTGAAATTTTTTTTTTTGCTTGACACTAATTTATAAGCAAGATGCTGACACGTTTATGCTGTCCGAAAAATCTAAGCGTTGCAACTTATCTCTGGGAATTTTTATCCCCAACGGCAACGATCGTGTATTGCGTCGAACTCCTGATATCATACTTTCTTCTGAAAGGAGTCAGGGATTTTTGGTTTGAAGATTTAATCTCCGAACGTCGTAAAATCGCGGCTGCTTGTCCGAGGGTAAATCAAACTCGTGAAAATTGCGGTATTCCCATAGCGCCGAAGATATGCTGTCGTACAATACCCCAGGATACAATATTCCCGAATTATATCCCGAACACGGTGTCCTTGGCGATAAATAAAGGCCCGAATCAAACGTCAATATACTCTACCGTCCCTCCCGGAAGCGCTCGCGGTCCTCTATCAATCGCTTCATCTCAAGGCCAATATAAATACAACGAAAAATATCTCCGTCAAGAATAATCGTGATAATATGGTAACTATACGAGATTAGCCCCAGGGCATTGACTCAGTTTCCAATCGCCAGGAATGCGGTAGTTGAAAAAAAAAAAGGTCTTAGTTTTAAAATCTTATGAAAAAAAAACACCATGACCTCGTACCTGAGACACAAAACTCTATTACAATGCTTCAAATGATACGACCGATTGACTGCAGCCATTACTTTGAATGTGTTTCAGATACTTGTAGCGACCTTGGCTGTGGTGGTAGTATCCGGTCAGCAATATGACCAATCTTCTAACGGCTACAGGGAGGACTATGCTGACTATGAATCGCCAAGACCTGCTCATCCAACCCCGAGAAGTTATGCAGCTGCCCAAGCACCAGCCCAACGTGCACCAGCTCCAACTGGTCCGAAACCAACACCGGTTGCTATTTTGAAACAAATAAATAGACACAACGAGGACGGATCATACACTTACGGATTCGAAGGTGGCGATGGATCATTCAAAATTGAAACGAAATTACCGACTGGTGAAGTCAAGGGAAAGTACGGATTTGTCGATGACACTGGAAAGGTTCGCGTCGTTGAATATGGAGCGAATAAGTACGGATTCCAACCCTCTGGAGAAGGCATAACCGTCGCACCACCAACACTTGTCGATGAAACAACGAACAAAGATGGACTTCATAACACCAACACGAATTACCAGGATTATAGCGACTACCAACAACCAGCTCCAGTTCGTCCTCAGATCAGACCAACTGCTGCTGCTCCTGTACGTCAAAGAGAAGAATACGAAAGACCTCAGTATGTCCATACTCAACAACAACAACAACACCAGCAACAGTATCAACCACCACGGGCTCAGACTCAGGCCATTTATGCACCGCAACAAAATCCCAGAGCTCGTATACCCGTCGGTCATGCACCCCAAAGTCCAATATTTTCGCACGCTGCACCAGCACCACTTGCCCAAAGCCGTCAAGAACTTGCCTACACTGCGCCAAGACCTGCGCCTGTTCACCAGCAAAGTTATGACGAACCGGAACCCATACGTCAACAATATAACCCACAAGGTCCAGTGCAATTTTCTCCAGCACCACCAGCCGCTCAAAGACCTCAGCCTCAGGCACGTAGTCAAGGAGGAGGAATCCTTGATCAACTTGCGAGAGACTATGCTCTTCCACAAGGTGGAGCCGCGCCTTTGCATGACATAAGTTTTGGTTATTACTAAACTCTGATATCAGGGATTATCGCTGAGATTAGGGAAAGTTCGTTTTTTGAGAGGTTGCAAGGAAGGTTTGGCCGGAATATTGAATATTCGCCGGTATTTTTTTGACGAGGGCGAAAAATCAGACATGTTTAGCGATGTGTTCATGTATTGTGCAGATGTTTAAGCTAAGCTCAATACTCACTATCTCTCCCTCTCTCTTTCTCTCTCTATCATTAGGTTATAATAATGCAATTAAATCTAAATAAAGTTAAAAAAAAAAAAAACAATATTATACTTGTGTTCAATCCTTATGAAAATCCTCTTCTTTTTGTTATCTCTTCAATTACTTTTCCTTGTTGGTTGTTCATTTTTTACTAACGTTTTTTATCAAGTTAGAAAATCTCATCTCCGCTTTGTATTGTAGTATAAACATCCGACGTTATACTCTTGACGATTGATTTTATTTTTTATTTTTTTTGGTGAGTATATAAAGAAATCCGTTATAATATGATTCAATTTTGAAAAACCGTTGCCAAACCGCTGTTTAAAATAAACATAATAAGATTATTGAAATTCAACATTTGAGCTTGTGACATTCTAAAGAAGGTTTTTCTCTTGGTATACAAAGAAAATTTCGTCAAAACTGAAAGTGCTGCAATTTATTATTTGACAAGAACTTAGGTGAACTCAATTACGTAAATTCCTATTATCCGCAGCTTTCACACAGTGAGATATATAGGTATACCTATATGCCTGTAAGCAAGTGATATATTTCAGATCTTATACGATTGTGGAATATACATGTTAAAAAAATATGTGATAATATTATTCACATATCGTTACCATAATAAAATCTTTTATTAGTGTGAATTACAGGCAATTGTGAATTACACAACTTTAACTTTCGACGGATTAATTAAAAGTGATTCTACCTAGTTATAAACCTACCAATATCTTGTTACTGGCGCCAAAACTACCTATACGGACAAATATTTTAACAGTAGATATACCTACACATAGTTCAAATACGATAGCGAAAGCTGTAGGCAAGACACGTACGTTTTGATACTCCACAGTATATCTTACTGAAGTCCTTCTTCGATGTATAAAGTAAAATAAACGACTAATTTCATTTTTCTATATATGACGATGTTAATTTTTTCTATTTTCGTAAATTTTAGCCTAGAAATGAAAAAGGAAAGAAAGTAATTAAGAGAAAATAAAAACTGTTATACTATGGTTAAATAAATTCCACACGCTTTAGCGAGTCCCGAATCTCGATGTTAGTTTTTAGAGTATCGGAGAGAATTCGCATTACTTTCAACGTGTGATGACTTGTCATGGATAATTATTTAGTGAAATTAAAATATGAATTTAATCTGATCAGGTATCGGATCGTAATTTATGCGGTTCTGTGATCGATAGAGTTCGATCTTAGCAAGTATAGATTATAGAAGTGAGGCCTGAATGCGTTACGAATACGAGAAAGGTCTTTGGGTGTGGTCAGTCCGCTGCGAGCTAAGAAACTAACGCGCAAATCTATAAGCTGCATACTATGCCAACACTTCAGGCTAAACCAGATTATATTTACCTACATGCTGTGTTAGAAATTTTCTCTATTTTATTACTAAGAGTTCGCGGAACTGCAGCTGGTAAATCAACTAGAACAACTTTGACAGAAAATTCATCAAGTCAAATTATATAGTTACGTGAATAGTATCTGACGTCTAGAATATCCGATTTTTTAGAAATTTTTAATATAATCTGAATTTCTTTATATTTGAACAAAGTTTTTTTTTGTTCTTCCGTCTGATTAATCGGTTCTATTTTTTTGAACAATATTATTTCGTGTCATTTGTCACGATCGGGACTTTGCATTTCCAAAATGCAAACCGCCTGTCTATTGACAACCCGAGTTGCAACAGCGTAGAAAGAGTTGCTTTTAATTAAAGAATGCCAAAAGTTGGCCCGTCTGCTGAACCGTATCTTGAACCACAAATGTCTTAAATTACGCAATACCACATTACCTAGCAATAATTTAAAAAGCTATGACAAAAAGTTCCCACGAATAAATGTCGTTGCACCACGACGAATCTGTGACCTCGAGTAGGTAGGTAGGTATATATCTCGCCACGTTTACTTTTCGTATATCATAAGTCTACCTAAAACCTGAATTACTGTAGAACCAAGCTCTCTCACAGTTTGCATCGCAAGAATAATTAACGCTCCAAGTTCTCATTGGTGGGATAAATTAGTTAATTAACAAATTTTACGAAGTCTGTATTAAGTTGCGAGATAGCTGATGTAAAGGAAAAGATTTTTTCAAAGGTGTTTCTCCATAACGAAGTTTCCGAAAATTCAAATTCAAAAAAAAAATTTCATGAATTTAATAAATAATCGAACAATAGTTGAGCGAAAATTTCTCAATTCTGAAATCTAATATATCTAAATTCGTTTGAAAACAAAGCGAACAGTTTTCACCACTTTTACTACGCAAGGTGTAAGTTGCAAGAAATTTTTTTATTGGCAAGAGCTCAAAGTATCCTTAGACAATGCAATTTTCTCGCTAATTTTTTTTTTTTTTTTTTTTGTATTTCTTTTTCTTTCTAAACTTGGTATACGAAATGCACGTGTACTGACTGAATAACAAATTTCAATAATGAAGTAACAAACTATGACAAAATTTGAAAACCTTTGTAGTTTACGTATATCGAATACGAAGTAGATAGAATCACGTTTTCTAAATCACTTATCGTATATTTTTGAAGCAAAAAATTTCAAGAAAATCGATAATCTGGTATTATGTTTCCTTTTTCAGTACTTGGAATGTGATATCGCCGAGTGATATCATTCATACCTTATTTTTTTTTTTTTAATAAATAAATAACCGAGATTACCTGGTCTTGAATAACCCAAGGAAATTCATCTTCGATTCAGTGCTGAAATAATTTTTGATGTATTCCTTGTTGACTTACTATTAACCTGATATAATACCATGGCACGTGAGATACGATCCATCTTTGTTGTTTTTTCATATTGTTTTAAGAAATTTAATAAATACACCCACGCATATTGCCAAGAGCAAAATTGTGTTTTCTTACATCTCATAATTCCGCGGTTGGTTTCTGGTATACCATATCCTGTCACTGGCAGATATAAATTATTATTTACGTAATCTATTGGTAAAATGAAGAGTCAGAGAATTTGAGAATACAAATTTGAATGTGGAATTAAAAACGGCATGATTGTTGTTGCTTCTATATTAATAGATGATCGAATGACGTAGGGTAAGAATCGTAAAAACGAATTTCAACACAAGGCATCCCGCTGTTTCTCCAATTTAAAAAAAAAAGGACCGATAATTATTCGATAGACAAATTACAATAAAGTCTATGATCCGAAGTCCGTAAAAAATATAATAACAAGAGGAACTAAAAACAACGCCAATCGATAAACGATTATAAAATAAATTTCATTTTTTCCGATTCCTATTATCTATTTTCTATATTATTTTATACGATTCTAGTATTCAGGTCGATGTCCGACCCGCTACCACAGCAGCTATGATGTAACACAGATTCTTGGCATCTGTTCTGACTCTAATACAATATAAGCGGAAAAAGAACCCCGGAACAATTAGACCTGTGAATAAATAGCGGATTTGGTAATATTGTTAATATAAATGATTTGACCCAGAGCCTGACATTTGTATCCGGAAATATAGCGCGGGTTTGATTTTTTATAGGTGAGTATTAAAATCGTGATCTTTGTACTCCGGAATTGAATTTCTAACTTTTGCAAGAGTATTTATTAATTTTGCATAACTTCATTTTCTATTAGCTATTATGGTCTACTTCCGTCAGTTTAATATTGACGACACATAGATGATCAGGGAGGAATGGATACATTTTTAGATAACCGTGACCTCAAACTGAATTACGAGAAGCCGCATGGGAACGAGACAGTAGCTAAATTTATGTCCGAGGCTAAACGCGAGATTATATCATGCCAATTAGTCGAAATAATATCAAGAACGTACTTCTTAGAGTCCGTATAGACAATGAATTATTACAACCCATGCATACAAGATTTGGACGGGTTTATACTCCATCAAAATTATTCACACATTGCCTACGGCTGAGATCACAAGGCTCTAAAATTCTGAACAAAAATTTTTCCATCAAAATAATAACTACGCGAAAATAAGACGTAATTTTATATTTCACTTTTCAACAAAAAAAAAAATTATGCATCTACTTCATCAGTGCAAAAGATTTTGAAGCAATAAAAAAAAGTGAAACCATTTCGAAACGATTTTTCGCAAATGGGGTTTACAACTCTCTTACTTACCGTCAAACCCGGATCTTTAAGAGTCTTGAAGCATCTGTATAGTCAGTATACGGCGGTCCATTCATATCGGCTTTTCATTGATGAGTTAGAGTCGTGATTTAAGATGATCTTAGCTCCGTAGTGAAAGCAACAAGTTCAGTTGTCGCATCTGGTATATCTGTTGGATTTATTTATCAGCCTTAAGGCGTTATAATTATATAATTGAAAGTGTCTGAAAAATTGTTTCACGTTGCTAATTATACGCCTAGTTAATGGGTTCATTTAAAAACTATTCCTAATTATTACCGCATAGTTATACTGACTAATCTGAGCACTGTAATACAATGAATCGTTTGTTCATTACGTATTATTAAAAGAATGCGATAATTCATACAGTTTAGGGAAGTGAATGAATTTTACTTTCTCAGGAAATATTTATTTTAATTAATTATTCAAATTTCTACGCTCCTGGAACGATAGACAATAAAATAATAACAATTTATATAAATATAAAGAATATATTTAATATAGTTGCTAAATTTGAAAAGCTATTTTGCTACACGCCCATCCTACTAAAATTTGCGTTCAATACGCCTTCTCTAATCCGGGTTAATCGTGGGCATGAAACAATTGAGGCAGAAACCACGGTATACTCACACTCGTATGAAGTGTTATAGAAATATGAGAAAAAACCTTGAAAGGTCGTAGCTGGTAAGTTCCACACAGGTTTACTCACGGCTCGATAATACGCCTTCTATTTTTCTCACGATCTTGTATCCGATATCGTACCCGTTGACATCTGTTTATATATTTGTCTCCATACCGAACACATAGACACAAGACTCTGAGAAATGATGCAGGTAAAATGTTGATGAAATTTTCATCTCCATTATTGAACGACTGTTATTTATATTAAATAATAAATAAAAACTCAGTTTTTGACTAAATTCTTAAATCCGTTATGATTCTCGATTGATACTCAAATCGTGTTCGATACTGTAAGCATTTGGCAACGTTCGTGACTGGGTTTAGCAATGATCCTGATATAAGACTCGGAATTGCAGTGTTAAAAAAAATGATTGGTTATAGATTCTGGTGAATAACACCTTCGGCCATTAGTAACGGGGATCCGTGTTCGCTGAGGAAGGTAAGGAAGGTACTAGTACTGGAGTAGTATCCCTCCTCCAGACCCCACTCGAGGTAAAACTCTCGTGTAAGTTATAAAGGACCACGTTCGCGACTACCCGCTTGCACTTACTCAGTGAAACTCTCAGATACCCGTTGCTCGAGCCGATTTCCCACCATGAGGATTATTCTACTGGTAAGTAAAACCGAGAATTTTAATTCACAAATTTTTTTATTCCAAGTCATTACATCCATGGAGCCTTTTTCTCAAATAATTTCCATACCAACACTGCAGTTGTACTTTTTTCAAATTTTCAAAAATTCGAATATCTAGCCGATTTTTAGCCAAAGACTTTTAAAATATTCAGGGCCATAGGTGATTGAAAATTCTTCAAATACAATCGAATATAAATAGATTGATTATTCTCAATATTTGATCAATGCTCAAAATGAATCGTTGAAATCTCAGGAATTTGCAATCCTGTGGATAATTTTAACGAGCAATAATTACGCAACTATACATCAATAAATAATTGTATAAAAAAAGATTAGCTTGTCTCTTTCATTATTTTTTATTGATAGTTATTGAATCATTAGCTGTACATGTATTGAATTCAATTGATTGGAAAATTGTTATACTGAACGATTTTATATAGTTACCCATTGATATTTATTAATTTCATTTTCGTAATCGGCGTTCCATATCGGATAGAAAGAAAGTTAAACTATGAATTATTTTACGGTTGTAAGAACTCGAAAGCTGCACTTTAGCATTTGTCGATAATATATTTTAACTAATTCAAAGAAATAATTAAATCTAGAATAACTGGCGCATTCGGTAATGGCTGATTTCGTAAATTGACTTCGCGCTTGATTTAAGTTTATGGCAAAAAGACACGCTGCATGTAAGGTTAATTATCATATTTCATAAGACTGGTTGTATCTTGTAATAATTAAAGAGACTTTTATTTTCAATTATTAATCTCGATTTCAGGTATATATTCAAAGAGCAAACCATAATAAATTTGACTCGGAAATAATGGTGCTAAAAAAATTTTAAATTAATTAAACGCGAGGCTTTTTTATACTTTTTATTTTATTTTTCATACCGTGGTTTTTGAGCAGTTAAATAAACTTGACCAATTCGTTCTGACAAACGAATCGTTAACACGTGCCAATCATACCAATAATCGTAAATCATTAATGCTCTATTATACGAGGCCTAGTTTCATCTTAGAAACCTAACTACGGAGAAAACTGAAACATTCGCTGCGAAAGCGACGCTAATATCACGAATGCCGGTTTGAATAGCAACCTGCATATCGGACTTGACTCCAATATCTTAGTCTCGTACCTTGTCCGGTCCTGCCACTTTCTTCGTACAGTCTTATTCACTCTTTACAACTTCGTTGCAAAAAATAATTGACCAAATAATTTTCCAGTTTGATGTTCGTATTATTGTGAAGCAAAACGTCGACTTGAATCTTGAAAATCGGAACTTATTAATATCTCTAAAATCTTTGAAAACGTTCATTTTTCACTCACCATAATTTTGAATGAAAAAAAAAAAAAAAAAAATCTACTTATTTTATAACCGAAAATAATACGGCTCAGATCACAATCTGGTGGTAAACAGTAGTCACCGATTAATCTTATTGAGCTATTGATACTATCGGTATAAGATACTTGGACAAGTTATAGTCACTGGTTCCAGTTTACACTTTTTTATACCTCCAAGGCAATTGCTCTATGAATCGCGGTAATGATTATACTTGCTGATCAATGATCGTACTAAATCCTTCTCCAAACAATAAGCGATCTATTACGTCCTTATACCAAGCTTGAAAAAGATCCGTTTCACATTCATTATATTCTCCATATCTCAAGGATGACCTGGAATTATATTGTACAAAAAATGAAGGTTTAAAAAATCCGTCAATAATTAATAAACCCGATCTATTTACATCTCAGTAATTATCTTCGAAGTGATTTTTGGAAGCAAGGCAATCACTGGACCATGTATCCTTGACTATGCGATGAAATTGATACGTATTAACTTTTCACGTTGAAGAGTCATTTCGCTTCTATGTAATTCTAACCCCATTTATCTATTTGCGACAGGGAATGTCGATGCGTTATATAATCCTGATTCAATGCCTTGGGAATCCGAAAAAGAGACTAGTATGATTTTTGATATTTTAAATACAGGTTTCTCGTTTCTAAAACAAACTGGACTTCACTTCACCTTGATTTCGATTCAAATTTCTTTCTTATATTCATCATGCAGAGTCATTTGTCTACAATCCTTCACGCTTCATAGTTCACAGCACTAAACTATCAAGTTTATTGACAGAAGTAAACCGCACTGTTTCCCACAGATTTATTTTACTTTCTTTACGAGCTTATACCACGACCAAAACTCAGTTCAGTTTCTCATCTTCGCGGTTTCTGTATACCGCTTTCCCATTGCATTTAAATTACACTAACCTTCACAGAATTAAGAGTTGATTATCTTCAATGCCACCGAGCATTAGTCTAAAGTTAAATCTCCATCATTTGCAAAGAAAAAAATGATTACATAGAGTTTACTAAATTTTCCATATCCTGTATACATATACATATAGTTTATCATCGACAATTAGTCACGGTTGATTGATATTTAGGGATTAGATTAAGTTTCTAACGAGCTTCTTACGTTAGAACGTTTGAAGAAAATTTTAGAAAGTCGATCACCTTGTGGTCAATTATTATTATTAATTTTTTCTATTTTTCTTCTGTTTTTTTTTTTTTTTTTTTTTTCTTTCAAACTCTCCAACAAAATCTCTTTCATTAATTTCAACTATGTCTATATAATCATGATTAAATCCTGACCCTTTAAACTCAGAGCACATGGGGCGTTTCTTGCGTGTGTTACTAACATGACAACAAAACCCACGATCGAATATTTCGTAATACCAATACTTCACTGACTCACAACTAAACTCTCGCTTATTCTTTTGCATATATCCGTGGTCTAAATAACAACTAGCTTATCGCCTTGAATATAAATATAAATTCCAATTTCACTGTCCTCAAATAATTCTATAAACTATTATCAACTCTCGATGACAGTCAATGAATAATTCGTTAAAATAATTCTGAATAATTTCTAATCCCCCTCATCTGCTCATTAATCACCCTGATATGAAGGTTTATAAATTTTAATTATTTACTTCACAAATTGACGTACGTACGATCATCGTATCGATTGGTTAATTGGTATATATCGACTTAAAAAGTGAGAGACAATAGACTAATCTTGAACAGGTCAAAAGGGGTTTTGATTAACGATTCGTTAAGGTATATAAAGTGTCTATACAACTAAATTAGATGTAAATATAATTAGTTGGAAGGTAGGATTATATGTAATATTAATACGATAGACTTTTGTGTCAAAGAAGCGTAATGATTGGGCGGGTTTTACAGGACCTATTTGTTCCAAGGCGTGCTTGGGTCTATTTTACTTTCATTTCTCTGTCCTTGTCGACTAAGGCGAGACATACTATATACTTAATACATCCAAGTTTGCCAGAGAATATTCCAGATTTAATTCGTCTCGAATTGGTTACGATTATTTCTAAATCGTAAAATAGTACAACATTTGTAATCCTGCCAGCTGCAGCTGCCCATATTTTTCAACAATTTATACAATTGCTTGCCATAACTATTTGTAAATTTTTTTTATCTTCGATTATTGTACGGTGCAATTATAGTAATACTAGATATGTCAAAATTTTTTTATATTTTTTTTTTCTTCGATAAATATATGGCGTATATTGATATCGGACCAGTTCACACCAGTCGTAAAATTTATTCGTATCTCTACCGGTATGATTTTTCTTTTTCAAATCACGTATCCACGTTATAAAAAAAAAAAAAAAAAAGGAAGAAAAATGTATCTAGATAGAGTAATTACTTACGTGACTAAACTTAGAAATATCTCTATGAAAATTTCGTCGATTTAGTCGTACTTTCGATACTGTGTATTGAACGAAAATTAATTAATTGAATAAAGTTACTTTTTACGTTGATAATGATTAATGAAATATTCAAAAGATAGCTAAAGATGACAACGAGTTTCAAAATCTCCAATCAGAAAAACATCGAGTTTCAAACTTGTACCGAAATAAATTTACAGATTAATATAACGACCAGATTTCATTTCTTAAACACACCTTAATTTATGATATTCATAAGAACTATTTTACTTTTGCTTTACAGACATTTAATTATATAGAGCGAAACGGATTACAGATCACTTGTCATCATTCAATCATGACTGATCAGATCCAGATTTCGTAGGCGTTATCCTTTTGCTAAATAAAAATCTGTAATAGAATAATAAAATAGAATAGAATAGAATAGAAACAATATAATAACTATTTTATTAAAAACCGGAATAGTAGCTCAGGAATTAAATTCGCTTTTATATTGTTAACAGCAATCCACTTTTACTTGCAATTAGTTATTAGCATATAAATTTCCCCGGAGTTATAGTGCATCCCATAATTACCGATTCGCAAAGCGTTTCTGGGTGGTTAAACTTTTTGAATAATTCAACGGAAGATTTTCATCAGATAATATTATTGGCCCACCACTTTATTCGCGGTATGGTACAAAGCGTTAAGCGATTCGCAGGCGGTGACGGTTCAAGGCGAGCTAGTGTGCTGAATCCAAATCTCACGCCGAGCGTCGTGCCCTGCCCGGATTCGGGTCAGCCGAGCAACGCTATTACGTAACAGTGTTAACTAGCGCAGGGCGTTCCCACCGCAGGAAGTAGGTACAGTGGTCTAGAGTCACGAATCTGCACTGTGAGGTCGTGCTGGTATTTTTTTTAGTAAGACTCTGACTAAACTCAACTATATGTTACCATACAAATAACAATCCATCAATTTTTACTCCAAAACTATCCGACTTGTTTATACTGACACTTATTAATATTCACAGATAATCCCAGTCTGTCTTCTGGTCTTGGCCGAAGCCAGACGCGTCCAGCAACTCCGTCCCAGAGCTGAAGAACCCCAGGTATACTACGTGGACGAAGATGACCAAGGCGCCGATGAAGAAGAAGCGCCGATAGTTTACCAGCCGCGAACACGAGCTCTTCATTCGCCAAGATCGAAAGATACAAGTGTCTCCAAAGCTCCACCAGTTCAAACAATTCGAAATTACAACAAGGTGAACGATGACGGTTCTTTCACTTTCGGTTACGAGGCTGCTGACGGTTCTTTCAAGGAAGAAACACGAGGAACAGACTGCGTAGTACGCGGAAAGTACGGGTACGTTGATCCGGATGGTAACAAACGTGAATTCACATACGTTTCCGGTAACCCTTGCGATCCCAACGCTCCAAAAGAGGACGACGATGAACCCGCGCGAGGACAACCCGAAGATGATATTTCTGGACCAGCTAACTACCCTTCGGTTCGTCCAGTTCCTCGTCCGGCGAGACCCACCTACTCTGCACCGACCACCAGAGCACCAACAACTGTATTTCAATCACAGTACCAAATTGATGATGACGATGAAAGCCAAGAGCTTGAAGATGTCCGGCCACAACCGATCCCTCAACGTATTAGACCATCTACAGTGAACATTCCCAGACGTCAACAGTACTCCCAATCTCCTGCACCACCAACTCAAGGATCAGCCTCATTGTATCAATCAAACACACCTCGGTATCAAACGCCCACAACACCAGCCCCGATTTACAGGACATCTGCAGCACCGATTTACAGTACATCTGCAGCCCCGGCTTCGACCATTTACCGCGTTTTGGAAGCCACGACTACCCCCAGTCCACAACCACAAACTTATAGACCACAACTTGTTCAGTCAATTGCTATTACTCCGCGACCTCATGCTGCTCAAGTAGCTGCACAATATACACCGATAAGTCAGACGGAACGTCCAGGCGTTATTTACGCACCTGGTCCATCGCATTCGGTTCATCATCGCACAACAAGTACCACGAATTCTCCGGTGTCAGTTACTGCGGGATCTAACTTAGACTATGCTGCTGAACTTGAACGGTATGTTAATACTGTTGGGATTAATTCAGCTAGACCTGTGAGACCAACGAGACCGACTACTCCAGCGAAGATTAGGACATCAGCAACATCAGGAGCCAGATCTGATCCTATCTATCAATCGGAACTCGTTTATGACCCTGCAACCGGTCAGTACAATACACAACTTTATCAAACACTACCGCAGACGGTAGGAGATTTTAGTTTGAGTCACAAGCTGCAACCGTTCGTAGCTCAACATCAGCAGCTTCTTCAAAGGCAGCAAATCCAACAGCAGGAAAGAGAGCAAGAACCTCGCCAGTCCGCCGCATCCCTTTACAGACAAACCGCAACTTCCGCCGTCCCACAGCCTCAAGAAGCTATATTCAGGCAGCAACAAACTCAACTTCTTCAACAGTCTCAGCAACTTTACGCTCAGCAACAACGCCGACAGCAGCAGCCACATCGGTTTCAGGCTTTAGAGTCCCAGCAAGGTTCTCAACCCTTTTATTACATCTCGCCGTCCCAGTCAGCGAATAACGACGCGTCTTCTTCTTCTTTGTCAATCGGACAGATCGATCAATTTTTGCGCGGTGCTAACAGCGCGTTTTAATTTTAAATGAATGATCGTCAATTTGAATTTTTTTTTTTTTTTTTTCTATCATTAAGTGTATTTCATTTTTGCACAACGAATGAACAAAGTCAAAAATATCGCGTTTCAGTAGCTCAAATCGACGTTGTTAGATGATTTGAGATTTATTTTATATATATAGATATTTTTTTTGTTTTAATTTTAAAATTGTATATTATATATAATTATGCAAGTATTTCAGTCGTATTAAATATTCTACTCTCATATCGAATCGTCATGGCAATGTAATGTTTCTTAACACCAATGTTCGATGTTTGGAATCTATGCCTATATTACATCTCAATTTATCCGGCTTGACATTTTTTTTAATTTTTTTTTTTTTCTATTTTTTCCAATCGTTGACGAATTCTTCCGTGAACCTCGTATAAGGAACAACGGTGAAAGCTCAAATGACGCAATATAAACGCGAACGCACACGCCTAAGACGTAGGTATTTCCTTATTTTATTGCGATTTAGTTAGCTCGACATTATACCCTATCGTTAGTTTATATACATAGGTGTTATGTATATAGACAATTTTAATTACAACGTAAATTCATCGTTCAATTCTTAACAAATCAATTCTCTAACACTGCAGGCAGGCTTTTGCAGTTTCATAGAATTCAAGAAATCCCTGAAGTCTAAAGATAAAAAAATTCACGCTTTTCGAACGCGATGATTACTCCTGAAATTTTATATGACGATGCTCTGTATGTAGGTACGTAGTACATACATACGACGAAAATATTTTTACCCACGTATAATTCGGACTGTATTACATGTCATGTATGTAGCCAAGTGGGTCACGGTTGTTGCCTCAGGATCACACCGTATTTTTTATAAAAAGAGAACTTCTTTCAAAACAATAATGTACTTATCCTATGATCTAATCTTTATACTATAACATCTTTATTCCGAAGTTTTTTTTATTTTTTCTTTACTTTTCTTTCTTTTTTTTTTTCTCTCTCTCTCTCTCTCTTTTCTTATTCCAGGCGTTGTGCGTGGCGTTTTCTATGTTCTTATGCAACAATTTACGAATGCGCTAAAGCTATTCAAGCCTGGGTTTATTAGCGAAGAACAAGTATAAAGAACTTGCTCCTATACCCACGGTAAATGCAATCACTTTCATTGGCGTGGTGTGTAGGCTATAAGGTTCTCGTGAAACAACATTCTAATAACGATTCAAAGATATATCTACACGACATTAGGTATTACTTTCCTGCTGGATTTTCTTCGGGCGAAATACAGTCAGACTTACTACATGTTAGTAACAAGAATAAATTATATACCTTTTACTATTTCTAATAACGATCGTTTTCCTTCGTAAAAAAAAAAAATTTTTTTTAACTTTATATTCAAATGGCATTACACAACTTGTACAATAATTTATTAACCGCATGTCTCTTATACAGTTCATCAATAATTTTGTTAAAAAAAAAAAAAAAGACAAGAAATTTTTATCTCACATGTCCTGCCCCCGTATTTGTACATAATAACTATATACTATAGGATTATATATATATATATATATATATATATGTATTTTTTTTTTTTTTTCTAGTGATAATGAAGTTAATAACGATATATAAATGAATAATATGTTAGCTTTAAAATAATTTGCGTTATAGTTATTATTTTTATACTGTTTGTATGTATGTACGATCGAGAAATAAAATGTTATGACAAATCTTAAACTGTGTCTAGGGTATATGACATACATATAAATATATCCTTTAATTTATATATAGTCATAAAAAATCACAATGTGTTTGTTTTTCTTTTCTTTTTTCGTTCTGTGATCTGAAATATATACGGAGATAAATTAAATAGAGAGTGGTTTATAAATACTGTATAATTATTCAAAAATGTTAATCCCGAAGTGTAACGGATAGTCAGTATAAGTATGTAACCTGATTAATTTTTAATAGTATTTTTCTCTCCCTTTCGCATATATATACACCTACGTATCGATAATACAGTCAGCGAAAGTAGAGAGTTTCACTCTCTTTCTGTTATCAGAATAAAACGAATAGCCAAAAAAAAAAAAAAAAAATTAAATTACAAGGCTGGCCGATTATCATGGGTAACGTGTTTTCTTACACGGAAGTATAACTTCCGTATGTAATATAGAAAATTAGAAAAATAAGAAAGCCGACCAGTGACTTAAGACTAACGAGCCACATGCGAGACTCATACCTATTATACCGCTAATCGGACACCTCGTAATTTCTTATTAGGGCCGGACATTGCCCTGATTATTGACCGTACTACTTTCCTCGAGCAAGTCGAAACAAAAGTGAAACTCTATACGTGTCGAACTATCGAAAACGTTTTGGAAATGATTTAAGGGGATATGAATTTTAGACAGTGAATTAATTAAATTTCATTTAAGTATGTATGTATGTATGTACCTAACACGTTTCGTTTTGCATTATATATATGTAGTATTTTTACGATTTTTCTTTCTCTTTTTCGAAGCAAAGCCAAGGGCCCAATCTACGTAACGACTGATCGACTGACCTACTAAATTCTTATTACATCTCAGACTTTCCGAGATCAATTATGAATTGCGTAAAATGGTCATTGACCAAAGGCGAAGTTTAGTCTAGTTCGTAATTGTACAAATTACGGCACACTTCGTAAAATTATATAGAAGAAAGTGTAAATGGAACTAAACAAACTTGAAGTTTATATACTAGACACACGTTACAAATCACTGAAATATATTTTCCCGGATTACTTTCTGCTAGAGTGATGTTATGATAGAATAAAATTAAAGATGATGATAGAAAGAACATCGATAGTAAAATATTATGGATAAAGAGGTATAAAAATATTACGAAATAATTAATTGATAGAAAAACTTTAAGGAAAAAGTTTATATCAAGTCTGAATTTCGTAACTTGATTACCACCCTCAGAATAAAGCTATGAGGCATAGCTACTTTTACTTGGAAAGAAATCTGAACCTGTAGTAAATGAGTATACTGATCTTATCCAATTGTATAATTAGCATTTACTCTGGTATGTAACACCTATGTAATCAAATTTCTAAGGAATGTTTACCACGTTATTATATAAATAATATCATTATTCGCATCATTATTCTCGTGAATATGGTATAATAAATTTATTAAATCTTTTGTATGATCTGTGTTCATTCCTCATCTTTTTTTTTATTTTCGTTTCCTAACTATTTTAAGTCACAAAATTTTAACGTGAAATCCTTTTCACTCTTGTCCATTTCACTCCTTTTCTCTTCATGTCTTTTTCGAATAGGTATACGTGATAATTTCTTGTCAGGAATAAAACAATGGATCTCCACACCCCAGAGGACAATGACTTTTGTCATAGTAAAAACTTACGCGATTCACAAGCAGAACATATTGTTAGTATAGGTATGTATAAAAGCTTGTGGAAATCAATTCTGTCAACTGGAACTTGGATCATTTATAATAACAAATATGGGCATCCATCCGCCATATCGGAACCAAAAATCTAAGCATAAATAAAAATTGGAGTAAAATTTGATTTAATTTGTTCCCTGAAAGCGAATTACAACTTTTCAGTAAAATATCAACAATTTATTTTCAAAATGAAAGAACACCAAGCCAACAACCGTGACAGAATGTATATATAATGAAAAATTGAATATGTATATCTGGTTTGACGCCTCTCTCGCATATACCCAGACATACACATATCCACACAAATTTTCACCAATTACCATATATCATAATCCATTTTAATTATACTATGTATGTATAAGGATTTTAAGTAGCGAAACAAACAGACAAGTAGAAATTCTTCTTTTTTTTTCGAAAGCCTAGAAATTTTGATCACATTATCGTATAATCCAGACAGTCTCATTTTAAGGCCGAATAATCAATGCCTGTTATGAATGGCTTCACCTTAAACCAGCGTCAGGTATATTGACGCTGGATACCTTGAAGTTTGTATTTGCAAAAACGTACCGTATCGATCATGTGAATGTCTATGATAGGCGATCAGTTTCTTTTTTTAGATTAATGTAGCTGATGGAATAATCAATGTGATTGTGGCAGTTCCGAAGAGGCAATGATTAAGTTGTGAAACTTTTATATATATATATATATATATGTACTTTATAGCAATTGGATAAACCTTGACATTGAGGATCTTGAAAATGTAGGCCAATATACAGCTGGTGCGCGTGCCTGCAGACTTGGTACTGTATAGTAGAATTTCTGTTGAATATCATCCACTTTGCGCAATTCCATTGCCAGCGAAAGCTGCAACAAGTCTGCTTTCTAAACTTCTGTCGTTCTTTCGTCTCGTAGCCAAAACGACAAGTGCTTCATGAATCAACCGCAATGTTTGTGTCTTTTTTGCATTCATTTTTTTTTTTTTTTTGCAGATTCCTACAGTTGGCAATCATTTAATCTAGATAAACGTGACGCAACAGATTCCACATTTTCTGAAAGCTGTCCAACAAACGAAAACTTTTTCTATTTTATTTATTTATTTTCTTCTTTATCGTTCATCACTTTCATCGACAGTCGATTATCTATATTATTGATTAATTTTACTCAAGGTGAATTCGGAGTTGCTACATCCACTTTAAGAAACTCAGCCATAGTCGATCACCGTTCAGTTAAACTGCCAAGTCGATGATTAACTTGTCAAAAACTTGAAAATTCTGTTTGATATTTTTATTTTTTTTTTGTCAGCTCAAAATATGTCGTTAGAAACTTTTGAAAAATTTTTCTTCATGTCTTTCGATATCAAAGGAGATTATATTTAGTAAATTCTCAACATAAACTAATCTTAGTATCGAATTAAATCTTTACGAATTAAAACTTGGTTTAGATTAATAAAAAACTAAAGAAGTATTTGATCATCGACGCGACGTCATAAAAGGATAATTTAAAATCCACGATATCAGGTCAAGTTGTTTTACCATAAAGAATGCCTTATTACTCAAGTTAATACTTCCATACGCAATATCCTTTGGCTAGGTAAATGTTAAGCGGAAGTGAATGCTCCTTCTCACAAGACTGGGACATATAATATGTGCAGTATCCGTGCAGGTGACCTGAATCTGTCACCGTGCTAAGTCAGAGCTCATATCTTTGCTCGCTTAGAAAATTGGACTTGCCATCCACATAAATCGGCAATAAAATTCGTGATCGAAACAAGAAAGTATTTACAAAAGTCAAAAAAAAAAAAAAAAAAAACAAAATCGCAAGATATATGACGGACTTTGTCACCGAAACCATTTTCTACTTTTAAAGTATCGATATATGGCTAACTTAATTGATCTATAATCAAACTGTCGTAAACCTAATGAAATAAAACGATAATAAATATCTACATCAGTATTATCATAGGTAAGTACCTACTCTGTGGTCTATGAAACACGGAGATATTTATAGTCCACGTTACGCATAATGAATAGCTTCCGTACAGTAAGTTGTGATTCACTTTTACCTGCAATTATCAGTCTTGTTTCGTCAGTTGGAAGTCAGCTCGAAGATTACCTAAGAAATAATAAACCGTTAGGTGTAGGGATGTAGAAAGGTATAAACATAGAAGTTTCAGACGTTTTAAACTGTTCACTATTCGCCGGGAACTAGGCAACCAAAGTTTCTTTCATGTCTCGAGGTGTAGCATTACATTAGTCTTGATCATGACCGATATGAACAATTTTTTACTTATTAAGTCCCTAATTTTTCTAATAAATTGAAATAAGTTATTGGAATGTAGTCAGAAGGTGGGACTTGTCACATTCACAAATCTAAAGTGAATTATTATTAAAATATTGATCGAAAATTATTCAATGAATTAAAAACACTTGGTTTTAGGCATAAAACTGTAATCCGAAGGGATTTGGATTCGGGCTCTTGGACAAAAGCGACGATAATTTTAAAAGTGGAATACTGGTATAAAACAAGTCAAATGACTCTAAAGAATCGAATTATGAAACAGGTGTGAACGAGTCGTTTATGATATATAAAATTCGACCGAATTTTAAATACGGTTTATCGAAAATCACTCTCACTTTTAAGTAATAAAAATTAAAACGTCCTCGAGATTTTGTACAACGTCCAATCAACGTCTGTCTTATAAGCGACTTGTTTCCGAGCTGATTTCATTGTAGGTCGAGGTATTTCTCACCAGATGCAAATTTTGGCTATTATCGTTATAATGATCAGTTTCCTTCGGAGACTTTTGCTTCATTTATTTGTTTTTATCTCTAAAGTACTTCTCACGCGTCTACAGTAATAATACATCTTCGTAACCCAAATAATATATACTTTTACGGGTATATATCTATATATAGGTATATATACCTAGGCCTTGTATATAACATAAAATTTATAGTATACCGTATAACATTTTGTAAAGAACAAATTACTAGTGAAAATGAGGGTTTCGCTTATCAATTATACGAGTATTACGTAAATTTTAGTTACTCATTAGTCAAGCCAACGAAATTTTAATTGAAATATTTAACTTCGATGAAAAACCCATATCATAGGCTATGGGTAGGTATCTGAAGTTTTGAGAAACGAGTATAAATTATATGACTTATGAGTGAATAAAACAGTGAAGTTAAGAGACGCACTCCAGTTCCCAGGCGAATAGACAAGAATGTCGGGCACTATATGTGACTTTAATGTATGTACGAATGAATGTAATTAAATAGGTGTGCCGGCTTAGTGCTCGAGTAATATAATGCGGATTCTGCGGTTATGATGAACCTAATGACTTGAGCTGAGAGTGAAAAGAATTTAGAAACAGAGTGATTAAAGCTTACGTAACTATAAAAGGTGAAATCAAAAGAATAATCAAAAGCTACTTTTATCCAATGATAATTAGAAGAGCTTTGTACTGTAAAAGCAAGGAGTTATATTATCAGCAAAAATTTTTACCCCACTTGCAATCTTTATACTTTCAAGACTACTCGAGTTCAAGACTTTAATTCATTCTCAAGATCTGACGAATAAAAAGGAACTCTTAATGCTTTTTACTATATATAAGTACGTATATTTCTCCACTGCACAATTCTGAATAAAGCAGCTGTAATGATAGACCACCGCGTAGTGTAGAAAACGTAACATGAATTTCTCCGCAACAGGAAAAGACATATCTAGGAAGTGAATGAAAAAAAAAAAAATAAGAAAAAAAAAAAAAAATCGTACAACTCGTTTTGAAGATTAAATGACAATTGAATCGTGTGAATAACGTGTTTCGTAATTAAAACCATCTAGACAAACATACATTTTCATTTTCAACAAGTCCCCAGAGATCGTTTATACAAAAAAAACAAAAATAAACACAAAATTACAAACTTCCAGCATATATTATTCCAAAACGTCCCTTACAAAAAAAAAAAAAATTAATTCATAATAAATTTAAAAAAAAAAAAAATTGACTTCACATTTATACCCGACTATTACAGATCTCATAGCCATTTAGCAATGTCATAATTATTTTTAAATTTCCAACGAGGAAGTGATAAAATTGGAAGAATAAAAAAAAAAAAGAAAAAAATGGGGAAGTAGTCAGCCGTCATCTAAGGAGTGTGTAAGACGCGATTGAAATCCCACCTTACCTGCATGGCAGTAGCAGACAGAGTTTACACATGTATATTAGGAAGGGACAATGGATGTATGGATAACAAACTATACAATGTGTATCTTAAGTATGAAATAAGCAGGGAGATGCTGCATATGTACATACATACATCAAGCTAGCAAAGATCAAAAGAGATAATGAAACGCGAAGGAAATTGCGTGATATAATAATTGTCGTGTGGGAGTAGCTAGGGCTTGAGGTTCGAGAGTATAACATACTACGGCACAATAAGATTATTGCACACTATGGGAACTATTGTTACAGATTTTACAGTCTAGTACTGTTCTCTACAAGTGTTCGTTAACTCCCACGTGGCTTTCACTTGTCCCCTCGCAACTTTTCAGTTCTCAATTCTAAATAATATTCTGAATTTAAAATTTTCTACAACTAGGTAAGTACTATCTTTTATTTCTCTCCACACGTTCGACTACACGTATCATAACCAACGCGCCATCATTTCGCAATAATCTCCAATCCTTTCCTTTTTTGCAATCAGCTAAATATCGTCGAAGCTACATTGATCTAGATTCCTACCCCCCCTGAGTAACGCAAAATAATTTGAAGCAAATCTCAAAATAACATTGCAGTGTTCGTGATGGATGAATAATAGCACTTGACACGTTGATGATAAAGTCTGTTTTATTTTTAGAATTTGCAACTTTCCGGGTCGCGAAATCCTCGTTCAAAAACCAACGAACGTAACATAAATCAATCTGCAAACCGTAGAACGTAATTAAACAAAACTCATGTACGTTTTGAACAAGTTGTTCCACACATAGTAATTTTGGCTATTGGTATAAAATGGAAGCTAAGTCATACCACTGTGATTCGATGAAATATTTCAAGTACTTCAGTCAATGCGGTATTTCATTCGGTTTAATTTGAAATTTTAATCAACCTATAGACCTGCAAGCAGACCGTTGAATTTCAAAGTTTATTTAACTCGAGACACATTACTCATTAGTGGTGAAAAATAATGAAGGTCGGAATACAAAAAGGGTGAATTCCATTTCTCGCTTTTCTAAGATCGCGTTTTAGGTCAACAATTCCGCAGGAGTCTCCGTCTTAATTGGCGACTGTTTGGGGGTCATCAAGGTCATGCTTCTCGAAGAGGGGAAAGCTTCTTTGTCTACGTAGGGTGAGTGGCGGCAACCATTGTGTCACTCTATATAACCAGGTGCGGGAAACTCCGCATGCCATTGTCAACACTAGCCGCATTCGCGGTAACATGGATTCTATTTGCAAGGTGGGTTTTCCTCGTCGTGTTTTTTCAACTGCAGCACAGTCTCTTTTAATATTCTGTCCTTAAGGACATCGCGTGTGTCCGCGCGTCTCAGTGTTCGACTTTAAGTTTCTTCATGCTTCATGCTTCAACTTACGACCCGGAATAATTCGAGAGGAAGTAAATATTTACGAAAGATTCACGCGGCCTCGCAGAAACGTGATTTCACACCCATAATTTACAATTCAAATACAAGTATCCATAGAAACTCTGAATCAATCAATTCGTCGGACGTTATTTAGTTGATGAAAACGTGTATCAAGTGTGTCAGTTGAAAATCACCATTCAGTAATAAATAGAACTGGTGATCCATAAATAAAAAGTACAATACCACTTCAACTTTAAAACAAACTAGATTTGGTTTCCGTATAAAATATGAATTTTCACTATTTTTTTTCTCAACAGTTTTTGGAGCTTTCTTCAACAGTATAAAGATTAACTAGATAGATTATTGCATATTGACCACGTGTTGTTCTTTCTTTTTTTTTTTTTATTTTCTTTTTAAGATGACGCCATGGCTAATTACAATATTTTGCCTGGTTACCGCGGGATGTACGAATCCAATGGACCAACAAACGTCCGAGACAAGTCACGATCAACAGGTAGCGATCCTGAAGCAGATAAGAAAAGTAAACGAGGATGGGTCCTACACATTTGGGTACGAAGCCGGAGACGGTTCCTTCAAGGTAGGTTCATCCTTATAGACATTATGAATATTAATATTCCTAATCTCTAGGTTCACTAAATAAATCATCTACCAATCTTTCACATTGTTCATCTTCAGGTTGAGAGCCGTGACGTTTTGGGAAACATCAAAGGCACTTTTGGCTTTGTTGATGCTGAAGGAGAAATCAAAAGAGTGTCCTACTCCTCATCGAATGGGACTGGTTTTAAAGCCACAACCGCATCACCACTACAAGAACAGATATCAGTGGTCCAGAGCATTCCCAGATTGAACCTGACATCCACAACCCGAAAACCCAGCATTGTTTACGCAACTGAAGCGTCTGCCAGGTCTTCGGTGGTCCAGACAATTCCTAGGCTGAGAAAAACCACGACAACATCAACAACCACGACAAGTACGACCACCACGACCGAACCACCAACGTCAAAACCGAGTACCTATTATAATGGACATTACGTTAAATCAACACTAGCTAGAAACAGGCCTCGTTTCGGTGTCCAAACTGCTCCTCAACGGCCTCCGATGGTCATTGAAGAGGATATCGAAGAGGATGAAGACTCGCAAATAAATCGTCCCGTTATAGAAGAAAAGGAAGCCTTGCCATATCGAAGAATTGTATACGAAAAACGACCCGTTGATCCGAGCCACTCTCTAAGACCGATTACCGAGGAGTTTGAAGACCAAGAAGAAGAGGTTAAAATCACAACCGGTAATACTCTGCGACGCCAGCTTAATGAAGACACAACTAAGTCCGAGGGCGCGTCCGAAGCTGTTGATGAACATGCCGACGTCTATGGGGGTGCTCTGTCCGTTTCAAGACCACTTTTTACAACCATTACACCACCTAGAGTGATTCAAAGAGGATCAGGGCTTCGAGTTGAACGGCCAAAAACGATCTATGTAAATCAGGATAATCTTGGACCCGCCAGGTTTGAACAGAGTCAAAAATACGAAGGGAATAGGGCCTACGAAACTGACGCAAAAGCTTCTCAGGAGGAAAGAAACGCTCAGCAACAACAAATAATCTACAGAACTGCCCAACGAGGACAAGTAGCAGCCCAGGCGAGCAGAGATTACGCGAGACAAAGTTCAGAGCCAATTTATGTCAGGGAACACCCTGACCAGCAGCAATATCTGAGGGAAGTACCACCTGAAGGAATAATCGTTGAGGCACGAAGAGCAAATGATGATGAAGATGCTTCTTCCTACAGACAAGTTCCTTTGGGGAGAATAATATTCCGACCTCTTCCCAACCAACAACCTCTTTACCCAACCACGTCAGAACCCAGCCAAATGCGGTATCTTGCGGAACCAACAGCTCCTGAACACCTTCAAGCAGTACCTCGTGGTCAGGTCAACCAAAATTATATTCGACCACATCCTAGACCTGTCCCACGTCCTTTGTCTTATCCTGAAGAAGATCCTCAATCAGGACAAGTACTTGACCGAATTCCTGAAGAGGGAGACTATCCCTTGGCTCAGGATTACCCTTACAGATCTCCGAACGTCGCGCTTCCTCCTGAATCTCCCAATCCTATTGCTCCTCCACTCAGTCGTCGGGATTTTCAGATGTTGTTGAGACGTCTTTTGATCAGCCAGTACGGAGTCAGAGCCTTAGCTTACCCCCGTACATATTTGGAAGACGCACTTTATGATCAGCAATCATTCCCGACTTACCATAATGACTACCAGACTCCAGCACCGAGACAAAATCTTCATCGAAACGCATTCGATTCGGCATCTTTGCCGCTACAGTATGGAGAAAGGGTTGCAGCCCAATCCGCACCTCTTAGACGCCCGGGTTTCACGAGAGGTTTAAGTCCACTGAATCCAGTCTATCAGCCTAATCGTTACGAGGATTATCAGGATACTGCAGGCTACGGGAAAAGGGTTTATAGGCAAAAATTTTACACTCAAGAACCGAGCGATAATGATGGTGAAGAAGTGCTACCACCGCCTGTTAGAGAAGCTCTTCTATTGAGGATGCTTCAGCTCGCTATTAATCCAGATCGGCCTGTTATGCAGCAGGGTATCATGAACCCAACGACTTCTATCCAGAATTCATATCGATACAGAAAAATGGGGCCAGTCAGAAATGTTCAAATCATTACTGACGACTCGGAGGAAGAAAAGGAATTGGTGGGAAAGAAGATGTAGTTTTTTTTTTTTTTTTTGTTTTTTGTTTTTTTATTTCTCTAATAAATTAACATGTAGATGGTACGTCTCAGCGAATTCATTACTCTAAAGTATCTAACAATATGTATTAAGAAATACTTAATTAATCGGTTTGATCGTTAGCTTGAAATTCGCTGAGATAATTCGTGTTACGAAAATCTACTAGATCGTAGAAGAATTAGTTTAATGAATTTCTCATACCTACATCATATTTATATGTTATTTTTATACTGTTCACATTTGTCTGAAATATTTATATTTATCGTATATAATGTATAGAAAAAGATATAGTACATATATACATACATACTCCAATTCTAATACCTCTGGGTAAGGTATATCGATATTAAATTTATTGGAGCAATAAGAATTCATGCTTAATAATTATGTACAATAATTATCGTGAATGTCATTAAAAAATTGTTAATTAAAATGTCAAAGATTATCGATAGAGTGTTTCCTACGTGTTTTCTAATGACGAGATGAAATCCATGTAAATAATACGTTCAAGAATTATGTAAACTATCTCGTTTTAAATAATAAATAAAACAAAATAATGATAAATAAAAGTAAGATTAAAGATACCGGAGTGTGAGAATTAATTTCACAAGACCCATGTCTCGCTATATGCTCGCAAGACTTTAGCGAAACTCACAATCGAGAGAGAAAGAAAAAGAGAGAATAATAATTAGATACATGCGATAGAGCTCGCGTTGATACTTAAAGGTGCATTACGACACTTGCTAACGCTTCACACTTTTTATATGTATACTATATTACATATGGAAAATAAAAGTGGTTCAAAAAGCGAGTAAAATAAATTATATACCTATGTACTCGTATATCCGTGAGATTTTTACGAATTCACACCGAATACAAACATCCGACATTGTTCTTGTCTTGTCACCATAAGTGAATGACAAAGATTCAAGATTTTATCGCGGTGGGTTGTTGTTAAACATTCATTTCTACTATGGTTTTTAAAAATTAGATTTTTCGGGATATATACGATAGACTAATTTAACGGAACTGTTAATAATTAAGCTTTGCCACATATCGTGCGACAGCTAACCCAGATGTTCGTAAAAAATTAAGTTCTATTTTTAAGATGATTTATTTTTGAGAATTTGTCCGGTTCATTTAATCATTTGAATCTATTTTCTCTCTAGTTTTATGCCATATAAGTTTTCAGGAATTTTTTTTTTTATTGCTCAATATTTTGGTCTCCAATATGCAGTAAATTCTCCTTCAATTATGTCACAATAAAAGTAACGAGTGTAATCATTATGCTTAGTATTGTATTACATGCCTCCACGGTTTTTTTTTCAGATTTTTATCACATTTATAAATGACAGTGATGACATCACTCAGTCCTGCGATAGAATGAACAGATTTTAAGAAACGTTTAAAATTCTAAACTTGCGATACGAAATGTACAATTTACTATTTCAAGACAATTATGGACATTCGTATTTGAACTTCATTCGTTTTCTATATTGTTTCACAATAAATATTATTCAATTAAAAAACGTATACTTTTCGAATTTTTTCATTAACTGGTTACGAAAAAAAAATCATTGTTCCAATTTACTGAGGACATAATAACCATCAAAAAATTCACACACTCAGGGCCTGGCGGGATTAGGTTCGCCACTGATCGTGAAGATTATGAAATAGAATATTCCTTTATGGTACCAAACCTCTCAAACCAGAATAAATTGTGATCTATATAATAGTTTAGAAACTGGGTAAGATTTTTGATTAAAAATTTCGATTTTGATGTGTCGATTCAAATTCTACTTTATTATACTAGCTCTGAAACCAGCTTTCAGCTTCTGCATTTTTCTAAAGCAACCATTCTGCAATCAAATACATTAATTTATAAAATCGAACATTGATTTATAATCGCCACTCTATAACACGGGATCAGAATTTTTCGCACATTCACGCCAATTCTGAATCATGAAGTGCTCCCTTCAGACCTATTCTGAACCACGAAGCGGGTCTTACCTAAGCGACGACAATGGACATCGAGATTAATCGTGACACACCAATCTTTTGAAAAGGGAATCAATTTTGAATTCTTGACGTTAAAAATATGCAAAAATGGTCCGAAAAAAAATCGCGAAATGTTTCTAATTGCGATGAATTGGAGCGATCAAATTATAACAATCGCAATTTTTCTGATCGACAAAGATTCCGCCTTTTATCGAATACAACATAAAGAGGGCATTATGCTTTACCACCCAAACAGTTAGATCTTATAATACGAGAATAGATCGTCCACGACACGAAGAGGGGAGTCGGAAATAAAGCGACAGAAATAGAAAACCCCTCAACGCTGTTAGAATCTAACGGTTTGACCTGCACCAGTTTCCGAGTAGCTAGAAACAAGAGCGGCGCGTATTTTCTTCCTAAAAATTTTTAGCACAATGACTCGAGCCGCGATGAGATCTTCACTGAGAAGTCGGGACTCGTCAAGTACGTCGACTGGACCGGATCCTCGCGAGCAAGTGAAAGACTGCTGTCGAAAACTGGTAGCTTTTATGTGCACTCAAGTTGGAGTTGGTGGTTTGATTGTGGGTTACGCAGTCGCTGGAGCTTTTGGTTTTAAGTCGATAGAAACTAAAGAAGAATACCCCCAAGTTGCGATGGTGGAAAAAGCGCGGAACATATCCGCTAATAAATTCTGGACAAATACGGCCGGCAACGACCAGATCAACATACTTAACGAAACAGCATTCAAGAATGTAGCCGAAGCAGAACTCTTGCTATTTCAAGAAAATTTTATGGAAATAGTGAGGTCAGGTTACGACGGACGCACAACTGAAGATGTCTGGACTTTCTCCGCTGCACTTATGTTCTGTTTATCAATTTTTACGATGATTGGATACGGAAACACTGTGCCTAAAACAAACTGGGGTAAATGCGTGACAGTAATGTATGCAGTATTCGGTATCCCGCTCTACGTATTGTACTTTATGAACATGGGAAAAGTTCTCGCCCAAACTTTCCGATGGCTTTATAGATGGATCCACGAATGCACCGGAAGACAAGGACCCGAAAGTCAAAGAACGATCGTACCTTCGACGGCATGTCTTTGGGTAATATTTGGCTACATTCTGGCCGGATCAATAACCTTTGCAGAGTGGGAAAAGTGGGGTTACCTCGACAGCGCATACTTTTGTGTTACTTCACTGTGCAAAATCGGTATAGGAGATTTCGTACCCGGAATTAAAGGGCCCAAATCAACTAACGAAGGGCAAACAAAGCTCGTGATAAATTTCATTTATCTACTTCTGGGTATGGGACTTATAGCCATGTGCTATAACCTGATGCGCGAAGATGTTCGCGAAAAAGCACGTGAAACACGAGAATTTCTTGCTCGAATAGTAGAAGATATTCGCATAAGGTTATTAATTTGTTGCCGCTTTCCTATACCCGAGTAAAAATTAAATCGAGTAGATTAGTCGGGATTTAATATTGTGATTCACGGACCCAAGTGCAAATTGGCATTTCAATAACGATAATGAATGCATAAAAAGATCTGAATTTTAAATTTTTATACTCGAATACTTGATGCGAGTATTTCATGTGGATCGAATCGATTAAAATTTCACTGTAATAATTTCGCTTAAAATTAAAACGATACAATTTTGGAACGTCCATCATTTTGGCTTCCAAATTCTAAGTTAATGATCGACATAAAATTTATCTGCTATTTAAAAAAAGTGATATAACAATGCTTATAATTCTAGTGCTTAGATATTTTGTTTCATTGACTCCATGCATTTAACGGATTTCCAGAAGAGAACGATAGTCAATTTTTGAAGATTAAAAAATATTGAAAATTTCGAGTGACATTTCTACAGGTTAAAATACAAAATGAATAAATTAATTAATACCAGTAATTTTATAATCTAATTATACTAAATACTTTGATTTCTCTATAATCTTAGCACGTGTCTTTTTTTTGTTATATATATATTTTTCGATGTTAATCAACATACATATCAATTCACATAAAGTGATATATAAAACAATTTTCTAGACAATAATTTTGTTCGATCTACGATCAGAGCTTCAGCTTTGTATTCCGCCTCAGACTATAATACTGATAAAAAATATTTTGTAATAAATCAGAAACTTCAGAGTTTCCGCTATTGATTTATCCAAATATTACATCAAGATAAACGTGAAAAGCAGAAAACTAACGCTCGTTCCTAGTCTCGATATATGAGCTACTGAATCAGCTGATATCCCGATGAACCTCAGGTCAGTAAAAAACAAAAAAAAAAAAAGATTTTTGAACCTATTGATCAAAGGTTTGATAAATATCATCCCCCTCTATGCTAAATTGATACCTAGAAACAATTTACTTGCCGACGATAATTAACCGCGTGGAAAATCGTAACGGTTGTACCTACCTCGACTTTTTCTACTGCTCTCACGCGACCCCGTTTGGCTATTTAAATATATTTAGCTCTGACAGGCTTTGGTGGGTTAACTAGACGGGAGCTTGTCGATCTTTTTTAGCCGACGTGAGAATGAATTGATATCTGTCTAGTCCTTATTGCTTCATTTATTTTATATTAAATTTCAAAACGAGGTAGATGTATGTACATACATACATAAAAAAATATTCAAACAAATGTATATATATCTTTGTTCGTATAACGTTGATTATTAGCATATGAGCTTTCCTGTATACGGATGAATTTATATGTATAGACGTATGAAAAATTAATTAACTCACTCAAAGCCTCACCTCTTTGTTTACCATATACATACATAATTAACCCATTTTTACACTGCGCTCAGCTGAAGTATATTTGACTTTTGACTTCTGAATTGCCGGGGGACAAAACGTAATTGAAATTTGTTCTGAATTTTCGAGATACACGGAATTAACATTAAATAAAGCTCCGATGAGTATATTAGCACTTCTTAATTAATTAAACCCAAGATTTTAAGCCTGTATGTATATAAAATCTGTGACCGTAAAATATTGTTCGCGTCCTCAAGTTGCGCAAAGTAAAATTAAAAACTAAAAAAAAAAAAGTTCATTCACTATGAGAATCTATGCCTGCCGTTGAATAAAGTCTGAATGTCATTTCTAACAGTGTCAATGTCAACCGATTAACCCAGAACAAATGAGGGAGTAAAGTTGACATCATGGCCGTGCAAAGGGTACCTTAAACCGTTTAATATCAAGCGACATGGTCGAGTTGTTCATTGATATGCTTGGCAAATTCTCATTTTTGTTATACTCTATGTTCTGTCTATCGAAGGGTATGAAATATTCCGCAAATTTTCACCGACTATATCTAATTAACCACGTTTGTGTACTCATGGTCGTAATTAATTGGAAGCTTGTTTAGAAATTTACATAAATTTGAAGAGCATATTTACTTACTGTGAAAAGACTAAAGTCCAAACGTATGTCATTTTCCTGAAGAACCCAATACTCTGATATTAATACGGGTCTGGCTGAAAGCCCCATAGAGTTTCTTAAATTTGTAAATTGTGACTGATTGTCAGTTCGCATGTCAACAAATCTAGAAATAAAATGTCCTCATAAGTCAGTATTAAAACTGATAAATTCCATCCCCAAATGTCTCATGGTGACAAAATAAAAACCCAAGAGCTTAATCATTCTTTCTAACAAAATATCATCTTGTGGTAATGAAGACTACAAATTTTCAGAATCAATAAAGACAAGTTCACTACAGTAATGTCAATTATGGTTGTCTTTGATTATGGAAAGCAGAAATAGTAGTTTGAGGGACTTTTAATCGAATCTTAGTTTCATATCTTGGTGATATGATAAATATTTTCAGGTATGCACATAAAATGGGTATATGTTTGTTTGCAAATGGTATTTGAAAAAACGGTCATAGGATTAATAATAAAACTTAGGTGAAGCAATTCGTGGAAAAATAGATAAATGGCACAACTTCAGTTGCAACTTTCTAAATCGTAGGTATATTCTTTTTGACTTTCAGCTGATGCAGCATTTTTGGCACGATACAATTTTGCCAATCCAGCATAATAATAAACCCGAATGTTCGCATTTTGTGACTTGGTGAAGATAAAATTATCGCAAAGTGCAGTTTTGAATGTTGCCATTACGGTGTCCAACGTTTAAATGAGATCGAGGTAGCAATTTATAAGCCTAAGCTCCATACTTGTGTTCGTGTTCACTAACGGACTCACGTTTCTCTGTAGATTGCCAATGGACGAGGCAATTGGTCAGTGTATAGTACTTTATAAATTGTCCGAACGGTGTGCGAGTTAAATCCAGAGCGAGGAAGTGATCTTCTGTAATCTCTGTTGCGGCCAACATTATTTGTTGGAGTATCAGTCGCGAACTTGTCGTCGCCCCGGAGGCATCATATTTAATTCATTATTACACCTTAAGCTAATAACGAACATTGCAATTTTTTTAAATCGAAATGAATGTAATTATATTTGCTGCCACGTTTCTACTTTACGGAGGTAAATTTTTTATCATTTCATATCCATTACTGTTTTTATTTTTCTTTCAACTTTATTCAATATCGAGTGCTAATTAGTTATTGGTCATCACTTTTTATCACGATCTTCACTCTATCTGACAAGCTGGATATTATGTTTTCTCTTTTCGTGAAAAAAAGAAAAAATAATTTAGCTTCATTTAAGGATATTTGTGTTATCAGATTTTTACATATTTCATTCCAAACCAATTTTTACATATACGATAAAAGAGTGATAAAATTTTTCACAATTTTTCATTTTAACAAGCTTGAGATATCACTGGAATAAAAATTTTCTCTAAATTCGCTGATAGGGATATATTACCATTCGGTACACTTCTGCAGACACCGATTCTGGAGCTCGTTAAGTCGCTGACAATTATTAGAGTGCACGTAAGCTTTTTTTTTTTTTTAATTATCAAAAGTGTAAAACTGCAATTCTTGAAAAAATTTTTATAGTCTCGGGTCGAGTAGGAACAATTTTTGGCTATTAAAAAACAACGTATCTGTCTGAAATTTTAATCCATTTTTTTTTTTTTTTTATCAAAACGTCTCCATGATGAGATATTCCGTAAAATAAAATAGCGTATAGACATTCAACATACATATTACGATAATTTCGTAGACTCAAGTCTTTATTCGCGAGAGAGATAAAAGCAAGTAAATCATCTTCAGCACCCAAGTAACAAGTAAACGCGTAATCAGAAGACTATATGCTCTAATTATCTTGAATACAGTGGAAAGCATTGAGGAACAATGAGCCACGCTTGAATGAACATATCTTGTATAAATCATACAA
Source organism: Macrophya annulata (assembly GCA_963924015.1). Classification (NCBI taxonomy): domain Eukaryota; kingdom Metazoa; phylum Arthropoda; class Insecta; order Hymenoptera; family Tenthredinidae; genus Macrophya; species Macrophya annulata. The sequence continues at coordinate 5,468,190 of OZ001260.1, forward strand.
ATTACCCTGATTTAATGACAGAATTGATTAGTTAGAATAACTAATCATTATATATATATTACAAAGTTAAGTAAATTTAAAAATAACACTTTTACCAAATGCTTCGAAGTATAAAATTGAATTTTGAAATCCTACTTAAGGTTTTTCACCAATTGCTTATACGGATTTTTGAAAGAATCACGTTTGTTTTAAGCCTCTGACAGCCTTGAACGTACCGAGTTTCATAAACGATACGTACACAATGCATTCTGTCACGCACGCGAGCTTGAGCTGTTGATGAGCTTCGAGTTAACGTAACGCAAGTTGTACTTTAGAGATCACTGAAATCTGCACAAGAGCTAAAGGTAAAATCCATAGAATTTTAACCGAGAGTAGTATAAGTTATTAAAAATAGAAATGTTAAAATTTCTAAACTAATAGAATAGTTTTATTGAGTTCTATATCAAACGATTAATGATTGGAAACTTTTTGTATTTTATAATTGATTAATAATTCGCTCTTGCTTAAGTAACCGGTAATAAAATTATGAGAGCGTGTAATTATTATTAATAAACCGTTTAAATAATCGCAAGCGTCAAGTACTGTATTCTAAAATAAAATGTCAAGTATTACCTAATTAAAAATAAATTGCAACAATCGCATATTTATACAAGTGTTCAAATTTTTTATTAGAAAATATTTTAAACAATTTTTTAAAACCTAAATAGCCAAAGTCAAATGTGCAATATCCCGTAAACTCGAAAACTTATGCTAAAGATATATCTTGGAGAGGTTTGCGCGTTCCATTTATGATTCAAGGTTTACCCTGAGAGCAACAGGTGCTTTTGGCTTTGAATTCGCAATAATTTATCGACTCTACCCTCTGTGTTAAACACTCATTGCAGCTGAGCCGCAAATCCAAGTACGAATAATTTGGCCCACTTTAAATTAGATTGAAATTAAATGTCCGGGGATTCGTAGCTTAATGAATATGTGAAGCTACTAAATTTTTTGATAATCGATTGAAACGACATGTATTAGGCGTGTATTGAGCCAATGGCGTCAATAGAATGCTTAAGTAGGCCTTATCCAGTTCTCCCGTTATAATCCAATTGACAAAATGACAGATTGATGTTGAGGAAACCGGTAGAATAGAGATTATAGTTCGATTAATTATTTGGGCAAACGATAATCGTGTTACAGGTGACAGATTAAGCCCTATTAAATTTCGCGAAAGACAGAAACAGCGGTTATACTGTCCAAAGTTAAAGAGTTATTGTATGTTTTCAATCGATGACTAAAAATTAATTTATTACACCGTAAACGTTTTGCGGATATACCAATGACTCAGATAATGTCAATCGATAATCGTTTTGTCGCGATGATATACCATAACGAATTGATCCCAAATTTTTTTTACTTTTCATTAGATATGTAATCAAATTTTTTATCAACTTATCTCTGACCACTGTAATCCCGTTTAAGATCGTATAGAAATTTATTAGTTTCATAGTTTAAATGTAATTTTTTTAATTTTTTATTATTAAACGAAACGTTGGCATTCTTTTCTCTGTGAATCAAACTAATTTGCGTGCAAATTTTTGGCCACCTTTATACAAGGCATAATTATTAGAGCAAAAATTCTTTTTTTTTTTTTTTTTTGTAATCCTTTTGGCATTGAATTATGATCGTTTATTTTTTTTTTCAAGTGGGTCTAAAATATCGGTATCACGATTTTGAAACGCGTCTTAGAACTTAATCAGAGGCACTTATTTCTCAATTTAAATTCACTAAATAATCTATGATCTACAAGTCAACTGTCAATTAATCTGACTTAAACATTCGCTACTGGGATTATCGGATTAGCAATTTTAACACCGGTTAATATATATCATCTTCATATAAATTTATGGTAAATTTTATTTAAACAAAACTTTGAGTAAAATTTCACCGCACTAACTATGAGCTACACGAATATTTGAGGCCCGTATTAATCCTCGGATTAAGTTACATTAAATATAATTGGTTGACCCGAGGGTCCTAAAGGCGTGCTTAGCCTGCAGCATTGCGTTGGGAGAATTAGACTATTAGAAATATATCTACATGCAAGGGGAAACGCTGGATACTGGCGCTTTGAATTAAGCAAATATATCGTGGGATAAGAGCTCCCCCTAACCATCACTCTTTTGAATATACTATACGTTTGAATTGCTTGAGTATTTATTTCAAAAATAAAATTTGAATTAATTTTAATTTTTTTTTTTTTTTTTATGTCACAGCTGGATTTTTGGCGAATGCTAATGAGGACTGGAGCTACTGGGGCGAAAATGGTAAAGTATTTTTCATTTATAGAGTTTGTAAACGATTTTTAAACACCCGTAATTATCTTAACGATATTGTTTTTTTATTTATTTTCTTATTTTTTTTTATCGATTCGATACACTTTGATTCATTTTGATTATCCTCTAGGTCCTGATACCTGGACGGGATACTGTAACGTTGGGGAAAATCAATCGCCAATTGACATAGTGACTGATCATGCCATAAAAACTGATCTGACATCGCTGAAGTTTACAAGATATGATTTTGCCTTTACTGCAGACGTAATAAACACGGGTCATACAAGTGAGTGTTGATCATAGATTTTGCAACCGAAATTTAACGATTGGGAATTTCCAAATATATGAATGATTTTTTTCACACCTAAAACTCGATGAGTAAACAACAAATTTATGCTTTCGCGTGGCTAATACGATTCAACTAACGCTACCTAATGCGATAAAAAAAAATTCACCTAATCCCCAACGGATTACTAACAATCGATTTATCATCAGCAGGAAAATGCTTAATAATTTTTGATTCATCAGCGACTAATCGAATGTCTAATAGCAGATTATCTACTGTCACGTACATACCGATCAAGTACAGCGATAGCTTTAGTCTAGTGAAAAAAGAATTAAGCTATAACATCAACCCAAGATGTTGTTTATAATACCTTATCAGATTTACGAGTCCTAAAAACAGACCTATTGTTCCCGAATGTTAGACCTTAAAATCGTCCTGTTTTCATCGTAACTTTATTCTGTCCTTTAGGAAGAGAATCGCAATTTTATCTGGTAGATTACACCAGCGTTAGCTACGTACATACATAGGTATATCTATGGAGTATAGTAAACGTATACCCTTATCTCTATATCTACCTCTCTTCCCATTCAATATAAGACAATGGAAAAATCCTGTGAGACTAGAGGATCTTTTCAAATATAAATTACGACTTTCCATCACACGAACCGTAATTTAGATATCACTTGAAAATTTTGATATAATTGTTCCCAGCGGTGATAATCCGATAAATATAACTGGCCAATTTTAACATCGCGAATAACTACTGTCCTGTTCTAATACGAATTGAATTTTTATTGTTTTTTTTCTATTTTCACAGTTCAATTGGTGACCACGGGGGTACCGATTCATTTAAAAGCCGGTGGTTTACCCTTCACCTACGTTCTTGAACAAATGCACTTTCATTGGGGTGCTGAACACACGATAAACGGTGAACAAGATGCTATGGAACTACATTTTGTCCATTACGCTATACAGTATGACAACACATCGTACGCAGCAGAGTTTGAAAATGGCATTGCAGTAGTGGCCGTATTGTTCGAGGTATAACGGTTAATTGAATTCTAAAATCGACCTACTCAGAATTTTATGACCCGTAGTATTAAGGTTTAAAAGTAAAGAGGATGGACCTTATTTTTTGTCCGATGGAATAATCGGACTGAATATCGCAGATGATAGAATTTTTTTTCCATCGTATTAGCCGATGAGTAGGACGCTGGAAAAAGTATGCGAACACGGTGATCATCCCTCTACAGGATCGTTGACTTTTTTCCATCCGATTATTGAAGATAATTTAACGTTGTATGGAAGATTTAAACGGACGACTTTAATCAGCTCCATTTTTTTGTTTTCAATTTCTGTATTTAGTTTTTTGTTTTTCGATTCAAGATAAGCAATGAGGATAACGATTACATGGAGCACATTGTGGAGTCCGTGAAATCCATTTCATCGATAGCTTCTGCGACAACTACGAGATTACAGACGAAATTAGTACCCTCACTTTTATTGCCAAAGGATCACAGCTCGTATTTTAGATATCAAGGATCACTGACCACCCCAGACTGCCAAGAGTCTGTCATCTGGACTGTGTTGAGTTCGAAAATGCCGATTTCAGTATCACAGGTAAAGATAACTTTTAACGAGAATTAATATGACTATAATTTAATTTTATAGGATCGAGGAACTGGTCGATGAACATTTAGTTATACACATTGTTACAGATCGAAGTGTTCAGAAAAGTTGAAATTGCTGAAAATCAAACACTCGCTTACAACAACAGACCGATTCAAAAAATTGGATCTCGTAAGGTTTATCATCACTTGGAAGGATATTCGTCAGCTAGAAATATTTCACCAAAAACATTCCTAGTATTTATTAGTTTATTTATGATTCAATGGCACGGAACAACCTCGCCTTGACATCTTGCTACACGTTAGATTTTATATCATAAAAATTATCGTGTCGTTTAATTATTGACAATACAGAATTGCCTGCAGATTTATGTCAGGCATATATTTTTGCAATCACTCTGGGCAGAAACAATTCTAAAGAAAAAAAAAATTCTTACTGTCATAAGTAAGACTGATCCAAGAGAGATTTTTCCACCAAAAACTGACGGATTCGAGAGAATCGTTTGTTAAAAATGCAGAACGTGTAGTGAAATAAGATTTGACAAAAAGATAAAAAAAAAAATAGGTACTTTACTCAAGTGAAATAAATTTTCTTAAATATCTGAAAATCCGAAAACAATTTTCGTCAGTTTAAGAATTTTCAGAAAACGAATCTAGCATATGTGCCAGTGTCGTGAATGATTGAGAAACTTGGTCATTGCAGATTATACTCCGAATAATTCATAAGTCAATTTTAAGAGTTAATATTGCATTTAGGTAGATATGTATAATTTTGTTATAAAAAATATAAAAAACAATCACAAAAATGGTTATTTTTTGATGTTGTTATTTTTGTTATATAAACGAGTAGGTACGTCAGGTTTGAGAGAAAAAATTCTATCTCAGTAAAAAAATCTTTACCTATTTACCTAACCACGTAGGTATAATAGAAAGTATATAAAGCCAAGATGTACACCTATGTGTGATAGGGGTAAAAGAAAAATAGATTTTGTTATGAATGTGTGAAAACACATCTGAGTAATTGGACCCTTTGCTCAATGTGTGAAGAAAGGATTGAAAAATGCATGAGCAGTTTTATTGAATCTTAAAGTATCTGTGCCGTAGTTTAAAGTACTTGAAGAATATATGCATACACATATGTTCTGTTCACAAGTAGAATCCTTGATCAAAGAAAGAAAAAGAAGAAAGATTCTGTATATAATACCACTCCTGCGAATAACTGTCATTATATAAACTATAGTTGACGATGGATACGTCCGGTTTAAAACAAATTAATGTCATTCTAAATTCTATATCCGGGAATTGTTTCCCTATAAATTTAAATGAAGGTCGTCATTCAATAGCCAAAAGATGTTATATGGCTATTGCTTGGACCATATCATCTGTGTTTTCTGTAATTGTGTCAGTTATTGTACTTTTCATACCGAAGGTACTAGCGTTTCAATATAACACGCTACCAATATCAGTTTCAATTGAAGGAATTACCGCGATTTACATTAGCATACGACTTCCTTTGCTCCGAAGGCTTGTCAATAAAATGCAGACAATATTAATCGAAAATGATACACTGAAGGAAGCACTTTTGGAAACATTAGGCCCGATAAGTCAGCCTATAAGAATTTACGTTATTTTTAGTCTTGTTGCTCCGAGTTTCTGGACCGGATTGGGTTGGCTCAAGCTGCTTAATGATCAAGATCATTTCACTTATACAGATTTTCGTATACCATCTTATTTTCCCTTCGAACCTTTCAGTAGAAAAGTATTTGCATTTGCTGTAGTGGTACAAATAATTGGCAGCATGTATATAGTGGCTAGAAAATTTTCTACGGATGTATACATAATTCATCTAATCGCATTGCTGACTGCTCAATATAGATTTTTGAGCAATGACTTAGCTCAGATATTGGAAGTTGATGAAACTAAGTCAAAAACAATTGAAGAACAACGCGGTAAATATTATTTATTAATTTATCGTTTTGAGTAACGATCTGGGGATTTATCGTTGCTAAAAAAAAATATTTATTTTGTTACAGAAGCAGAAAATAATTGCAAAAATCGATTAAACACATGGATTAAACACCACCAAGACGTTATAGCGTGAGAAAAAAAAATACTCTATTATCATTAAACTGCACATTATGTAAATTCATCTTGTTTCTAAAATTACATTGTTCTTTCGATTTTTCAGAATCAGTGGAATGCTGAAAGAAATAACTACGCTACACGTTCTCGTTACCTTTACCAATTTTACATCTTGTTTCTGCACTTTGGCGATCATGATAATCAAGGTAAGAGGCATTAGTTTAACTAAAGGAGTTAGAACTGAAAGGGGATAGGTGACATTTTTTTTTAAATTGAGATACCTACTTACGTTTAAAATAAATTCCAAATATATTTTTCTAGAAGAGCCTTATCTTGAGTAATCGAAACCAATTTCAGTTGAAAAAAATTGATTTTGTCACTTACACCCTTTCAATTCTAACCCCTTCAATTGTAAATTTTTTGGGTTCACTCACAATATTATATCATACGTATATCACGTTTCAGATGACACTGATATTTGTTGAGAAGTGCATTCTATTCATGTACGGTGGAGTATGTTTGACAGAATTGTTTGTACTGTGCTACTGTGTCCAAGAATTGACAGATTCGGTAATATTCATGATTAAATTATGTAAATGCACACTCCCATTGCACCCGTTTACGAATTTATGCAAAATTGGCTATAATTAATTGGGAAAAGACTTTCCTGGGAATTTTTCAAAAAATTTACAATTGGTTTGTAAAATTGTTTCAATATTTACAATTTATTTGTCACTATAATACACTCCGAGAAAAGATACTTTTCAGACCTATTACCGATGATTCAGAACATCCTAATGACTGTGGTTTTAATGTATTAACTATTCATTTAAAATTCTATTAATAAAGGAAATTCTCATTACGGATAATTACTATTTGCCGATACTTTACTTTAGTTATACAACAGGAAGTAGTCTGCCCTTGTGTCAATAGCAATTCCCCACATAATAAACCAACAGGATGTAGGGGTGAGATAAAATGAATCATAGAAAGGTGACGAAAGAAAAAATTCTTTTTGGTTCAAAAATCTATTCAATTATCTATAAAGAAAATTAGAAATTATATATTTTAAGTTTGATGTGACAATTTAAATCAGAGCAGGTGTAGGTATAAATTAAGCTCGTAAAAATCTGAAAAGGTCACGTGAATTATTGATCAATACGTAACTTTTCAATCTCGAGGAATATCAATTTACCTAATTAGTACGTAATCGGTGTAATCAATCTACCTAATTATAATAAACCCATCTGATAAAAGTTGCACAACTTTATTTGACAAAGTTTTTGTAATTATTGAGACTACATTTATAGTCATACCTATATCTTAAATCGATCTCATCACTTGAATATTCATTTTTGATGTTCATTAAAAACGTGATTCCCATTTTATCAGAAATATAATAATAATTACGAATAAAATATTGTACAGAGCATAACGGTGACGCCGAAAGCATTTCACAGTGACTGGTTTATGCATAATCCATCGATACAAAAAACCTTCAGCACGATTATAGCAGCTGATAATATTCGGAGTCGTTTATCGGCTTTTGGAATGGTAGATTTGTCATTGGCAACGTTTACACAGGTAAGGAAAGCCATGATTATCATTAAAAAAAAAAAAAAAAAAAAACGTTACTCTCCTTTCTCTTCATATAAAATGAAAAATATTATATTTGGGGGGAAGGGGGGCGACAATGTCTCGGATTAAAAATTGGCTACGTGCCACCTAAAATATTTCCAATTTCGTTGAATAAATTTGTTTACATGAAACTATAAAAGTAATTGTATTTAATTCACAGATTATAAATCACGCCTATACGGCCTGTCTGTTTCTATTAAAGGCGGACTAGCAGAAATGAAAATATACTCACCATCGTATTGGAAATTCATGGCGTTTAGGCATTTGGTTTAGAAATAAAATTATTGAAAAGCATCGAATCCGCTTTTATCAATTTATTTGCCCTTCAATTTACCACAAGCTTAATTGTGAATTGACAGGATAGTCTTTACGATCGATAATATTTTTAGAGTGATTCTTCAAACATGTATAAAAAAAAAAAAAAAAAATGAAAAATTTTTTGAATCAATTTCTGAATAAAACGAAGCACGTCAGTTTCTCAGCATTTATAAATCACTAAAAATCTTTCGAACTTTGGAATAAATTTTCGAAACAAAGGTCTCTCCACGTCTAAATAAAGCTGCCTTTCCTTCGTCAAAGATCAGTCTTAATCAAGAAAGCCGAAGATTCGAATCAGAGCTTTTAACCATGATCGCTACATTCTGCGACTACCGTTCAATCCAAGCAATTTCAATACGCCAAACAGTTCCCCAATCTCAGCCTTTATTCTTATCTAAAGAATTAGGAAGGCTTACTTACAGAGATAAAATTGCTTTTGTCAGTCGGTTTCTCAATATTGGATAACTTCGCATCTTTTTCATCAATCGTTAAGCTGGCCACAAGCTCTGAAAAATAAAAAATAAAAAATCTTACTCCCACTCAATTCTTAAAGTTATACGCTTTAACCCACGAAATTACGCAGCTTTATTAAGTTATTTAAAGCGAATTCAATCAATAGAATCAAACGAAAAAATTGGTGTTTTTTTTTCAAACTTTTATTCATTCCTATATGATAACACAGATGTTCAGGTAATTACTGGTTTCAAGAAAAAAAAAAAGAAGAGATAAAAGAAAGGAATTTGTAAATATCTACGTGTGCAGCTCAAGTTTTACTAATTTTTTTTTTTTTTTCCTTTTTTTTTTCTTCTTCAGTTGATTGATCATAAATAAATCTTGATCCTAGTTATACAATAATTACTATTACATACATGACTATTATCTTATACACAAGAATAATATTATAGGTACACATGGTTTTGAGGCGGATTTACATTGATGAACATCTTTTAACGAATAATAGAAATCTTCTAATTCACCTGTCAATAGACAAAGTAAGATAATTGTAACTAACTATATAAATACAATTTATTTCTTTATAATATCTCAGAACGTTTAAGTTATTATTTTGATATCTTACGTATGGATATAAAATATATCTATATCTATATATAAGATAATTCTTTGTTAAAATTAAAAATTTTCACGATTAGGTACAACAACATTTACGTCTAATTAACATTCTTCTCTTTCACGTAAATTAACTCGTCATTTTTCCTAGTTAAATTAATCCCGTAGTGCAAACATTTATTCATAATTTTAAGTTACATTATAATTTTAAGTTTAATAAACTTTACTTCTTTATTTTTCTTATTTTTTCTTTTTTGGTCCTTCAGCAATATGTACGGTCTATATATTAGACAAGAAAAATTATTGCTGTCTCTATACATGGGGTATTAAATTATTTAAATGAAAAACATTTTATATTTATATTCTTTGCTAAACGTAACATGAAAACATTTACGAACCAACTTTAATGACGAGATTCAAGCTACATAATAATAATTTTTCTAACAATCATGATTCAGATTTTAATTTATAATTACATACTGATATTTAAAATGAAAATCTAGTTACAGCCACATTATTAAAAAGTTTTTAGACGTAAATGAATGAATATTTAATGGCAATAGGAATTCTATATGATTATAAATATTCAATAGATTATACTATCAGACTATATAAGTGATACATCAATAAAAGACATTTCCATATAAAAATATATCCCTGTGTTCCGGGTATACGAAGCCCCACTACACATGATATTTTTTCTATTGATAGTTGTTTTTTTTTTTTTTGTTAATAAAATAAATACGATAAATTACGATTTAACATTAATTCACTTTTATCTCATTCCCTATTTAAAGCTGCTACTATAGGCTCGACGATACTATACTTATTGTTAATCTTAAACTGATTATGAGATTCTCAATACATTGCAGCCGTAAATCTGTGATATAAATTATCTTTCACAGTAGACAGTAACGCCAGGTGCTGTATTTTTTGCTAATAGATATAAATTTTATGGAAAAATCAAGACGTCTATCTCGAAAACAGTATACCTATATGGTTTAATATAATGCCAATTGTCCTCTAGGTTGATAAGAGCAGCTAGTAGTTCCGATCGAAGTACAATTCGTTGTATCTCTTGACATGGAGGGACGTGACGCCATTGAAATTATCTCAATACTCTCGAGGCACTGCATTTCCTATCAATGAATAAAAAAAAAAAAAATTATATAAACACTATTTTTATCAGTCTTATATTTTACGCAATTTTAAAATTCAATTTTCGAATAGAGTTCACTCGACTTATATTACTACGAAATTAAACACTATCTAAAATCTAACAAACCTGATATGCTGATTACTTATTTTAACAAATCACATACATTTCTGATTCTAAATTACTATGAAATTAAACATCCAACACAAAAAGCTCAGTTACTAGCACTAGGAGTAGTACATTTTCTGAAGGAGGAAATATATAGAGGTTTGGACATATCCGGGGGCTGACAGATACGGAATGATACTACTGCGATAAGCGGTCTACAGGGAAAGACTACGTTGCATTTTCTTTTTTACTAAATTTGATAATTTTTTTTTATCTTCTCTTTCCTTTTTTAACAATAAAGCAACGAGTAAGCAAAATGAAATTCTAACAGCAAGACAAAGTACAAAGATATGTGGTTTGAACTCTAAATTATTGTATGATGATTAAGAAAATTTTTCAAGCATCAATTCGGAATGTCAAGTCTATGAACCTTGTCATTAAAAAATAAATACAGATAGCATACAATTTGAAGAAACTTTTGATAATCTATCGAAAAAATTTTAGTTAAATTAATCGTATTGAGAAAAAATCGTGAAAAAAATTAATGAAATAAGCGTAGTGGACGTTGCATAAGGCGGATGATAATTCTATGGTGTAAAAAATATTTCGATCCCGAAGCGTCCAGTTATTTATTTATTTATTTTTATTATTATTATTATTATTATTATTATTATTATTATTATTATAAATTTTTTTTATTATCATTTTGACTTTTTTTATTTTATATCTTTTTCTTTTTTTTGTTTTGTTTTTGTTTTAAGCTTACCAAATTATAGCGCAGAGCATTTCTCATACAGAAGTAGAAAATATTTTTTCATTAAATGAACTCAAAACTTCAATGAATTTAAATGAAATTCCTGGATGATACAGGACTTACTTTAACGAGGGTGCACGACACGTCCCAATGATATCCAATGCTGCGTGAGCGATTCCAGTTTTATAGTGATTCAAGTACGGTTAAATATACTATTCAGGCTTTCTTCATTCGTATAATATAAATTCATCTAGATTCTATATTCTAAATGATTCAGTCTCATAAGGAATGAGCTAGAACTTTCTCATAAAAATTCTCTACGTCGATATAAAAAAATATATCTACCAATCCGCTAAGAGGATAAGCATTTATTACTCTTGAAAAAAAATATAATCGATTTTATTTTTATCGATCTCTCCTCAGTCCTCAAATCTATTATTTTTAGTCTGAAATTGAACCTCTCAAAATCTACCTAGGCTCTCATAAAAATTTCTTTAAGTATAAAAAAATTACGAGTCAATCTGGGCTACTGTTAAAAAATTTTTTCGAATGCCCATTTTTATCAAGATACTCTGTCTTGGACTAAAAATAAAAGATTTAAGGAACCTGGAAAAATCATAGAAAATTCAGACCGATCTCTTTAACTATTATCAAAAACCCTGTAATATCTATATTTTCTATTATAGTATATTATTACTTTTGAATTCTAAGCCTAATTAAATCACCCTGTAAATTTCATTTTCTATCTCTCAGTGCACTTGTGTGTGAAATTTATCTACACCACCGAAATTAATAACACTCCAAATATACACATGAAACAAATATGAGCCCGCGGAAGAATTATCATCGATAAGTATAAAAGTTTTATAGAATCGCAGACACCGGAGAATTAGCGACAAAATAGTTGAAAATGTTTAGAGAATAAGAAAAGACAAGAAAAGGGACGGACAATTGGACGAACAGACCTGCCCTTAAGTTAACTTGAAATTGATTAATAGTTTTGTTAAGTTCGGATCAAGCTACCGGCTATTTATCGTTAAGACAACCTCTTCGACGCCGTGATCGAGGCCATCCTGAATTCGAGATGCTCGAGGTCCGGCAATTTGACTTCTGTGCTGCGGACTCCATTGTCTAGCCGATCTTTTGCGACGGCTTCGTTTCGTCAGATGATGAAGTTCACTTCTGAATCGAGGGTGTGTCACTGCGTAAACATAAGGATCGAGACAAGATGCTGTTTTGCAGAGTAAAGCTGGTACCATACTGGCCAGGGGTGTTACCAAGTGACTTTGACCCGAAACACCGAGTAGAGCAACTACCGCGTATGGACTCCAGGAAACAAACCACATTCCGATAATACCGATCACCACAAACGCCAATCTGTGAATGGGAAAATAAGTTTGATCTATGTAATGATATATTTGGTTGAAATTTTTAACATTTCATCGAATTTCGATGTGTGCAACTGATTATCAGCGATCGAAAAAATTGTATAATAAAAAATTCATAAATTTTTTGACATTTTGTTTTTTTTTGTTATATCACGACGCACCTCAGCTCCGTACGTCGTTTTTCTTCTTCTCGACAGTGTTTGTTAGATGTTTCAGCGATTTGGGGGCCAATATTCATGTGTCGTGCGGCCATTACTACACGTAGAATCCCGAGGTAGCAAAAGCTTATTGAACAGAATGGTAAGACCCAAGCAGCCACAAAGAAGCATAAAATGAAAGCTTTGACCCGCGGATCTTGGGTTAAATAGTCAAAGCTACAACTGGTCAAATAGCCCTCGGGCTTGTATCTTCCAAGGCTTGGTATCAACAAGGGAAGTCCGGCAAATGTTGCACCGTAGATCCACGTCAAAGCAACAGTAACCCGTGCCCGGGCATAAGTTGTTCGTTTAAATGGTTCGGCAACAACGTTGTACCTGACAATCAACAATTAATTATCTAAAAACTTATCCGCATTGATTTTTGGATCGAAATTTTATTCTCCAAATATTTTCTACCCTATCTTTTCGAATGTCTTCACGTTGCGCATTCGGACTATTACATTAGCGAGAAGGAGACTCAAAAGTCGGAAACGAACGTTATCTCACCTGTCTGCAGCTATACTGGCCAGAGTTACGATAGAGACAGTGCCTGTCATGCCCCCAAGGAAACCGTAAACTTGACAAGCAAAATCTCCAAGTGCCGGTCCCATGTAGATACTGTTGTAGATAAATACGGGCATTTTACTCAGAAGTAGGAGATCACTTACTGCCAGATTCATGACCAGAATATTTGCTGGAGTTCGTAGGGATCGGCACCTGATGTATATAACACGTATATTTTATTACGTATGTAATTATAATCTTTTTACATAATTTTAGCAACTATCTTCCAAGAACAAATCGATAATTTATTAATCAGTTTTAAAATCAATATATGCAAGTCAAGGTGGTCCATCAACAATAAATTTAAAGATTACTCATACTTTTAAGGAAAAGTATAACATTGAATTGAATTTAATTATATGAACAGTATTTTAGCAATTCTTTTAACAATGTTCTCGTTTAATCCTACGTCCAAAGTTCTTGAACTAATAAAGATAATAAAAGCTATTCCAAAAATTATTTCCAAAGGCTAATTTAATAACGTTTGTTATATTTGTTACCGTAAACTGAGGGAATAAGTATTAAAGATAATTCTCATTTCTCAAGAAATTTTCAGCAAAATTGATCTGCATAACAAAGCTTTGTTATTTAATCATTTCAAATCCCCAACTAAGAACCGTTTATAATTTTCAAAGCTAAGCATTCTTATATTATTGAATTTTCAATTTTACTGAATGTAAAAAAAAAAACGTGCTTTTACCAATGAAATAATAAGTTATTACGGGAATATAATGGTCTTTCAAAGAAATTGATTTAACGATGTGAGAAATATTGTCTTTCAGGTATTTTAATAACAAAAAAAAAAAAAAAAAGAAAACTTCTCCGCGATCAAATTTTTCTTATATTCCTAACAAGACATCAATCATATGCTTCGAAATTGAATGAAAAATTTAAAAGCTCAAGGCTATTTTTCCAGAAATAGATTTTCCGTTCAGACCCTCGTTTTGAATTCTCAAACGACTAAGACTAGATGATTATCAAATTGAATCTAAAGCAATAACAGTGACTTTAATATGTCACTGTCCGAAAAGGATCTTCTTACTAAAAATAAAGACGAAGTTAAGTTTTTGTTTTTTTTTTAGAGAAGTCGTATATCTTGAAAGAATACCAAAAACAAAATTTGAATTCCCTACGAAAACGATAAATCTTTTTTTTTTTATAACTGCCGAGAGAGCATGCCCAGATTTCTAACGGCAAATCCGATCTCGTTTCACGTAAGTAATTGATGAGATAATTTCACGAAGATACAGGTAACGATATCTTTTTTTTATTAATTAAAAAAAATGACTCCACTGTTATTTAAGGTTTTCAAAAATCATTCTAAGCCATGAATGAAAAAAAAAAAAAGAAAAAAAAAAAAAAACTGGAAACTTACCGTAAAAACATATAAATGGCAAAAGTGTTGCCAAAAACACCGAACACCATAATAATTGCGTAAAGAACTGCCAATGTATAATGAGCAGCGGGCGATGGTGGAGCAAATTTTAACCAGTGCGTGTTGAAAGTTGAGAAATTTTGTGGAAGCCAAAGATGGACCGGCCATGTTGATCTAGTCAATAATTAAATGATGTCAGAATGCGAATATAAATTGGACGTTGAATTGCAATAAATATATAATAGAATATTTTAATATTGTAAATTTTTTTTATAGGAAATATGAAGCTGCGTAGTTATTAATGCGTGGGTTAATATTCCGAGGAAAAACGATAAAGTCTTACGTTTGTCCCTTTTTTTTTTTATGTACATACCTATACCCGCATTTTATGCAAATTTTATAAGCCCGCGGAATTGATATTTTTAATTTAGCTCATTTCCTCAAGTTCAACGAGCTGCGCTTATCTTTCGTAACCCAATTCAGACAAGTTTCCACGACCTCGGACAACGTGATAAAAGTTAATCGGTCAGGGAGGGAGAAAAAAATAAATAAATAAATAACGTAAGCTATTTGACCCATCTGACTCGTCTCCTTTCCGTATTTTTCGATAAAACCTTCAGATATAAAATTCTTCACCTTCTGAGTATCGGTGATCGTAACTCGCAGGATTTCGAAGAATTTGGCGGAAAGGAGATGCGAGGATTTTATGAGACGTAAGCCCTCGTCCCAGGAACGTAAATTGGAAGATATTTGACCGGTAATGGAATAATTGACCACATTTTCATTTCACTCGAAAATATGATTCAATTTTTATATATCTAACGTATAATTATACTCGATGTAATAATGCGAGGGATAGTGGAATCTAAAAAATTCACGATCATATGAATCTACTCCGTTTTTATAAACGCATATATTTATTGTATGAATAAATTCTCGTACCTGAATTGAGTAATAATCTCATCTACACACTTGAGAGTATCGGTGGATTTGTAAGTACAATTATCGCTGGTAATCGTTTGAGATCTGTTGTCCTGAACACCAAGAGTGGTGCTCGTGTTACGTGATATTAATATTTCGGTAAAATCGGAGTCGTTAGATTCCATCTGAGGAACATTTCGAGTCCAAGAAGTTGAATCTTGATTAGTATTTATATCATGCCGATGATAAATACCGATCTGCAGTCTTTTCTCTAGTCTTTGATTCTTCCTATGATTTTTCATCTGTAAAAAACCGTGTTTCAATACGCCGGTAACGTTCAGTTTAACATCGGGAATAAGCCGAGTTATTTCGCTTATAAATTCTTCGGTTTTTGCATAGATATTAGTTTTTTCTGATGAAATTTTATCCGGTAATATCTTCGCCGAATTCATACGAGGTGAACCGTTTCGTGAGCCTCCCGACCATACGCAAGAGAAATTTAAGTTGATATGCATCTCTTGAAAACTAGGACCGTTCCCGTAATGAGCCTGCATTAAAAATGGATGACTTTTTGGCACGTGGTTTTGACATAGCGCTGGTACAACTGATGTCAATTTATTTATCGGCGTTAAATATATTATCAAAAGCAACCAAAGTGAAGGCATGGATAGGGTTGATCCTCGCTTCCAACTGCATTCACTTCGGGATTTTAAATCGTATATGAAGTTCAGCCTCGAGGTGAAAAGTTATCTGAAATTACACGAAAAAAATACATAAGATTAAAAAACAATTCGTACAGTGTGTATGTTGAGTGAAATTTTTAGTTTTTAGATAAACTTTAATTTTATTGCGATAAACTAACGCCGCAATATCTGCAATTATAAAGTTCAAAGAAAGTCTAGGACCTAGATAAACTTTGGATTGGAATTAGTGGAGTCACTCGATCTGGTAATAATGGTTAAACCAGAGACACGAAAATTGTTATTAGAAGGGTAAGAAGGAGATCAAACGACACCCTTCGACAGCGAAATGATTGTGAAAATTGAAACCTCCTTTTCACACAAAGAAAAATAATGACGCCTTTGTTTCAGCTCTAAGAGGAATAAAGGAGAAGTACAATCCCGCAGTACTTCTTAACTTCGCGGATCGCTTTACTGGTCTTGTTCATCTTTCTTGATGAGAAAAAGCAACGCATTACATTCGCTATGATGGATAAATTAAACCAACCACTGTCCTTAAAATAAAATCACGTAATCCTTTTACATCTAACCTTCATCTCGTTACTTCAAAAGTAATTTAACACGTTTCGATGACTTTAATTGCTTTGAATAATTAACTAAAATTGATCTCTTTGATTTTACAGATATTATACAGTTGATTCATAATTAACAAATTATTATTATTATTATTGTTATTGTTATATTAATGTCAACGATGCGACTGGAGTTATATTAAATAATCACGAAACAAGAAGGGCTTTAGGAATTATTAAAAGGATCCGTTATTGTACTTCTCTCTAGTACAAGTAGAGATTTGAATTATTGAATTTTTGTTCATAAAATTTTCGTCGAAATTTGAGTCAGTATACTATTTCATAAAATGTAAAATTTCTCTACGAAATATTCAGTCAGAATTTGTATAACAAGTAAAATATTTTACATTTCTAAAATTCAACGAGTAAACACGAACGTAATATTTTTGCGATCAGCTAGCTAGTACTGTTCTATTTTCAAATTGTCAATATGATTTCTTCGCCATTTCCACTCACTGTACGTACTCGTCGAACTGATGGATTTTCTCGAGTGAGAGTTCTCTTATCTGAATTATTTATTTATTTTCTTGTATTTCTTTGAAAACAGTATATGTATACGGATAACTGGAGCGTACGAGAGAGAAAATCATTGACTGGATACGACAGAACAGAATAATTGAGACTCGTGGTTAGTATGAAAAAATGAGACAATTTCAAAGGTAGAAGAAGAGGAGTGGATTTTTAACTGATGTAAAAAACGAAAAATGTCGAGAATCGCCTACGTAAATGCGTGTACATTTCTATACTTTAATCCAACACTTCAAACGAAGATATTAGACATGGAAAATCGGGTATGTTATACACGAACGAAGCCCCTTGGTAAAGTAAAGCACTTGAGGGCACGTCCTAATTATACTATAAAACAAAATCTGAATAGGCCTAATGGATGGTGTATGTATGTACATATACATCAGTTACAAAATCATGTATTTCTGCGACGTATGAAGGGTGAATTGAATGGCACGAATTCGAGTCAGAGGATTCTGTATTCGTAATTTTACTTGTTCGTGAAATTTTTCATAACAGTTTCACTGTTTGTGTTGCGAAAATTTTATTTGCAGTCTCTGCTATCTCCAGGAAATAGGATAAGAAAAGGTTTACTTTTCAGATTCTTACTTATGCTCACTGAACTTTTATAGCAATATCGAAATTGAACTTTGAGTCAACCCTCTTTTACCCATCGACTCAATTTATATGTTGTCTGTACACAGAATCTAAATGTATATATCAGGGTTATAAAACTGTAACTTTATATTAAAAACGTTCAGTTTTTCCTCGTTAATTAAAATCGATTGGAATACTAAGTTGGATAGGATAATAATTCTGTTAAAACAATCGATTCATCACTTCCGTTAACTTATCGCCAGCCTAAGACGTCCCAAGCTTTTTCTATCCGCGGAAAATTTCTCAGCTCAATAGATCCGGGTCATGGATAGTTAGCACAGCCATTGAGGTGTAACAATTTGAATAGTCAAGGGTTGAGTTTAGCAGAATGCAGCCGGCTGACTTTGAATAGAATGTAGTTAGAATTATAACGATTTTTGTAACGTATTCAGTACGCTGTTCCTTATTCTTGTATGTCTTGCCATTAAACCAGAATACATACATTTATTATTTGGTATTAAAGTCTCATTATTTTTCCTCGATTTATGTTTCCAATTTCCACTTAACGATATTATAAATATCTTTAGTAATGAGCGTGAACAAAGTGAGTGCAAAAGTATTAAACCCCGAATAACTGCGAAAATGATTAACCCTCGTGTGTGTGTGTGTGTGTGTGTGTGTGTCGCCTGTAATGATACCTATGCAGAAAATTTAATCATCTCTGTAAGCGGAACAACTCGAAATAGAACTTGATCAAATCAATTGATACGCATGAGAAAAAAACTTTTAAAGAAATTTTTGTAGGTATATGTAAAACTACGTACGGAGTGGATTGGCATTATCTCTTGACAGAATTTATTCATGAAAAGCGAGAAGGCATCCCTCTCGGGCGCAGCTACGGGTCCAAGCGTGTTTCCAAGGGTTAAAAACGATTGAAATATTTTGCAATTCTTGGTGAAAATTTATTTAAACTTTTAATCAAATAGCCTATTCAGATTCTGATTACGGTGTAATTTTCATATCTCAAAGATCATGAACTGAATGAATGACTCAATTCTTTGAAAATATTCAGCGAGAGATGAAATTCTATCGTTTATAATTAGCGTGAATTTTATTATCTGCCTTGATCATTAGGCGATGATCATAATTGCTGACGTGCCGTAATTGCAGAGTTCATATTTTAATTGATTAACACTGAGAGGCGTCATTTGGATCTGATAATTAAAATGAAGAAAAAACGTCAGTCACATTTTTAAGTCTTTTTTTACGAGTGTTCAAATTTTTGAACGTCGTCGAATATGCTTCACCACTATTTTTAGCTACTGTAAAGCTTTAACCAAAGTCACACAAGAAGTTCCGTTGGTTTCCTCGCAAGAGAACAACGGAAATCATTAGTCAAGAATAATGAGAAAATAAAAATGAGGTCTTAACCTTTGACCTGAAATTCAAATTTTTTTTAGTTTCTTCATTTTTCGTGTTAGTTAGGATATAGTCGGATTGAAAATAAATGAACCTTCAAGGTTTAAGAGATACGCTATGAGATCTTTGAAAAATAAAACCACTAGTTGAACGAATTGTTAAATTTTTGTGCATCGTTTTTTCAGCTGTAAAAACAAACCGGGCTAGTTGTTTCGTTTACATAAAGATATTCAAATCATTCTCTTTAATACTTCAAAGTGATTCAAGATTATTTAATATTTCAAGTCAGTTTTAATGTAACCCAGATGTGAGAACCGGAGTAATGAAAATTCTAATAGTTGATATCAAACCGTATAGTACCTACGTACGAGTATTCATGATTATCACAGCAGGAAAAAAATACTCTGCTTTTGTTCTCTGTGATCAGCTATCAATCGTTGTTCGATCCGCAAGGCCAGATAATTGAAAATTTAAGAAGTATAAAAATCCTCGTTAATCATGAGCCTCGCATGACCAACTTCTTTGTTTAATTTCCAGTATGCCCTACTTGAAATCGATTATATGTAATCCAGATCACAGAATATACGTATCTGAGTAAATAATAAGAAACAAAATATGAGTTAATGGAATTTTTATCAACACTATCAAGCTTCTAACTATAACTGTGTAAGGTCGAATGATAATTTATTAATTACCCAGGACGTGGGGTGATTACTTTATTAGAAATACCATTGGAGAAACTATTTCCAGGCATTTGATCATCAAGTGAACCAGTTACCTCGCTATTACTGAATGGCAGAAACGAGAAGAAGTACCGATAGCTTACTAATTGGATTTTTACAATTTACCTCAAAGGGTTAAAGCAATGTCGACTATCAGCCGCGCCTGGATCAAGACTCAGTGTTTAATACCCGGAAGTAATCCATCGGATGCCGGAGCTTTACACCACGTCTTTTTACCCAAGTAACCGCTGCGTGAAATAAATACCTTGCAGAATATCTGTGCAGATGGATAATGAAACGCGGTTATTAAGAAATGAAAAATCTTTTAGTAGAAACATCAGAGATCTGAAGTAAATACGATAATTACTACTTAGCCACATGAGACCTCAGATAAACAGAATACACATGTGATAGCTTGATGAAACATGACTGTCTGGCAGAAAAAAAAAAGACAAAAAAACATACTATCATGTATCATGTCGTTAATTACTTCGAAGTCTTCTCTCGTGTTATAGTAATCCGTAGCATCTTTTGAAACACTCGGAAACCGTAACTTTGGAATATATAGCACAGTCTTTAATCTTCGTAGGCATAAGAAGGTACAAAATCCTCTGAGGTTTAGAGGAAAAAGTTTTACGGCTGGCGTAATTCTTTGAATATAATTCGCCTGAGATTTTGCAAGAAAGCACAAGACATGAGTAGAATATTTTCAAGAGCTTTTCAAGTAGCCCATCTAATCTCTGACATTGACAATGAGGCGTTTCTTCAAAGCAGCTGACATGTCACAGTTTGCGGTCCTCCCAGATACGGGACGTCTGTGAAAGTTACGTGATAAAAATTTTCATCTTAGGTAATAAAAGAAATCTTTTAGATATTAAAAGCAGGGTAATTAAATAGCTTTGGGTAAAATGATGTTTAAAAAATACTAAAAAATATTCTTTCAGCGGATGAGGCAATCTACTCTTTTAAAGCCGATATGCTATCAGATTTTTTTCAATGGAAAATGTCCGTAAAATGCACGTATGTACCTACTCCCGATAAAAAAAGATAGTCACAACTTGCAGTTATTTGAAAAATTTTTATTGAAATTTAGTTTGAAGATTCTGAAAAATCCTGATATTCGTACGGCAATGTAATGGTGAAAATAATAGACCGTCGTGTATAAGGTATAAAATATTCAGACTATTTTCAACGTTTGATTGTGTATATTCAGCTTGTATAACAAATTGTTTTGGCTCAAAATAGAATCTCCATAATACATAAAATTTCATCGAAAAAAATCTCACCTCTACTTCTGAGGGGATTATAAAAACTTTTCCGAAAAATTATCTCCGGGCGATTAAGTATGAAGAATTTTTTAATTCACTTAAAACTTCCAAAAAGTTTGAAAGTAGGTATCGCTGGTAATTTAATAATACCTTTTACACAAGACAATCAAAATCAAGTTCTTGACGCAGATAATCTCATGAATGTAGCTTTAGATCTTATCAAAATTATCTATTGTAGTCGTTAATGGGCTAACGGCCTGTTTTCACATCCGATAAAAGCTTGTAAGCTGTATATAAATTTATCTTTACTGAACGATTTCGTTTAGTCCCTGAGAAAACGGAAAGCCTTTTGAAAAAGGTATTCTGATAGCGTCAGCACGGTGGATGAAACTTTTAAATTTCCGGAAAAGTGCATAAAATCGAAAAGCAATAATACCCTAACGACATAAATCGAAGCTGCGTTTCCATACGCAGGACTTACGGGGGAGACAATACATTGACTTATATACCAATACCCTTAAACTACATTTGAAAGGTAAAATTGGTCTGATCTCAGGTGGGGTCCTTAATGAAATAAAAAATTTTCCTTTGAATGAGAATTTCATGAATCATAAATCTGACTAATAATATAAAAGTTTGTTTGATATGTTTTCTCATTTCTCCTCGTCTTATAACTTGTTCACATTTACTTATAAAGAGGTCTTACCAAAACCGGTACCCATAGATACACACTCACAATCAGCAAAGATTGAAACGTTCGAAAACTTTGTGTCTTTGAAACGACTTTTCAGAGTTTTCTTTTTTATTTTTATTTTGTTTTTTTTTTTTTCTCTTAAAACCGAAAAATTCTATGGAGAAAAGTATACGTCTACCTATATGTTGTATAAGTTGAAGTCTGAGCTCTGAACTGAACCAATAAAAATAACAAAAGAAATGAAAAATCCTTATTTCACTCTCGAGGTACAGGAAATTCTGTTTTTCGTTTGTTTTTCCTTTTTTTTTTCTTCATTTTCTTCATTTCACCGCAATGTCTGGCAAATTTTACAAAGGTTTTTATCTCGCCCACAATAAGACGGTTTTAATATCCAAAGTGCATACCTGAGCAGCGAAAATGTTGATGTTAAAAATACTGACCCGCAACCACAGAGTACCCGACACAATTGTGACTTGATTAATTGAACCAGAGATGTATACCTATGTATATCTACGTATGTACATACATACATGTACACGTGTTAGGTATAGGTAAGTGTATATATATAAATATATAAGAACATATAAGTTCAGAAATGTTGAGAAAAAGAGAGCAGAATCCGCTAGAGAATAACTAGGGCAGACATCAATGACAGTTCCGATTGATCTGGAGCACCTATACAAGTTTCGATTGCGTTAAACCTGGCAAAAAAGATGCTGCATCAGCTCTAAATCTTCCGCAATCAAAAACCATTGAATGTCTTCATAAATCGAGTCAGGTAAGTCCTAGTTTTCTCCAATGATACTTAACGTAAAGTTTTCGAAGATGGATTATCATACTTCGAGAATAAAAATTCCGGTCCTTTATCTATAGTTACAAAGTGTTTAAACAGTCTATGAAATTTTTACCGTTCGTCGTACTACTAGAAGAAAATGAATGGTACTTTACTATAAAATATTTCTTCTATATACTTTTTATACAACCAAAACACGCCTAAGGTGAAAAATATCTTTGAAATCGGAAGTTGGACTAAGATGGACGTTGTTTGTGAATGGCTCGACGTAAAATGTTCTCACAACTTTGATATGGGTATATTTCAAAGCTTGTCAAATCAAAAATAATTCTGTAACTTTGATTCAAAATGTCAGAAGTGTAATAAATTTTTCTCAATTTTCAAGTGCTACCAAATTCAGATAAAGTAAAATTTCCAAACTTTTTTATCAACTATTTGATTTAAGAAGTTGCATGGTTGTAGTTTCGGAAATATCGTCGAAGTCTAGGTAAATACAAGGGCCAATTGTATTTGATCCTTCATTATTTATTTTATTTTCTTTCTTAATAATTGTTTATCGTTTAATCACTTATTGTCATTGCGTGTAGGTAATGTTAATAGATAGAAAAAAGCACGTGATAATTACGAAGAGGGTGCAGAATTAATTAAACGCAATTAGTTAAGATTATTAAACGGAATAGAATAATGAACTTATCAATTATTTATCTCTTGTGTATTAAAAAACAGATTTTTAAAATTTTTTTAATCAAGAACTTTTTGTAATAGTATATCGACCCGTCAAACACCTTGATTTTATCGGATTCTAAGTCGCTCCAGTGAAGTCCATGATATCACGACGAAGTGATCCACCGGACAACATCCGCAAGCCAATCAAGTTTTTTTGTTCTAATTCCCCTCCTAGTTTGTAAAGTATAATTAACCACACGAGACATACCTTAGCGTTTAATTGCATTCCTAAGATCTTCCTCAATTGAATGAATCGAATCGTAAAGTAAATTGCAGACGTAAACGAACAGGATTTAGTATAAGTTTATAAAACACGAGATAAAATGATAAGTTTTATTAAAAAATTATGTAGTACAGCCAGATGGATTAATTTCATTGAAAAATACAACAACAAAAAAAATATATATATTTTGACTATCAGTTATCAGCTTCGATCATGCGGGTCATATGCAAATTTTCACGTTCGCGTAACAGTACCGTGCTCTATTTTGGTCTGATACATTTTCATGATAAAGATTATCGAATCGAGGTAAATTCAGTATCAGCACGTGCCACAACACGACGATGATGTGGCGCGGTGGCGACTGACTGATTCTATCCGAACAGCGAACAGATTCTAGCCCCGAGGGTGGTGGTGAACTGGTGAATAAAGTTCGCGAGTGGGAGGTATATACCTGGTTCCGAGGAAAATTGTAGAGAAAAGAGTATGGGAGATGATTTCGCTCTCTGCGCACCCCGGACTGCCCTACATTTTCCACTATTATATGAATATGGATGAAAATACATACATATAATGTAGATATATACATAGATATATGTATATACCTATATGTATAACTTGCAATAAATGGCGCAAGACTGTTGGCGTCCTTCGTGGCTTTGCAATCCCCCTCTTCAGCCACCTACTAGATTGATAATTATTGTTAGTACGTAACTTAAACTTACTTACGTATACCTTTATATGAGTATATTATGTCTAAAAAGATATTGCACTGTAGACCAAGGCTTTGGTTGGCCACCCTTTGCGGTTTCCCTCATAATTGCGACTTATATCGATCACTTCTGTGATGTAAGTTAAATGATACATTTATGGTAATTTAAGTATTGTACTTGATGAACTGAAATTTATCGCAACTTATTGTTCATAAGATATAAAGAAAAACTAGCCAGAATTTATTGCCGTACAAATTAGTGGACTTTCAGGTCAAGGGCTACCGAAGCCTGGAGCAATTTCACAAAAAAAAGCCTCTGATTCTTATACCTAGTGTAAATTTGTATATAATGCGACTCTTAACTCTTAGAAATCATCATCATCATCGTACTTTTCATGTTTTTTTTCTTTTTTTCCTTTTTTTACTGTAAAGCAAGGTGAGAATTGTTCATCTGAAATAATAACTGAGATAATTACCGCGTATCTTGCCTCGGGGCAGAAATGAATTTCACAGCACGGTGGAGTCGAAAGATTTGTTGAAAGACTTAAGAGTTGTAAATCTTGATGAAAAAACCAACAATAATCGGCTTCTTCTAAGTACGTCATATCATTTTTCAATATCCTGCACAGCAAAACTTCGTCATCATTATACCACCGTCACGTAGTGTTTAAATTTTTAAATAATCCTAAACGTCGGCATCGTAATATGAAACTCATTTTTCTACACAAACTTTTGACTTTCGACTCTCAGCTTTTTGTTATCACAAACTCAAGTACCACCAGGTACTTTCTCGCTATCAATCGCTCTACTTTACTCCTTCGTTTCATCATCTATCGCACGTTCCAACCAGCTACTCTTACCTCGTCAAAAATATCTTTTTTCACCCTCACCTTATACTAGCCCCGATCCATCCTGACTGCTTGTCGTTAGTACTATTCAGGCTTGGATTGATTTTCCACTCCATTCGTAATAATCTTATGAGTATATCTTCTCCTGTGTGTACTTTGTCGATTATATTATTCGGAGGAAAATAGTAAGAGAGCAAACGAAGAAAAGGACATTTTATAGAAAACTTGATGACTTATATCTTCAAGTTAAATTTGTTTTTTTAACACTTGAAGCGTCGACGTACTACTTAGCGTTGATCAACCCTGTTCTATTCTAACAATGACAAAAAATCAAATGAAAGGAAGAACATTCCTTATCTGATGAATCAGTTTCAGCCTAAAGTGCACGGGATTAAATCTCTAATCGGAACAAGTTACAGTCTCTAGTGATATAATTGAAAGCGATCAAGTAAAATTAGAATAAAAAAACGTGACAAAATTACACACCTCAATTCTTGGGGTTTAAAAACTTGAACAGTTTGATAAATTATTAAAATTTCTTTCATCCCACTAAAACGTTCGTTTATAATTTGAAAAATGATGGTAATTAGTCAACTATGACAAGAATAGAAAAATTCAACGAAATTCCATACCAGATTTCACTACTTAATTCTAATTACAAAAGTTTTTGGGTAACATATTATCGTTTTCATGTTAAATCGTTCAACCAGAGACACTCTGGATAGGAATTACGGAATCGATTTTTTAATACCATAAATGAGACATCTCGTTTGTTGATATAATATAATTCGATGAACAACTCTGTAGTCCACTGAACATTTCGCTAATTGTAAGTAAAGGATTATCAGAGTTCTATGCTTGTGACAGGTTGGCAAGGAACGCTTTTAACGATGAGTGATAAAAGGAGACAACGAAAAAGAAGCCCGGATCGACGAAGCGATAGACGGAATTCAAATTTGATATCTCATAAGGAAGTTCTTACTGAATGCTGTTATTTCAAATCTCATCTAGATTGAAATATGACAAGAAACAGAACCAGCTATACTCGTTGCTTTCTTAGTACCCATGCAGACTTTGATACGACTTTACAAAATGACAATGATCGTCAGAGCTTATTGAAGAACAGAACGTCAGTTCATTGATATAGCAATAGCAATCGTTTCGAGATACGAATTCTTATTGTATTCGGAATATAAATGTATACAAATTGATTTATTTAAAAACTTATAGCATGATTACGAAATTGTTTGAGTATCGACTTGTTTTTCATTCATTTGATTACCTGCCACAGATATATTCAAACGACTTTTTAGAAAATATTCAACAAGACAAAATAATCAAAAATAGACTATATTCTGTTATTTCACGGATGGTAGGTTTCAGTCTTTAATATAGGTAGGGGTTCTGTCTATTGCTGGATACGAAAAAATAAAGAAAGCGCTGCTCCGGAATTCAACGACATATTGCCAACGGTTCAACGAGGGAGAAAGTCGAGTTTTACATTATAGTCTTCATACAGTACAAGAAAAATATTTGATGCACGGTTTCCTAGCAATAAATATGATACCTTATCAGTGCTTCAACAATTCCCTGGTTACACGAATTCACAATCTATTGGGTGAAAGCTTTTCAAACGCTGAGTAATCCGATTGCTCATCCTAATTCAATACTCTCTGTTGATCCGTATAAATTTTGGTAATGAAATCCAAGAAGCAAATTCTAATATAAGGTAAAAAATCATGAGAACGAATCCGGTAAAATATCGGAAAGTTATTAGAATACTTTTTTCTTTTTTTATTTTACTATTTTATTCAAGTTAACTATACCTATGTATAATATATAACGAATAATTTCTATAGCAGAAGTAATCAACAAGGTAAGTAGACGGTATCGTCTGTCAGAAGAGTTGATTGGAAAACGACAGACAAGGGGGAAGAAAAGGTGGCGGATATTATAACGCCAATGAACCAAACTAGACAAGTATTTTGCGAACGTATTATTTATAAGAAACGACAAATTTTATCGCACAATTATTTATAGTCCAGACAGTTGATACTGTGGCAAAAATATTTCCAAGGGTAAGAAATTCCCCGGATATTTGTTAGAGCAGAGGCATTGGCTATTAATTTTTTTTCTTTTTTCTTTTTCTGTTTCTATGAAAGTTCTTGCGATAAAAATAACATTAAAATTCCAGTTTTAGTCTTTCCTCTTGGCATTGGGTGTCTCTTGTAATATACTAACTGAATAGGTATAACACCACCCCGTCTAGTTTATCTTTCCCGTTATTTTACCCCTTGACGTTTACTTCATCTGATATTTCTCAATCTAGACTGACATATTGTATAACATTCTTAGTGCAGCAGTTTTATTGTAGAATCAGTTCTAGAGGAGTAATTCCTCTCCTGAGATTTTTTTTTTTGTATTTTTTCATAGTTTCAAGAAGTTTTTAAGCACCAAGTTTCTTTTACTTTGTTCTTCGATGTGCACTCAAATAGATTCATAGACAGGATTTTAAATGTATACATTGTGAAAATTCCCATTTTGTGAGATCCGACCATACTTCTAGTAATGCTGAATGAATTTTTTCAATCCTGAGCTTTAATTTTTTTGTTCAAAGACTGCAGAGAGTTGATGGGAATTAGGAAAGCTTGTGGCTTCTTGGGATTCAATTCTAAAAAAGTATTATGATGAATTGACTGATTAAAACCATTATTAGAGCTTACAGGAAGAAAATTTTAATATACCTCATACTGAAGCTTAACAAACTGAGGCTGCACAATGGCACAATCCCTACATGGACCGTTGATCATTGAAAATCACCATACGTATATGTGTATATATTTTTGTAAAAAACTAATCTGCGTATATAACGTACAGATATGTATGTACATTGAAAATGAATACCTATAAATAAAAAGAACATTCCTACTCAATCAGGCTTCTTTCAAAGGCGTACGTTTCTGCGTATACGAAGGTCTTCTCCAATATTCATGATGAAATTTCACCTCGAAATGCGAATATTTTTCATCCTTTACCATTATACTTACTTACCTACTCTCAAAATATATTTTTAATATTGTCCGATATTTCGATACGAATCTTAAAGCAACGACGTTGAATATCATTCTATGCATCTCTTTGCAGAATTTTTCCTACGATTTAAAATTCTCCAGGTCAAACTATCATGATGATAAAATTTGATGAATTGAAAAACGTCTAGATGCGTATTTACCTACTCTTGTGTAATCTAAGAGATTGAATTTGTTATTATCCCGATACGTAATCCGATGACCAAAAATATTTTTCAAGGCATGCTTTTTGCATAATTTAATACATTATTACGCAAAATAGGATCCTAAATCAACAGTAAATGTAAATACTCTCTTGTGTGCTTTCTCACATACATTTAAACTATACGCATATTATAGATCCAATCTTATCAAAAGTTGTGCAATAACGTTTTAAAGATATTCTCTATACCTAAGTTAAGTGCTATAATAATTTTTACGAGTAAGTGAGTCTATTTTATTACGCCAATGAGAAATCAATCTATCCATCCATCATAGTATAGCTTTCGATACAGCGTTTCTGCGTTAGAAAGACAGTAATTAGATTTGATAAAAAAAAAAATTTAATTTACACAAGTTTCTATAAACTCATTTAAAGATCAGTCAAAAAATTACGTCCTGTTAAGTTCTCTTCATTGATTATTTCGCTAAAAAATTATCGTCTACTTATTTATAATATAAAACGTTTCATCAGAATTTGAAAATTCTCAAGCACAAATGTATTTCTAAAGAATGTTTGAAAAATTTCGAGCTTGCAGAAAGTTATTTAAAATCTAAGGAAACAAAAAATAAAAAAAACATAAAAAAAAGTAAATCAAAATGTATTGAAGTACACGTCATTTGCATACTTTACCAATACTTTTCGGCACATTTCTTATACCGACTATGAAGTATATACCTTATCGCTTTCCGATTCCACTTTGACGGTCGATAGCGTTTGTGGCATGAAATTCGGTGAAATTGAATAGTTTAAAGGCGACACAGAAAACGACTTTGTAGATAAATCGCTTCTTACCAATTCATTGCGATTACTTATTGCCTTTATGTGACTAATGAATAATTAAATTTTCGTTTTTAATATTCGGTGAAAATGTTGTTCTGTCAATGAGGAGTTTGAACGTGTAATCAAGCTGGAAACTTTTTCTATATTAACTAATTTTACGCCCTCAACAAGATTCGGGCAAATGAAGTTCCCACAAGAACACGCAATCACACATTCGCAAACCGTTATTTGGTGGCGAAATGAACCACAATAAACGTGGAAAACAACGAATGACCGTTGTCCGCTAGGTAAAACGCCCCCGCAACTTGCCGTTTCGTAAAACACAAATTACAGCTAAAAATGCCAAATGGAATGGCTACTCTGGAAAGTAATACGAAAAGGAATATATTCTGTAAATTTTACACTTCAAGTTACAACAAGCAATATCTTATTAAAAAATTAATTACCAGACACAGACGATTTTACATTTTATAGTTTTAGACTTAATTCTCACCGATGAAAAACTTAATTGACTTGTTTAGTCCCGCCATTAGTGATTGATATTTATTTAAAATAAATTTCCAAAAGATATCTGCTGCTCTCAAATCAGAATTCCGAGTTAATTAAACTCAACAAATAAACAATGATCGAAAACTGGCGTCCAGGTTTCTCAGAGTTATTTTATTGTTGTTAATTTCGGACGTCAAGGCAGAATAGGAAGTGGAAACCAATGTAATTGGACCGCGGTAATACAATAGGCTTTACATTATTGAAAGGATATACTGAACCGTTCAATTTATTTGTTTGAATTTCCGAACACGTCATCAACATACGCCCCATCGGATTCTATGAGAAAAAGAATCCCTTTGTATTTTCCTGAAAATTTAATCTATGGTAATCAGTTTGAGATTAATAATAAGGTGCACAACAGACCGGCCTTCTATTTGTATATGAAATGTTCTCTCATTTGAAACTGGACAGACATATAGAATAAGTACAGACGGTTATATTTTGTTGATAATTCAATGGCAGAATAAATGAAATGAAATTCCGTAAATATATTTTTTGATCTTAATACTGACTAAAAGTTGACATCATTTTCTCGCCAGATCATATGTATATTTATATGCATATTCACTTATAGATATGTACACTCCCCTCCACATGTCTTTGCCATCCCCTAGCAAAAAAATATGGAGAGAAAAAGTTTTATATCTTCGAGAAAGAAATTATCGCAGCTCAAAAATCCGAACAAGTTTTTAATCTACGCCTAAAAAAACTTTCAAAAATGTTATAGTGGTCTTGAAAAAATGAAGAATTCATTTTTTTTTTTATCAACGATTGAGGACAGGGAAAAAATTCAATATTTTGAACACGTGTGAAATTCAGGAAAAATTTCGAGCCAGTGAAGTTATTTAAATAAACTTAACGGCATTCGACAGCTCGTGCCTTCACCTTAATAATGATAGGTCGAGCAATTTTTTATGATCATTTTTCATGAAGTTATAGTCATTTGAGTGAAAAAAGTACCATTTTTTTCGATCACTCATATCTCGAGAATCAAAAATGATAAGAAAAAATCTCTGGCGGGAGAAGATGTATTTCTACATGAAGAATATATATTCAAGGTGGGATTTGGATTTTAATCATTTCTCTGGAAGATATAAAACTTTTTCTCTTCACACTTTTTTGCTGGGGGATGGCAAGAGCATGTGGAGGGGAGTGCATATAGGTATATTAAATCTATAATATAACCCAATTATACAATCAACACGAGGATCAACATAAATTAACAAAACGATATGAAACTTGGAATTCCTAAGCAAAATACTCAACCCTTTGATATCGCGTATCAAAGTTCATTTTATCGTTAGATTAGGCCAACTAAGTTTCGCTCCGCAGTTCAATCGAACTTTCTCTATCAATTACCATGTTTCAATATAGAAGTTATCACGAGCTCAAGTCAAAGACTTAGGATACCTACTCATGCTGTTAAAGCGATTTCAACCGATGTATTGAGCTTCTATAATCAATCAAGTTTGTTAAGTTCGATTGAGAGGAAGTGAACTAAATTCCTTTCATCTTTCATTTCATGATTACAATATAAGTATGTATAACGAATTTCACTTTTGATAAGCACGTAAAAAATCTATTTAACTCAAAATTTGAAGACTAAGTTTCCTCATTATTATTACAATTAATGAGAACTGAATACACTCAAATTTAAGCTTCATTTCTCTTTATAACACTCGCCAATTCCATTCCAACAATCTTATTAAATTCTATATCATATTAGGTAACGTGGCATTTTGAAACTCAAACTGGCATAACTGATTTAAGAATCAGCAATAAAATACCACGATTGATAAATGCGGGCTAAGATTTATAACAACCAAAAGATTACAGTAATCCAATATTATGCATGCCTAATACAGTTTTTTAAATAAGAAAAAATGTCAGTTTCTTCTTCTTCTTTATTTCGTTTTACACTAGCTCGACAACAATGTGGACCTCTTAACTGAAAGTATCTCTTGACCCTGAAACCCGATTCCCGAATCTGTGGCCTCCTGAAATTCCTTTTGACCCTACAAGGCTATCGCGACAAACTCTGCGGTGACCCGGGGGGAAATCAAGAGATGCATTTAGCGGTAGTAGGGTGTAACAAGGCCTTTACCGTGTAGCCGTGTTGTTACGTAACTCGCCCTTTTGAACCTGCACCCCCGCTTCGCCTATACCTCCATACTCAATCGTGTCCACTCAATCTAAATGCACGGTTCCAGGTACGCGCTCATACGTGTTATCTATAAAGGCAAACCAGCCAGAGATCACAGAATAATTTAATCAGATGGTTTAATGAAGAGCTGGTGGTTCCAGTGAATATCGATTGTCAGATATATTTAATTCACATTTTAATTGATAAAAAATTGTAAATTTTTAAATTCCTTAAATTTTTTTCCTCTACAAATTTTTACACTCTTTTCATTTATTAGCTCCTCATTTTTTAGCACTTTCATACCCCGGGACCCAGATAACTTGACGAATAAAAGACACGAAACGTGAGGTTCGTGACGAATTCGGGTTTCAGGAAGCAGCCAGGTAGCTAGGAACAAATCTCGTGTAACAAAAACGCTGAGAAGGCATTACACCTGATTGTGATCCTTACGTAATAAGGGCTCACTTTTACTCGAATATACCTATACCTCTATCTTATGTAACGTCAATGAATCTCGATTACTTATTTACTTAGTTTGTACTACAGTATAAAATCTGTTACCTAAACAACTCCAAAATGTATCCCAGGGATAAATTTTATAAACCATGCCAAAACGGAAGTGTTTCTTACTTATAGGTATAGCAATTGATGATCGATTCCATAGCTCATTGTACGGAATTAAAAAAAAAATAAAAATGATTTAAATAAAACTGTTCAATTTCTTTTATTTTTTATTACAGTAGATTGCGAGACTCTCTATTCAAATATCGATGAAAAAAATTCTATCTACATAATTAAAAGTACTTCCGCACTTTGATAGTTCTTCTCTTCTCGCAGAGCTAACAAGACTGCAATGAAATTTCTTTTTCAAACTTCACAAATCCTCGTTCCTTTATTAAAAACGGCTTTATAGAATCGAGAAAGAGTATTAAGAAAACTTATATACAGTAAGCTAGTTTAGAACGCGTTAACGAGATATGTGCTTAAGATGTATAGTACGAGATGAACTTTAACGGTTCGAAATAAAAGAAGTACTTTTTGTTTTTCTTGGAAAATATAAATACACGTTCGCCGCTTGCAGTTCACTTGCAAAAAGATTAAAAAAAAAAAAACAGGACTAGCTCTTCACAGACTTTGAAGAGGTATATTGACTATAGATGTAATTCAGCTTAGACGCAAAAACTGTAGGCTTGACTCATATTAGGTGAAACCGCAATATAGTTAGATGGGTACTTAGTAGAGTCTCTTGGGTTTTTGTGATAATTCATGTTGTTTTTCCTGCGATTTTACATTCTCTACATTCTATTCCCATCTAAAATTGAAAGGTATAGGTATATGGCCGAGGATGATATCTGTATCAAGTAGATAAATAAAATAAGTAATAAAGAGCCGCATTTGCGACGAGTATATGTTTATTTTTAACCCTTCGTGGGCAACGCGGGTCAAAATGACCCGAGCTTGAACTTTGAAGGTAAATATCGTTTTTCCCTCAAGATAAGTACCTTTTTTGGAACACACAGTAATTTTTTTCTAAATGTACCATATTCCACAAATATTCCCACTATAATTTCACTTAAAAATGTTGATAATTCAAAAAGTTTTAACATTTTGAGTAAAAAAGTGTCTTTTTTGCGCATTGACCGCATTATGATTTTTTTTTTTTTTTTGAACATGTTGCCCTTTGAATTTTGGTATACCGACTTTTACTGCTTGTTCTAGAATGTTCAAAATATTTCCCAGTATTTTTTCAGTCTCGATCGGACTGATAGTAATCACGCAGCAACCGTTTAAAAATGAGCTTGGGTCAATTTGACCCCGTTGTGACCAGCTTGATCGAAATCGGAGGTGTGACTACGAAGGGTTAAGAAACAATTCCATATTGTATGATATGATTTGTAACATAACTTAATCGCTTATTCATAATGTAATATTGTATCGATTCAGCAGCAATAAAATCCCAAACGTAACAATAATCAATTACATACCCCGTTATTTTCTACTTTAACGAGCACGAGCGTGAGACAAGTTGCCTATCTACGATCCAGCAGGCGTTTTTGTACTCTCCGATATGCAACATGCAAGCCCGCAAAGCTCTGAATAGGAAGCTAAATGATGATTAGGCAAAGTAATTTCCTCGTATCTAATCGCGTCTGCTTGAAATTCATCAAAATCTTGACTATCTAAAAATTTGTAAACTTAATAATACTCCAACTCCAATTGTTATCAAAATAAATCTAACAGAGCCGCAATAGTCATTAGGGATTGTGCGACCCTTTTAATATTCTCTACTCCACTTTCTTTTTTTCTGTTCTTTTTTATTTTACTTTCTTTATTATTATATTTCAACCTCAGAAGCCCCCGGAGATTTAGTAAGAAACTCATCCCTGTAACTCATCACCTAAAAACCGGAAGTGCAAAAGAATTGTCTCGTCAAAGAAACACAACGTGGCCTTCTTAACGGAAGAATATAACTTTTATAAAAAAAAATTAAAAAATTTCATCAGTATGATATCCGCAGTAGAAAAACCCTATCTTTACAACATTTTAAATTTTAACTTCTAGAATATTTTAATAATCATCATTAAAAGTTATTAAGATGATTACCTGGCAGAATTCAACGTTTTTTTTTTTTTTTCATTTCATATTTCGTTAGATATTGTTAAAAAAAAACGGATAAAAATGAGAGAAGCATAATTGTTATTCAGTAAATAAATTGATTGCGACGATTTACAAAGAAATCCAGAGTAAAAAAGCGAATAATATGACGAGAATAATCCTGTGAATAATTTTGTAGTACTTTGTTTATTGTTTATTTTTTATTTTTTTGTTAATATATTATTAATAGTAAAACGAATAAGTACTATAATATTATACACAAGTATATTATAAGTATAAAGTATTATAAACAAAAAAAAAAAAAACCCGAAATACATAATATTCACTTAATTTATCTACTATTTTAACAATTTTAACTATACTATTAGCTATGCTGGCATCAATTATTAAAATGAAAGAACAAAGAAAAAAATCCATCGAATTCGTGCAAAATATATTAATAATTTTAAATCCACATAGAATTTGACTTTTAAGAATTTCGATGTCGCATTTTTTTCTTTAAATACGAAAGACAAGGCAAACAAGGTAAAGCCGATGTAGAATTCCATATTTCAGGCCGTTGTATGATCAATCGAAACGAAGGAACCCCCCCCAACATTTCAGATCTTGGAAAATGAATCGATTTTACTTTTAAAGAGGGAAAAAAATGAAGGGAAAAAAAAAATTAAAACAATGTCAGAATTAAATTCGTGAATGTGTTATAGATATAAAATACATAGCTGCCTCCAAAATTTTGGACACAGTTTCAAAATATAAAAGGCAAAGTGCCTGGGGCAGGGGCAAGACGCGAAGTAGATGTAGTTTTTGGACTACAAGGTGTCCGAGTTGTTCGTGGTGTTGTACGAGATGTTTGCGCTAATTTACTCGGCGACCCTTTTCGGGGGGTGTTAACAGCTATTGTAAAATTTTTTCTACGTGGCTTCATCGGCGTTTTTATTCTCGTTGATGTACTGGGTTTGTGATTAGAATTTTTCAGTATTTGTCGAGGTAAAACTGAACTCCGCAACTCGTCCCTGTTCTCTAAATGCTCTTGAAATTCTCCGTACGAAGATATGCTAGTGCTTGAACTCGTTGGAACTTGCAACGATATTTGATTTTCATTATCAATATGAGTTGACTCGGGAAATATCCTCCTTGATGCTTGCTGAAAAATTCATTATAACATAAATACAAGGCTTTGTCAATTTAACAACATGTCTCGTATTACTAATCTCCTCAATATCTCCTAAAATTTTATATAAAAGTTAAACAATCGATCTTATGTACAATTTTTTCCATATATTTATACCTTGCAATTTCTTCGTTTTATTTTCGACGCACTACGATTTGCCCGGTTCGATCCACTGCTTGCATTGCGCCTTTTACGTGATGGATTATAAGGTGTAAGATCATTCTGTTGCTTCCTTTGAGCAGAGGTTGCAGGTGATGGACGTCTCATGCTCATAGCTGACGGTGTGCGCTTGGATACACTCAATGGTGTTTTTTTCATACTGCCAGATTGATCCCTTGCTTGTTTCTATTAACATAAATTTTAAAGAGAATTGTACCAAACAAATAAAAGTAAGAATGAATATTTCTATTCAATAATAAATTTTTGAGAATTAACAAACATTTGTCAACATTATCACACAAGCAGTTTAATATTTTAGGATTATGTATCTTCGAACCCTCGACTTTTTAATGACTTTGCCTTACCCTAGCCATTATCATAGTTTGTTTAGCAGCAACGTAATCTGTCCATGATCGTTTCAAAGCTTCAGCCAAAGGTACGCCATTGATAGTAAAAGGCTTTCCATATTTTGATTCATAATCGTCGACCAAAGTTTGTATGTCTTCTTCAATTTTCGGCAATTTCTAAACATGAAAATCAATAAATAACTGAAAACTCTTCGAATTTATGAAAGATATTCAAGTGAAGGATGAATTGACAAAGAGATTTATTAAAACAGGAAAGTCTCTGTAACTTCTCTTATTCTTTCCATCAAAATTACCATTCGATACATAAAACTCATAGATATGATTTATAATGAATATTTGATGAATTACCGAATAACGAACGCTCGGAATACCTTTTGAATAACTTTACGCTCTTTTTCTTCAGCTAGCAGCTGTCCACCGCGATTGTGAAAACGGTTAGGATCTGTAGCTCGTTGTTCTAAGTTTTCCATTTTTTGCCAGAGATTATCTCGTACTTCAAGTAGTTCAAATATCGGTCTGGAAAGATAAGCATTGATAATTGATTGTAATTCCATTTTTTAAAATCACAATTTCACACAAGAATCTTGTAAAATTAATCAAAACTCTACTTGTTATCATCGTAGTATTTCTGCAGCTTTTCCACCTCCATTTCATGAAGGATAAGTAGATCCTCTGTGAAAGTCTGATACTGCATTGCATGAAAGGCTCGGCGTTCCTCATCCCCAATTTGACATTGGTCCCACAATGCTT
Source organism: Macrophya annulata (assembly GCA_963924015.1). Classification (NCBI taxonomy): domain Eukaryota; kingdom Metazoa; phylum Arthropoda; class Insecta; order Hymenoptera; family Tenthredinidae; genus Macrophya; species Macrophya annulata. The sequence continues at coordinate 5,505,636 of OZ001260.1, forward strand.
CTATTTGAGAACGTACCTTAGCCACATACTTAGCGATATTTTCACTCCTCTTTTGTTTACATCTTTTGATTTCCTCATCAAACTGAAAATTGAATATGAAATTAACTGGTTTGTTTAAGGTCTGGAAGTTCAGCAATTGATTATTATCTAAAAGAATGACTCACAGCTTTTAAAGTTACTAGGCTATACCCTGTATAAGAATCAAGAAATCGTTGGCATTTTTCAACTGGTTCTTCTAAATATTTCCATAAATCTTGTAGCAGGTCTTTTTTTTCATCTGCTTCTTGCTTGGCTTCTTGAATTTGCTGTTTCAGACGATCTTGCAACTCTCTTAACTTCGTCATGTTCACATTGTTGAGAACAAAATGCGCCTCTTTGTTGTAGACCAGACATTCAAACTCTACAGATGGAGACATATGCAGTTCGTCCATCATATCGATTATTGCGCTTTGAGATTCTTTGAATGCTGCTTCCAAACGCGTCTACGTAAGTCAGAGATAAACAAAAAAAAAAAAAAAATACAAATTATTGGCAATCCTAGGAAACTTAATAATACAAACGATAAAACTTATGAGTAAGCTCAAAGTAAGTGTAGTTTGAAAACGCAATATTGACCTTTTCAGCTTCGATCTTATCCAAGTATAATCTGAAATGTTGCAGTTCGCATTCGCTTGGAAGTTCTGCCGTGATACCAATAGGCTCAGAGCCAAGAGCCTCGCAAATTTGGCCTTCCTAAAAATAATAGCAAACATAAATTAAGAAAACGTTCACAGATGTAATAAAATAACAAATTTCAAATTATTAAGTACACAATTATTAAATTACTGGAAAGAAGGAGAACGATAAAACAAAACAAAAAGTGATTGTTGTAAGCAAAATTCTTTAAATGTTTTTCAGAGCATTACTTACTCTTTTGAGAAGTTCTTTTACAGTATTCAGTCGCTGTTGTTTAATTGCACGAAAGTTCTGTAACTGGTTTAACATTCTGGACTTTATTTCCAGAAGTGGTAAATGTTCATATCCTGTAACCCGAACTTCGCCTTGTAAATCCTGAAATAATGCAAATACAAAGCATTTCAGAAGCAGAAACTACTGTGTAACATATCTAGTAAAATTGGCTAGAATATATATAGTGAAGTTTATTTATAGTGTTGAATAAAATCTACTGTATCAAAGCAAATCTAAAGTGATGAATGAATCATCGACGTAAAAATCATGACTTAATACGAATAGGAATCGTCAATTAATGAACTGTTTAACATATGAAAAATGTTAATAAATATGTGATATGAAAAGCAAACCTTTGAAAGACTATTTGCCTCGCTTATTAAATCCTGTACTTCCTGGAGTAGTGTGTTTCTGCTGCCTTCCGCTTCACCTAGCATATCTGATATTAAATCCTGTTGAGTAATAAAAAAAATTTAAGGAAAAAGGATGTTTAAGATGCAATAAGTACACTTTTAGGAAAATGTTTTAAAAAACAAAATTTATCCTGTAGTAAGAAAAAAATTTTGTGCCTAACTGAACGACGTGAAACAAGAAGTCTTTTTAAAATGAGAAAGATAAAAAAAACTATCTAAAGATAAAAAAAGAATATAACAATTGTCGAAGATTGATAGCAATTTAAGCGAAAACTCCACATTTATATTCATTTTGATGAATAAATTGGAAACATGAATTTGAATTTAACAAAATTGAGAGAAACTTAGTTTTTTTACCTCAACATGCTCAGAAACCTGTCTGAAACGTATCATCTTTGCCTCATTGGCAAGACCCATTTCATCCCAAATTTGATATACTTTAGAACAAAATCCTCTAATCGAATGATCGATCTTGTCTGCCACTTGCTCCCTGGAAATTAATTTGTAACAACGTATTATCTATTACGTATCTCAAACTGTAGATGCATTACCATGACAAAAACGATTTAGCTTTTTCAATTTTTTTTAAATGTATTCAAAGAATGGAAAACAAGTCGGTCTCAGCTTAAAATGTCCAACTTTTCTTTAGTTTAAATTGTGCTAAAAGAAATAATACGATGAAATGAACAAACAAAGACATTTCGAATCCCACAGATGATTTACAAGTGAGATTTTGTTGGCTTTGTGTACGAGTAACACCTGTAGCATCTGTTTATGAAGGGTCTAATCACTGAAAAAGGTGAATAAATGATAGACTATGTTTAATTGATTGTAGAATCGGTGAGAAGTTGTTCAGATGAATGATAGAAGTGTTTTAAACTTTTGAACATTTTGTATGGAAGTCATTTTGACGGGGCGTTTAATGTGTGTATACAAAAATTTCAATGATGAACGACTTACCAATTGGTCGGATTATCCATAGTTACGAATCTGAATTAAGAATAAAATTAAAACGATATCATATAACAATAGAATATCTCTTTGAGAATATAAAACTATAAAATATCAAACACTTTCTTCAACATTTATTTAATTAATGATAACCGTCGAAGCATCAAGCTCACATTTCACCGTTAATCGTAATACTACATGGCGTATGTTCCATAGAAACGTATTTCTTTTGAATTCAGAAACTCTGCTGATTGGTCAGCGGCTCTCCTTACCTCAGGCAATCGTCGTCAAGTAAACGTTCGAAAACCCTTCGATACTTATCCGTAGGTAGCTAGATATAAATAGATAGATTCGATAACCCGAAAACATTTTCTTGTTACTTAGGATGTATTCCGCAAGATGGAGTCTCTTTTACCGCCAAAACATATTCCAATGAGAAAACAGAACATAAAAACTCTGCAAAAACTTTGCTTCTGATTGGCTTAAGTTCTTAAGTTGCGGTTAACGGAGGATCGCAGGACGAATAGTACGCCAGGAACAAACTGATTCGTTAGAAATGAGCTCACATTATAACCGATTGGTTAAACCTGACGCAAGAGCTCTCGTAGATGATGTTAAAAGGCTCCGGAGCCTCGTGACGTGGCTATAGATACGAAGGTCGTCGACGAGGTGTCATCACAACCATTTCGCGAATCAAATTGGAGGTAATTGACCCGGGCCGTCAAGCCGAAATTCTATCAAATTTGAAGAAACAGTAAATAAAGTTGCGATAAAGTTCTATTAACAGTATAAAACCCGCGACTAAGTGACTATATAAGCAACATTACAGGGAGGGTAAGTATTCGCAATTTCTAAGCTATAATTATAACATATTGTAACGTATTTGCAAAAAACATTACGTAATCACTACGTATTGGTGTAAGTCTGACTAGTCATTCAGCAAAACTATTCGTTAGAAGTCACTTTGTTTTTAAACTACTAAATCAATCGTAATTCATTTCTTTAAATTATTTTTTACGTATATCGCAACTGTATCCTAGTTTTATTCAATCAATCACATGAATAGGTATAACATGCTCTTTACCACAGGGCGTGGTTTCCTCATATTAGATTTTCACACTTTATCTCTGCCTCACTCTCTCTCGCAGTTTTCCACTTGTAGATATTAGTGAAAAAAAGATATAGCTGTGACCACCCTGATATCGTTTTATCAAACTCAACCTTAGCACCAGCGACCAGATTGATTTTAACCCACCCAGAGCTTGTTATCTAGAGTAAAAGAGCAAATTTCAGCACAAACAAGATTACCAAATTTCGATTATCCTGGCTCTTTATCACAAAAATGGCGAGATAAAGTTTCGATTTCAAGGACACTCTATGTCCCCCTTCTTAGGAAACTCCTAAACGCGATATGTTCTACTAACAGAAAAGAGCTGAGGTCTTGGTCAGTAGAAATATGCTAGTGAAAGACTGGAATTATCAGAATCTCTTTTTATCTGTCTTACTTGACTGCTACAACATTTTAGTACGACTAGGCTTGGTCACGCTCCCTCTAATATTATGTGCTCCGAGGGTTACATGGTTCAAAAACTTTCCACCACGTTCAGATTGATTTTTTTTTGTTTTTCAACTTTTCTTTATACAATTAAGTTTATTTGAAGGCAGAGTTTTGATGAATGATTTCTATAAGGACGAATCATTATATTTTATCATTTTTAATGATGTATTTTAATTTCAGGCTTTCAGAATCCCTCCAATTTCCGAGCACCTAGAAGGCAGCAACATTTCATTTGAGGAAGCAGACGAACTCTTTGTAAGTTTTTGGTCAATTAATTTTGTTACAAGATAATTGATAATCATTTACGTTAAATTGATGAATTATTAATTCTGTTTGTTATTCCCATAATTCTAGTTACCAGAACCATGGAATCCATTGCTCAGAGAATCATCTGCTATACATGGCGTGAGATCGAGACCAACAGATGGGTCGATCTGCACGCCAACAAAAGCGGAGGATTCATCTTCAAAAATGGAAGTATTTCCATTACTGAGCCCAGTGATGGAATCAGAATTGTTAAAGGAACCTTGGCCCCAATTGGAAAAAAGTTCTCAAAGCAAAAGAACTCCTTCATTTTGGGAAGAAAATTTTCAGGACTTAAGCGATTGGTGCATGGACCCACAAAAATTAAATCGGTTCCATACACCATCCCATTTTCAAGGACAACGAGATTATCATATAGGTGAAGAAATTACGTTGAAGAATTCAGGTAAGAATCCAAATTTAAAAAAAGAAAAATAAAGAAAATGTTTTCAAATTTATAATCGATAGTATAAAATTGTGTTTTACTTTCTAAATAAATTTTTTTTGTTTCTTTACAGGTGTGAAAGATAATTACGACAATTTATCTAATAATATATCAGAATTGGAAGAAATCACGGGGGTAGATGAAAACTGGACTGTAGATAATAACAACCTATCTACAGGGATGTCTTTCGACGGGTCTCTGCCCGTTGGGCAAGACCAATTTAATACCATAACAGATTTATCGGATGTCTGGTTAGATGTACTGCCAACAACTAGCGGAATAAATGAAGAGCAGACAATAGATAATATGAAGTTGATTTCAAACAAAAATGAAAATGTTCCAGATCACAGCTTGGATCTAATCAGCGAAACTATTGATAACTGGTTTCCAATCGATATAACAGATAATAATCTTATGTGCAACGAACTCACTAAAAACATTCAAACCGACGATATTACATTGGAAAGCTACCACTCAGCCTCTGCTAATCATATTGATGACAAATTAGAGAAAAAACATCTCAGAGATATACTATTAACAGCTGACACTGAATCAGAATCATTCGATTTATTATCATACGTTTTTGACGTAAGTGATTTATTTCAGTCCAATGTTTTATTTTATCATGATTTATCAATTTTTATTACACCGAGATACAAGTTTCTCATATTTATATATCATCTTTGGTTGTTTTTTACAGGAAGGTGGTAATATATTTGAGAAAAAGAACACCGAGGAGAAAGCAAAAGCAACAACAGATATTGCGGAGACTTCGAAGGCTGAAAACAGAAACAGCCAGAGTAAAATTCGTAGGGAGAGAAAGATCAGTCAAGCAAGAGTGAAAGCTGAACCTTATGTACCGCCATTAAAAATAAATTTAAAAAGTAAAAATTTATCAGTTAGGAACAGAAGAATATCAAAACAGAGCGAACAAGAAATAGAAAATTATTCAGATAGCGAATCAGATACACATACATCGGATTATAACTACAAAGAATTAAGGGAAAAAAATAATAAGGCTTCAAGAAAATCTAGAATTAATAAAAAAGTTAAAGAAAGTGAAATGTTGAAGAGAGCAAGCGATCTGGAAAGAGATAATGCAGTTTTAAAAATGAAGGTCGAAGAGTTAGAAAAACTAGTAATATCTATGCGGACAGCATTACTGCAGTCAGCTTTAAAAAAGGAAATTTAAAAACTTGGATTTACTCAATGTTAAGTAGGTAATAAACGCATCCATGAAATTCAAAGATTTCTGAAGAAAAAATGAAATCACTTGCGATGATTTTGGTTTTAGAAAAGGGTTTAATAATTAATTATCATTTATATAGCCTTAAGCGATTATTTTACTAATACAATATCAAATCTCGTTAAATCTTAATAAGATTTTATAAACAATAACAACAAATTACAAACTGACGATAGTTCATCACAATTTGTTTGACATATTTCATCAATGTACAATTTTCAATCAATTCTTTCAATATTTCATCAAGATCAATAATTCATCAATTTTTTACAAAATCACAAAGTCATGTGTACTATCAAGCAGCCGCTGAATTTTAAGCTTGTAAAATAAGTAGCATGTACTTTGGATTTAATACATTTTATGCATTTACTTTTTTTTTAACTTTATTACATATATGTATATGTATAAATTTAATAACAGTTTACATGCGTCTATATGGGTATTGGTTGTATTAACATACTTAACACGACAATTTATCATGTATTGTAATAACAAAATTCAATAAACGAATATTGCACACGAAACTAAAACCGTGACTGTCTATTTTTATCACCAATCTCACAATAATCTTAATCAACTCAGACTCTGAATCTACAGATATTAGATTAGTTATACTAAGTTTGAACATGCTCAAGGCCAACTAATGATAACTTCAATATACGATTAAATCACATTTGTAACTTATTACTGCTAATGGTGATAGTATCGTTCATAATATTCTGATAATAAATATTATAAAGTAATTCTTGCACAAGATCTTTGTTATGTACAACAACGCAATTCGTTGATTAATATGCAACTCCAATTACCAATTTAAACACATTCGGAATCCCTCGTGTTTCTTTGTAGAAATTTAAACAAAATTTCAGTAAAGATGTTAAATCTTGATCATGATTACAATTATTTCCTAGCTAGTCGATATACTCATTTTTAAACTATGGTGAGCATTAATTGTTGACGGTATCACCATTTTTAAAAAGAATGTCAGGAAGAAATCCTTGGTAAATTTGAAGCGTAAAAAACATATCAGGATGTGCCTGAAAGAGAAAAAATAACATTTATTAATATTGTAAAATCGCTGAAATTCAACGTAACGAATCCAAAAAGTTTTTCTAAATTTCTGAGGCCCCAATAATTACGTGAATCAAAATTTGCGACTGTTCGTCAAGTCAATGAACTGTTTGTACAAATTATTTTCCATTCATAGCACAACTCTCACCAATGAAATTTCCTTATTAAATTTTGCTGCCTCAAACTGAACATTTTCTTGGGCAAATGATAAGTTGAAGAGCTTGCAGTCAGCAGCGAGCTTTTCAACATCCTTATAAATCAAAATCTCCTGTAACTTTAGCCCAGGAAATGTAAGGACTTTGCTGTTGTATGCTGAACTCATGATTCGAAAAGTATCTCTGAAAATGAATTTCTCAACAGTTATTATCTGTCAACATTTTTAAGTTTTATCTATAGCTGTAGAATGGATACCTTCTCAACTGCCTTAAATTACATAAAGCAGCAAACATCAATAACGGCGGAAGTTTTTGTATCAGTCTACAGCTCCTAACATAATTCTTCAGGAACCAAGCAAGAGAAATCTTCATAGATAGCTTCACATCTTTGCTCCTATACATGTGAAATTTTCAATTATTACAGGATTCGTTTCCTAAAAATCGATTAAAGTGTTTTAATATATTGATGCAATCCACCTGTATTTTTCAGGAAGGGATAGACCTCTTCTAAGTGCTGATACGTCACCAAGATGTAAAAGTACGTATAAAGCTTCCATTTGCAATCTGCTGTTGCCTATTGAAAGCGATTTAATATCTTCTTCGATTTTCGAATTAGATGCATTTGAATATGACTGTTCTTCTATTTGGTCATAAAGCACGAGTAGTTGCTTGAGACATTCCAATAGATGCTGGATGTTTATCTTCGGATCAAATACAGATATGGTTTTCTCACATAGTCTGAAAACTAACATTGTTACAAGTAAATGAAGACTGCTAATATATCTCATTACCTTTGGCCAGCGTAAACATGAAATCTAACTAGAGGCTCTAGGATTTGGATACTTTGCAATCCTGGGATTCTTTGAATAACAACTTCCTGTCTTATCGCTCTTAGTCGATCAAACACGAAATCATAAATCATTGCCCAATCGTAATCAACCCGTGTAACAACCCTGTAATTGAAAAATTTGGTTTCAAACCAAAATTTCTGATTTACTAAACAAGAATATTCAAAAATCTATTATATTTTATTTTAGTTTTTTATTTTTATTTAAATATTACCTCACAACTCACTTCGTAAATAGATATTTGATAGTCGCAAGTAGAACCGGGGCTGGTCGCAATTCGGTTATATCTGGCATAAGTTGTCCTGCGGCTGGTCGGCTAAAGCATTTAACAATCTTTGAAGGGTCAGCTTTCGGTCTTTTTAAATGTTTCGTTTTTTCGTCCATTTCTAGGACGTGCAACAAGCCTTCCCGCTCTCTCCTAAGTAATAAATATTATATGGTGTAAAATGATATCGATTTTATAAATAAAAATTGAACAAATAGATAGATAAATAAATATATACAATAAACTAGGAACAACTTACATCCACTTTTCCTTATCCGGACACATCGAAAGGCACGTTCCGAGCAGAAAGTCAGTCATTGCGAATAAGTACAATTCCTCGCGAAATCTAGGTATAAATAAATTAGTAAAAGTTGACGTTTTTTTTTTTTTTTTTTGACAGAAAAGACGGTTGTCTGTTTGTTTTAGATTGTAGGTTAGGTTTTAGGTTATGTCATGTTAAGGTTGGGGTTAGGGTTAGGGTAGGTCAAACGCGGTAACAGCGAGTAATGAATTTTGACAGTGTTACTTTGAACAAATAATGAGTAGAAACTAAGGTGGTGTATTGTGTGAAAACTTGTTAAATAGTTTTTAGAAATGGCATCGAATCGCAGTACACGTGAAGTATTGTTATCTCTTGTTGATGACATCGAATTAATAGCCAAGTAAGTATGACACCCGAAAAGAACAAAGAGAAAAAAATATATACATACATAAGTATGTATACATAAAATAAAAACAGAAAATTACGCTTTCCTCAAATAAATCGAATCCCTGTAGCCAAAATCTTTTGAATATTATTCCCCTCATTTCCATTTTATTGTTTCTATTTCATTATTAGAGAACTGATCGAAAACACGATAGCGCAAAAACCTTTGAAATTATCTAGCGTTGAGCACGCTCAATTGACAGAATTACTTGTTGCCAAAGACAACGAGTTGAAATCAACGCTAAAACTGGCCTCTGAACAGGCTAAGATAAATCAAAAAATGGAATCTCTGAAGGCAGAAGTCGAGCGTCAAGATCAAGACATTCAACAATTACAACGTCAGCTTAAAGAAGCTGAACAAATTCTTGCAACTGCTATATATCAGGCTAAACAAAAATTACAATCTATATCTCGAGCCAATAAAAGACCCGTACCATCAGAAGAACTCATCAAATTCGCTCATCGGATTAGCGCTTCTAACGCTGTTTGCGCACCGTTAACTTGGCAGCAGGGAGATCCTCGGCGACCTTATCCAACAGGTATATCATCATCACTTTCGTAAATTGAAGAAGAAATCCTTAAGTTGCTCAAAATTGTAAATATTTAGCAAACCTTTTCTCATTCATCTATTTTACACACAAAATCAAGGGGAATTATTTTTTAGACATCGTTTACAATTTATTTTTACAATTTTTATATTAACTTTATAATTTGAGACTTTGAGATGTATATTTAGATGATTTTCTTACCAATCTTAGTTTTTCAATAGTTTGAAGACCCTTAACTTCACTGGGTTTGGGTCATGGAGACTTTTATTCAGCATGGTTTGAAATGTAACATATTTCAGTTTCATAGAACTTGACTAAAACCGCTTTTACAACAAGACAGATGCGGGGTCCTCTTGGTCTCGTTTTATCATTGACACAAGTTATTATAATAATTCATAGATATTGAAATGAGACTGGGCTTCCTTGGTCGACTTAGCGATCTTCCTCTAAATGGACAAATGATTGGATCTCATCCAGGCATTCCATCCGAATTACATCGTGCCGGTCATCCAGCAGGCGGTGAGAATTTATTTGAAAATTGGTTGAAGATTAATTTGATCTGAATCCATCGAATATGATACTAAATTTTATAGTATGAACAACTAAGACTAACATTTAACTATTCTAAAACCAGATCAATCAGTTTATACTAAAATAAAATCGTTAGATACTGGAATAATCAAGTTCCTGAAAACTATTTGTATTAATTGCAAATATATTCGTTTTTGCTTATGAGAAAAATCATCAAATTCCAGAGCCACCAGTATCCCAAGCGAATCAATTTGCCTGGCATCCATCAGGAGAGATCCACATGTCTGTAGGCGGGCAGGGTAGTGTGGCTATGAATACTCATAAACAAGAGACAGAAGACGTTGAAGTTATGTCTACAGATTCGTCAAGTAGTTCTTCGAGTGATTCCCAATAAACAGTAAATTATTAATTCATTAACATTTTAGAAAAGGTAAAAAATCGAAAATTGTACTGGTCGCTCCCTATATAACATATCGACCATTTCTTATTCCTTTGAGAAATTTACCTGCTATCATTTATAGAATAACTATCATTGTTGTCTTTTCATTCATTTCTCTTTCTTTTATTATGCTAATTCACTGTCATAAAGACTCATCTTCGTCATCGAGAGAGAAAGAATACGTATTATAATCAAAAAATTAAGTCTACCATAATGTATCAAACTTGAAATTACTTGATTACAATAATCAGTTTCAGACTTGCAGAATACTGTGTGCAAAAATACGATATTAACTATGTTGATTGTAGCTATAATAGATTTGTGGAGTTACAAATTGAACTTTTTTTTTAATGCAAATAAGATCTCTGATTACTATAATTTCTACAATTCAACTCAATGACTAAGTCATATTATGTATATCGTATTATTAATGATTAAATTCGAATAAAATATTTTAATTAAATATATTTCTCTATCTCTAATTATTACTATATCCCTTATAGAAATTGATTAAGACTTGATATAAGATATCGCTAGAAACGAGTTAGTAATCTCAGTTTCATAACTTTCAATATTTTTATTATAAATAAACTGTTGGGAATAAAGCAGCAGAGAAACCATTTAGGTCAAATAAGTGGAGCAGCTCTACCTTAGAAATATAATTATTGGGGTACATAAAGCCATGAGCTTACTGTGGCTCAAATAGTACACGGAAACGAGATCAGAGATTTTGACAATTCACGTTACAGTCTTTTAAAACTAATTTGAATTTTGTATGTACAATAGGTGTAGCTTCGATGTTATTTGAAATTTCTTATACGGTTCATGGTTCAATTTCATAAATAATTAGTCCTAATGTCCATCTTATTGTTGAACATTTAATTAACCCAAGTAAATTAAGAGCCTGGTGAATCGGATGATTTTATATCGGTTGTAATGGAATATTACTCACATTAAGTTGACATCACGGGTCTAATCGTGTAAAGGGAAGCACAAAAAATGCTCCTAATCCTCAAGCCCTGTAAGTGAAGTATTCTCCAGTGGCCCACATTCAAGTTTATTCTGCATTCAGTCGTCCCTCTTCAATCCCAACTACAGTGTACAAAAAAAAAATGGTAATATATACTTGGTTTAAACTTTTTCAATTTCCGTGTTCCTCATAAATTCATAGTTCGTATAATTTTAGTGCAAAACATGATACTACGATAAAGATTATTGACTGAAATATTAGTTAAATGATACATAAATCTAAATATTATATCATAAAGTTTGTTAACATTTGACTTTTACGTGCATAATATCTGATAATTAAGTTCCTCAGCATGATTATACACCATAACTGTCGTGCTTCACTATACTTCCAGAATTTGGGATCATTCATAAAAATGGGCTATATTATGCTGATCGTTACACTAATCTTGATGTTCTGGTCCTCAATGGTCAGAATGCACGAAATCCAAGTGCAGTATCCACCGTGTTTCTTCAACCCGCTCTGCAGCTGCTCCAAAGCCATTCCTGATCTAGGAATTGTCTCTTGCCCTAACGTGCCAATGCCAAAAATTCCGCAACCTATTAACTCTTCAAAAGTATTCATATTAAAACTCGAAAATAATGGATTGCGTTCCTTGCAGCCACAATTTCTAATCAATACTGGTATGTGTATTTTCAGTAGTAAAATGATTTACATATAACAGTTTTATTGTAAACAGAGTTCGAATAATACAATGAATTCAGCAAGCTGTCATCAGCATCCCCTTCTACCATAATTTCCGATCTATTTCATATTAATTATTATAATTTTCAGGTCTGTATAAACTGCAGATCAAGCACAATCTTTTGTCAGATATACCAGACGATGCATTCCTAGGGCTTGAGAGATCATTGTGGGAATTAGAGCTGCCATATAATCACCTAATTTATGTACCTAGCAGGTCTTTCAGACATTTGCAAAGATTAAGGCTTCTGGATTTAACAGGTAATCAGTCAGAATCTATCTAATCCTTGGAAGCCTAATATATAAAATATTATACACACTATGTGATAAACAATATTCAATTTCAGGGAACCGGATATCTGAAATTGCAAATGATAATTGGCGAGGTCTTAATACCTCTCTCCAAACCCTTCGACTGGGTAAAAATTTTCTGGATAGACTCCCAGTTAATGCATTTAGTGGCCTATCGTCTTTAGAAGTTTTAGATCTTCACGGAAATAGTCTGTTCGAAATAGATTCAACAGTATTTAGAGATGGAATGGATTTTCTTACGCACCTTTATCTGAACGATAATCAACTAAATAATATACCATATTCACAACTCTCAACGCTAAAACACCTGCGATACTTAGATCTAAGTTATAATAGAATATCAAGAATGCTGGATCCACAAATCGAAAGTGAAATTCGTGGGGTCCAGATGTCCTTAGATATATTGCGTTTAGATTACAATCAAATTAGCATATTGATACCAGGAGCGTTTCAGCATTTTCGTAAAGTTAATAAAACATATCTGGATGGCAATCCACTGACCATAATACAGGTACTTGATTTTTAGTACGAGAAAAATATTTTTCGTGAAATTTGGAGTTGTCGCAATTAAATATCTTATATGTTTTAGGAAGGAGCATTCAAAGATTCGAAAATACGTGAACTCTATTTAAGTGACTGTGATCTAATGGAGGTATCATCTCCCGTACTTTTTGGATTAGAATCTTCTTTGGAACTGCTTGATTTAACTGGAAACAACATAACAGAACTTCCGACCCATTTGTTCAAAGATTTTGACTATCTGCGAACGTTTGTATTCAGTGAAAATAAAGTCGACGCTATTACTGCGCCAGGTGAAATTATATTAAAGTTTAATTGTTTCGCGAATAATTAGAGGATTCTTAATAAATTTAATCTATTTGATAGGAGAGGTATTCAACGACTTTCAATACTCACTGTACAACTTGGATTTAAGTGGAAAGAAAAATCGTGTGATATCTTTACAAAGTTTAAAAGAAATGAGGAATCTGCGCTTCATATCTCTCTCCCGAATGCCTAAGTCTACGCTATCGTCTGAAGATTTTTTGGATTTCGGAATGGATTTGAAAGAACTTAGAATAGTTCAGTCCAACTTAGACACTATAAAAGGTCATGCATTTAAGCATGTTCGAGGTATTAAGTATCTTGATTTTTCTGAGAATTCAATATCGTCCATCGAGGATGATGCATTCGCCGAAGTGAGTAAAGAAATACAAAGTTAATATACACTGTATTATTCGGTATATAATATGTACGACTTTAACTTCGAATATAGGTCGGGCATTCGCTCTTGACGCTACGAATATCCCACGGTCTCTCCTCGTCATTTTCTAATCTTCCAGCTGGTCCGTTAAAGTCATTGACAAATCTCCAGCACCTTGATTTCAGCAATAATAAAATACAAAATATGCCTGAAACAGCATTTCATTTTTTGAAAAGAATCAGGCGCATTGATTTACAGGATAACAAAATACAAAGTATACAGAAAGGTACCTTCCAGGTGAGAACAAACATTCTCATGTAACAATTAATTACAATTTCGATATTCAATCGATACATAATTGGTTGAGATTATTTTATCCTACTAGATAAATAAAGCGATAATTTTATTTCAGGGTGATATTCATTCAATTCTGGACGAAATAAATCTAGCATACAACGAAATTAAATATATCGGAAGCAACAGTTTTGTAGATCTACCTTCGTTAACTATCCTGAATTTACAGGACAATGCAATAGACAGAATTGAACGACGAGCATTCATGAATATGAATCGTTTAAAATACATTAATCTTCGAGGTAACAAAATCAAGGATATAACGGATGAAGCCTTCCAGGTAGTCCTATAGTTTGGAGTCCAATCGAGCATTGAACCTTCATTTATTCTAACTATAAGCACTGCTAATAATGTTGTTCTAAATTTCAGAATTTACCAGATCTTGAGTTAATAGACTTGGCGTACAACCATCTCCATGAATTAGACTTTATGTCTCTCGATCAAGTAGGAACATTATCTTCATTCAAGGTAAACGCCAGCCACAATAAGATTGAAAAGTTATGGATAAATAGTACAACTTTCACACCACCAACTAACAGTAAGTATAATCAATTTTAAAATACACAAAATTTCTTCGATATGTTATATCATAATTATTTTTGTTTTTCAGTTGGAGGGAATATTCAATCAAATATAAAAGTTCTCGATTTAAGTTGGAATAATATCTCTGATATAATGAGGTACTATTTCAGACCCATTGAGTTTTCGCTCACACATCTGTATCTTAGTCACAACAAATTATCTAACGTCACTCAGAGTGTTCTCGGAAATATGCCTCATCTGCAGTGGTTGGATTTACAATTCAACCAGTTAATGGATGTCAACTTTGATTGCTTCAAAAACACAAGAAACCTTCAGGTTTGCAATGCAAATGAATTTAGTTTTGAAATGCAAATGAATTTAGGTGTGAAATACATTGCACACAATCTATATCATACAATAAAACAATCTAATTTTTCCAGATTTTGCTAATGGCTTGGAACGATATCTCAGAGATTCCTGTGGAATCCTTCAGACCTTTAAAGAAACTACGTATAGTCGATCTATCGCATAACAAATTGAAAGCATTGCCAGATAATTTATTCACTGAGGGATCCTTAGAAAGTTTAGATTTGTCCCATAATCAATTCATGCGGCTACCAATGAAGACTATGTCTCCGTCCGCAGCAGCATCATTATCTACACTTGATATGTCATGGAATGTATTAGCTGGTTTGCACAATACCGATGCTGTATTCAGATTTAGGGTAAGAATAGCACCAACTGCTGATTTGAGTAAGGAATTCGAATTATCGATAAAGAATCAAGCAGCTTTGAACAACAGCTTCATAATTCTAGGACCTAACTTGGCTGGATTTATCATACAACAGGCTGGTAAGGCTTGACGATGGAGTATTCTCAGAGTTAGCGATGTTGACTTATCTCGATTTAAGTCATAACAAAGAAATAATCCTGGAAGCTCATGGTAGAACTTTCCATGGCCTGGAAGATACACTGTTGACACTTGGGCTGAGTAACATGTCACTTTACGTTGTAAGTCCAGGATTTCATTTTTGATGTGTTTTAGCATTGTACTATAAGCAAGGATATTGAATACCCAATTCCTCACCCAAAATAAGAATAAAGTAACATTTCTGGATGCAATTTTATTTTGACAATCTAATTACAAAGATTATCAAGTGCAATCAATTATATCTAGATTCCAGAACTACCACTTCATCATTTGAGGACACTGTATTTGGCACATAATAAACTTTCATCCATACCATCGGACATGGCTGCTAATATGACTTCACTGCGGGACTTAGATCTTAGTTACAATGATCTGACAACGGTGCCATTGGTAACTCATACACTTCCTGAGCTTCGATCTCTAAATCTTGCTGGAAATCCAATCACTATGATTAGCAACACAAGTTTCTTGGGCCTTGCTGATAGCCTTGAAGAACTTGAAATCCGAAGACTACCTCTCGATGTGTTTGAAGTAAGCGGATATATCTAAATGTATTCCAATCGAAGCGACAAAACTTTTGATATTTGACTCTATAATTGTTTAAATAAATTTTTTATAGGCGGGAGCATTGTGCAAGGCTGCAAAACTTCGTAGTTTACACATAACAGCTTATAAAAATGTTAAACACTTCAACTTGCCTAACATCCTGGACTATAATCATGGTCTTCGAAGCTTACATATTGAGGTGATAATGGAGATCTCAATGCATACCTATACGTCAGGGTTTTGTATATAAATTGACCAGTTCTGTTACGATCAAGAAATCAAAAAATAAATACAAGACTGTTTTTACTTGTAGGTCGATCATGATACTAATTTGGAGAAAGAGATGAAAGGCAGATTCCCAGCTAAGCTATACAATATAACTCTTAGTGGAAAAGGTCTGACGATGGTATACAAGGATATATTTCAGGTATAGTATATTTAATTATGTATGAGAAATATACTTATGTAATTAATTAACTTAGTCGAACATAATGTCTGTTGATTATATGTAAATTTTTTATAATGATTAACTAGAGCATCAATTTTTCTAGGGCATTCGAAACTCTCAGTTACAATTTATCTTATACAATACAAGCCTCAAAATAGTTCCTCGTGAATTATTTACAAATGCTGGTAACGCAAGGAATATTACAATTGATTTACATGAAAATACTGTTACATCAATCGGAAATCCTTCGTCTGGTTACAAACCAGGTATTCCTGGAAAATCATTCCTCACAAAACTTAGATTTGCTGGCAGTTATTTGAACTGCGACTGCGAAATCGGGTGAGCATTTGAGAAGTGATGAAATATACATTAAGCTCAGAGTATGTGATATTTTTTTTTTATACGATTAACAGCTGGGTTGAGATGTGGCAACGAAAGCAGAGACAATATTACGAAGATGAGTGTGGAACATATTCAGATCACATTTCTGAACCTGACGAGGATGACAAAGATAATTGTTGGGATAACGGCTGGGATGATGATCTTCGTGAGACTTTTTGCGTAAATAAAAATAACATGTCTCTCCTGGAGGCTCTCAAAACTGATCTTGAATGTGGCTGGGGTTCTGGTAATTTACCAATTTTAGCAAATGCAGTAGTAATCTTTTCAATTATTGTAGTAAATCTATTCTAACTTTAATTCTAAGGCACTCAATTCATATAATAGGCAGTGATTGTATTAGCTAAACTTTACATTTTTAAAATCCATTCTATAACATTGAGTTGAGATATAATGTAAATTACTCATCCTTCATAATACAAGAACGAATGAGAATAAACATGATGCCCTTAAAAATTACCTCCAGAACTTGATGTTCAAAAGCTCTAAACAAATTTATACAATATACAGCGAAAAAATGATTTTAATTAATATTATGTTAAATATTGGCAATGACGGTGTCACTGTTTAATAATCAATAAATATGAAAAATTATATATATTTTAAATGTTAGCTTGTGAGCACAATGTTATTGGTATATTAAGAGCTACTAAAAAAAAAAATTAAAAAAAATATTCAATGTAACAAATAACAGCTATATTATATATTTCTTTTAATCATAGTCGATATTTAGACACATCAACTTTCACACAATTGCGATACAAGTTTACAATTCCAAGTTTACATAGGTTTTCATAATTATTAAAACAATTATCTTTACAAAATGATCATTAAAATTGTCACAAAATACATGTATAATAATAAAAAAAAAACCTTGAAAGGTGAAAATAAAATACATTGAAACAATCTGGTCTTTCATCGACACCATAAAATACAATCCTCTTATTCCACAAATTGAAGTCTATGATTTAACTGAACAGCATGATTTTTGTCAAAATTTCAATAACCATATATATAATTGGGGTAATGATAAAGCCAAATATGAATACAAGACAAATATAAATGGTGAGCAGCTGTAATCCAAGAATGAGATATTTGACAAATATCTGTTGTCGTTCCGAAGTATTCATGATATTGATTACCTTGTCTAGAATGAATCGCAGAATGTAAAGGAAGACCTAGAACACCGAATAATACATATTGATCAATTTGAATTCTTAAATTCACAATTTATCGTATTAAGAAATGAGAAATATACTGATTTCTTTTTACTTCGGTAACAGGAGCAATATTGACTATAATATAAAACAGAGCGAGGAGAGCTCGGCCTGTGGATTGTCCCATCACACTTATAAGTGCAGCGAACGAATACTCGGTTCGTGGTGTGCCATGGGTTTCTTGATATCCAGCTAAATAGTCTCGAATGTTGAACAGTAAATTATGTTCTCTTTCCTTGGCTAGTTCCTCTTGTAAACTTTCTGAAAGTATTACAAATTATTCGTAATTTTATTACTACTGCAATGATATAGATATGTAAAAATTCGAAACCCAGAGAATGAAAAAGATTTATATCTTCACCTGTTACATCCGGGTAGCCAGTATTCCACCCACTGTAGCGATTTGAATTCGACATGCTGTATAAATTTCTGCATTTCCATTCTGCAGCATTTATTTTATAAAGTTGCGATTTAGGCAGTAGATTTTCCTGGGGTTTCCAAACTTCATTGTCTTTCCAATCGCCCGACTTATCATATTCTTGACAAAGTGTATTCAATACTTTTGCGGACATGAAATCGTTATCAGAATTCGAAACTGATGCATGAACAGTTTCATGTCCAAGAAACTCCACGGGTGAAGCCTGTGTGAGAGTATCAACATATTTATTCGATGAAATCAATATTATATCAAATTCTTTTCACTTTCAACTGTAATCTCTATATAAATTGACAATTTGTATGAGGTTTTCACCTTATCGCATCGCTTATGTCTGTTCAATTGTAAAAGATATTCAAGAGTACGTTGCTGCTTTTGACGTTCAGCCACTTTTGATGGACTGGTA
The DNA here is from genome assembly GCA_963924015.1 of Macrophya annulata. Taxonomy (NCBI): domain Eukaryota; kingdom Metazoa; phylum Arthropoda; class Insecta; order Hymenoptera; family Tenthredinidae; genus Macrophya; species Macrophya annulata. Next base: position 5,524,549 of record OZ001260.1, read on the forward strand.
GAAACTGGGACGTGACATTCTTCGTCAACTGGTAAAGATTCGTTTCCATACATATCAGCAGATTAATTGTTAACGATATTAATTTAACTTTGTTCAAGATCAAACATACAGTAATTTATACTTGTAAAAGATTAACGACTAATAAAATTTAGTTCAATTCATGGACATCGGATTTGAAATTTCCTGGACTTATGAAAAAAAAATAAAAAAAACACTTGAATCTTGTAATTAATAATAATTAAAATCTTCAATGTTTCTGTAAACAAATTCAGATTATTCAAATTTTCATTCATCTATAGGATAGTCTAGAATAATGAAAAAAAGTTTAAATTTGCATCGAATATAAACATATTTTCACAAGGATTTAATTCTTATCATTATGTTAAGATGAATACGCATTTTTTCAATACGCATCAGTACGCATTTTTTATATTCATCGGTGATGGAATAATGAGTGGCTAGCCGTAGGCAGATGTACACAAATTGATATTCGTTTTAATTAAATATATCTATATACATTATAGGTACATCCTGGTATATAAATTTAATTACTGTACAACAGCAGAGTTAAAACACTTTCAATACTGTTCACAAAAATACATGATACAAATGAGTTATAATTATGTAAACATACAACATTCATTTACAACCTTACACAAGATGAGCTTGCACTCAGGAAAATGTATTTCTCTAATGTATGTTTTTCGCCTCGTTCCACACAGCCCTTGGGATAGTTGTATTATATACTATTGAAAAACATGACGATAACATTTTTATATTGTAATCACATTAATTCATTTACTATTTTATTATTATTTTTTTTTTTGTCTCTTTATATTTGAATACCACTGAATGATTTTGTTCGTGTCTCGAATTGTTCATTTTTAATTACAACTTTTTTTGCCAATAAAATTTTTTGTTACACCATTGATATTACCCCAATCAGAAAATATTACCAAATCAATAATATAAAAAAATAATACAATTGTACATTAACGCAACTTATACTAAAATGATGACTTATGTTCAATACGTTATTCATTTAATTAAGTGATATCAAATTAAGTTACCTTAAAACGCAATGACAAACTTATCATTAATTATTTTATTGGATATCAGAATTTCTTAATACTGTATAATAAAGTTTGAAGACTAATAGCTCCAGAAAGTAGCAATGCCGGAAGAAATAACTTTCTTTCTTAAAATGTTCATAATATTAAATCAAAAATAAATATTGGTACACATATAGTCATTTATATTTATACTTATTTACGTGACATCACAGCTGTGTAAATAAGATGAATAATAAGTGTCCTTTGAGATGAATTCATAAATATTATAACTACGATTGAGTAACATAATATGTTCATTGAGATTGAGTTTTCTATGTATTGTATATTGTTTACGATTAATGTAGACCGAGTAACACATCAGTTCTTCAAAAGAAAAAAAATCTATGCTAACATATAATAAATATAATATACAATGATGAATTGCAGTGCAGCAGGACTCAGAATTATAACACCGTTGCAATAAACTTGTACTTATGAAATTTTACACCTAACGTTATTTGTGGCGATAAAATCGTAATATAATTTATTAAGAAATGCATAAAAGCAGTGGGAGGAATTGAACTCACAAGTTTTTCTTTAATAAATATTTGAAACTTATCTGATAACTTAAGCCTTGTTGTTTAAATCTGAAAAATATTGACTCAATATCTATTCATATTATGATGTGTAAGAAAATATAATTAACAGATTACAATGATGCTTATCGAAGTAACATACGATCATTTATTCGTCATCTTATGTTAAATATAAGTATATAGGTATGTGTGTGTGTGTGTATATTTGAATGGAATTTTATTGGATAAATGTAAAAAGAAACAAGTTAATCACACGATAATGTATTGTTTATATAAAAAAGTTTTCAATAAAATTACACTCATTCGATATCCATATAACAACCATTTTTTGTTTGTGATTCGATCAATTGATCATTATATTCTTTACATTAAGTAGTTTCTAATAAATGTGCCCTGCTCTTCAGTTGAAGTACTTTAATTCGTTTAAAAGAGATGCCCTAAATTTGTACTTAGCGAAAAAATATAAATCCTTAATATAGAGCTCAATAATTAAAATACATCCCCTTAATTCTCAAGATTTCTTAAATAATACGTGAGAAATTAACGCATTTACATATAAAACTGGATGGATATTGATTTAGTTGATTTGAATCGTTTTTATCATGCAATTTATAGTGAATTCTGAGACGATGTGAGAAGATTCGCTAGCTAGCTCTTTGATGATCGACTATGAACATTAGAACAGGGTGACGTTAACTTTTTTTAATATTTTTTTTCAGTTTTTGCTTATTTTCTGGTTTACATGCATGAATGGAAAAAACAGTGATGGCATAAAACCACATAAAACATATCAGTCTTCCCTGATATCGTGCGCTATTACGATATAATATAAATTGATCAATTGTTTGTTATATCATTTGTTGGCTTGTCAAACGAGTAACTTTGGTAAAGACATCTTCATTCACCTTATAATAACTGTAATTCGCATCGTCACATTATAACAATTCCATCAATTATTTCAATCAAATTTTCATTCATGAAGCAATATATGAAAGGTTCTCCTCACCATTATACTTTTTAAGAATTAATGAATTTTTTAAGCTAGTTTTTATAGTGATGCTTTTGTGAATAGTAGGTCTCTGTGCTTCGTGCGTATGTGAGAACGTAGCGTGTCGATTCGGCTATACGTAGCTGGACAGTAAGGGCACAGTGATCGTTGAGCCGTATGGATATGGAAATGATGCCATCGGTTGGTTACCTGCTTCCCACAAGCTCGGCATCGCCATAGCGCAGGACTACTCAAGGATACGGCGAACATCTCGTGATAAGAAAGTCCAACCGGAACGCTTGGGATTGTACCTGCAAACCCCCAACTCTCTAATGTATTTTTTTTCATTGTTTGCAGATATTTCATTCTGTGGTATTTGCAATTGCAATCCTTGAAAAGCATCATTGTATAAAATTATTAAAGAAAAAAAAAACATCACATTTTATCCCATGCACAGTAGGTATTATAATTATTCCACCTGTATCAATCCCGAGCATACCATTCAGACAAATTCATTCTCACAGTCGTAAAACAATCCCATGTTTATAATTCTGGTATTTATTTTTTTACCTCATTACCACAATGAATACCCATATATGTATACGGATATAAATGAGTAGAGCGATGCTTTATTAAATGCGTTCAATCCAATTTTTCTATCATAGATTTACTTGAACTGGATTGAGTTAGACGATTGTTAATCTTATCAGGGAAGAATTGTTTCATACACTCAGGTAACCACTTCAAACCGTTTCCTGTTGATAATAATACAAAAGTCAATTTTAATTTGAAATAAATCTCTATATTATTTATTAATATATTACATCTTTTCTTGTTACAAATCATTAGAGCCTCTAGTATGTATGTACCTGTTGATACACTATACACTTATCTCACATTAGGTAGGTCATAAATAATAAATTTATTGGCATGAAAATATAATAATGCAATAATATAATACAAATAGTATAAAATCAAGGAATAATATGAGAATTTACATTATTATTGCTCTTGAGGTGGAATCTAGCTTAATGATTTTATCAGTCAATTTTATTTTTGCATGCTATTGTAAACGGAAAAGATAATTGTCATTGTTGTTACCTAATTAATCGCGCACTAGCAATTGAAAGAAAAATAGTTTCTGGTATAGCAAAGTAATGCATCGAACTAATTGTATCGAATGACATAATTAAGATAATTATATCTTATAAAATGAGAATTATTCGCTTGATCAAACCTCGGTTCTAATTCATCTCAAATGTTAGTGACAATATGCCTATATGTTTTAAGATCAACCAGATGCAGATACGTTTCTATTCTGCATACCTAGTTCCATGCTGAAGTTATATGAGAAATCAATGATTACCATTTAACATCAATTTAGAAGTGAAGATGTACTTTTGTGTGGCAAACAGATTAAAAAATAATAGCATAATGAATTTAATGCCTGCTGTTTTTATATAATCAATAAAAGCAGGTACTTAAAATTTATTAGAAAAACGTGTAAAGCAATGGTAATTATGTAATGAGTCTCTCGCGGGTTATAACTGTTACAAAGTTTTATATCTAAAGACTTACAGGATTTAAGCTTGCCGAATATATCCTCATAATTTTTTTTTTTTTGAGATCAATAATTGTCCTAAAAATAATTCTTTATCTCATCATTATACTATATTTATATATTTAATATTTTTTACCTAAATCTAATCTGTAAATTTGCTCCCAGGCTTGTAGGAGGTAGTAAAAATATGAGAGAAAATATACTCTGATCCAAAAAAAAATTAAACTTTTTCAAATTATTTAACAGTACGGTTTATAATATTTTATACGTTATTGTACATGGGCATGTTTAGCACGTGTGTGTGTTAACAAAGTGTCACTACGAGTGTATACAGCTGGGCATAGTCGGCAAGCATATTTCCCTGGATAATGAACGTAGTAATGATTTCGCACGTTAGTAACGACCTTACCACACAACGAACATCGTCTCCTCTCGTCTGAGTTACTCACTCTCTCAAATATCTGAGATATCCTCCAGTTTTTAAGCTCTGCAACAATAGAAAAGATGGTGAAAATTATTTTATACAGATTTCTCACAATTATGTATATATATGTATACTTATAGATATATATATATATATATATATATATATATATATATATATATATATATATATATATATATATATATATATATATATATATATATATATATATATATATATATATATACATATACATATATATATATATATATACATATGTGTATCAGATTTTTCATTACCTATACTTATATTCCATTCATACTTGCATGTTCCTCAAATGGCACGTTTCTAACAAAAAAATAATAACAATAATATTCATAGCAGTAGTCTTATAAATAAATCACACAAGCTATCATAGGTACTTGCATAAGGTTTATTGATATTTAAGATTACAAACTTACGAGATAATTATTACCAATAATATATAGTACTTACTACATATTAATACGGAAGACTTAATGTATTTAACGTCGAAAATATTAGCACAGACCTTTAAATGCGAATAGAGATATAAATCTTGATCAAGGGTCCCCAAGTGTAATGACCAATCGTTTGAAAGTCTGTCCTAATATTTTCGATGTGTTATTTGGTACCTGCAAACTGTTAATATAGGTATACACTTTTTAATGCTTGGTCTTAATATGCAATTTCAAGTGATCGATCCTTGTGTAAATATTACTGCATATAAGACAAGTGAACTGTACTGGATTGTGAAATTGGTTGTGATGCCATTTGTTGCGAACCGTTTTTCCACACATCGTACAACTGTAGAGCGTAGGAGCACCTGCATAAGGCTTGGGGAGCTTGGAAAACAACTGCATTTGGCCCACGGCGCCTGGGTACGGGCCAGCTGCCATTCTCCCCAGCCCTGCAAGCAATACTTTTACAATATCCTTTGTCGTTCGAATTGACAAAATCACAAAGACAAAAGAGAATATCTAAACTTATCGATAGCTAGGTATAGGTATAGGTATATGGATTATTTATAAACTAATGGATAAAAATATCTTAGGTCAAGTCGAACACATTATATCTATAAGAGCTGGAAAATAAAACAAACAGTTAACACACAATTATGTTTAATCAAAAAATTAGTAGAAATACATTAAATGCACATGTGGTTAATTTTTTTTTTTTTTTTTCATCCATATTATCTACATTATAATTAAAATGTATAATGTAATGCAACATAAGGATTATGTTAGAATAATAATAATTTTTTTTTTATTTTTTTTTTTTTTTGTAATAAAATCGGTTATTCTTAATTATTAGTTATCTGCATGGTCAGAAATATGTGCCTATTGTACGTTTCGAGCCAAAGTTATATAATGATTTATTTTTATAGTAAAACGATCTTCGTTATCTGTTATATGTAATAAAAGATTGAATAAATGTTTAAGGTAATGTTTACTAGGGTACGGTAGTATAAATGTAGCGTAATAGCTCTAGACTTTCAGCAGTTTCGTTTATGTTATGTATAGTGCCGCAGTGTGCTGATTTTGTCAAATTGCAATACAGCACATGTCCGGTAAGTAACTGCAATGTCACAAATTTATAATAGAAGGCGACATAGTAAATAAAATGAAAAAAAAAAAAATAAATCTCTTAAGAAAAGATTCTATCCGCTACTGCATTAAAATGCGAATATGGTCTCCACGATGAGTTCCCCCTTTTTTTAAAAAAGTTATCATTATTTAACGTGAAAAGAATCACAACTTCATTATGATATTGCAGTAACAGATATTGAATGAAAAAACTCTTTCGCAGGAATAATAGAATAATCCTGCGACATATACAACTTCCCCGCAAATAACATAATGTGTACATACATATATGTATATACATATATACACATATATATATACATATATATACATATATGTACATATATGTACATATATATACATACATACATATATACACACACACAGATATATATATATATATATATATATATATATATATATATATATATATATATATATATATATATATATATATATATATATATATATATATATATATAATAATAATAATAATAATATGAAGATATATTATAATTAATTGTAATTTGTATATATTATTATATAAAGAGATATTAATAATAGTATTTATTTAATATAATAATGTACAAGGAGCTAGGTGTTATCACTCAACAAGATGTCTACGCGTAAAATGAAACGTTAACGTACCCTTATCCTATCAGCTAAGCCTAGACCCTAGGTTACACCTATCCTATTTAACTACACTCATAATGTTCTCTTGCACAGCCATAGTTTCTTTTTCTCCGCACTATCGTAGCTTGTCTCGCTTTTAGTTCAACGTGTTCCGCCGTTATCAATTTATCGTTAATCCCCTTATTCAATTAATACTCTTACTCCGTCCCCCCCATCCCCCCCCGCCCACCGCCCCGCCGAGAAACCGCCTTGCTCGGGTTGCGTGGTATCACATTTCCTATTTACACAAATCTCTAAAAATTTCAAATTTATGACCCCCGTCGAGCCTCTGCTCTTTTTCTTTTTTTATTTCGTTTTTTGACAATCAAAAACTTAATATAGTTATTGAGAAATAACCCCTCGCTCCATACTATCGCAATATTGCACGATTTCTTTAAATTCTTCTCAATTTCAATAAGGTGTTAGCACCAATCTATTATATCACAATGTTCCACTCCACACCACGCAGTTGTAAATATATAAATACCTATATGTAGTAGTAATTTTAATCAATAAAAGTTTCAATAACAGCCAAGGAGCCTGCGATAGTGCAAGCTGTTTGTTTTGTGAAATCTGTGCCGAGTATTTCTTTGTCGAAATCAACATTATGGTAAATGAATGTGAAATATTCCGAGAGAGATATCTGAAGTGACTTTTGTTTAACAAAAGTTGGACTTTAGATAGCGCTTACGAGTGACGAAAGCTCGTAATATGAAATGTAGTATAAAAGATACTTTTCTTTTTTCTTGTTTTTTTTTGTTTTTTTTTTTTTCATTTTAATCATTATTATTATTAATTTTAGAGTCAAAGAAAACATATTAAACAAACAACATGGATCAGAAGAAGTGGTTGATTCTCTCCATTATTTAGAAGAAGAAAAAAAAATAATAACAGTTCACTTTAGCTAAACACCCGGCAAATATTTGGTAAGCTGGAGTATGAGCTACTGTAGAACAACTACAGCGTAGTATTTGACCATATCTTTGAAACAATAATAAAGAACCAGCGTCTGGTCTGCCAGGGGTAGGCCTACGGTGCACCTTGACATTTCTTCACTGTTAATAAATTAATATTTATGTATGTATAGCTGTATATGCTCTCATCAAACAGTAATAGAATATATAAAATCATAAAACAGTAAAACAATATTAAATAAATTATCAATATATTATTATACTTAATAATCTGCATAATATATTAATGTTCTGGTTATATGTATATTATTAAATTATAGGTATGCATGTAGCTCTGCATAACTATGCAAAGTGCTATTTGAGAAAACAAATTGAATATAAGATGTTGACATGCCAGTTTAAACCCATGGCCCTTTGAATAGCTATTTTCGACTGTGTATTTGTCATCGTTACAATATAGGTCGTTATATGATACATGTTTTCATGTAAAAAAAAAAAAGAAGAAAAATAACAGAATTGCACCCCAACCAATTAAATATCAATGTGCAATGATGTCGTGAATATCTAACCACCCCTTGGATAAATTGTGTTTTAAACGTTACTATCTTCAACCAATGTAGAATATAACAGTAGATTATATAAAGTATAAAATATAGTACTATAAATCATCCAATACAATAATAATTATTATTATTATTTTTTTTTTTTTGCCTACAGATTTAAGTCCCAATCGTGGAATGTCTCAAAATTTCCACTATTTGCTGCATTATAGTTGCGGTGTGCAGTTTTATCATTATATAGACTTTAGGTGTTTGTAACAAATAACGTTTTATAGTCAAAGTTCATATTAGAGAAAAGAATTAGTTTTCCTTCTGTGTTGTATTATTTTAATTATTATTATTATTTTTTTTTTTATATTTATCAAAAAATTGGCGACACATAGGACAGAATTTTCGTTGTTGATTAGTAATTTTTAACATTTAAGGTGTATTATAGTATTTAATATTGCTATTGACTTGAAATTATATTTATAATCTAATATGAAATTCAACTAAAAACTTTTCAACAACTATATGACTCACCCTGCAAATCGAATGAATTACTTATTTTTTATTTTTATTTTTATTTCCTTCTTTTTCTATCATTATCTTTTTCATTATTTTAATTAATATTAATATTTTTTTTCTTATTTTTCTGGCTGCCAACTTGCCAACGTTACTCAGCAGCAACTAAGGGAGGAATTGGCACCACATTTGCTCCCAATTATGTATAGTTTTCAATTGCCATAACGTTTGGACCAATTATAAGGCTTCCCTCTTGGTCCTATACATAGTTCGTAGATCTTAGTTCAAGAAATTTTTTTATTTTTTTATTTTTGTTTTTTTCACTATATATTTTTTTTTTTTTTTAAGCGTAGAACCTATAGATTTGGTGTTCAAAATGATCAAACCCTCTTCTTAAGAGCGAAACAATTTTGTTACCGCCTAAGACAGAGTGTTCATAGTATCATTGTTGGTAGCTAGTGCCAAGGAACCGGCCATAAAATCATTAAGATCAATCTTTCTCGCTTCGGGGTGTTTAAATTTAAAATGTGTGCGCAGATTGTCACTACGAGTATACGTGGCACGACAGAGAGGACACTCAAACCTGCCAGGGAAGTGGACGTGGTAGTGGTTCCTGATGTGCGTCACCACCTTGCCGCAAAGCTTGCACCTGTGAAGGTTGCAGCCGCCTGGCACCCGGTCAAACGTCAGCCGCATGTGCCAGGCTTTTGAACCTGCAACATCAACACAAGACAAGTCACTCAATTGCATCTTCCCCACCTATGCTCGCTACATTTTGCGCATTGATCTAGTGCTCGACGAATTCATGTGGATAGGCTGACTGGTTTGTCTCAATAGGCAACATTCCACTAGCGTTAGAGATAATATCGAAAAATTTAAGGAATTGGGTGATTATATCGCATTGTTTTTATTTGTAGATTTTATATAATTGGCCATACAACGTCAGTGGCTTAATTATAATGAGATTCTTAAAAAACCGTAGAGCTACCGACTAGTCAGACATGTGAAAACCGAGAAATTGAACATGGAATGTATTTAACGAATAAGTATTGAAAATTTGATTGCAGATGAAAAATTGAAATAGAGCAAGGTCACATGAATATAACGTCAAGAGAACTAGATCAATTGCCTTAATTAATTTACACCTGGTATATAAGTTAGTTTAGCCACTGACTATTTGTGGTATCGTAGCCTGAAGTAATACTTATTATTCATGACAGCACACTAAATCTCGGTAGTTGACATCTTGATCATTTTTAAATATTAACAGTTTACATGTATATATACACAAAATTGGGAACGATAAGAGTACCTTTGTTAAAGTGAGGGTCCTTGTTAGATTATTAGATTCTTGTGAAGTGTCAGTTGCATGTAATTACTTGTGAGAGCGACAGATAGGGAAGAGATAGAATAGAGCGATAGTAGAAGGGGGGGAGAGGGGGGGGGGGGGGGGGGGTATACACCAGTCAAAAATGATGATTGTTATTTTGAACTGAGAAACTGAACGATCGGTTTGGAGCATCCAACGATTGGGACACACGTAATTCAATTTTCACCGAACCCTTCCTTCCCCCCTGCACCCCACCAACAAACACATACCTGTTAAAGTAAAATTATCATTTATTTCACAAATAGCCAGTACAAAAATATTACAATTTACATTATAATATTCTATCATCTAACATTAATCTAGATATAAATTAGGCTTCAAAAGCAAATTAAATACTTATTGGACTATAGGTATATTCTGTATGGCACATCACGGGTACAATAATGATCAATTTGTAATGAAGCTTTTTTTTTTCTTTTTTTTTCTCAAATACAAGCTACTAGATTGTAGATCGAAACAACCTGTATTATGGAATATAATGATAGATCTATTAGTTGCACATATTAGCAAAAATACGTGCTCTTGCTTGTTAATACTCGTTTTATTCGCTTTTCATGTATAGCGAGTATCAATCTATAATATACGAAAAACAAAAAAACCAAAAAAAATAGCCGACCTTGCGCAATCTTTAGGCTCGAAAGCAGGTGAGATAGATGGATCGCCCATTGAAACTGAAATTCTCAATGTTGAACCAATGAATCCACATTCGGTAAAACTATTAATCAGGACTTTGTTCAACACCACATATACAGTTTGAATCTATATTGCAAGGGGTGAAGTAATTTACGTTCAACGGCTCAGTGAATATGATTGAAATCGTGACATTCTCGTAAGTTTCATGAAAAATCTCTCTAATGATGTTTAGATGATATTAGTATGTAGGCTTTGGTTAAAAACGAGTATCTATATATAACGACGTATTACTTAAGACGCTAAAATTATTATATTAATCAAATTGGCAAATAATTATCCTGCGAGTATAATCTACACAAATTACGAGTGTTTACTTCTAATGTGTGCTTTAAGATTGTCACTTCGAGTAAATACAGTATTGCAAAATGGGCAATGGCAATTCTGCGATTGATGGGAGCGAATGTGGTGCCAACGATTGCTGACCGATTTACCACACTGACGACAGCTGTATAATTGAGGACTGCAATCACTGGATATGGGAATGAACATGCTATACCCGTTAGTTGCCTCTGCTCCTCTCATTACCCATGTATCCGGGGGTCGCGAGGGAGGAGGCATCCAGCAGGAAAGCTGGAGCTCAGCTGGTTGAGTTAGAAGGGAAATCCCCTCCTCTCTCTTCAGTGCGACATCACTGGCCAACACTGGAACAGAGAGAGAGAGAGAAGGAGAGATCCCCCTTAGCCCTTGGCAACACATGATCTTACAATCTCATCACTCACATTCACTGTCATCAATCATTCACTTACTCTTTAATCGAATATCGTTGACCCTCTTATCGAGTAGCGATTCTCAATTACGTTAATAATTCTTACTTAAATTTAGTCACACTCATATCTTAGTTATCTAGAATATTAAATCATATATTAGAATTAATAATATCTTTGCTAGGTCAATACTAGGACTGTGTCTCATACAAGTGAACTTTCATCATCCGCTTTCAATATCGATACTAAGAGATAACAGAGTAGTTTATTTTACTTCTCATTCAAAACATTTGTACCCAAGACATTTATCATTATTTATTTATCAAATTTTTTGTTTTTCGTTTTTTGCTGCGGTGACATTATCCTAGTATTGGCGCATGAAAAGAAAATCGAAAATTGAACCAAGAAGCTATTTCTGTATCCTTAAAAATTATCCGGATCTTTCAATTAGATTTTATATGTATAAACTGTAGTTTCAGCCAAAAAATGTGTTGCTAGTAACTATTTGTATATTAGGATGTTTACGTTTAATGTGATCTTTTAGATTATCTAATCTTGTTCTGTGACAGCCACACATTGGGCACACATAGTTTCCTGGATTATGCGTCAAATAATGATTCCTTAGATTCGATACAACTCTCCCACATATTTTACATTTACTTGTATATGTATGCGGTAGTTTTTCATAAAAATCTGACACATTTACTTTCTCTATATCCGATATCGGCACACTTTCAATGCTTGGAGGAGTAAAAAATGTCGAATCTGTAAATAGAGAAAATTGAAGGTAAAAATGACCATCTAAAAACAAAGAATTGCGATGGAATGTAGTTGTGGTCAGACATGCATAATCTAGGTATGTACTGTTATAAATATGTATTAAAGATTAAATATTGATTAGTCTTGTACTAAAAGGCACCACAAGAAAGCCTAAAATCCTGTTTATATTAGCCTATGGGCTCGAGACTAGTTATTAATGACTTAATTGAGCCATTTTCTTAATGACTCTAAATTCTTATTCAGTCTTCGACGTTTTTCACAACCTTTCGTATAATACTGTTTCCCTAAATAAATAATTAAAATTGTAATTACAACAATGGCAAAATATATTATTGGGGCAGGGGGGGAGGGTTTTTTTTTTTGGATATTGGATAGGGGATAATATAAATATGTGTGCGTGAATTTAAAAATTATATTTGTTTTTTTTCTTTCTTTCTTTCTTTCTTTTATCGATTATGTGTTGATGCCTGGTATTTAGGTGAGATACTCCGCGTTATCTTTTCCTAAAAAATTTTTCGTATCCAAAGGCATAAACGGCGAGGAAAGATTTCCTTCTCGAATTCCATGTTTCAGCTTAATATGTCTTTTTAGATTGTCGGATCTGGTTAACGATATCAGACATATGTGACACTGATATTTATCAGGGAAATGAGATTTCATATGTTTTTTAACGTTGGCCACGCTTTTTCCACAGATCTTACAACATTCCAAACCAAGGTGTGTCTCTATTTTATAATTGTCATATTTTATGTCCTTTTCTTTTTTGCAAGTTCCTGTCGATCCTGGAATACAACATCCCTTTTCAATCTTTTATGTATCAATTCAATTGAATCTACCAAAGTCCAGGCTCTACAATTTCTTTATAGAAAATACATTTAATCAATTGAAACAACATACCGAACCTACTGTAGCAAATATATATATCTATATGTTTATATACATATATACATATATATTGCATAAGCACACACCTACTTGTATAATGTAAAGTAAAAAAAGAATACTAATAGCAATACTTTTATGCTTACGTTTCTCAAACATGGTAAATTGCCAACTGACGACGTCATTTCATCTTCGGCTCTTCTACTTATTTCACACACTACCATTGTCAAGACTGTTGCTAAATAGAACGCAAACGAATCACGACAGTGACTTTTATATTTTCTTCACTCGCATTTTAAACGCATATATTTTTATCCTTAAAATTGACAGTGTCAAGTGATAACACCATGCAGTAAATGAACAGCATAAGATATGGGAATGATGATCGAGTTCGCTAGGTACTTTATGTGGACACGGTAAGTATGCAAGAGAGTAGAATACAGGCATGCACCGGAAAACCCCAATTTATACGGAACTATCAAATCAGCAATTGATCATTGCATACATACACACACCCTTCATACATACACGTACCTACGTACAGACATACACGCGCATATATTGATTCATACACTCATGTGCAGGGTATTTTTTCAAAGGACCTCTGGCGTTGAAGAAGACTAAGCCACAATCTTCATTGATTGCAATATTAATAATAAGAGTAGTCAAAAATTTATAAACATATGATTGTTGGTAGAATTCTCTTGAATGAAGCATAATATAAATATTAATACATGATAATTTCAATAGTGACCTTTACGAATTCAAAAACGTGAATTTCAAGCATATAAATAAAAAAGAAATGATTCATTGATGATCAGATAGAAGACTAAACATTTATTAATCAGTAAAACAGTAATTTTTTATTTCAACTTGATAATCACGAAAAAATTTTGCATTCGTAAAAACCATTTTCTCTTCAAATATATATTCATAATTGTAAGATGCTCCATTAAGAAAATAGTATTTACCACTTGTGATCAAATATTGAAAAATTTTATACTTTGCCTCCTCTCTCATTTTTTCTATTGCATTAAATTGAAAATCGTCTGACCGTGCTGTGTCTCTTCTAACGCTGAAAAGTTGAATAATTTCAATACCTTCGAATAATACCTCATACGTATTATATACAACAGTAATTGTAACTGGAATCAAACTTACTTTGCAACTCACACGCAATATTCAAATGTCGCAAGTATGGTCCATTTGCTTATAGTTTTACCAAAACGAAAATAGTTAGGTGCTGTCATGATAACACACTTGCATAATTCTAACACACTGAATCAGCAAATGCACAATACCATCACCACAAGACTAAAGTTTACATATTAACCTGGATTCCTATACTTTACATTTGGCTACTCACGTCATTTGGAAATAGAGGGATATTTTATGTTATATATATTATATTATTATTCGAAATTTTTTTATTTTATTAAAAGCATGCACGAATAGTCCCTCGATTTCTTTTCATCTAACATATTTCCTATCTCTGATAACTAATCGTGACCAAAATGTGATAAAAAATTTTCAATAAAACGTATACATGTGCGTAAATCAAAGATTAAAATTTTCAGACTCAAATGCACTTGTCATAATCATATTGATGATACAACCTGAAGAGTTCACACCAAGAGATGATGACATTAAAAAAATCAATCGATAGAATAAAGCTGGAGCTTAACTAATATAGTCAACATCTTGCATTTATCTAAAGTTGTATCAATTTATATGCAAGACTTAAAGTCCAATTTTTAGAAAGTTCATATAAGTTGATTCCGTTTTGTTTTTTTTTAAATTAATTACAAAATAAATTACTGATTTATATAGCATAGGAAATATGTTAGATCATATTAAAATGTTATTTTAATGAGTTCAGATCTTACCATCAAGTCCGTCAAGCATTTCATGTGGGTTGTGATGTTCAGATGATTCTGTTCCTGGTACGCCATCACTGAGGGCACCTGTAGTCGGCCCCCCATCCTCTCCTAAGAGACTTACAGGATGTCCCTGCGCACGACAATCATATGATTATTTAGTGTTTAATTAAATAAATACAAAGAGTATATCTATGCTCTTTATAAAAAATAAAAATAAAATATTTAGTAAATTTATCTTCATTAATAAATTCCTAATAATTGTTAGACTAACGTCTAATATTTAGATCTAAATATTCAGTATATAATTATTAGAAATAATTCACTAAATAAAATGTGAATGGTACAATGATCATTAAGTTAAAGCGATATAATTCCTCATTAGTAAACAATAATTATATTTATTGATGCTGTTTCAAATATAATAAATAACACAATAATGACTTATATGTAATAAATTTTTTTTTTTCTTTTTAATCTAACTGTAAATATATAAAAATATCAATTATTATCACGTGGTATATAAACATACCCCACAGCATGCATGTGATCTTTTGAAAAAATTAATCTTATCAAACTAGGACTGACAAAAAAGAATAATTAGATATTGCTTGATATAATAATAAAGCTGTGAAGCTTTTATTATCATGTTATCTCTACTAAAATTCCTTTCCTTTACTATTAGTATAGGTATGTGTATCTGAAAATATAATTGGATATTTTGTTATTTCTGGTTGTCTGAAGAAAATTTTTCCTGCAATTTAAAATAATATTGCTCAATAGAGCTTACATAAAATATACTTTAGAGTTCTGGTAATTATACCAATTGCTCAAAGGAGTTTGTTCGTTGCGCAAGCTGCCTAAGGCGTCATCCTTATCTACAAACTAGTAAGGGGAATGAGTAAACCTAATGCAAAGAGAATTTAATTTCAAATATTCAACTATTTTTATAAAATTTATCACAATATATTTTTGGCCAATGGGTATAAAAAGACACTGTTGAAAGTTAGACCAGAACCAGAGTAGTATACAAATCATAGTATATACAATGTACGCATAATCTAATCTCATTACACCTTTGTCCTGAGTTCACAAGCAATAGATTAAAAGTTCCTTAATCAATAATAGATTTTCTTTTTCTTTTTCAAGCTGCCCACGTAACAAGTGCGACAATCAATATATGGCATATCACATTGTATCAGAATGGAGCTGATTTATGTATGACGATAAATGTATTCTTTTGATTCCGTCTCTTTTGCAACGCATAAGTTATGTGCTTTACATTTATCATGGTGATTGACTATCTCGAGTCTGAAATTTCCATTGCCAGCAGCAAAGGAAGTCCGAATTTCCGGTATTGTTTCACTCCACTTTCTGCAATACTTGCAAAACATTATATGTAATTGTTCATCATACTGTAACCAGTGAAACATTTCCAACCAACTAGGCCTGAATCTTCCAACTCTTCTGCCTTGAGGAGGTGGACGAAATAATGTTTCACACGGACCCGATTGTGCATCTGACATATTCTTTCTTAATGTATTTAAATGAACGTCTCTATTAAAATGATCTTCGCCCTGCGATGTACCGGTTATTGAATTAAATTGAGATGCCAAACTAAACGCTTGGTGAGGCACTGTTTCTGCTATATTACGCGACTTAAACTGATAGGGGTGTTTACGAGAAGATATCTTAGATCCCGCAAGATTGTTTGTTTGCTCGTGATAGTGAAATAAGGCATCTGGCGCTCTGACTGAAAGGTAGCCCCCAGCCATGATAGCAGTTTTGCGTGAGACGCGAGCTAGAGAAGAGTCACAACTGTTAGGATCTATCATGCTCTGATCATCCCTGGTTTCCTCACTCTTCCCATCACTTTGAACCTCCCACGCCACATTAGTCTGTCAACAGAGAAGGAAAGGACATGTGTTTAATCAACACATCTTAATTTTTTCTTTTGAAAGAATAAGAAACCAATTTTTTTTCTTTGTTCTTTTTTTTTCATTTTAATCTTGATTTGAAAAATCCCTTCCTTCAAATGTTTTAGATTTGACTAACGTGAGATTTAACAGCATGACAGATTATTATTCATAAAGAAAGAATTTCATGTGGGAAGTAGTAACGAAACCATGTATCATACACCAGACCTTCACATTAATTATTAATATAATATTATAAGAACGTAGTCTTAGTCGTGAATATTCGTTCCAAACAGAAAGGTAATTTTTTTTCCATGTGTATCTTTATGAACAATTCCATTATTTAGATACTCTAAATCTGTCTTCGTATTTCAGGATTCGCATTCACATCTAGATACTCCGACTTAATAATAATTTCCCTGGAATAAGAAATTTTTTTTCTAACATCTTCTACCTGACAGACCCGAAGTGATTTCGCCTAGCAAATACTTGCTATTAGTACAAATTATAACAACCGGTAAGTTGACATTTGTAATTACAAAGTCTGCATACTTATTCCGATAATTATCTCATCAGATTTTACATAATATGAAATATACAAGTCTTATATCTACACCTGTGGATTTCACAACGTTTATCTCGTATAATTTTAAAGAAAAATGGAATTCAATTTAAGTTCTTGTACAAATAGTTAGAATTAACTAGTACGCAGTATAGATGTCAGAAATTAGAATATATTTTCGAACTACCCCCTTGAGCTTAACAGGGTTTGAAAATCAGCGAACGCTCAGTTTCACAACAATAGAAGCGTAAATAATCAGCGCGGACACATTCAGCGTGTCGGTTGTTAAAACAATCCTTTTACGTCTACAAAAGAAGTACTAATATCTAGACAATATTTATGTAATTCAATCATTAAAGTATGTGAATATTATTATCATGATAATAGAAACTTTACTGAAAATTTTATAATTTATTAACAAGTAGTTGGTTAAGTAAAAAGAACAAGACATGCAGTTCAGGTGTAAATACTGAAGCAAATTTATAATTTAGATCCTGACTTATAACTTTAAAAAAATATTATAATAACCATAACAGTTTTATACAACGAAAAATATTCTAGCAGACATTTTGAGCAATGATAAACTTATAACTAAAGTTTTTTATAACAACCGTGATTACTTTATAGAATAATACTTGAAAAATTATATCAGGTAAATTTGAGCTTTTATAAAACTCAACTCTGTGTTTTTTAATATAATGTTAGTAACATTTTAACTGACAGAAAATCTGTGTCTTACACAAATTTTTCTGTAAGAATTCATTAAAATATGAATAAAATATTAGGTCTGTTGAATATGACTTTGATAATTTTAATACCATGCTAATGGATGACTGAAACTTTTCCTACTTGGATTAGCAATTGATAAAAGTCAATGGAAACATTCATATTTTCTAATAAAGTAGAATTAATTAAATAAGATAGGGGCGTAGGTAAGGTTTAAATGCCTTGTTTTACTTCAATTCGTGTAATTTGATCAGTTGAAATAAAATAAAAAAAGTCAGTTTGAAATTTCAGTATCTGTAATGTCCTAAAATTTAACTCGTATTCCACGCCACTATCCAATGATGAATGATATAAATTATGAAAAATTGTTACTTACAGAAAGGGAGACGTTGTCATGGAAGTCAGGCATGTGGTGGTCGATTTCTTGTTTAATAGGGGGCTGAGGCTGAGACGTTGGAGTGATGGGTCTTCCACCATCCTCCAAATCACTCCCCAGTGTATTATTTAATTTCGGAATAACTGGGGGACTTGATTTGTAACTACATTGAGAGGATGCCTGTAAAATCAAATAATAACTTGATAAATTAATTGAAATTTCAAATAATTTCTTTAAAGTCGCATAGCAACAGTTAAAAAAATGTCCGTTGCACAAAAGTAAGCAAAAGTGTTTGCAGATTTCATCATACATAAATCAATATTTAGAAAAGGATATTCAGCCATTTGGCGATGCGTTAAAAATAGTTTTGATTTTCACTTCATTTTCAGCAATACCTAGTCATTTTTTAAATAAATATATTTGCATTTACAGAGTATAAAGACGCAATAAAAAAATAAAGCAAACATAAGTCCAAGTAGATAGATAATATTTATTAGGCTGACCCATATTACGCTACTGCTAAATAAATTGGATCAGAAAGTTTTTTACCATACACGTTAAGACAGCGTTGCGATTAATCTTATCTGAACAGCTGTACCAAGACAGAAATATATTAGCCAATTTTCAATTACATAAGAATATATTCATCTGTATTTTTTTAATCATTATTTGAGACCTCGTTACTAAAAGCTTGGGTTCAATACTAACCAAATAATGAAATTTTTCAAATTATATTGATTTATTAGCTTTTATTCCAGGTATGTCAGACCCTACTAGCCGAATATATCATAGATATGTGCGCTTATTTTATGTAATCATAAGAAATTGAAGAGAATAATCACACGCTAATCATTTTTGTTTGCAATACATACGAGAATCAAAAAATTACCGAAGATCAAACATAGTCAATTATTACGAATATTAAATGAATCAGACTATGGAGGAAAAAAATTATTTTGCTTTATCAGTTAATTCAAAGTCCTAGGTTGTGTAGAAAGCTAGTCTAAAGGAGACTCGATACGCGTTATTTCCTTGAATACGTATTGTAAGTTCCTTATTAAGACAGTAAATTCTTTTTCTAAGTTGTAAAGACTAATTTCTCCCATTTTTGAATATCAAACAATGAATATTAAAAAAATGATTAATAAAAAGCCAAAAAAAAAAAACAAACTGTAAATGACTATATTTGACCAAGTCACCAAGAAAAACATTTCATTACCTACATACCACATATGGAGAACATGTATTGTAAATATAAAACGTCTGTCATTCAAGTATTAAATAAAAACATTTGTAATATCAATTGAACAGAAAAATATGTGATTGGGAAAAAAAATTATTATGCCAAAAAATATTCTTTTCCCTCCGATCCAATTCCTCTTAAAAATTATTATTATTATTATTATTATTATCATTATTATAATTATAATCATTGTTATGATTGTTATTATCATTAATTAGTTTTGGATTTTGTTTCAAAAAATTTCCCCGTTTCGATAAAAATCAATCCGATCAAATAATGGTGATGAAAATTTTTGATAAGAATAAAAATAAAAGAAAAAAATGTGGAAAATAAAAGATAAAATTAACTTACCTGAGAATCAGACAAAAATCTTTCGCTCGGAGGCCCGGTAAGCGATACATCGTAACTTGTTGATATCTTTCGTTTCCTCTTTTCTGGATGGGATTGAGGATTTGGTGATTCGGTGTGCCTCGTACTCGTCTGTGTCTCAGGTTCAGGCGATGGACTTTTCTCTTCGGTTTTGTTATTTACACTATTATCAGTGAGTCCCCTAATTTGCAACGCTTCGGCAGTCTTGAGGAACATTGGTAACAAATGTTGACTAACATTTACTTCTCCCTTGTACATAAAGTGTAGTAAAGCCTTCATTTCAGTGTCGTTAACATCCTTTAAAAATATTATCGGATGAGGATGTGTATTCTGAAGGAATATATTCTCAAAGTACGGACTACACGCCGACAGTATAGTTTGATGAGCCTTGAATGTTTCGCCGACGCATGCCAAA
This sequence comes from Macrophya annulata, assembly GCA_963924015.1. Taxonomy (NCBI): domain Eukaryota; kingdom Metazoa; phylum Arthropoda; class Insecta; order Hymenoptera; family Tenthredinidae; genus Macrophya; species Macrophya annulata. The sequence goes on from OZ001260.1 coordinate 5,545,357, forward strand.
GTAACGTCGCAAAGTGCTTCGCGTGCTAGTAAAGAACTCAATACGTCCGTAAGGTTGGCGGGATGGTTGTTCCACCGGAGGCAATACTGTTGGTCCATGTTGTCTATCTCCAGTCCCAACCCTACAATCAAACTAACTGCGCTAAACTTCTGGCCCTATATTGGAAAAAAGAGAAGAAATAGAGAAAAAAAATAGGAGAGAATACAAAACGAGAAAAATGAGAGAAATAAAAGAAAACGAAAAGAAAAGAAAAAAGAACAAAACAAAACAAAAAAAAAAAAGAAGAAATGAATAAAAATAATATAAAAGATATGTAAAAATAAATGAAAGTGGAAAAAATAAAAAAAAAACAAGGAAAAATAAATAATTATGTACTTTGGGTGATTGTTTTCAAAATGAGGGGAATATTTGTTTATAGGGACACCCAGAAATCCCCCTTGCACACGGTATTATTAACTGAAGGGATAAAACTCGGCTAAACACTCACTCCACAATCTCTATTTCTTCCACACTGTGCAAACGTGCCACATTGCAATATAACTGTAAAACCCTTCAGGGTTCAGTGTGAGCTACTACACGTGTCAAAAACATATTTGCAACTCGACCTCGAAGCTAAGGAGGAACGCGATTGCGAATACTTTAAAATGCCACTAGTCAGGCTGTCGACGAGGTTAGAGTGGAAATTGCGTCGCAATATACACCACCCACGAATATGTTAATTCGTTGTATTTTCGGAGTAAATGTTTTCGAGAATGTCACTATTCGCGAAGCTTGGTCGCCATTGTAGCCTGTGCATTTCTGGTATACGATCATTCGCGAAAAATTTCGGATTTAATATTATAGAGGTTAACGCTATGCGCGGTTTATAGGAGGCGCATTTTATTACGGAATATCTACGTACAGTTAACACGAGGCACGTTGTGTATTAAAAAATATCGATGGTTTGTTGATATACGGAAAATTACTCACCTTTCGCAAACTTTTTGCCATTACAACGCCACCCGACCCTTAACATCCACTGCCATATCAATCTACTAATGCCTACGAGTAAGGCCTTATTTTTAAAATACTTTTGACCTTCGTGCATCTGCCGAACCAGCAGTGAAAAGGGCGCCGAAATTCAAACGTCGTATACGACGCGACATCGCGCCGTTACGTCTATTAACGCCGTTATTCCACGGTACGTTATCAATTTTCATATATTTTATAACACATTTTCTTAATTCATTTATTTTCAAATACATATCGTCGACGGGATTTTTTTTTTATTTTTCTTTTCGTTATATTTTTAATAGTACCACCGTTTCAGGTAGAAGTTAACGATTTTACTTGTGAATACAACCTTGATTCAAAATTCAATCGCTCAATTAACTAATAATCAAAATACATAATCTTCTGTTCTTCATTGTTGATCTTCGTTGTTGATCTTCGGTGATGAGTTGTTGCTCGATTAAATTACTCAAAAAAATACGCAACACACTACACATACATATATCTATACATGATAGCAGAATAATTTCACAGAAATGTAATTTATAGTAGTATAAGAAATATTTTTACTATCTCCCAACGTCGTTTCGTCTTACGAATATATCTATATATCTTTTGCAACATTTTAATCAAAAACAACGCGATAACACATAAATATCTATATTTCATATAAAAATGGCACATATTTCATCAGATATATTTAATCAAATATCAGATATCAACACGAGCGACGTAATAAACGTTTAATTTCATTTATTTTTTTTTTTTTTCTTTTCTTCGATGTAAAAATGTCATCATAACATTTAAAACGCCTGGTTGATATCGTGAATTTCCAGCCGCGGGGTGTGGTAATAAATAATGTATAATAATACAAGCAACGCGCGCCGTTTGAAAAGAGCGCATTGTTACCTGGTTTACTCAAATTCATGGACATGAAATTTTTAGCGGCTCCTTAAAGCCGCGAGCCTATGGGACGCTGGGGATGAAATTGGCGGCAATCTGGATGTCTGACTTGAAACTTTCTTCTGTGCAGAATCTTCCGTGATGATTTAGGGGTTTATTTATTTATTTATTTATTCATTTATTATTTTTCTGTTTTCAAAACTCTCAACAAACTGTCTTTTAATAATAATAATAATAATAATAACAACAATAATAATAATGATAATAATAATAATAATTATTATTAAATTGATAATAATAATGAAAAAAGAGAAGATTGCACTTGTATTATTCAGCTCTTCTCACAACTTGTTAGATAATAATTATTTTCTCTTTTTATTTAAAAAATTTCTTTATTAATGGGTATCACTCTAATGAAATAAAAATATAATATATATATATATCGATACAACCGCTTAAATAATAACGATTAATATATATTTTCGATCTGAAAAGACCATAAGCGATGCACTTTCAAACTTATATATGAATATCATGAAATAATTGTGATCGCGTCGCGTTCTATCGTTTAAATCCAGATAGTAGCGTAAGTATAAGGTATACGCGAACGGGGGTTGTTGCGCACGAAGTGCACGCCGCGGAATGATGCAGGGATGTGTTGGCTGCAGCCGCACATCCCCTCTAATGAATGCACCAGGCATGTGCGAAGGATTTTATGTGCACCACCTCCACTTCTACCACCCTCCGAGTCACCCGGACCAACCAACCCCTATCAACACCGCCCCACAATCCGGGACTCGGTGTTCGCGGATCCATCCGACGACGGGGGTACGAAAAGCGAACCAACGGACAGGTACTGGTAGGTAGGTACGCAGGTAGGTAGGTAGGTAGGTAGGTACAGGGTATATGGTGCAACTAGGTGCTAACAACAATCGAACTCTCAACGGGCCAGCGTTATAGTTGTTGCATCTCTGTACACCCGCCTAGCTGCTACCCTGCGATCTGAACTCGGGCAGAAAATCTAGCGAGGATATAATACACGTATTATATAGCACACTAGCAACCCTTGCAACGCCCTAGCTACCGTTGCCTTGACAGGTATAGGTATGCTAGCTGATGCCACCTGAATGCCGTATAGCATATATTGTTCGGAAACTCACAACACTGGGCAACAGTTGCTTGCGATTCCTCAGACGCGCTTTGAAGATGCTGTTATACGTGTCACGTAGACATTTATGATTTATAATAATATACCTATGTGCAGATATTCGATATATACCCGATTCGAGTACCTACCTCTACACATCATACACATGATATCATGTTATTATATTGGAAGCGAATTTTCGCTATTTTTTTTCTTCTGTACTCTTGAAGCTTTACTTGGAATTCGGATTGCAGGAGATGAACAAAATGTTTTCATTTGATATTGTTTGATAAAGGTTCGAGTGCTAACTGCATGATGTACAGTTTTCGTTTGATAATATATTTGATGAATTTCAGGGATATCAGATTCACAAATTAACTACATGCATACTTAGATACCGATTGGAGTATCTTATTGAAATTGTTTATGATATTGAGTATATGATTATTAATACATACACGTAGATAGTATTATCATCGAAGATCTTATGAAAGAAAAAAATAAATGAACCTGTAAAGACTACATATACATATACATATAGAGTATACGTGTTCGATCATGTTTTGCAATTAATATGGCATGATCCCTGAAACCATCATATTTAACGTAACTTAACGTGACGCACCGACACGTCGCACGGTATTACCGCATTACTACCCCCATTCCGCAGGCCCTATATATTGATTAATATGCTAGCTGAGTAAAATGTGAGTTTATAATATTGAAAAGTGCGGTTTCAGGATGGCAAAAAATATATGAATGCGAAATAAGGTAGAAGAATTTTTTATATTATCAACAGTCAAACTTTATTACTTACATAATGGTTTAAAGTATATTATACATATATACAGACCTACACGTATATATATATATATAATTACTAATTAGATGAGTGTTAATAAATTATACGAAGTTTCTTTCAGAAAAACGTCAATAACTGATCATATAATGTATATAATGTATAATTTACGATTTTCTGGTTTATATTTTGTAAAAAATGATGAAGGAATCATACATACGTATATGATATCTTGTATATTCGAATTAGTGGTTAAAGATATATAAAGAATATACTTTCCTATGCAAAGATCTATCTACATCGAATAACTCTGGTCGTTATACCTTTGACATTTGTACACGACTACGAATTCCTTATATATATATATATATATATATACATATATATATATATATATATATATATATATATATATATATATATATATATATATATATATATATATATATATATATATATATATATATATATATATATTTATAACCTACCTGTACCTTGATGATTATATAACCCGACAACTTGGTAATGTGTACCGATCTTGTGTAACTCCTTTATCGCTTAATAGTGATCGAGGAATAATCATAGAAAATTTTTTTTTCACTCCTTAGCTAGTCATAATATAGAATTGTGCAAGTTCAAGGGTAGATATCGAGGGAAAACCTTCAAGTTATTAATCTATATATGTATACATGTATATAGGCTCATATACCTATTATTTATACTTTAGATGCAATCTGCAATTTGTACCAGAGTCTCAATTACACGATTACGCGTGTTGCATACAATTACAGTAGTACAGTTAATATAACAATCCCTAATTGAAGCCTAGATAAATGATATCGATCATATAGATCTTGGGCACTTGTACTCTCCCGGTTATTTCATCGGTATAAGCCTGCAAGCGGAAATAATTTTACCCTAAAGAAAATTTGAATAAAATCGAAAAAGACGATATAGTTTTTAGGTATCAAAAGCAGACGGATAACGTTATTTTGAGCGACAGGTAGCTCACGAGCTATTATCAACATGTAGTATACGGCTATAGCTGCTTGTGGGTGGTTCGCGGAGTTGGGAACTGGAAACGAGGCGAGGACTTCCGATAGCGGCTGAAGAGGGGGAACGGGATGGATACACGTGCCGTGCGAGAAGGAGAGCCAATTCTCTCGTGGCAACTGTGTTGATTATATGCGAAGAAATATACGGACTTCCTTCTTCATTATAAGCTGAAGTAGTTACAACTGTATACTATATAGTTATGTATGTAGTATTATTTGATAAATTTGCCATTCAAAAATGGGATCGAATATCACCGGAGGGTATATACAGGCCATCGCTCGTTATTAAGAATCTCCGATTTTCCCGTTTATCAATAATAAACCAGTTTAAAATGAAAAACAATCATTATTATTCAATGTGGATATATATATAATTTACAAATTACAGGCTTGCATCGATGTAGGAAACTTTATAGTTTATTTATAAACGAACTGATTATTTTTCATCACTAACCGTGAAAATATCTCCGATATTTTAGAGACTGCTCTGCCGACTTTCCAATCGAACTTTATATATTTTCTATAAGATTATCTTGAAAACTTACTTATAGTAAAGTATATAGGCAGAAGTATAGGTATACCGCGGGGATACGGATCTTGCGCTGAAGCAAAGATTTTGAGTACACTTTGGTACTGGTATAATCGTATATGTATATATATATATATATATATATATATATATATATATACATATATATATATATATATATATATATATATATATATATATATATATATATATATATATATATATATATATATATATATATATATATATATATATATATATATATATATATATATATATATATATATATATATATATATATATATATATATATATATATATATATATATATATATATATATATATAAAGTTTCTAGTATTATATACATATAGGTAAGATGAAGTTTGGTTCTATACACCAACTAAAAACCTTCAATCAAATCATAATATGTCCATATAGCTGTTACGTATGCATATGGAAAATATAGTTGAAGCAGTGCGAAGCCTTTTAAAATTCTGAAAAAGGTCAATCACTGGAGACCCGAAGAACAAAAGCCAGAAATACATGAATTACAATGTCTTTCAGCTGTATACATATCTCGCGCTCAGCGAATGCATAATGCATTCGATTCTTGGTCAGATATCGGGGCGGTAATAGTATATAACGTCAAAGAGGTATATGGTGGATAATTTAAACCTTGAAAAATTCAAATTTCGGACATCAGTAGAAGGCGAGTTAATATTATATACCTATAATGTTGTAGAACGAGTTTACGGAGAAATTTTTTTCATCCAATATACATATACATATATGTAATATATTCATATGTGTTACAAAATCGCAGTACCTATACTATAATACATGTATATTATAATACTATTTGAGATCGCTGCACTTTTCTTTCATTCTTTCTCCACTGAACCGTCTCTCTCCCGTCATATTTGCCACTCTGCATCTGCATTCAACGCAATTTCATACCTTCTTACGTCACCGTGCATTGTTCAGGCTCCAAAGGTATGTTCATAGCACGTACTGCAGGAAAAATTTACTCATACCTACTGCTTCTAGGATCGCATACATCTATGTATGTATGTATGTACGTACCTATAGCTATAAGTACATCCATACAAAACGTATGTATGTACATACATACATCTTTTTTGTCTGTCTCGACTGGCTTCCTACCGTAACTATATCTATATAGTCCCTACCCACCTCGTGTAATTATTGTAATCAGAGTTTCTGTATTTAGGTCAATAAAAAATAAAAATAAAAATAAAAAAAAATAAAAAAACGAAGAAAAATAAATACAAAAAAATAAAACTACAAAAATAGAAAAAACTTATTCACGGGTCAAGAGTCCGCGCGATAAAATTGATTCGGTACAAACATATTACATATCTATAGCGTACGAAATTCTTAGACGCAAAAATAGACGAGAATATAATTAAAAATCACTTTACGATTTATCGATACCAAATGTTATGATCTTGTTTGACCTTTTCACTCGTAAAAATGTAAAATTTTCGAAAGGCGTTTTTAGAGAAGATTTGCAATGATCAAGCTCATATAACGAGTAATTTCGAGGTGTCGTTTTTTATTTTTGAAATAAATAAATTTAAAAAAAAAAAGTTGACGAGTTACGAGTAGCCAGATATTAGCGTTAGTAGATACCGTAGAGGTTTAGAATTTTAATGATCAAATCTACACCTGCAGAAGAACGTTCAAAAGTAATGATCACAGATAGTTAATTTTCGTCTAACTCCTTGCTATATCCACGGTTGTAATGTTTTAAACTTTGAGTTGCATCTGAACGACGCTAGGATATCGTGATAGGGAAATAATAGATTGAAGCGCACGGTATTTTTATGGGTAAATCGATGCTGCAGAGCGAAATGTATAAGGGCGATAGTCAAGCCGTGTAGATAGAGAGTGGGGGAAGCGCGGATCCGGGCTTTGCGCTCAGCATATGACCTTGAACGGTGAAAACAAGTGTGGATATACATCGACGTATATGTTATACTCTAGGATAGTATTGTCCGTGCTACACGTGTACCACCACATATACCAAAAGTATATATGTCATACACGTGCATATAACGACATTATATGTAGATTTCTATATAGGTATAGCTTCTCCATCCGTAACGATGGCAACCTAGACCTTGTTTGCTTGCGATGCCTAGGCCTAGAGAGTGCCCATAGTGACAACGCTTTGAAGTTTGACCAGATCATGTCTGTACCTGTTTCGTGGTCAGCTGGAATTGTAACGGCCCCTCCGACCGCACCTAGACCCAGATACCCGCGACGAGTTGGCTTAAAGGCTGATTTATAAAACTCAATGATTGTAACTCAATAAGCAACGTGAATAAAAAGATTATAGTCTTTGGGATTTGGGTATAACATTTAATATTTATTTTAAATATTTTATGTATAATTCGTGCTCGATTATCGATTCAGGACGACGATTCGAAATTTAGATATTATAATATTTTATCGACGTGGTTACAGTTTTTCTATATGTATATGGGATTTTTAAATGTTGTAACACTTTTGAAAAACCGCTGAAATATGCTAATTTACCGGTTAAAGACATGACGGCTAATATAATTATATCTGTACAATATTCAGGTTTTGCAAATGTTGTAACATCTTTTTCAGCCGGTTATATTTATAGTAGCGAGTTGCAGTGTGGATATTGCAAAGCTTAATTACTATACTATATGTTTTATCAGCATTCTGCGTGCATAAATATTATATATTATTTGTAATTACATGTTACACTTAATTGTAAAATTCAAAAGGCATTTTTATACCGACATGACGTTGCGGTATTTCTCACATATTATCAGAGAACTAAATTTTATCGCTGTTTTAATCTTACAGCTGCTAGATTAGCGTAATATCATATGCGTATGAGCCTGTTTCTGGCAAATTGTTAAGTATAATAATATGTATACGTATACAACGAAAGTATGTATACTAGTAAAAGAGGAATTACTTGGAACTGACGTCCCGTTACGTAAACCGTTCGTCCCTATAAATATATTTTTCAAATGAAGGAATTGTAAGGTACAGTTACGCTTTCTGCACAAACCGTAATGTCCCTTATGCCCGCATACATATTGTTATGATTATTCTTCAGAAAAAAAGTTTAAGAATTCGACAGACGACGAACGAGGCTTATAACTGCCAAATAAAATAGCCAAGCTAAAGTTCAGATAATTTCATTAAATTTCATAGTTCATACTAAATTAGCACAGTGAATCTTGCATACAGTGTTGCGAATGCTGAATACTAAGGCTCAATAGTATTTCTGTCACCTTGAAACAGCAATTCAAAATTCGTGACGCGTATCTAATAATCAAGAGTCCTGCCTTACCGACATCAGCAATCCGAATATGGAATCTTTACAAAGAATTTAGAGTTACCATCTCACCGTGATCAGATAACAATTTACATTTGTTGGTGTATAAAAAAAAAAAAAAACGACTAAATGAAAACAAATCGATTATCTTTGTGTTTGATTTTTAAAAACTTTTCAACATCAGATTAGGACAAATTGATTTTTTTGGCGGTCGGTAAGTTGGTAACCGCCAAACGCGTTATTGATTATTTTTAGTCCAGTTTGTAGACAACGATTTATTAATCTCGAAATAAATGTAGTAAATCATGTTTTTAATAATCATGAAATAACGAACAAAGTCTTTGACGAAAATCGATTCCCAAATAAATTTTCAAACTGGAATATCGTCTCTAAACTTTTGGACATTTATTTGAAAATGTACAAGTCTTCGATTCAGGTGGCATTATTTTCATGTTTGCGTAGAGTGTGGGGACGCGCGTGAATGGTACTTTAACTGAACGTCCGACGTTTATCTGAGGCGATGTAGAGCCAAGTGTGTTTGTTTTAACGTGATGTTTCATTTCGATAAAATGACCTCACGACAGAGTGACAATTCGTCATTAAAAATGTATCCCGTCGTTCATACTAAACTAAAACATTTAACCTGTACAAACTGCAAACACGCCTTCTCGTCTCGAGGTACGTATTAATGAAATTTTCTTAATTTACATGCCGGGTTATGAACCCTTCTCGTACACACATGTACGTAGAATCTTTTCATCTGATCTAATCTATTCTATCCTATCCTATCGAATCTATTTGTTTACAACTGTATTTCTAACCTAATACAATTTGTTATTACATTTTCGATAAATTTTCCTATATAATTACAATGTAAATATCTACTTCACGTCCCGATTCATTTGTTACATTTAGTTTTTGTCACTTTCTCCCTTTCAATCAACGAATATTCGACGCCATCTAATCTTTAGCATCCCACGTGCGTCAAATGTATACTATGTATACAAACATTTGACTTTGTCTTTCTTCTAACATGTAAAACATGGCTACTAGATCCTTGCGTAAATTATGCAAGCAAACAATAAATGTTGTTACACTTCGAGTGTCATCAAAGAAAGACACGTGGCCGCAATTTAGCATTGAATATAAAATATGGTATATTGATTTGCTAAAATAACGCGAAAATTTTATGTGTATTACCCATGATTATAATTCGCGCAAAATTTCCGGCCTTCCTTTTTTCTTTTGCCAATTATATCGAATTCGCGTAATTGAAGACATTTTTTTTTTACTGATGCTGATTTTACATACCTTTGTTTTGTTTTTTTTTTCATTTATCTTTCAGGGGTGCATCAGTTTCGCGGAAAGGTTCCTTTTCTGCTAGAATGTGGACATGCGATATGCGAGACATGTGTCAAGACAACTTCGACCAAAACTTGTGCAAGTTGCGGTATAGTTTATCCGCAGAATCTCAACGAACAAGGAACGATTTTGGTCAACTTATATCTATTGGGATTAATGAATTCCAGTCAATCTGTGGCCAATTCTACAGAACCAAATATTGAATTTCAACAACCGATGGCAGCACGGTTTAAAAAATCTATATCCGAAGATCTAGGTGCGTTGGAAATTGAAGAACAACATTATTAACAGCATTTAGATGTGCTTCAACAATATCAACTCTCCTTATCACAGGGTCGACTATAACTTAGAGGAATTCGATTTAAAACTCAGAATATAGAATAATAGAGCATTTAATATCTTTTATAATAATCAATTTAACTGTTTCGACTAAGTATTTCCTTCTGTGCAGCACTCTGCACTGAAATATAAAACGTATTCACTTTACAAATTGCAGATTACTTCATATTTAAATGAAATATGAAAAATTTACGATTATTGAGGCTAGTTTTATTTAAGGAAACAGTTTCCATCGCACAAAGTAGATAAATATATTTAAAATCGTGTGAAATAGTTGAATATTTTATCTGATTTTGATAATCTAGAGAAGTTAGAGAAGTAAAAAAAATTGAAAGGTTGTAAAAGCCCTGTTTAAGCAAGGTTTTATTTATTATCTCTAAGAGTAAATTAAGCGACGCCAAATTTCCTCATTTTGATTTAGTAATTTATTATTTAGTATAGCTAAAAATGAAAGAGGAAATATTATTTTTAAATTAATTTCTAATAACAATTGACGATGAGTTTTTCTTTTTCTTTTGTTAAATTAGAACACTGTTCTGAATGCGGTCTAAAAGCAGAGTTTCGATGTCGTCAATGCGAGGTTTTTTTCTGCAATTCATGCTACGCAAAGGTTTGTGTTAAAATTTTAATCGGATGAAATAAATTAGATTTTCTAATTTTTGTAATAATTAATTATTTTTATTAAAAGTTATTTCGTTTAATTCAGATTGGACAAATTCAATAATTGATAAAATAACAAATTCCAAAGTAAAGTAACTGGATGATTATCGATCAATCTTTTATCAAATCAAATATTAATTTTTGTGAAACAGATTCATGGAAGAGCTCTGCAAAATCATCAAAAAATATCACTGACTGAAAACTTCAGTGAAATTTACAACTTCCTAACAACTAAATGCGAAATGCATCCACTTGAGATTATTCAATTTCACTGTACTCAATGTGACGTACCTACCTGTACACATTGCTTGCTGTTAAATCATCAAGGCCATAATATAGTGACACAATCCCAAAAGGTTTGTTTTTTTTATGTTATTATTATTTTAATTAAACTTTATTTTATTTAATTGATTAATTTTCGTCTATTTTTTGCCTCGTATTCTAATCTAACATCATGAATTATTATTTATGTGCAAAATGAAGCTTTTTTTTTTATAAATTCACAAATAAGAAAAGCTTCACAATTTATACTTTCTTCGAATTCTTTTCTCAATTTTAGTTTCATTAGGTTTGTTTATTATTTTCATAGATCGACGAGTCGAAACCACAGATTGATGAGGCGATTGAAAAACTAGCTGAGACTTTGCAGCGAGTTAGGATGACTGAAAAGGTAAGAAAAATTTATCTCCATTTTTTTAAACGCTTTCATTGAACAATTATGACTTTTATAAGTGTATACATTGTACGTGTGCTTATTCATCCATTGAATAACTTTAGAAAATATTTGATGGGAAGATAGGACGGGAAAGGAAATTACACTTTTTAAAATTAGCATTATTATCAAGTAGACCGAATTTTCGATCTGAATGAAATTTCTGTCTTTATTTATAAAAGAAAATTTCCTATTTGTAATAAACTGCATCACAATGTCAGTTTATTTTGTTTTTTGGGTAGAAATAATAACTGCATATAATATAGAAAATGAATAAATAACTTTATTCAACAATAAGGTAACAAAACTAGTAAAAGAAGCTTAGGTACTCTCGTAGAATAAATTTACTTGACTCAATTAATGCCTTGGATACACACACTCTTGCCTCCTTAATTTTGGCAAATAAAAATCCATTGAAATTTATTGCAAGTAGAATAAAATCATGCGGATATAGAGGAATTAGTTTTTTTTTTTTTTTTTTTAATATTTTAAATATTGTCAATGTATCGAAGGCACTAGAGTGTAAATGATATCAGTGTAAAATCCGATTAGTATAACGATTATTATCACCTTCACCGTAAATACCTACTTTATCTGTGAAAAAATAATCTTCTCGCATTCCGATCTTTGATAAAAAAAAAATAAAAAAAAATTTATTCTTTCTAGACTCACCAGTAGCCTTTAGAATATGTATTAAATAAATTTCAACGAAAAGAATGGAGGCTTGTCACTATCTCACATAAATAATTAAGTTATAACAATTATTATGACTAGAGGGGCTGGAAAAAAAAAACGTTTGAAATTTTTTATTAATTTTTTTTGTTTTGTCATAATCACGCGCATTTAATTATTAATTGGATCTCGATTAATGACGCGGATATAAAATTTGGTCGAAAATTGGGAAATTAAAAATTTTTTTTTTTGTTTTTCCAAAAATTTTTCTGACCTCTGTTTTAATCCTTTAATTATTACTGATTACTGAGGAAAATAAATATTCTATAAAAAGTGAGATTTCAATCTAATATTACGTTTTTTTTTTTTTTTCAATATATGTCTCTTATTCGATATCACTGCTGTCTATCTGAACTTGCGGACTGTTTTTAACTTTATTCAATTCTTCTTCATGTTTCCTCAGCTTTTTCTCTTTTAATTTTGTTTCCATTTCCTTAAACTTTAATTCTAAATATCGATCCACTTCCGGCCCGCTAAAATCTTCCGGAAATTTAGGCATTACTGGAAGAATGTATTTGTATAATCTCTCGTTTAGCACGTAAAGCTGTGTCGTTGATTCGCACTTCACGTTGAACCACCAATCGCAAGTCAAAGCTACTTGACTAAAAATCGTTCCGTTTGGACACAGAAATGAAGACTTTCCACCGTTCAAGTCACAGTAATGCCAGACCTGCGAAAAAAGGAGAAAAAAAAAAGTTAGAATTTATTAAAAATTAGGATTATTTAGAATTAGCTTAAAAAATAAAACGAAGAAAATTAAAAATAGAAAACAAATTTCACAATATGGATGGTATTAAGTTGTCTTTGAAAAACATCGTCAGTTTTTGATATCTGAAAAAATCTTTCAAATTATATCTGAAAAAAAAAAAAATACATTTCGGTCTTCCACTTCGCAGATTTGACAAATTTAATGAAATTTAAATCTAAAAAAAAATTTTTTAACAAGTCTCGAAGCAAACATGTCCGACTTACTTGACATCCGGTATCAGGATCTCCAAAGAATCCTTTATATCTCTGAGTAGTACAGCTGAATGAAGTTTTCGGTATAGTTGCATAAGCCGGATAATCTACATCCGGTTTTCCCCTTGTAGCACCGTACTTAACAGAAGTAGGTGGAAAGTTTTGAGTATGTGATGAGACTCCATCAGGTGGTGGATAATTAACAGCAGGTTCTTCAGTGGTCAAAGGAATGGCAATCATTTCATTATTTCCTAAAATATCTTTGTCTAATTCATCGTTAATTTTGTAACTATTCGGTGTTGTAGATTCAATAAAATTCGGGTTTTCAGACTGTTCAACTGTACTCTGGATTTTAGTAGTCGGATATTCCTTCGATCCAACATCGATTATATTCACATGATACGGTCCGTTATTTAACTCTGGTCTTATGACCGGTTCGATTTCATCCTGGACTACAATCGGTCTAGAAATTCCCTCGAAAGGTTTTTTAGTTTGAACATTTGGTCTCACATTACGATTCTCGTATTGTACATAGTCCCCATACTTAGGCGACGTATTCGTCGGTACCACAGCCTGACGAAACGGAATTTCGTTCTTTGACCCGCTGTTCAAAAGTCCAAGGATTTCAACCAGAGTCTTAATACTCTCATCGATATTATCAGCGTTCAATGTTTCCGGTAGCCGATTAGTCAGCTGAAGACTTTTTACAATATGATTGAGATTAATGTTCGGTTTACGCGGTCTTGAATACTGAGGTGGTTCCGATAATCTAAACGGCTCTGGTGTTTGTGGTCTGAAAAATCTTAAAGGTTCGAATTCGTCGGTTGAAAATCCCTGTTCTCTTTCATGGTCAAATTTAAACGGGCTTTGAGTCGGTCTTTGATAAAAATTAGGGTTAAAATTTTGCTTAGTTATAATCGGAGATTTCAGGATCTCTTTTCTCAATAAAATATCCCCGTATTTAGGGGTGAAGGTAACAGTAGTCGGTCTGATCGTCGTGAATTGTAACTGCTGTTGTTCGGTATTAAAATTTGAAACGACACCAGATGTTGTAGCTGTTGTTGTCTGAGTTAAGGGTGGCCTTGGAGTTCGAAATCTCTGATAAAGCAAGGTCTGATAATTTTCGAAGTTTGATTTCGCGTTGTGAATAACTGGCGTGAAGTATTCCTCATTGTCCATATCTTTTGGATCGTATTGAACAGACGGTATGAATTTATTTTGTTGTATTAAGGGACTGACGTAATACTGGTTAACGTTTTTTATATTTTTATTATTATTATTATTTTTGTTCAAATTATTGCCCAATATGTTGCCAGGCGCGTTGCTAATTCTAGACCCTGAATATTGAAACCTTCTTTTTGTAATCGGGGGAATAATTCGGCTTTGATAAGACGGCGGTGATTTTGATTGAGGAACGTAGTTGTTCGAAAGGTAATAAGTCATGTAGGGTATAAGCCTTCGATATCTTTCTCTGAATGGTGTCTTTTCGGAAATAGAAGACAAGTCCTCATCATCTTCGAGCGTTGTTTTAGTCAGATTTTTCCTCTCTGATGAAGCCGAGCAATTTTTTGTCGACCATAACGCTGAAAAATGAAGAAAACAAATGAAAAAAAAACTATATAATATATATATATACAAAAAAAAAGTATATTGAAAAATATCGAAATAAATGAATAAAATAGTGGAGAAATATTCCAGCTATAGTGTTTACGTATGCGTAAAATTTTTATTTTATTTGTTTTTTGCTTCTCAATTTTTTATACAAACCGATTATTCTACGTGGCAATCTGTAACAAAGAGTGCAGTAGTCTGTTGCACAGAGGTATGTACATCAAAGAGAGTTTATAGGTGTACCACGTAGGCAGCCGCGAATTCAATTGGGATATAAATAAAAAAAAAAATCAATAAAAAAAAAGGATGAAATAAAAATTCGAAAAAAAAAGAAATAGATAAAAAACGAATACTCTCCGTGTGCAAAAAAATTTTTTTTTTTTTTTCTTTTTTTTTTTTTTAACTTATAAAAGGGATTTAGTCCACATGTACTGTGATCGAATATTGAAGGGATAAAGGATAGGCGAAAAAGCGAGAGAAACATTTCGGATTTTGAAATAGGATTTTTATGTCATGAATATTTTTTAAGCCAGTTTCAGTTTCAGTTTTGATTTTATTGTATTTTATTTTTACTTTTCGAAGCGGAATGTAATTAAACTGTTTTTTTTTTTTTTTTTTAATTTTTTTATTTAGGGAGAAATGTAATATCGTATGAAGAATATTCGTATAATATATTTAGGTAAAGGTATAAATTCTATATACATGTCATATACATATATACATATAATATAAATATGAAAACGTTGGTAATTGAAACGCTGGGAACATTTTAGCGAATTACACACGGTGAGAATATCCGCTATACATATGCAGTTCATACACGTATCTACGCCCTAATTAAATTCTCCCAACTTCCTACAGCTACTGCTACTTCTACTGATACTGATACTGGTACACTCGCGTTTCTGAATTACTACGTTTTACCTATTCCGTTTGGAACAATTATTGTCCAAGATCCCTTAAAGTTTTCCACCAAATATTCGACCGAATTTACTTACGTCAATATATACCATAAAAATTAAAAATATATTTCTTACGATTATTTCTTGTGAAAATTATTCAACTCCGTTACATTATTTCGTTATATATATTAATCTTGGTTTATTTCTAACTTTACATCGTGTATAATACAGTTTTATCTTAAATTTTTCAAATTTTTTTCCTGAGAAAATACATGATCTTTTTTTTTTTGCCATTTTTCATTTCATTGTTTCATTACTGATTCGTTTTACTACTACGTGGCTTTTTGCGATCGGGCCTAAACCTGGGATTGGTATCCCAGCGGGAGGTAGGTGGTCTAAAACGATTGAACTTTTCACTTGCAGGCAGTCACGTGCAGCTAACCAATCGATTCAAAGTACTTACTAAGCAATTGCTAATTCATAAATATGTCAGTATAATTGACAAGCCTTTGTCCGATTTATTCTTGAATAGCTAACATTACGTTATGGTAGGTATATTAGTCAGCGTTACAGAAATAGAACACGATTATTATTTTAGCTCATTGAAATTCTGTAAAAGTAGTTAATTTACTTTTTTTTTAAATTTTTTTATTTACTTCTTTCTTTTTCATATAAATCGAAAGACTTGATTTTTTCATTTCATAATATTCATTATGCATAAATCAGGTAAAGGTGTCCAATAATTTACCGTTAATTTGTTTCCTGATCACCTTTGATAATAATCGATGACCGAATCGATAAACTTGGAACTTCCGTGTTGGCATGAACAGCGTGCATTGAGGTGGTGACAAATTGGCCCTTTGCCATGTTCAAGTTTCCGAAAATAAACTTTCTCCTAGGAGGTAAATAAGGATCGAATCCTTCCTTGCACCTTTAGAAATTTCAAGATAAATTTTCAGTAAAATTTCAATGCAAAAATACGACTGAAGCTAATCTGAAGAATGAGACAAGGTTATTCAACATTTTCCATCGATTATTGTAACAAAATACAAAAATAAAATAAAAAATACAAATTTAATTGATATTAATTACTGTACGCGTTAAACTACTCGATAAATAACTTGTCCAAGTTGGAGATAAGCGATCGTATAAAATAGTATAATTTATACTTGGAAAGCTGTGCATAAGAGGAGATAAAAGCGAAAATTGTTTCGTAAGTCTCGTAATATAACGACCGACGACGTGTGGAGGAGAAAAACTCAGACTATTTCCGGTACCACCTTTCATCCACTTTCTCGTAAGTAGGTATGTACGTACGCTGTGTAGGTGCAACGAGTAGGTAATAATAGCCCCTGCGATCAACCGAGGCCCGGTTCAAATAATAAGACTGGAGAAAACGCTTACGAGTTAATTTAACGTCTCTATCAACGTTACATTATTTTATTTAAGTTACCTAATTACAGAATGTTTATTTCTTATTTTTTTCTTAAACTTCATTCTCAGTTCTATAACATCTTTTACATTTTTTTTTTTTTTTTTTTTGTCATCGACAATTTACCGAAGGCAAATAACCGAAGTGATAGCAGGCTTTCGTGTATTTTTTTTTTTCAATTTTTCTTTCGAAGTGGAGAAATTTTTGAGGTCAATTAACCGAGTTTTCTGGTTAGTTAAGGTTGAGGCTGGGTTTTTATTATTATTATTTTTTTGTTCTCTCGAGATCTTGGAAACCGCGATGCTCTAAATTCAAAGGCAAAACTAGACGTAAAAACGGGTTATAACTTTCATGGCAGTTTTCTTATTACGTTATTTTATTGCCTGGACTGACCTTAACCGAGAAAATATGTCGATCTTGAACTATTCATATAATCTTTACTCATTCGCGAGCAGAAAATTAAATCTTTTAATTAAAACGACCGTCATGTTTAATTACCGTGATAAATTGATTTGAAAATTTCATCAAGAACAAAAACAAAAAAAAAGAAAAAAAAATTGGTTCGTCATAATTTTCAAAGTATTTGGACTATTTTCAAAAATGATAAAATTTCAGTTTTATATTTACTAATTTTCTCTTTGTCAGATTATCGATATTTCACTTATTTAAGTATATTCGGATACCTAAGTAGACATTATTATAATACTTATCATAAAGTAACGAGTGAAATTAAACCCGTATTGGGTTAGTTGGTTATTCGACTTTCTATTTTCTCGTATACCTATAATAAATACCGTTATTCATCGTCACAAATATGTGACATAAAGATACTTAAAGAGTAAAATTCCCCGATGTAGGTAAGTGAATTATTATTTCCAGTTTTGCTGTGAAATAATTAATGCGGTAAAAAAAAAAAAAAAGTTTCTTCAAGAACAATTAAAATACGTATAAAAATAGAAAGAAAAAAAAAAAAACCAAGTAGAAATATCGAATAAATAAAATGACTGATTAACTGATTGGAAAAATATTTATCCATAAATCGACTAACATATATTTGCTTACCTTCAATATTAGTTAAGTGGAGAAAGTTATAAATAATTTTCTCGTATAATGTAGTCGAGTGATTAATAAATTTTCGGAAATTCGAAGGAATGAATAATGATATCGCAATGTTGAATTTAGGTATAATTTACGGGTATGTATATAATATTCGAATTTTAAATACTTTGCAAATTATTATAGGAATAATAAAAAACAAAAAAATAAATAAATGAAACGATACGGAATAGGGTAAAAAAAAATAATAATAATAATAATAATCCAAGTGTAATTTGAAGCTTCACAAATTCTCTTATATGTATATATATATGTAATATACATATAGGAACCCACATATGTGTTGCAGACGTTTACTACGTGCTGTACAAAAGAATCTCGTTTCTTGCGGTTTTGTTGCGGTAACTTGAGGCGAAACGTGTTTCCTATGCTAAGTAGGCAAGCTCGTTTTATTCACTGCAGTTATGTAGGTATAAGGTAGAGGTAGGCAGGCAGCTAAAGTGTGTATATATGTTTGTACGTATTATAGACACATACGGACTCAATTCCGTAACGTAACGAAATCTGTAACGCAGTGCAACGCAATGCAACGCGATTGCAACGCAATTTAAAGCAACGTGTAGACCAACTCAACGCAAATCTTAACAGAACTGGGCAAAGCGATTCTTACCTGACATGCTTGACTGCCTTTTTCATCCTTATAGATCTACGCACGACTGTATTTATAATGTATATCCACATATACAATAACATCGAAGAGGGAAACCTTGCACGTCATACTTGATCAAATTTCTCTCGCGAATAATTAACGTTATAAAAAAAAAAAAAAAATATAAAGAAATGAACAAAGAATGATAATTAACCCTTTCAATTACTATAGGTATTCGATATTTTAATTTGAAGAAAATTTTCAAACAATATCGTGAAAAAAAAAATCAACAAAGATTTTTCGATTATCTAAATAAATTTTTCGTATATACAAATTTGATCGAAAAATTACTTTATCTTGTTGAACAGAAAGAAAAGATGAATGAAAATTTTTTTTTCTTTTTGTTTATTGAACCAGCTTCTTTTTTGTTATCAAAAAAAAAAAAGTCACTTTTGTCGGAAGAAAAACTTGCTTTCGTATGAAAGGGTTGATTATATAATAAGCTTTTTAACTGAAGTGTGATAAAGGGTAATTGAGCTTAAGTTTGTGAAGCTTACTGTTTTAATATATTCTGTAAATTTTCATATTGTTGTCCTCTTTTTTTATAAATTTTTTGCGTCTTTTCTTTTACCGATTTTTTATTTTTTTCAATTACATTCTAATATTAGTTGATCCGTAGTATATATACATATATGTATATCTATACATATACTACCAGTTTTGGTACTGTTAACGGATTTCCGTATACTCGATGGCGAGTGTAAAATTCAATCCCACGCGTAATTGTTCAATTCTCGTCGTAATGTAAACGCGAAGTGAATGCTGTCATCCCTACACCATCACCGACGTCGCACCTCTGCGTTAGATAGATTGATTTGAACAAAGCGCGGACGGGATAGTTCCTATGTTCGAAACGGTTCATTGCGGGCTACAGAGTTTCAGCACAGTAGATAGATAGATCATAGATGAATAGATAGATAAATAAATAAATAAATCGATAAATATATAAATAGATAAATAGATAAATGGATAAATGGATGATAGATAAAAAAAACTACTTCATGAATAGATTTTTCTCTGTAAATATAAATTTGATATTCGTTTTTAACGACATCGCGTAATTCCTGTCCTTAAATTTTTTCTTTTTCTTTTTTTTCTATTCGTTTTTTTTTTATTCCTCTCAATTTATATTGCATCGACAAATTCGCCGAATGAATAAATTCTATACTTATACATATATGTATATATGTGAAAATATAAAATTAATATGTGAGATGTATAATATCGAGATATTCTATATGTATAGAAAGTTTTCGCGATTTTGTACACAACTACGAAAATTGGGAAAGGTTGATAAATTTGAGACAATTAGTAATTTGATTATTTAATCATTCATATGTGTTAGGGGATTTGGTACGGCAGTTACGAGTTACAGAAATTGAGTTTGTCATATACATAGGTATAGTTAGTTACACTTGGTATTAACAAGTAATAAACAATATACAGAATTCTATGTATAATCACACGACTGTTTTAGTTCTTGCCTAGTTAGCCCCGTGGCTCGAGACTTAATTGTTATCTTCTACTATATTCTATATATGGTATTCGCTATTGTAAGTTGTTACCGAACGCCCGAGTTTCTAACCCATCGGGAATAACTTCACGCTAACATAATACATATACGTACCACCATATTCTATACCTACGTATTATAGTTTAGTATATATAAAGATTCAGAAATCATATATATCTATATATGGAACCGGAAAAAGAAAGCATAGACTTTTAATTTCGACCGCGTATACCGTGTCTTTATTTTTTTTTTCGTCACGTTTTCTTTTTTTTTGTTTTTTTATACTTTCCTCTTCTTCTTTTTTCAACTTCGAAACAACAATAAGGCGTTTCACTTTTCTCTTCTTACAATAAAAAGTAAAAAATTATCGGACCCCCCCCCCCCCCCTCCCCTGCCCCCCAAATTATCTTACACCGAAAACGGTCTTGTTGTTTTTAATTTTACAGAATTTCGCGACTTATTATTCACACCCAATTAATTTTCTAAATCCATTTGCTGTCATGCATATACGTTGAATTTTGAACCTCTATTATAAATTGCAGGGAAAGTTGATGAGATTTTTTTTTTTTATTCTATTCTGCTGATAGAAGTAAAAATTTTTTATTTGATGGAATAATTTTCTTTTTTTGTTTGTTTCGTTTTTTTAATGACGTTATAATAACAAGGTGGCTTTAGTTCAAATTTAATCTGAACTCAGTATGACAATTCGCAATAGTGTATCTATATACCTACGGAGATTCCATATCTAATTAGCAATGTCGACGGTTATAGTTTGCGGTTAGTTCTATTTGTGCTTAGCGGTTTATTTCGCGGTCTATGAGATGGAATTATTTTAGCTATATATCTTGGGTTCTCTCGTATATCGTCGTTATCGTTATATCATTATACCTACTTTTACTCTGCGATTCTTAATGATCATTTCTGTAATTATAATCTGCGAAATTAAAAGAAAATAAATAAAAAACAAAAAAAGGAAAGATATAATATCATTTTTTTTTTTCTTCTTTTTTTTTTCACACAGATTGAATGAACAGAATTTCGCTTCGGATTGAAATTACATAAACAGATTTCCTATAGACCAGTTTTTATGTAAATATACCTAGGAAAATATTTTTATTTATTTCTGTATTTTTTATTATTATTATTATTATTATTATTATTATTATAATTCGCGGTAATTATACTATACAGACGTAGATAACCGATGCAAGAAAAACTAAAAGAAATTGGAACGCGACCTCGAAAATGCGAACTACGAATTACGAGTTTGGTCCAATTAGTCGAAACGAACGTTTTACAGACGTTCATCATGTCATAGAGAGATTCGTATACGTTGGACTAGGTTCGCTTTTGCGGTTCTAATTTAAACTAGGTAAAATTTTAAGCCAACGTAAGTGTAGTATCGCATTTAAGTATTTCTATATATGAGGCATTCCACGTCAATTTTATATTTTCAAATCCTCACATTTTTTTCATTCGTTTACATTTTTCAACACGTCATTCTATACTAAAAATGAATCAACATGTGTTTCACGATTCGTCCATATAATGATTTTTTTTTTTTCAAATTTTCACCAGCTAGTTCATGTTTTAAGTTTATTCACAATATCAATTCTTTATTTCCATATATATCTAAAAATCGGCTAATCGTATCAAAAATATCAATTAAAGTAGGTAAATTTGAACAGTTTGAATTGTACTTCACGAAAAACATCATCTTGGAATTTTTTTTTAACCTCATAGAGTGAGTTTTTTTTTTTTTAGCATTGAAGTACTAAAAAGATCATTGCAAAAAAATAAAAGTACTATTTTGAGCCGATTTTGGAAATATACGCAAGTAAAGAATCGATACCTATTGTGAATAAACTAAAAACTTGAACAAGCTGTTGAAAATACGAGAAAAATCATTATATCGACAAATCGTGAAATACGTATGGACTTATTTTGAGTATAGAACAACATGTAAAAAATACAAATGAATAAAAAAATGTGAGAATTTAGAAACGTTAAATTGACGTAAAATGTCCCAAATACATTATAACCATGTACGGTATATGTGGTCTAAATATGAATAGTAGTATAATTGCGCGTTAACGTTATATTGAATTAATTACACCAAATTCCGCAACCTAAATTCAGCTACACACATTCCAAATGTAAGTTGTACGGAAGCAACGCCACAAAAAAAACCATCGACAAATAATTTTTTCATTTATTTATTTTTTTTTTTTTTTTTTTTTTTTTTGTTTTACATTTTTCTCGTTAAATTCCTCCGCGCTCATCGATCGGTATACGAATAACGATGAGACTCTGACTCCAAGTATATGGAATAGGAAAATATAAACAGTGCAAAATTCATGCATATTATGTTATTATAGTCTGGTTTTCAAAGAACTCTGGTTAGTTATCCTGCAATTCGTTAAAAAGTTAACCAGAGTTTAAAACCGATCTATTATCACGGTGAATCAAACAACAACAGCTGGTGTACACGTTGCATTTATTATAGACATACTACATAAAAACTTCTTCTTTAAACTTTATAGTATTCTCAGCTACAGTATATGTGGAGGTATATACGGTCCACGGGATTACCTGTTTGCTAGACTGTGTTATAAACTAACAACTGTATAGATTATACAGAGTCGAATGATTTCTCTAGCTACAGGTATTCAGGGTGTCACATTTTAAATTAACCAACAAGTTTTCAGCCAATTTAATTATCGTTCAATTGCAAAAATTTGTCTTAACAAAATAATTGTATATTTGGTTCAAAAGTGGACATAATATGGATATTTTAATTAAATAAGGTATTTAATTTTCTTATCAGTTTTTAATCTTCGTATCGGTTTTCTTATTATTTTATTTATTTTTTTATTTTTTTGTTAATTTAAAAAATAGTTTTTTTTTTTTTTTTTTGCACCTTTTTTTTCACTACTGGAAATTCGATTATATTGCGAAGTTTTTATCCGTTGAAAAACATAGAGTGAAAATAATCCATTTTATGATAACTTTATCCGCTAACGCGCGTGTTTCGCGTTCCCTCTTACCCCCTTTGAGAAAACGTCGGTTTAGCCGAGTGTAAGATGATGTCTCTTCCTACCATGTCTTTTTACTCTCGTCTTTTCTTAGTATATGTATAGTAAAAGTTAAGTTCTTCTAGTGGAAAATTTTAATTATTCGTATCGCGAGTCGTCTTCGCCTCGACAGCTTCTTTATTCACTGTCTGTAGGTTTCCATCTTGCGTCGCATTCTATACGGCTTTTCTTGACTCGAGTTAGACACGAGTTAGACTCGAGTCAACTCGAGAGTAGCTTTGCCCTCTTTTTACGTTTTTTTTTTTTTTTTTATTTTTTTTCTTTATTTTTATTTTTAGTTTTTTTTTTTTTAAGCAGGTAAATCTCGGGTCTACTTTCTGAACGTCAACCCCTTCTCACCCGAGTCCGTACACATCCACCGACCCTTAATGTTGGTTTAGATATAATTAAAAAAAAAAATTGTTTTATTAATCGGATAAAAATTATCAATTCTTAGATTTTTCTTGTTAAAGAGAATCGAAAGAACTTTGATTTTCTTTTGGTGTGAAGCAAAAAAATAAAAAAAAAATGGTTTCAGTAAATTGGACAGAAATGTTAAACATCGAGGAGTGACCCTGTAAGATAATGAAATTACGTTATCAAGAAATAGGCCTTAAGTTTCTAAAGATTTTATATCCTATATTTGGTTCTGAAATTATCGTCGTTAATCTAGAGGTCCTCGAACTTGGTTGGTTGGATTAGGTCAAGGTGTCATCTCCGCACATCATTAATTTCATTTCTCGATATCTCTACTCTCGTAGTTGGAATTCACTAATGATCCTCATCCGACGCACATCAAATTATAATCTTGTACTGGCTAGATAAATTTTCATTCATTCATTCATTCACTCAACCATTTTTAAAATTAATTATTTATTCATTTATTTATCTATTTATTTATTTATTGATCACAAGCCACGAGCAACCTACTTGGTAAAGTGGTTTTTATTTCTTCATATGTTTGTACATATAATATATATAATTTTTAATTTTTTCGTTTCACGCTAAATTACAGTGAGATTTTTTTCCTTTTATCACATCGTGTCACCATTATTATTCTTTTTTTTTTTTTTTTTTTTTTTTATTTGGTTACATGAAAATCCATGATTTTATGAAAAAATAACAAAAAAAAAATGACAAACTCTGTCATCGTTTTATATTTGTTTATTTATTTACTATCATATACGATTGAAGAATCGTTTGAAAAAGGTTTTTAATTGGATTAAGTTTAAAATATGCGCGGATGAAGACCAGGGGCAGATTCCCGCGAGCTTCTTCTTTTATATGCTTAAAAAAAAAGAAAAAAAAAAAAAAAAATACCCCAACCTGGCTTGGCTCCCCGCAGCACGGCGTAACGTTTAGCAATTAACATAATGACCCCGTGTCAAAGTCCCAAGTTTTTTTTTTTCCTCTCTTTTTTCTCCTCTCTTTCCTCTTCTTTTCTCACCTACAAAAATTGTGAAAATTCACTCACATATATGCAGCTATTTCTGCGACTGCTGCTACTGCTGCTGCTACTGCTGCTGCTGCAGCTGCAGCTGCAGCTGCAGCACCATGTACATACTTAGACGTTTTTATTTTTTATTTAAAATATTTTTTTAAATTTTATTCTATATCTCGTTCTAGATTTAACAAACTTAGAACAAGTAAAACAAATAAAAAAAAATGATTAATCAATTCCTTCGAATATGTTTTATAGCATCTCTGCAGAAATCAGAATCAGTAATTTTAAATAAACGATGAAAAAGTGTAAGGATTTATATATATTTTAATCGAAAAAGAATATTTCTGAATTTAAATAGTCAATAAATTAAGAAAACGATTTGTAATTTTGTCCTAATTTTCGAAAATTTGGTGAGAGTCGAGTTTCAAGATATATTCGAAAACGCAACAGGTTAACCCCCCGTCCAACGGTGCAAGATGTTTGGAATGAATTTCAAACGAGAAATAGAGTTGAATTATTAAACCTACTTAATATATATATATATATATATATATATATATATATATATATATATATTTTTTTTTTCTTCAGTTTTACAACGTCTTATCCAATTTAGAAATTAACCGCGTTTTCTTAGATATAGTTTTAGCTTGGTTATATATCCACTTAATTGTCAAAACACATCCGCGAACCTAGCCGTAAAACTTAACTGCTTCAGAGTCTTCGCGGATATATAGGATACAGGGTAAAGCTAATAGAGGATTGAGAGAATCTACTTCATACTGTGTTTTACTCTTCATATAGGTACATGCACGTATACTAAACCATTTTCAAGCCAGAAACTGCTTAGTTCTACTAGTCGTAGTGGTAGTAGTATAGTACAGAACGATCTAACGGTCGCTGGTTGCTTCTGGTGCTAGTGCAGACGATAGCAGGTATAAAAACCGGAAATAAGATAAATTGCGGGACTGTGACTTGCATCGAATCTAATTTATTTTAGAGTCACTTTTGCGTTCGTTTCGAACGAAGATGAAGAAAGAAAGAAAGGAAAAAAAAACATTTCAAAATATGTGCAGGTAAAAATTAATTTTGAAAAAAAAAAAAAAAAAAAATTAAAAGAATAAAGAAAATTGGGGATAAGCCCGAGTCTAGAATCTAAATTAATTACATGGTTAGGTTGAACGGCCGGTAATTGAAGCTGGCAATGGGGTTGGCAGGTATTTTGGATTTGTTAAGTAAGTAGGGACAATTGGATCGTCCTGCAACAGACGGTGGTAACAGCCAGTTCCAATCTGCTGCTGTTTCCAATGTTTTGCTTCATGTATGTATGTACATAGACGCGATGTGGTCGACACTAGTTACAACGAAGTTGTAAACTGCCTTCCATTTTCTATCAAGAACAATAATTAACGCGAAAAAAAAAAAAAAAATGTTTAAAAAAAATTGAAAAAAATTATAGAAAATTTATTATAAAATCGTATCTGTAGGTATTTGTAAATTAAGTAAATTAATCAAAGAACATTTCGATTTTGGTTCTTTCGAGAACGAAAAGTATTACCGATTAATTTTCTTATTTTATTTATTTATTTATTTTTGCCTAATTAATCGGTTAAAAATTTTTTAGTGTTTTTTTTTTCTCATTTACATCTGTAAGTAATAATTGTTCTAATTTTTTTTTAGACTTTTGGATGTATCTACATATTATAGGTATACCATAGGTACGACTAGTATAGTTGTCGTTGAACTAGTAAAACCCGCTTGAAACACACGTGGCTGTATTTTCTTGATTAACTCGTTCGAGACTGCGCGAAATACTGTCTACATATATAGTTGGTAGGGGATGAGGACGAAACGCCGCAGCACCACAGGGCACTTTTATACAATACGAACACGTATGTATAAACATATGTAGGTAGATACGTGTGTGTTACGTAGGTATACTTGGTATATGAATATACAGGAGTTGGGGACAGTAAAATTCTCAAAGCTACAAAGTTATGAATTTCGTCTATCAAACGCGGTGAATTTTCGAGAAAATATCTCCATATGCGGGGAAAACTGTATTTTCACATAGGTATACCATGTACATTATACATATATATATATATATATATATATATATATATATATATATATATATATATATATATATATATATATATATATATATATATATATATATATATATATATATATACAAAATGTATAACCACCTAGTGAAATTTATTTTTCGTTCGTTGTATTCAACTAAAGGAGGGTGTGTGTGTGTTTTTCATACTCAGTAAACCATATACATATAAGAGGGCGTATATATATATATATATATACATACGTTCCGGAGCGATTTCTACGGATTTCAACACGGAGGGTTTACAACCAAAATTTTTGAAAATTAAAAAAAAAATAAAAAATACACCCCCATAAAATTGAGGAAAAATTATACCAAAAATATATTATTATTCAATTATTTTCAAAAATTTATTCGTCCATTAAAAATTAAATATCCACGTATTAATAACGACTGATATAGTTTCACATATATATATATATATATACACCTCTACAGGTATATATGTATCATGTGGCACAAAAATTTATTTGCTCATTCCGGTGTATAAAAATACTGTACATGTCTCTCCCTCTTTTCCTCTTTCTCGCTCTCTCTGGCTGTACGGGACGTTTATCCAGATGGAATAAATGTTATTTTCAGCAAAGGTTTGTTGATAGATATACATATAATATTATACGTATACGTATAGGCTCGTGGTATACTACTGGTGAAGCTATAGGTACGCGTGTAGATTGCAGGTCGGTTTATGAAATATTTTTTTAATTTTTTTGATTTTGTTTTTTCTTTTTATAAAATCAAAAAAAAAAAAAAAAAAAAAGACTTTTACCCATTTTCTATGCAGTTGAACAGCGATTTTACCATCGCGCATCGTTGAATCTTTACTTCATAATATGTATATATCTATACATGTACATATACATGTATGTATGTATGTATACATAATAAGTTAGATGTAAACCTATAATATAAATGTTAATACATTTATATTTTATTTACTTTTTTTAATTTTCATAAATCATTCGGATTTTAGTTATATGTAATACATATACGAAATTCAAATTATTATTATTATTATTATATTTATATGCGATTCTACAAACGTCAATTTTCATCTTATCTTTTTATTTATTCTTGGATTTTTTTATTTTTTTTTTTTTTGGGAGGGGGGGGGGGGGCGTTGGGTTAACGTCTTATAGAATTATTGATGTCTTTGATGTAATAAATAAACGCATTAATAATCGTATATTCGAAATGGTTTTTATAGAAAAAGAGGAATCGATGAATATACATATATATGTATAATTATAGGTATAGGTTGAACAGTCGGAAACGCGTTGACCATGTAGATACATAGATGCATACATCTACATACGTGCCTCGCAAGTAATACTCTAGCTTTCTATATGAATCCTAGAACATATATACCTTGCGAGTGAGCTGCAAACTGCTTCGATGGTTCATTGTAAATATGTCGTCTCCGTAAAACTATGAAAACTACGGTATTACTCTATACATACAAATATACTTACATACGTACATACATACATACGTATATATATACCCGTCGCTGTAAGTTTTTATATAATAATTGGGACAAAAAGTTGATTAGAAAACGTGTCGAGTATTTTTAACGAGGCACATATTATAATGTAGGTAAAGCACGGGCTACATGTGTGTTGTAAATACCGTAGTAATGTACTGCACAACATATATTTTTTTTTTGTTCTTTCGTGAAAGAAAAGAAAATGAAGAAAGAAGAAAAATATAAAATCTCTCATATATTCTGCAGTTCTTATAAATCTGACGTTTTCTCATACACATAGTATAAGATGATCTGAAAGAAAAGATGAAAATGAAAATCATGTTTCTTATATTTTTCTCATTTTTTACGTTATTTTTTATTTTTATTTTTATTTAACGGTTTTTTTTTTCGATTATCAAAATACCATGTCGAGGATCTGCATATACATACATACATATATGAAAACTATAAATGTATAGTTTAGCTGCAGCTCGGGGGGGGGGGGGGGGGGGGGGATATTGTGATATGATATTCTATATAGCACACCTTATCATAGATATTTGCAAATCGTTTCATATATATGTGTATACACCCACCTAGCGCAAATCTATGCGTTATATATATATATATATATATATATATATATATATATATATATATATATATATATATATATATATATATATATATATATATATATATATATATATATATATATATATATATATATATATATATATATATATATTATATATGATATAGATACACATATATAGGTATGTGTACTTACTTAATCCTACTAATAGCTGGAGTATTGAATCCTCTACGCGTTTCCAGCTCGTGGTATAACCACGGCCTGCCGCCTACCGGGCCCACCCACGACGCATTCCACACGAATAGAGATTTGAACAATAGGATCGTTTTACTCAAAACTATGTATCTACCTACAATCGTATGCCCCATTCCACCCCAACCCACCCTAACCTCCCTTCCTTCCTCTCTTTCTCTATTTCTCTACTGACATATTATATACATATATATATACATATACATACATACATATATATATATATATATATATATATATATATATATATATATATATATATATATATATATATATATATATATATATATATATATATATATATATATATATATACATATATATATATATATATATATATATATATATATATATATATATATACTATGCAGTAGGATTTCAGAATGTATACCAAATATTATAATATACATCTATATATGTGTGAATATGAATATGTGTTACATAGAAGTTATATAAGGTTGTGTAGGTACTGCAGCAGTTATAGTCTGCACAGATATTATTTCATATCAATATTTCTTCAACCCTCGGTGAATTTATAAGCGAACGTAGCTTCAATTTCATCTTCGATATCAACCCTTCCCTCATATCTCTTTCTTTCTCTCTTTCTCTCTCTCTCTCTCTCTCTCTCGCTCTTTATCTCACTCTCTCTACTCTCTCGTGTAGTATCACCGTAGTTGTTTATGACGTATACTGTCTACGTATCCATCGCGCATCCGCTTGCATCGATGAGTAAACAGGCGAAGTGTACCTTAATCTCATTACAAGCTACGCAACAAATAAAATGAAAAAATTTTTTTTACAAAAACGAGGAAAATAGTAATGAAAAAGTAAAACAAAACCCAACAAACTTTATCGAAGCAGCCAACCGGATCTAAATAACCCTTCAGTCAATCGCGCTTCACGATCCATCGTCATGTAACTAACTTGTAAGGACTCTTTGGATAGGATGCAGGAAGTTTAAATAATTGTCGTATAGGTAGGTTTTTCTTTTTGTATTTTTCTAAAGGTAACGTAGACTTTGTTGAATATTCAGTTAGGTGTATCAGGCTCGTAGATCTGTTTTTGTTAAATTTTTCGAGTTAAATTTTCCGAACCAGCAATTTTTTTATCCTAAGTATCGTAAAGCACATATACCTATAGATATGGTAATTTTTAGAAAACCTTGGAATTTCCGTTTTAATAAATATAATCAAAAATACTTTTAAAAAAATTGAAAATTATGCTGTATTATTTTTTGCTTCCGTTTTTTTATTTATTTTTTTTTTTTTGTTTTTTCATTCAGCGGATCGGGTCTCGTACTGTGCTTTTTTTTCATTTTGTAATTTTTTTCTATTCCCCCCCTCCCCTCCCCCCTTTTCTTTTTTATCCCCTCTTGCACCAGGTGACGAGATTGTGCATGTATGCGTTCCGATATATCGACCTACATCTCAGGGTCCGGATTTACCCGGCCTCACTTGTTCAACCATAGTTGGTCTTCTCTCTATACACTCTGTACCGAGTACTGTAGAGTGCAGCAGCCTTACTCGATGGCAACCACGACGTCGACGTTGACGACAAGCTCGTTTGATACCTGCTCAAGTTTTACCGTACCTCTCCGTGCTATAGGTTTATCGTAAATTTTCTCTACCTTCTCGGTTTAGCGACGGGGCTACGTGATTCTTGAAATATTTCTTTTACACCTCCGGGATGCAGGGCCAACGAGTTGTTCATTCAAGTAAAATGATTGTAACAAAGGATTTTATCACCCTTCACAGTATTTTTATTTGCGGTATAAAAATCTATTGATTCGCATTATCATTATATTATTAATTATTAATTTTTTCTTTCATGTTTCTGTCTTTTTTTTTTTTCTTTATATTTACAATTTAGAAATCAAATTTCTATATTCAATTTCTGTTTTTCTATTACAGAAAGATTTTGTTTAATATAATTTAAAAAAAAAAAATGAAAAGTAGGAATAAAAAAATGCTTTTACAACGTCGAACCTGTCATTTTCATACTGCACGGTTACGAGGTATCGATTTTAATTAAAATTCTAAAGTTTGCGATGCGCGAAGTATAGGTATAAACTATACATACGTTGGTGTACACGTATGCATATATACAATGTATACCTGTTTGCATCGAAATATATTAAAATGTGAAAATTTAGTCACATATTTCTACGAATCTAGAACCAATATTTACCTACGTAAAAGTTCTGGTTTAAAATTTAATATTCTTCGAGAGAAATGATCGGTTCATATAGATGTGTATATATACATATCAATACCGGGTGTTCACGATAAGGTGATACGAATTTTTCATCTCGGAAACAAGGTGCGTTTCAGAGCAAAAATTTTCTCAACAAATATTGTATATATATAGTTTCAAGGGAGAATAATGGTATTATTTTTTTATTTTCCAATTGGTGGACGGTTTCAAGATTATTTCAAGGTCAACTTTGGATCTTTTTTTTTTTGCTTGTTTAATGGAAACCTATATTTTTTATTACACAAGTTTTGCGACTTTTGCCATATTTCTTCAAACTTGATAGCTTAGAGGTAAAAAGTTCTTAAAAGTTGAAAAAAAAATCCCTAGTTATTTAACTGAATATCATAAAAAATTGGTGTTTCACAAAAAAACAAAAAAATGTTTCATACGACAATTGTTTGATTTTTCAAGTAGAACAAAATTATGTAATGAAAAAAAAAATATATTACGTTTCCATTACAAAATGAACAGAAAAAAATAAGTTAATCTTGAAATAATCTCGAAATCTTTCAAAAATTGAAAAAAAAAATGAAAGATACTACCATTTTTCTCTCATAAAACGATACAATTTTTGATAGTAAAAGTATTTCTCAAAAACTTCTTGTTTCCGAGATAAAAATTGGTCACGCCTTATCGTGAACACCCGCTATATATATAAATATTTTTTTTTTTTGAAAACTATACAACTTCCCAAATAATGTATTTTCATTTCATAATATGTCGGAGATATTTCATATTGACAGTGATATTTTTTTTAAAATCCGTCCCGTCCTTTTGAAGTTTCAAATTTTGTAAAAATAAAAATTTCATTTCGGTTTTATTCATTGTTTTTGTTTTCTTTTTTAATTATTTCAAATTTTGATTTCTTCTTCTCTAGTTTCGCGTTTTTAATATATAATTTCACTCTCCCATCCATCGTCAAATCAGTTTATTATAAAAATAATTATATGAAGATAAATTGAAAAAATTAAATAAAATAGAAAAAAAAAAAAAAAACTTTTAGCGGCTAGCGTGTTTCCAATTACATTGGAACGTTCGAATGGTGTACCCACACGTCACAATTTTTATTCCAGAAATGAGTGATAATTAAATACATATCATCGATGCGTCTATACCTATAGAATAATTTCCACTATTTCCTTTTTTATTATCTTGAACCCAAATTTTTCATAATTTTAAAACCAGTTTTCTCATTGATGGATATCACTGCAGTCAATTGAAACAATAAATAAAATAACTCTAAGCGTGAATATTTATTAAACAAAAAAAAATAAATAAAAATAAAAAAGAAATGAACATTAAACGGTTACAACATATTTCCATCCTGCATATCTTATTCTGTATTTCATAATCTATGAAATACATGCGTAGGTAGGATAGGTAGACGAATACAGTCCATAATTTGCGTTTCCGTGACGCGTGACAAGAAGCAAAGTATATTCGCAACGCGCACGTGTCGTCGTCGTCGTCGAGTCTCTTTCATCAATCGATTTGCTTCAATTATTCAGATATGAATATAGGAACCCATACATATTTTTTCTTACTTCTTCGCGTTAGATATTTATTCTAAGGCGTTTTATTTACCGTTTTATATTATAATCTGTGCAGTGAAAAATGACCCTGCCTTAAGCGATATAAATCTGACGGAGTTGAAAACGATTTTTCTTGTTTCTTTATCTGATTTCTATTTTTTTTTTTTTTTTTTTTTCTTCTTTTCTAATTATAAAAAATAGAATATCTACAGAGATGAAGAAAAAAAAATAATTTTATTCGCTACAAACGTCGACCATTACACATAAAATATTCGAAAACAAAAAATTGTTGTCCTTTGCGTCAATTCAAGAATTTTTTTTATTTTTTAGATAAATTTTCGTTCGAAATTAATTTCTGTAATAAATCTTCTGTTTCATTTCTTTTTCCAAATATATCCAAAACGAATAACTCTGAGTTCCCGCATTAGTATTAACAACGACTAGAAGCGTGCAATTTATTTTAGTTCCGTGACGGGTGTACCTATGTCCTACAGACACCGAGGAATACACGACGCGTGTCATATCAACGATAAAAAGACAAAAAGAAAAAAAAAAAAAAAACTGATGCTCATCTTACAATTAGGCAAAGTTATAATAATCGTATGATTTTTTTGAATAGGTTATTGTCACGCGTTTTATACATGATGCTTTAGCAAAATTGCTTGTCGTGACAATTAGTTTGAAATTTCAAATTATTGAAACATTATAAACAGATACCTACCACGCAGCGTGTATATTAAAGGGTTTGCAATTTAACAGTGACAAGATTTATTCAACAAAGATTATAATTATGTATTATTTTTCATTAATATTTTACAATTCCTTTAATCCTCTAATCTAATCGCTTACTGATAAAACCCGTATTGTATATATAAGAATATTTAAACGGTTTTTACCTCAACATGCCTAATTATTATAATCTTCTTTTATTTTCTTTCTCTTCTTCGCATGTAGGTATGTTGTACCAGATTTTTAATTGAGTCAAATACCGTCTCGCACTGCCACCAATTAAAAATATTTTCATACCTAATGCGACAGGATTACAGTCGTAATGATGCTGTCGCTTGGGAGTTATGCGTGTCACTTGTGGTTTCAAAAAGTGCAGAAAAAAAAAACTTCTCGTTTTAAAAAAAAAAAAAGAACAGAAAAAAATGACAAAAAAAGAAAAAAAGAAATGAAAAATTTTCAGTAGCAGCACCATGTTAAATAAAGTTGGAATCCTGCAATTTATTCTCATACTTAATTTTATGCCATTTTTTTTTTTTTATTTTTTTATTTTTTTTTCGTTCTTTTTCTACTCATCACATCCCTAGATCTAGGTATTCGCTTCGTTAACCAAAATGCGATTCACCTAATTAACGACCCTGCAATTTATACTCTGTCAAATATATTTAAATAATATTATATATAATTTACGAATTTAAAAATATATTTTATTGCCATATATATTATATAAATATATTATTTATTATTCCGCATATCTCTAGAAGTCAAAATTTTTGTTATAAAAATTTACTGTTTTTATATTTATATATTTATCTCCACAATTGCTTTGTTTCATTCGATATTTTTATCACTTTTCTATTTCAATATTTTACCAATGCATACACACACACGTCAGAATATACAGTGCTAAGGGAATACGTTTGGCTATGATACAATTTACAGTTACGAAGTCTTCGTGCATACATTTTTATGGTGATCAAGTATTTCAATTGATATACATACTACCTATACCTATCTACTAGCCAGTGACTACGTTCCTCGGACTCTATGTTTGTATATTTATATGTACGTGGTTTGAATTCTGGAGAGGAAAATTCAGAGCGAGAAGGAAATAGAGGAAAAAAAAAACGAGAAATAGGAAAACTAGGAATAAAGAGACGTTCGAAAGCCACCCTCTGCGGAGGGGAATCGTTCTAACACGACATGGAAAACAGGAAAAACCTGAAAAAAACACGATTACCACAAAAGGGTATGAGGATTACCTCCGATCTCGATTCCAGGGGAAACCTCATCGACATCTCCGTACAAATTCTTGAGGACTAATTACACATTTGTACAATACGTCGTTTTCTCACGGGTACTTTTTTTTCTTTTCTTTTCTTTTCTTTTCGTTTCTTTTCGTTTCATTTCTTTTCCTTCTTTGACTAAAGAGTTTCCCCAATTAGTAAAATAAATAATCCTTATTTTATATACAAGGAGTGAAATTAACTAAATGAAAATTTAAGGAAAAATCAAGTCAAGATTAATCTTAATCGATGTTTTGACAAAAATCGGATACCTCAAAAAGTTTATCTTTCGTAGAGCGAAAGTTTCAAGGCTATTAAATTTTCCAATTTCTGCTGACTTCTTCAAACTCGAATCCGATCAGATACCAAAATTTGCATTTGAGAACAGAATACGTTCAAGGCTGTCTACTAAAGCGTGGAATTATTATTATTTTTTTATTTTATTTTTTTTATTTAATATTTATATATATATATATTTAACGGTATAGGTATATACAGCTATGTACAGAACCCATACGTGATTTACACTAGTTTCTCTAGTTCGAATTGCAAATTAGAATTTATATTCCTGTACAATTATTAGATTCGGAAATCAGCTGCACACCTTCGTACACATAGATTTCAAAAGAAGTCAAATCCATGTATATTTTCTAAAATATTACGCAAATTTTATACACACACACACACACACACACATCACATATCAACATTAATACAGAATCAAATTCACTTCTGCCATTAGATAATCGCATGCACCGTTCGCATGTTGATACAAACGATATCAGATTCGCATATGTATATAGTTAGACCTCATAGTGCGTCATAGTTATGCAGAACATCTGTCGGTCAAACGTGATAACCAAGTCCCATCATTTTATGCAAATAAAAGCATTGGGATGCGCTTGATTTCCCTTGGTGTTGTCTCCGACGGTTTCCGTGACTATTGCATCAAATGGATTTCAGGTTTCTGTTCACTTTATTATGCGTATATAATATAGGCTCGTATAGGATATTCATCTTAATTAAATCTCAGATTGATTATAAGCTTACACGGATATCGTTTAAACAGATTTTCCACTTTTCATATTTAATTTAAGATGTAGATCTTATCTGATATCATACCTCATTATACTTCGGTGCAGGTATAATTTATCATTTATTAGAAATCTCTTTCAAAATATTATTT
The DNA here is from genome assembly GCA_963924015.1 of Macrophya annulata. Classification (NCBI taxonomy): domain Eukaryota; kingdom Metazoa; phylum Arthropoda; class Insecta; order Hymenoptera; family Tenthredinidae; genus Macrophya; species Macrophya annulata. The sequence goes on from OZ001260.1 coordinate 5,582,056, forward strand.
TATTCAATATTTTATTCAAATAATTTCAACAGATTTTAAAATCAAAACAATTTTTTTTAGGTCTACCTATATATGTATGTATGTATGTATATGAAATTTTTTATGCTAAATAGATTTTACTCAATCGATCATTTCTCTCGAATAACTTACCGTCATACCCTACTTTCATAAAACGCATAAGTTTGAAAAATAAAAAAAAAACAAAAAGTATATCGATCGGATCGCGATGCGGAAAAGTATGTAGACTCATTTCCTTTTTAAATATTATTATTATTTTTTATTTTTTTATTCTTCCGAATTTCTGCTCATATGAAATCGATTAATCAAATTGTAATTTTAAACTCACCAATGATAATGAAAACGATAATAAAAATTCTCCTCGAGGACTCCATACTCCTTGATAAATTAGTGTCCTTAGAATCGCGAACCAACTAACAAACGGACGTTCGTTCGAACGTCTGTAAGGAAACTGTGCCGGCTTACGAAGGGAGACTGTGTCTGGGGCTACCTACTTCGAGCAAAAGTTTGCTTTTGCTTTTGCTTCTGCCTCGCATTGGATCGCATCACATCGCATCGCTTTGCTTTGAATCGCGTGAACGTGAACGTGAACGTGGTGGGAAAAATACGGCAGTATAGTTGCCGGTCAGTTTAGTATGAATCAAAGAACACAGGGTCTGATACACCTCCTTATGCTCCGATTCTATGCTACAATAATTTTACATATTTATGAAGAAGCCCGAGAGATCAACTTTGCAGTTTGCCTAAAGGCATATATTTCGAATTACTTATTCACCTTACACTTGCTCGACAATTTCGGTTCATCATTATCAGTGCAGTTTACAGATTTGAAAAATAATTTCGATCCAATTTCCGAAACGAATCGAAGCTCAGACATACGGTTAAGTATGTGTGTACCTATATCTATGTACATATACATACTTTAGTAGTAGGAAGTAATTTTCTAGATCAAGGGGAAAAATAAATTATCACTTTGAATGTGGTTATTTTATCGTAAATGTGGTCGAATACTGGAGACATTTTCCGTCTGGTAAAGACGTCGAGTCACGAAGTTTGGTTTACTATTTTGCTTAAGATATAATATTTCCTACAGCAGCAGCAGCAGCAAGTACAGGTTATTCCATCATAAAGGCGGGAGATCTTATAGACCGATAAATATAGGAAATGTCTGGTGCAATGAATTTCTATCACAAAATAGAAAATAAAAAATGATATAAAAAATATATAAATATATCTTTACTCTTGAATTTACGATACTCAAGTAACAAACAAAGAAATGATTCATCTTGTGAGAACCTCAGCGTGCTATTTGAGGCATGAAGTGTTGAGACATGTGATACGTTGCCGGATAGGTAGACAAGGTGTAATTTTCAACCGTTGCAGAAGCAGCAGAAGTAAGCAAGCAATTAATTAATTAATTGAGCCAATTTTTATTTTAAATTTCTTCCTTTCTTTCTTTGTTTTTTGTTATTTTTTTTTTTTTGTTTTCGTCAATTAAAAAATTCTCCTTCCCCATCCTCCGATTATTTGGTTTACCTCCCACGAACTTAAACTTATTATTATTATTATTATTATTTTAGTTAACCAATTCGATTTATTTAACGGCGATAAAAAATTCGCCGTTTTGGAGTAAAGCGGAGAATAAGGTGGAGGTGGTCTCCTCTCCTCTCCTCTTCTCTTCTCTCCTCTGGTAATCGTATTCCGAGAAAATATAGAAGGCAGTTGAAAACAAGCCAGTTTTGTCGACTTGGTTGGGTTGCTTGCTTACCACGTCCCGTGGTGCAATGAAGAATTTAATTAGCCGCGTGCGAAATATTAGCCAGCATTTGCTCTTCGTCTCACAAACTCTGGCGGTCTATTGGACCCGTAATATTTGTGGTTGTGGTAGTGACCGAAGTATTATACCCATGCCAGTTCAGCTTTCCTCAACCTACTACCTCTACATCCACCTCGACTAACTAAATACATATATACATACATACATACTTCTTGGCTCTGTTTCTACCATCTACCTGGCCTGGCGTGTCGTAAACTGTCTCTCTATATCGTCACACGCGGTATAATTACCGAGTATAGCGCGGGAGAAAATGCGGTTGTATTTTCCACGTCGGTGTTCAGGTTGGTGTAGTTGTTCTCTCCACACTGAAGCACAAGCGAGGTCTATATAGGTGGCCTGCAGGGAGATTTTCGTTTTCATTTCAAACCCCCTATATGCCAGTACGTAAGCGCATGACGCCATCTTGAATTTATATATATAGAATATTACGCGGTTTAAATTAATTCCGATTTTAACAAAAAAAAAATAATGATTTTTTTTTTTTTCTTCACTTTTCTTCTTTTTCAATGCAGTTGACGAACTTCGGAGAAAAACGAAACAAAAATCGCTCCAATTCATTTCAGAAATGATTTAAAAAAAAAAAAAAAAAAAATTTCGTTCAATTCAATTTTATATTTTTCAATTACGGGATATAAAAACGGTCAATTCTTCTCTCAGATATGTCTAACTATACTTTTACTTGAGTTTCGTAATATCATCAACTACTGCAGACATCAGTCACACAATTATTCTTTTAAAGACTTTCCATTTTGAACAATGGTAAAGGTCGTTTCGCAGGGAAGTTCATTGTATTTGATCTTGGCAATGCTTCACTTCCGTTTTCGTGGTGGAACGTATTTATTTACACTAGCAAATAGGACATATCTACAGATAGATTTTTAATATACATACCTATATACGATCGTCAGTATAACATGATGTGAAATATTTCCAAATCTATTGTTTCTTGTAACGATTAATGTGCGAGATCACTTGTGTTTCAATTGTCGGCAAAAGAAAGTATCTAATGTTACTTATCCTCACTCACTCATCCAAAAAAAAAAAAATAAAAAATAAAAAAAAAACGTAACAAATTTAATGGAACGAAAGATTTACTGCTATACCTTCCCTAGACACGATTTATGTTTCGTGTAACAATTTTCTCGCAAGTCTTGTTCTTCTTTTTAACACGGTACTAATTTCTAATTAACAAAAAGAATGATTCAAAATGTTTCTAAGATTATTCAAATTTCATTCGTTTTTTTTTTTTTTTTTTTTTTTTTTTTTTCTCAAAAAGTATGCTCTACATAGAAAACAAAAAAAAAAAAAAAATAGGTGCCCGAATACACTTTTTCACGATTTTATTGTCTGTATATTCTCAGCTCAGATACAGATCTCAGTTTTACGTATAGGAGGAAATTTCCTTTCTGTTTATAATCGACGATTGTCATTACTTCTCACAGTAAAAAAAAAAAAAAAAAGAGAGAGAGAGAGAGAGATAGAGAGAGAGAAAAGAGAACATGATTTTATGAAAAAATTGACTAATTTCCGTACATCAATTATAGCTACTATACCATTACATTCTTATATTATTTAAAATGCACGAAATACCGATGAAAAGAGAAAATTTACACTCACATGTATAATACATATAAATTATGTGATTTTAATTTATGTATATCTGTACCTGAAAATACTACGAAGAGATCAACGTTACGTGTATATCTACGTATATACATATAAGTTCAACTATATAACCTAGATGATCGAAAAATATGTGTAAAAAGATAAAGATTAAAAAAAAAAAAAAAAAAAGACAAGTTGTAATTAATCGTGAAGAAATAAAGTCACGGACCAAAAATAGGTGTTTAATAATTAATTAAATTCCAGACGATGACTTTTTCTGAATTACTTAAACGCCTTATATTGAATACAAGTAGCGAGGGAATGAAGTATATGAAAGATCAAGATATTTTCAAATTTATTTACGGTTAAAATGAAATATAATTCGATGCTGCTACTACTACTACTATTACTACTAGTGTATACCTTGTTAACTCGAAACGTTCTAAATGGAAACCAATCGTTTAATATTAAGTTACGTAATCGTTAATGGCGTACTCCGATCCCGTTGATCATTGCACCTGCTGCACTGCAGTACGAAAACAAATTTGAAATATGAAATTTGAGTTGCTTTTGATCGCATATATATATATAAATTATTTATTTCATAAATAACGAACGGTGTATCATAAAAATGGTAAATATCTAAAGCATCGTTTTGTAATCCATATATAGACTGTATAAAATAAAATAAATAGAAAAATGAATCGAAAAATAGAAGAAAAAAAAAAAAAAAAAAATTGGTGCGTATCTGGATCTTAACGAACCATATGTGAAATTTAGATTGTTTGAAATATTACGCAAATGCCAGTTTCTATCGCGAGGTTTTCTCGACGCTCTTTCACACTCCGCAATATAGTAATTGATGATGAATATATAATTACTTTTGGAATCTATAGATATATACGATTACATAATTACTAGCTGACCCGATAAACTCATCTTGTCTTAAATCGTTGAGTATAATCAAAGCGTGCGGGTGCGGTGTTACGGAATGCAACACTATAAATATCTCCTTTCTCAATCGACACGGAGTTAAGCTTCTGCGAAACCCACATCTAGTCTAATGATCTTGATCTTAACTTCCGGATTCTCTTATACATAATATAAAAATGTCCAAACGGTCGTACATTTCGTAATATAAATTTTTATTACTCAATATTGAAAGAAAAAATAAAAGAAAATAAAATACAAAAATGAATCATTATAGTCGCTTCAAAGAACAAGAGGACACCGGTTGCTAAATAGATGGTATAAATTACGCCACGGTTCGGTGACAGATTTAAGTCGAATTTTATGGCAAAGGTGAACCGGCTTTGTTAGAAATTTTATGATGATCGACAAGGCTAATTTCGTCAAAGATATATGGAACTATGAAATGCTCGTCTTATACTCGAAGGTTATTTCCTAATGTCAATTCCTATATTTCTTTATATTTATTCGCGATTTAATTGTCAGATAAATAAATAAAATGGAAATCTGATTTTTTCATGACTAGTCAAGCGTGGTTTTCCAAATCTATCCAATTCATGAAACAAATTAATTTTTTATACCACTGAATTGACTTTCCGGGTCGAATCACAACTGCACGGTTTTTGATTAGACGTAATGAATTGATTAAAAAACAAAAATAACTTTCAAAAAAATTTTAATAGGTACCGTATTTATTAATAAGCTGTTAGTCGATTCATTGACAATTGTGTAAAATCAAAAAAAAAAATTATACGTATGTGTACGTATTTTTTTTCTAATCGTTTGCGCAGCGTGTGTTTAAAATGAAAAAAAAAAAAAAATCTATATCAGGTATTTTAATTTAAGCCAATAATAAACGGTTTAGGGATAAAAGCAACGATAAAATAATACTTTAATGATCTTATCTAATTATGTCAAGATTATAGCCACGCAATGATATACATAAATAGTGAACACGGTAAACCAGGAATCCACAGGTTTCACTTGTTCCGCTAATGCATTCGTCCGCTTGAATTTTATTCCAATTCCATAACTACTCTGCATGTTATGCATGTAGGTATGTATGTAATACATACAAGCGATCTTCTAACTTCCGCAAGATTTATCGATAAAATAAAAAGAAAAAAATATATATAATATGAAAAATTAAAGAGAAATGAAAAAGAAATTACATATTCAGTTATCTTCTTTCATTGATGATACTTGAAAAAGAAACGTATTAAAAATATATATATTTAAACGAAATATTTTTGCAAAAATATTTTTATGCATAAGCTAAAAGACTGCGTATATAGAGTAGAAGTAGGTATGTATACTACGAGTCATGAATACCTACATCAGTAAACGTCAATATAATCGATTAGTTTTTTACTGTCGTTATTAATTATATCCTAGTTCTAATTTCTCGCGGAAATATCACGCTGTATGGTTTATGCATAATTTATAGAATTCATAAACTGTTAATCAATGAATATGAGCTTTGATTAATAGCTGTGATTGATTAGTATTATCGATTGTAATTATTTGAAACATCTTCTTTTTTTTTCTAACTTTGAAAAATAAAGTAATATAAAATAGAAGAAAAATGTTTCTTCAAAACTTGTTTTAGACTCGAAAAATTTCACTTCTATAAATTTATTGGGTAAATTTATTTTTAATTTTCTTAAGCGATTGTTTTTTGGCATAACGAATGACTGACTGATGTTCTGGAAAGTTTGGGCTCGCGTGTTCGTCGCGGGTACTTGAGAGAATATCTAGTTGTTGGTTTTTTTTTTTTTTTCTTCTTTCTTTAATTTTTTCTTTCATTCTATTTATTTATTCTTTTACAACCTCACTATACATATAACGCCTCTATTCCTATAGTATAAAAATAAATACTATAATATCGAAGCCAAGAGTGAAAGGAGAAACACGCGTGCTGCAAAAACATGTCTTATTTCATCCTTTATTATTTTCATATACTTATCTGTTTTCTTCAAGCGTGAATTTTAGCAGATTCCTGCGTACCAGGTATTGCTAATTCCGTCTAGAACCGTAATAATTGTTTGAACCTATTTTGAAAAATATCTTTCTTATCTCTTATTTTTTTTTTTTTCTAGGAATAATTCGAAAATTAATCCGTTATTATATAAGTCGGTTAAAATTCTCAAATTTTATTTGTCTAAAAATTATAAAATTTTATTTTGAATTTAAACAAAATTTGAATTCTTGACAATCAGTTTCGTTCTCTTAGTGGCGGAAGGGGGGGGGGGGGGGGGGGTGTTTGGTGAAAATAAAAGACAAGAGGTTCGAATCGCATAAAGGTGCAAACAATTGTGTTTGTCAGTTTTATTTAAAAAAAAAAAAAAAATCCTTACAAGCTTCGCGTTTGTGCAGAATTTGATTACACAGAGATAGGTAGAGGAGGAAGGCCAGTTGAGTGGTCATTACCCAGTTGTTGCGAGCGCCCGATTGAATAATAATTTTTCCACTTTCCACTCCCCACGTTTTTCTGTAGCATCGTTAACAGCGATACGTAGCCTAGGTAGAGATTGAGGATTTTTTTTTCCACTGGTCTGAAATTGCAGAGGAAAATAAAAAAGTAAAAAAACAAAAAAAAAAATAATAAATAAAACCAATAAAGATTTACGAAAATTTGAATTCATTTATCGTTATACTACTTTTTAATTTATGGCTTAAATATTTATTCTGATCGTAAAATCCACGATTTATGATCTTAACAATTTAACATGCATCCACATACATATACGATTTACCTAATTTAGTTCTCTCTGAATCTGCGATCGTACAAACTCTTAAACAACATGTATGTGACATAATCCTTGAAATATTCGAAAGGATTTTCTACTAATAATTGAATGTAGGTGTCAACGACGACGGTTTATAATACTTGAATAAATAAATCTACGATATCTTCTCTAAATATTTTCAAAGTCTGTCATTTATTAATAATGTGTTTTCACAAACAATTTTATAATAATAATAATAATAATAATAATTTTTTTTTTTCTTCTGCGAGTCTTCTTCCGCTAATTTTCCTCTACTAATTTTACTCCGATTTATAAGACGGAAAATTAATTAACGAAAGGGAATCTGAAAAGCAGGTAATCAGATTATTTGATTATTGTCAAGTTAACATTTCGTAAGATGTACATATTTAACCACAAATATAAATGGACCAAGAGATTTCATCCGCATAGATCATTGAAATAGGAATGGCTTAGTTCGCGTGAGAGGTTGACGTTAGAGAAACGTAAAATGTAGAGTAGAGTGGTGATTCGATGGGGATAGAAGGCTAAGTAAATTGCGTCAGATATTGGCGCAGAACAAATCAAACAGTTTCGCAAAAGTCTCGAGCACAATTTTATTTTATTTTATCTTATTTTTTCCATTTTTTATTTTTTTTTCTTTTTTTCTTTTACGATCGAAAAGAAAAAAAAGAAATAAAAAAAAAACCTATCAGAAACATTGTTAACGCAAATTCTCTTGTGAAAATTATAAATTTTGATAATTTTCTCTTCGTTTATCAATTCTTCGATCATATAAAACGAGGAAAAAATTGAAGTTCCAATTCCTGATAAGATCGATAACCAAATTGTTCTATTTATTTCTACATCAAGCAATTGGCCTAGAAAAACATCGTAATTGGTTGAATCTTACTGCCATAGTTTTCTCTCAGTTTACTTTAGTTTGTTCTTTGATTATACGCTGTTTCTATGAACATGAATAGATATTAATTTTGTCTTTTACACGCACAAGTTCACCTGCATTTTTTACATTTCTTAATAGCAGCTTGACATTTTTATTTTTTATTTTTATGTTTATTTATTTTGTATTTTTTTGGAATTTTATATAACTGAGAAGTTATGTCGTTGGCTAAATTCACGTCTTCTGACGCGACGTTGATTCGCGTATATATATACAGTGGCCCAGCTGTTATTACTTTAATTACTTTCGCCCGCAATTACCATAATTAGTGAGCATAAATTTCTTAGTAAGAACGCGTGACTCCAACAGTTTGCACGCTTCTGATGCGCTCGCTTTTGAAATGGAAGGTAGAATTTAAAAAAATATAATAATAAAAAAAAAAAAATGAATACTAGAAAATTTAGTGATCGATTTTTTTTTTTCTTTTAAATTTGTTTTTTGAATTTTATGAAATTTTAACTGATTCCATATCGTTCTTCGATCCCCTCAATTCGTCTGTCGAATAATATCGTAATTTTGGATAATGACCAGAAAATAAATTACCTTCCGGCCATCACCTGCCAATACCACTTTTCACAATTTTCAATAAAACTCCAGCAGCCCCGCAGCAGTTCACCGTAAATTTATATTTCATTATGCGACGTAAATGCAAATAAATTTACGTCCGAAAACTAAAACGGTAATAATAATAATAATAAACAAAGACAAAATCAGAAAAAAAATAAATAAATAAATAAAAAATATAGAAATTTTTCCCCAAAATTTTTTTTTACCGCAGTCGTATATAGGTATACCTGAAAGTACATGGGGGTATATATAACTAATTTGAATTCTCGTGTGATAAAACTATAAATTAAAATAAAATAAAATTCTTTTCATACGAAAATAATATAATACAGATATACATATATACTTTTTTTTCACATTATATTTTCGAGCTTTTCAATGCCCGGGATAATCTGTGTTACAGGTTATCAATCAAACTATATAGTGTCTTTTTTTACATTTTTTTTTTTTTTTTATTAGAATTTTTCTTCTTTCATTTCGAACTAAACTATTTAAAAGTTTTATTTGTTTTCTCTTTTCTTTATTTACTGATTGCTACATGGAAAAACGTATATATGAAAAACGTTTGCGGTTGAAAAAGGTTTATCTAGATCCGCGAAGCGAAGCGTACTAGATAGAGGGGTTGGAGAGATCGAGGGAGGAAATTGTGGGAGGATGATGGTGGGGGTGGATGAGAAGGGGAGGCATCAGGGCGAAGCTTAAATTTTATTCCCAGTTGTAAAAGTTATGCTTTCGTTTAGAAATTCCCAAGAGATTCTTCTACCGTCGAATTACATGTTAGCGTATAAACTTGGGGCCACGGGGCATATTGGGTGGCGTTAAACTGCCGTTGGTATATCCTGAATCCTAAGTTAACATCCCTGAGGAATAGAGGCCATGCACCCAGAAACCTAGTTGCATGGAAAGAAATAACGGTTCGCTTACGACCCAGAGCGTTGTGGTTAAACGTCAGTATCTCGTGGATATGCAGTAGGTATAAGCTGTACGTATGTATTTACGTTTGTTGAAAAATTATCGTTCATCAGATATTATTATAAAACATGAAATATAAATTTTAAAGTAAAGAAAAAATTTGCCAATTTTATAAAATATATACTAAAAAAATTAAAAATAAAATTCAATATCTTTTATCGTAAATCAAAATATTCTTCTCCACTTCTTCCTTCGATATGTAGTTTTTAAAATCTCGAATGCAGGCCACAGTTCAAAAGCTAGACTTCTCTCCTCTCGTGTTATATAGGCAGTAGGTATCCACCGAGTGTAATATCAACCAAAAGAAGCTCAAGAAGACGCGACGAAGAAGGAAACTGGCATCCGTATATATACGAAAGTTGTTCACTCCAAATGAAAACCGGATATCTGTCGGTGATCTGTGTTCCAAATAACTGAAAACCTGATATTCCTCTTCTTATCTTGATTAATTTTTTTTTTTTACAATTTTTTACTCGATTAGAGATGAAGGAAATCATTCGATAAATTTTTTTTTTTATCAATCTCAAAATATAGTTTCAAAATTGTTTATTCGATGTTAATTTTAATATATCTCGCTATGGATTTGTGATTCTGATAAGTAAATGCGAGTATTATCAGAATCGGAAAGGATATACGAATAGAATTTAATACCGTATCACTATAAGATCGCGAACTATTTTCCACTTTCAGATCAAAACTTTTCGCAGAAGTTATGTAAAAGGTAGATGCTGGGTTCTCCACTGAAATACGCCTCCTCTTTCTATCTATCTCGTTCTCTCTCAATGTGCAATAAGTTTCGCGTTACCTACTGATAAAACAAATTACCAGTAAGTCGATGGAGACTCGCGGCTCTGGTGACGTTTGCTGTCTAATCGTAAGTTCTTGAGTGTAGTAGTAGGTATTGCTTACAGTCAGTCGCTCTACTCTCCTTTCCTCTCCTCTCCTCTCCTCTCCTCTCCTCTCCTCTCCTCTCCTCTCCTCTCCTCTCCTCTCCTCTCCTCTCCTCTCCTCTCCTCTCCTCTCCTCTCCTCTCCTCTCCTCTCCTCTCCTCTCCTCTCCTCTCCTCTCCTCTCCTCTCTCCTCTTCTTTTCTGCGCTTGGAATTGCGCGCCAACCTACCGGTTCTATTCACTCTCTCAATTTCGTGTAATCGCATACTTCATACTGCACTGGGGTAATCACACAGCTACTCGAAACCGTATAGGGGTTGGTGAGTGCAGCGTACAGTCTTCGAAAGAAATCTGCAGTCTACACAAAAAAAAAAAAAAAAAGAAAAGAAAAAAAAATTGGCACGAATTTTGTACAGGTACCTTACCTACTATCTACAATCCTACTTATTATCTTTATCCACTCTTCTGCGATATAATTTTCACATATGAATTGAGCCGTGGAGTTGAAGGTGACTACTAATACATACTGCACGCGATGAAATCGATTTGCAGACATAAAAAGTGACATTATTTTTTTTTTTTTTTACCTTCATTTTTCTTTCTTTTATCTTTACATACACGCAAAGGGCTTCCATTCGGAAGTTGGAGATCAATAATACATCTGCATTTGTCAGTGGTTCATACAACCATTATATATATAGTAAAGTTTTATCGGCTTTTGTACTTAACCCGTTTCGGAAAGAGGCTTCTTTTTTAATACCAAGATAATTGTAATCGACCGGTGATTTTTTTTCTTCACACTCCTTATTAACTTTTTGTATGAAAATGAGAAAATTAAAAAACAAAAAAAAAAATCAGAGGTTGCAGGATAACCAAGCAATTACATGTTTAAGCTACCTAACCCATCGAATTACAACTACATACTGCCCTAAAGATTTTTGTAACATTTGGTGAACGACTTTTCTTATCCAGTTGACGAGAACCTCGAAGAAAAATCATTTTTCTTATAACTCTAGATGCTGATTAGAACTTTTCGTTGCTGATAGTAAAAAAGAAAGAAAAAAATCTTACTGATGTATGTATATAAACGCTTCTCCTCTTTCTTTTCCTTGTTAAGTATAGTTTTCGTCAATTTTCTATTATACATATAGATTGGAAATATCGTTGGAAATTATCCTTGACGACCAGCCCCTCAATTTTCAATTTAATTACATATTTGATGTATCGAAAAGGTGTCAGCCAAATTTAATTTGCAGAATAATGAAGGGCCCTGCAGGCGAGTGCGAAGTTCTGAAAAGGATTTACAGGTACCTGAAATTGGTTAGTTTGACGGACGTGTTGAGGAAGGAATAGTTCATTCATGATCAAAGTTTAATTTATTTATTTTATTTTATTTTTTTTTATCAAATCGTATTTTAATTATAACTAAGCATTTCGATTTTGAAAAAAAAAAAAAAAAAACCAATGATTTAAATATGAAATCGTTGTGTGATACAATACCAAATAAATAAACGCGACCATCAGTATTGGAGAGAATTTTAAAAACCGCGTAACGATAGCTGAACAAAAAAAGAACCAAAAAAAAAACAGGAAATTTTTTGTTTTGTTTCGTCATTTTTTGCATTTGTGAAAAAAAATGATCACTCCTGTTTTTGGTCTTGTGTTTCGTTCCGGGAGGCAAGCAAGCAAGCCCGGGTGCATAAAACGTCCGTTATTCATACCGGAGTTGAAACATGCGATCATAATCCTCCCGGTTTTATTCGCCTTTTAATAGACCAGCGTGTTATTTGATTTTGCTTTTCACGAGCTTCGAGCATAAATGCAGGCTCTAGCTATACGAGCTGTGCAGAGTCACGTGTCGCGAAATTCTATCCCCAATTTTTTTTACGACGAGCGTCAAAATCCGGTTCGTTGATCGGCCAATCCCACCGGAAATAAAAATTTTCCATTTAAATTTTGAAAATCTGACAAATTCAATACGGCAGTGTTTTATTTTACCCTACCTTTTAGCTCGTTGCAATTAATCGCAATACTCTAGTTTTACATATAAAAGGTATCAGCTTAAATTAGAAACGTCAATACTCGAGGGAAAATTTCTTTCGTAATTTGAAAACTAAAATAGCTTCTAAACTGTTGAATTTACTTACTCTCGCAAAACTTTGACTTACACGTCAAAATCAGACGAAGGAATAAAAAAGAATAATAATTTAGAAACGACAATCCTGCGTATAGTCGATCATAAAATCAAAATTTTTTATTTTTTTTCATATTAGTTCACAAATCGTTAAGTTTTTATTAATTTTCTTTTCAATTTTCAATAGAACGGTTGCACTTTCACTATGCATAAAACAAATACGAACACCTAGAAAAGAATCATAAAATGTACCTACCTATACCATGTTTGGCACGCAATTGAGAACATAATTACATAAGGGCTGTATTGAAGTTAACGATCAACTATGAAGCAAGCGTCAGGCAAGCTTATCAGTAGATTAGTTTCGACGTGTCATTTATCATTATTATATATATATATATATATATTTTTTTTTTTATTAATCTTCGGTCATTACTCAATTTGTACAAATTAATTATTTGACGAAATTAACGTCACAGGATTAAAAATTTCAACACACAATTTTATTGTTTATTAATCTCTTCGTGACGTTTTTTTTTCTATCATTCTGCAGTATCGAATCCATTTCATATCCGCTGCAGTTGTACTGAGTCAAAAAAAAAAAAAAAAAAAAAAAAAAGAAAACCATGAATAAAAACGAAAAAAGGCGTTTGATTACAGTTCGGATTTTCTTACGTGTCAGTTTTTGTTTTTTTGCAAATTTTTTTTTGTGAACTGTGCTGTTTTACTACATGAAATTTTACCCCCTATTAGATCTGAAATAAATTGACTTCATTCTCTACTTGTATATAGTGTTTAATTAATAAAACTCATTTCCGTCGAGTTTAGTAGAAAACAACGACTGAACTAGGTATAAATGTAATTTACAACTCGTTTGAAGAACGCTTTTAGACAAAAGAGAATCCCAATTGAATTTACTCAAACAAATTAAGCGCTCGAATACAAACATTCAAACATTACTATTGTTGTTCGATATTCTGTTATTTGCAACACACATATCGATCCCTATATAGTCGTCTAAATTAGTCTATACGATTCTCCTCTCTATATCACTTTTACAGATATCATTTAAAACTCCAACTGTAACATTCAATTGTGCAACATATACCCATAGGCTAAAAGAAAACATTGATCGATCGAGGAGCCGGTGTTATTAATAAATCATCGCGTAACACGAAAAGAAGAAGAAAAAGAAGAAGAAATTACGTAAAATTCGAAAGAGAAAAAAAAAAATAAAAAATTATACAAGAATAAATGAAATAATTTACATAGCTTTTTGATCGCGTTCTACTTCTAGAATCATTTATATTCTCTCGCTTACCTTATGCCGCTCGGTATCCACCAACTCTTAGAGATTATCGTCTGTTACGTCACTCAAAGGACGTACTTCTCTCTATACGTTCTCTCCATCTATCAGACGGTAAAAGGCAAGCCCCAGGTCGAGTCGGACGTGTCAGCGGAAATCGGACGACCTCGACGTCGACGTACGTACATATGTTATACCTCTGGTGTATCCAACTGCATTCACAACTTTGAGGCATAGCTCAGAAAATGTTAAGGCCGGTCGATACAGTAAAAAAAAAAAATTGAAAAAAAAAATCAAAAATGAAGGAAGAACATACGGTCTGCTGATTCATTAAGTACCTAATTTGTACACTTTTTTCTGAATTTTGGCAATATACTCGAATGGAATCTGATCGTGAAATTTTTACTTTCTTTTTTGATTTTTTTTTTTTTTTCTGTATTTTGCAAACCAATCGATAGATTAGAGTTTTTCGTTCGGAGGCTTATGAAACCCTATAATTAATCGTGTACTGCATATACATATATAGCAAACAATTTTATTGAATAAATACAGGAACAAATATAGTGATGGTATTTATCGTTAAGCTCTGAATTGTTTAATCATAGTGCACGAAGCGTATAATAAACCCATTCGTCAGGTATTACAAATTAATATCAATTATATGAAACTGGTGGAATATCGATACGTGTTTAGTGTTTACCTGAAAATATCTCCACGCATTAACCGTGATCGTTTGTTGATCGAAATAAGTCAGTTCATATATAAATAGAGGATTAATGAGGGATATACTTATAACGTAAAGATCGAGAAAAAAAAACTATATTTTTAATATCGTTATTGGTATAATAATTTATTAAAATTTATTCGTTTTAAAAATAATCAAAATTGCGAACTTTTTCTCCGATTAAAAACGACGCGAGTTTTACGAAGAGAAATGAATCAATGAAAAAAAAAATAAAAAATGAGTAAGATATACAAAATTCTAAATCGTAAAATCTTGACGTAGTCGAGTGTCTTAAACGTTAGGATATCGAGGCATATATTATTATATACATATTACGAAAGCAGAGAAGTAATCTGAATCTGAACGTCTGGGGTTGGGCCCGTGGGAAACGGACACAACTATAATGTTGTGTGTTTTGCTATCTTACTAGGTTCGCGGTGTGCACAGAGCTGTTAAGAACCTCGGGCCTGCTCGTCGTTTGCTAATAAGCTTATACCCTACCATGTTTCGTTGCATAGCCATTGTTGAGGGAAATCTCGCTTCACCTAACGTTGTGAGTAAATTTCTATATAGCCAACAATACGGAGAACAACGTTAGAATTGTGACTAAGGACAATCGCAAATTCTATCTTCGAGAGTTACAGCTGGTAGATTTTTACCAGAAAATTATCATCGGGTTTGTAAATGGGTTAACATGGTTCGTTTTTTTTTTTTTTTTTTTTTTTATTATTAATTTTCATACCGATTATTAATTAGCGCGAATTTCTTCATTCCTTCAATAGTTTATATACATATATTATACACATCTACTGTGCAGTTCGTGGTTTTCGTTTGCAAAATCCTTGAAATAATAAGGGTAAATTAAACTCCTCTACTAACAAGGGATTAACTTTTGCTATTGAAACGACGCCAGTTTGTACAGTGTATTAACAAGTTTCAACGTTCCGCTTTATGCATTGTTCAAAATGTTATAATTCTTGTTGTTGTTGTTATTATTATCATTATTATTATTATTATCATTATTATTATTGTTGTTATTATTATTATTATTATTAATATTATTGTTATTATGTGACAACGAGGCCAATCAGGAAGCTGAGAAATGTGCAAAATATAAGAGACAAGCTAAATTGCAAAGATCGACGAATAGACTAGCCAGAAACTAAACTACATGCATATAGGTATCGATAGAAAGTAAAGATATGTATGTAACTATGTACAATGTACATACTTAGGTTAGTGAATGTAATATATGTATATATATGAAAGGAAATAGAAAGCCGTGTTTAGATAACGAATTAAACGAAAAATTAGGAACCCCTATTTTCTGCAGACTCGCGATTACCTATTTTTTAAAAAGAATTTTTTGTCTTATTAATAATTATCGAATTTGTATAAATTTAGAAACATATTTTACAGACTTTATCTCCGTAAAAAAAAAAAAAAACATGATTTATCCAAGTGTCTGTTGGCAATTCAATTTACGTTTTATTTCTATTATTCGCGTCTAATTTTATTGCGTAAAAAATGTTCGTTTAAGTGTTACAAAAAAAAAAAAAAAAGAATGAAAATAAAATTAAACAAAGAATTGTTTGAAACTTGAAATACAATCTTATCTGAATATTCAGGAGTATCTTTTCTCGTTGAAAGGTACAGCACGTGGCTTGTTAAATGTTAGTTAAAATTAAAATTTTAATTGCGGTAATAAAGACTCGATCTTGACGTTTTCACTTTTCTCATTATCTTTTCGAGACTTATTATAATCACGTATATCTAATTTTCTATTCACATTCTCAGCCTATCTCAAATATCATGTTCATAGATGGATATTTTATACTTATCCTGGATATGTTTCAGTGAAAGTTGGTTTCTGTTAGATGATCATAAAGCTTGTAATATTATAATTATAACTTTGTAATTGGCAAATAGACCAATAACGTATGATACACGGATCTATCCAACTAACTTTTACATCTTTCGTTATACCACAATATTATTACCCACTATTTCACACACTCAACAAAAATTCAATAAACAATTAAACTATAAAAATAATGACAGTAACCATAGACACTCATCATCTCTTCGTTCTCTTGCTCAACCTGTACGCATATTTGTTTACACAATAAAATAAAAAAAAAATTAAAACAAAACAGGGGAAGGAGAGAATGATATTCATTAATTATTATTATTAAGCAGATGATGAAATCGATCTGTTTATTCGAAAATTAATATTCATATGTTTGCCAAAGCCATTCTAACTCAAATATAATAAATGATGGGACAGCAGCTAGCAGCGAAGTGCTATTTTTCTAATTTAAATATCACCGGGCCTTCGGCGCAGTACCTACCACTTTGGCCAGATTTTCAGTCTGCTGTTCATTTCGATTTGGTGTTTACACGCCAAATGTATATAAATAGCAATCAGCAACGAGTAGTAGCAGTAGCAGCAGCAGCAACAGCAACGTCCCTTTTGCCTGCTGCACTGACCATACACCGAAAAATAAATAAATTTCCTGCTGCAAAGTTACGGCTGATTTAACGTTCATTTATTACTTTCTACTATCCTATACCAACTCTTTTGTATTTTAATACTCGAACCACACGGTTTACTGTTTTATCCGCGTCTCATGATAGAATCGAATCAGAATTATTGTTAATGAATTTTGATATCTTTACAGCCGCATCGTGTTACATATATAGAAAGTTGAAGAACATTGAATAATAATAATGATAATTTTCTGGCAAACTATGAACAAAAATGATATACTTTCGAATTTTTATTCATCTTGAAACCACGGGCCTAAAAGATCAAGAACTTGGAATCGGAAGAATATCTCACGGTTTTGAAATCATTCTTGTTATTATTTTCACGTAAGCGTATATATATGCAGTGGTGTGCCAGCTAATAGAGTGAGGAAAAGATCCTGTTGTATAGAATATTTGTATTATACAGGTAAAACTGTTTATCACACGTATATATGCATATGTATATATATATAATACAGTTCCTGGAGGGATCGGGAAACGTAATGCACCTATGAAAACGATATCTGGTATCGTTTCAGATCGATACTTCGGCGTATACCGCACAAAGCGTTCATTGGCACGTCAAAGCCATGGGAAAACTGTATATGCAGTAGTAAAACCTTCCGCATGCAACGGAGGATCGTTTCAAAGCTGTTTTAAACTGCCATATTGACGATCTCTGCATCAGTTTCCAGGCTCACCTTTGTGTTATAATTAAAACGAGTATCTAATACTCGCGTTTAGTTTACTCGCTCTCTCTATTTCTCTCTCTACCTCCATCCCTCTATATCTATTTATCTCGTAATTGTAGCTATCCTCACATCTCTCTATGTTCCTGCTCAAAAACACTTTACCACAACGCATTGCCGCGGGTATGTAGGTACGTCGCTAACACAACGGAGTATTTTACGCTAAAGTGTTTAGTAGCTAGATACCTAGATATATATATATTGGATATACACATATAGACGCATGTATAACTGGGTTCAGTTTAGTCAGTATGCAAATTATTGTGCCGGTCATCTCTTAGCTGATTGGGGTCGTGTGCGAACTTTGACAAGGTTCTCATTTTGAAATGCTTACCTAACAAGTATGTACTATCTTGGTATGAAATTTGCCGAGAGAGTTAGCATTGCCATACTGGTTACTTGGTAGACACGTGGAGTGGACAGAGTCGTGCAATTCTCTTATTGATTTCTTAAAATATCACCCAGATATCTTTATTTTTATTTTATTTTATTTTTTTTTCTGTGTAAGAATTGCGGCGATAAATTTTGGAAAATTGAGACTCGATGCTCGCGGAGTGAAATAAGAAGAAAAAAATTCAACAATTTTTTTTATATCTATATACGTAAATTTGGCGAACGGCGATCTTTATGAAGGTTTTTTTTTTTTATTACTCATATTTATTTCTTCACTAATATTGAGAGGAAGGAATTTAAAAAGTTGACAAAATCGACACTGAGGGGATGAGAAATGCAGATTTTTTTGTTTTTTTTTGTTTTTTGCAAGATGATAAACTGAGATTGGTTTACTATGGAACTACGTAAACGTACCAAGGTTTGAAATATGAATCCTTTGAAACGACTTTGTCAAAGGTATACAAAAACGTAAAAGGTCTTTTGCTAATTTTCACATGAATCAGATCAGATAATTATTAATATAAGATTGAAAACCACGCGGGTAAAAGAGTGCAGAGCGATTCTGATCAGAGATATTTTTTAATTTAGTATTCGGTTTGTACCGAAGTTTTTTATTTTTTTTTCCATTTTTTTTTTTTTTTTTATTTTTTTTTTCATTTTTCATTTTTGTTCGCCTGTTTGTACTGCGACCAAAAAACCAAGTAGTAATGAAAAAATATCGTGGAAATATAAATATACAACTGAAAGGGTAGGTTATACCTACATGTACACGGAAATCTCTATTTTTCATGCAACACTATGTAGGAGAATAAATTGACCTAAATAGGTATAGAAACAATCTGAATAGGTTCGTTATGCGGGCTGACTTCAGCCACGTAATTACTAATGTAACGCTCTTTCAATTCTTGTAAACAATGCACAATCACTGACACAGAAAATTGATGAAATTCATGACCGTAATTCTGTTAATAGTTTCATCCAATAATCATCGAATAAATTCAACTACCTCAAACTCCAGTTTCACCTGTACAAACGATCGATAAATAGTTTCTCCAATTTTCAACGCGATGTAAGTTTGTTATAAAAATAAAAATAAAAATTATACATACAAATATTCGCAAAGGTATGGTACCTATTCTGTAAATTATACATTTGAATTTTTTTTTTATAATTCTTTCAATAGATCGGATAAAAAGCAGTTTATAAACGAGTTATATAATATAAATGAATAAAAAGAACTGCAGTTATACTTTAGGTTTCAGATTTATTTTTCTATCTATATAAAACTGTTTGCTGTAAGGTTGACACTTGCTCAAAGATAACTACCGGCGTACTACGTGCTGACAAACATCTTTGTGGGGCTTATAATACGATAGATTTCAAGTAAACAGCATTATTATCAAGGAACAGTACAAACATGTGTACTTTTGATCCCCAGTAGAAAAGAGAGTACAGCAAGTACCTGAACGCCACGTTGCAGGTTAGAGTATATAGAGAAATTTAAAAGGCCATGTGTAATCAAAAATTTATTAACACGTGTAAAGAAAGACTTTTCAAGTATAACAATTTTTATATCGCAAAAACTGATATATTTTCTTTTTATTTTATCCCAGTTTAAAAAATCAGTAGAAATTCTTTCTCGAACTGATTCGTTCACTGCACTGAAAAGTTCATTTATGATAAATGAATAATCCTGATCAGTTTATCTTGAATATTAATTCAGTATTTTGCTGTGGTGACATGTTGAACAGATAATATCTTTAACGGTGAAGCTAACCCATTGACCTTTCTCGACTTTACTTTACTGACTATTTTTAACAATAATTGCGTCCCATTTACCTACGTGACAAGCTCGTCTATTATAATCGAGGAATTTCTATAAGAACTCCGAGATTAAATCTCTCGATTTTTCTCACCCAAAAAACAATTCGTAAACTGTTTTGTTACATAAGGGTTTCCCCTTATACCTCATAACGTTCGAGAATACATTCGATTGATCGTATGCACGTACATACCACCTATCGACTCTCTCAATCAAGTAGTAGGTATCGTTTTGCGCTATGTATATTTTCATATACAATTGTACAGTAGATGTACACACGTAGTTAGATATATTCAGATATATATATATATATATATATATAAACTCGTCGAAGCGCAAACGCGTGATAAAACAATCCTTTGCTAGATGCTGCAAATTGCGGACTACGAATCCCACTCCCCACTTTGGTCTGTTCAGTTCAATGTAATGAAATAATATTCATGTATAAACATAGTAGGTACATATATCTACGTATATTCTCGATGCACTCGACTTGGTGTCCCTTTCCTATTATATTTCTACGTATTCTAAAGCCAATATCATATATGCGTACTGATATTATTACGGATATCAATTCTCTATGTATATATATATATCTACATATACCTATGTCCCAGCGATCCCCGCAGCTTTCGCTTCAGTTGGATACTGCAAAGCCGATCTAATACGCCGTCAATAATGACCAGATATATAGATGCCTCTTCTCTTCAATGGATTTTGAACCATATCGCTGTACTTATAATCCGTTGTGTCGTAGTCGTTCTATTTATATAATTTTGAATTAAATACGGTGAAATTTTATGCTTCTCCAAATATTTTTAAATATCTTTAATATCGGGCTGACATTACTTGTACGATTACGACGATGAAAAGAATTTGAAAATGTGGGAGCAAGACTGCAGCTATCTTTTTTTGATATGAAATTGATCCTATTCAAGTGAATTGACGTCTTGGTATTCTTCGAAATGAGATATAAAACTTGAGAAAAAAAAATTTTTACTTTATCAGTTATTAAATTCTCACTATTTTCTGATGTTTAATCTTTCATTAATTCATAAACATTTTATATTCTGAACAGAATCGTTCTTTTATAAAGGAAACTGCGTTCTAGATAGACTAACTCATATGATATTTGATAGGAATGTACGACTTTCGCCATATCCGTTATTAGATTGCCGAATTCGATTTATGAAAAAAATCTGAAGGATCTAATTGATTATTAAATCGTTTAATTATAGATGTTTTGAGAAAGGTCGTTCCCTCAATTAGCGCAGTTTTATTATTCAATAGATATAAAAATAGTGATAATAATCGTTCCCCATCGACCACGGTTGTATGTATGTGTGACGAAATTTTAAATCGCTAAAGCACTACACTATTAACAATTTGCGTCTTAGTCGAACAGCTTTCTCAAGTAATTACAGTAAGATGTATGTGTCAAGACTAGAATAGTGACAGACAATTACCTTTACATCATGTTTAAAATCACCACTTTTTAAATTACTTTCTGACCAGGTATGAGGTACTTGACTTACGATTAACTTACCGTTCGTGTAAATTATTACTGTCAAATGAAACATGTACGGGAGTAGGTATTTCATTGCGGTTATATAATAAACACGTCCGTTTTGATTTCAACGTGAATATAAGTGCATAGGTATGTAGCGAGTAAATATCAGTATCGAATGTAAATTGAAGTAAATTTTACTCGAAGATTAAAAATTATTTGAGATAACTTATAGATGTTGAAGAAATTTTTATAATCAATTGCGGATCTATGACGAACGAAATGATTAATGATTGTGATTTTTTTATCGATAATGTTAAGGATGAATGAATAGCTTTTCTACATCGTATATAAATTTTAAATATATGTATATACATATATATAAACGTGGAAAGGCTGGAAGATTTAGCGCAGAACTGAAAGAGCTCCCATTAATTACGTGGGGTGTCGTGGAACGGCCTTGAGACCGTGGAAGCTTTAAACATGCCGGATGTTCCACGTCCTTGTCCATGAAGAAGAGGAGGCCAAAGCCAGACAGGTGCCTTTAATACCTTCGGGCAATGAGAAGATTGGACGTTGTACTTCGCGTGGTGAAAGCTGGACCAACCGGAGTTCCAAGTTATAATGTAGAAGTCTCATCTCGTGTTTACGGTGGCTCTTGTTATTCAGATTTCTATTTAAATTGACTCTTCATTATCACGAGGTGACGATATTTTTATTGAACTTTTACAATTAAAGAGGTTTCCATGTATTATGGACATACTCATTTGGAAACTTTAAACTATAACATGTAAGTTTTCTATATCTATAACTCTCCCGGTTTTAAATCCCGTAAAATATATATACGAGACAATATTGGATTAAACCGAACGATTTAAACCACTTTTCACAACAGTGTGCAAACATCTGTAGAATACATTGAGTGCAAGTCTTGTTCTAGGAGTTTTAAAAGCAAACAACGAAAGGAAAGTATCGGTCCTCTTTGTTCCTGGTTCTTATACTCTGTAAGAAACGTTGTCGAGGATCTTTTTGAAGATTCAAAAACAACACGTTTTACGTAAACTTAAATCTTTAGAGGATTTTCATTTTCTTTTTTCTTTTTTTTTTTTTTTTTTTTTTTTTTCACAAGTAATAGAGTTTACGTTATATAATAAATAATTATTAAAAATTTTATCCTTAACAAAAAAAAGAGGGAGCAAGAGAGAATAAAAAAAAAAAAAAAAAAAATGACTGTTTAAAAGCTTTGCGGATAAAATTATTTGTTATCTAGTTTTGTTTCCGGTTAGAGATATCGAGGTGGTTATAGAACGACGAGATAAATAATACTTTTTCATTCGTTAGTACTGATTCGATCACATCGAATCACTGGCTCGAAGCTTCATTTTGCTTTTCACGTTTTCATATCGGTTGCAGAACAAATTATTTTCGTTTGTATAAACAAAGCCGAAACTTGAAAGGGAAATTTTAATTATTCATACTAGTTTACACGCCCCGGGCCGGGGCTCGCGTCTGTCAGAAAAGATGATTTCGTTGCACGCGCTTCGAGCTATTCATTGATTAACTCTTGTCCGATACACACTTGGCTAAGGGCGACCATTGATTCTATGTACTAAAAACTTTTCACCTTTGTCACGTCTCCGTGTTTTATTCAAGTTTTTATTTTTATATTTATTTTTATAATGTATTTTCATTTTTTTAAATCTCAATCGGATATATACGTAAGCGCACAAAGTCAAAGAGTTAATTGCAAAAATTAAAATAATTCATTAAAATCGTGTAGAATATTTCACCTTACTTAAATCGTCATTATTCAAGATTATATACACACACATATAATCTAAAAAATCATCCATACATATGCATGTACTGAAATTATTTCTGTTCCATTGATGACGATCAAAATCTCTATACCCTACCTATACCTGTACGCTGACAGAGTCTGGTCACAATAATTATGCAGCGCTGTGGTATAAGAGATGGTTTTAAATCGAAACTAAAAGGATTACTTTTCAATTTTATATACCGAGTGTCGATGGAACAGATTTCTTTCGACGAGTAAACTTGAACGCATCTCATACTCGTAAATTAAATAGCTGAGGGTGACGACTACTAGGACTGATACTATAGGTATATGTAGTTCGTAGATTCTTGCCTCATCTAAATACACTTTGGGGGATTACCTATCTCTACATGTAGGTACTCTGTGTGAATCACACGTACGTACATACGTATCAAATAAGTATTTAGTATATTATCTTGATTGAAAATGTAGAGTGATAAAAAATAACAAAAAGAATAAAATAAAATCGAAGCAGGATGGAAGCGATTTTTTTTTTTTTTTTGTTTCTTTTTTCCAAAATTTAAATTAATACGGGAAAAGTTGATTTCTGTATTTCTTTTCGAATGACAATATCCGGATTTCTGGTTTTGATTAAAATTTGAATAGGGAAAATTATGTGCATTCCGCTAAGATAGAATTTGCGATGTTCTATACGTATAACTCGGTCTGAATTCTAGATTCTATATTCTAGAATATCGTAAACTGAATTGCTACCTTAACCCACTTACATGAAAACGTCAGTAATTTACTTGTTGTACATGGGCAATAACTGTGTTCGCGTATAAAGCCATGTTACGAGTAAAGGAAGTTAAAATAAACGTATGAAATTCTGAGATCTAGGGAAAACAACCAACGTTAACGTTCTCCCATAATTTCTACCAAAAGATTTTAAATGCTCGAAAAATTAACTGAACACGTTTTAAAAAATTTTTCACCCATTTTTTTCTCCATAACAATTATAATTTCAGCATTAGATTTTTCCATCTTTCAATAAAATTTAGGGATCAAAACTTTTGCATATTCAAATTTTTCTATCATAAGACTGAATAAATTTAACTCTCGTTTTTTTTCACAGTTTATTCGTAACTTTTTAAATACTTAAACTATTATATATCATTTATACATAATACTATTAATAACTTTAATACATTATTAAAAATGTTTCAACTAAACGAATATATATATATATATATATATATATATATATATATATATATATATATATATATATATATATATATATATATATATATATATATATATATATATATATATTTATATGAAATAATATAAGTGTGTATAATTATCACCCCTTGTTTTTCGTGAAACAATGCAATTTTACCATTAATGAAGAAAAAAAGAAATAATTGATCTAAATATTTCTATCTATGTACTGCATATTTATAAGCGTCTAAATAATTTTTATACACCTCTATTAAATATGAATAATAAGTACGGTAGTAATAAACAAAAACTACGGTTAAATACCCACTCAAAAGTTGAGTCAAAAAAAAAAAATTATTATTATTATTTTTTTTTTATTATTATTATTATTATTATTATTATTATTATTGTTTTTTACCTACGTTTAATTTGTACAAAAATTTCAAAGGACTTTTGACGACTACGACGAGTAGGGTACCTACCTCGAGTTTAAAATTGTTTCTCATTCACTGTAAACGCAGTAGGTAGGTACCTACTTCGTACTATAGCGCTAATAATCTCACTGTATTCTCAGTCCGACAGAAAAATTAACAAACCTTATCCTAATTTACATCATTTCACATTTAGATAAAAATATATGTATATATAAAAATTTGAGAATGGTTCGATAATTATACATATTCGAAAATGAATAATTTAATAACTGCAATTTTACATATAAAGTTGACCAAATTTAATACGCATAGATAATAAAAAAAAAAAAAATCAGAAGATAATTAGAATACGGATTATAATTTAAATGTGAAAAAATATTTTGAAACTTTGAAGGAAATTTTTTTTTTTTGTTTTATTGATTAATATTAATATTTCTTAATTAATATTCTTATAGACGTTATGTGGCATAGTTGAATTTGAAAATCCGACGTTTTCTAACCTTCGATATAATTTATATTTAAACATATCGTATATGTGTATACGTATAGCTTATTTTTGAAAAGAAGCAACGTTCGAAACGACCCTTTCCCCGTGATCGACAGCGAAATTGGATCTCTAAAAACAAGGTGTTTGCAACTGGCGAGTCGCGCGCACCACCTGATTACCCGATTCCCTGATGGATTCTCTTTTACCACTTTTCTGGGTCTCGTGCTGTCGTCGTCGTCAACCTCTTTGTCAGCCTGGTTCTCTCTACCCCTTTCAAACTTTATCGTTCTTCGTATCGCCGCGTTTCAGATAAACGTTTTTCATACCTTTCTCGGTAAGTAGTCTTCGTAAATTCGTTCGACAGAAATAGCCACCTGGTGCATCGTATCAGGGAAAAATTCCTTACTGATTTTTCTTTTATCTTTATCTTTATGTATACTCGTACATAAATATATAAATTTCTATCGCTAATATTCCTTGTCGCATATCTGCAGCTACTTCACTACCAGAATAAAATTAAAAAAAAAAAAAATGAAATGAAAAAAAAAAATAAAAAAACTAAAAAACAATGTACAACCAACTCTTGATTCCAATTAGCAGTACTTCTCATTCAATTCTAGACACTAATTAATTATTCAACTCCCTTGTTTATGTTACTTCACTGAATTCCTATACAAATTTATTTAATATATACTAAATATATTATACCTATACGTTACGAAGTTCTAAATTCTGCCACAATAAATCCTACGAAACTTTTTGTTAATTCAAAACTAATAATACATAATATTATTACATATGTATAATATTTACAATCGTCACTCATCATTTATCAATTATCATCACAAACTGATCCAAAAGTTTTGATTTTTAAGTCAACATTTAGAAGATAAAAATAAAAAAAGGAATCAATTCAAATCTACTTAATATAATGTTTGCTAAGATAAAATCATGACTTTTGGAACACTCTGCATATCATAAATCACACAAGATTTACAAACTAAGATATTTGTATGTTCTATATTGAGACAGAATACTTAATTAATTTTCATTTTTTGTTTTCTTTTTTGTTATTTTTTTTTTTTGAGTTTTTATCGCTTGCTTGAACGATCATATTTTCAATACTCAGAAACTCAGTTTTCATTTATCTTCGTTTGACGAATATATTCTCGAGTAATTCCTTCGTTATTACACGATGCGGTCTAGTCGGACTTTCGGTTGGCCTTTGATAAAGTCGGCTATTTATAGCGTAAAGTTTTGGGCTAAGTTCACACCTAACGTTAAACCACCAATCGCAGACAAATACTGCCTGGCTAAATTGGGTACCATTTGGGCAAAGGAAACTTGCTTGTCGTCCGTCTATATCGCAGTAATGCCATCCCTGGCATCTGGTCTCAACATCGGCGAAAAAACCAGGGTACGGTTGATCGTCACAGTAGAAATTTGTGTATGGCACTTTTGCTAAGACTGGATAATCGGTTCCTGGTCTACCTAGAAGAAACAAAAAAAACAGAACATATGTTATTATTTTTTTTTTTTTTTCATTCTTTTTTTAAATCAAATTTAACGATTAATTTAATAATCAACTTTCTATCTATTTTTAACAAGAAATTGGCTCTCTTTACATGAATTAGATGTGAACGTTGAGTGTAATTATTTACGCAATGCTGTTTAAACACGGGGATGCGCACCTGTCTACTTACGTAATATTTATAATACGATGGATTAATACGCTTTGTCGTGAATCTGAGTATATAATCATTTTATAACTAATTCTAAGAGCCGAGTAATAAAGAGACAAAAAAAAAAAAACATTAACGATATAGATAATTTGATAAAAAAATTTGCTTATGGATAAATAACAAGTGTAAAACATAAATGACGATTATGTTTTTACATATCTACATGGAAATGAATGACATCTTCGATTTCTGTCAGTTTTTATAATTATTTCTAATGCAGTTGGATGTTAAAATCGATGAACCTCGATCTGGTATTCAATGCTTCTAAGTAAGTCCACGCTTTGGAAGCTCGATAAGTTACCAAGTAATCATATACGTTGTATCGTCAAGGGTAAAATCAGCTTGTGAAACTTTACATCGCTAGGCATTTTCTGCAAGGTTGTCAACAAGAAGTTTGTTTTCCACCGAGTGACATATTTGTATTTAACATACTCGAGGAGGCACGAAGATGCCTGGTAACAGCCAGAAAGGAGGATGAGGAGGAGGAGGAGGAGGAATGTAGGCATCAAAATATGAAGAGGAAATTATTCTGTGTTACTGACAAGTTTTAGAAAGTGTTAAAACTAAATTTATTCCTTAAGATACTTCGAGTAAACACAGCAGACATACCTTATACTACAACATGAAAATCGCCATCATGACGTAATATCAAAATTTACTTCTCGTTAAATTAATGAAAAAATTAAATTTTCCAAACTTGGTACAATCTATTCAAATCAATATTTTTTCAATTCTTTTTTTTTTTTTTTTTGCAAATTATTGAAAGCTGAAATATTCGTTTTATTATTGATCTGTTATTGAGTTATACTATGCTTTTACCCATTCAGTAGTAGAAAACGTATATAAATATCGAGAAATTAGTATTTAATTGAAGTTATGTGTTCTAATTTTTGTAATGAACTCTACACGGAGGGGATATCGAGTCGTGTATTTTCCACAGATTGGTGTACCTAGTGGTTTGTCGAACATACAATAAAACTATTGATAAAATAAAAGAACGAAAAAGAAAAAAAAAGTTGAAACAAAATAACGACAACGGTAACAGCAATATAGATATTTACAAATTCGATTTCTCTCGAGGTAAATAGAGTCAATTATCTACTAGAAGATTTCTTCGTGCATTAGCTGCTGTTCGTAACTCCGGAAGTTAAAGTTAATTGTGAGTTCGTCGTTGCAGGGATACTAGGGTGTACCAAACTTTGTAACAATTCAAGATTCTCTAGATATATTCATAGATAATCCAGGAGTTGAGATAAATACAAATAACTAATCTAAGGCTCTCTCGGTCTCCATGGTTTCTCGTATTCATTGTCCACGTATATACCTACAATACTGGAGCAGTGGGTGTAACAAAGGTTGATGACTGTGTATGTACCTCTTATACTTGAGAGAACACTGATTTCTCGGTCTTCAATCATCATCGATTAAAAGAAGAAGGAGAAAGAAAATAAGAAAGGTACAACAATAACAAAAAAAAAAAAAAAAAAGAACATTTGTCTCTTTCATTTGAACCTATAAAAAAATATTTCCGGAATCATGATCCCGTTCAATAGTCCGACGTTTGACGTTACCACCGTTACTATGACGACCGAAACAAAAGAACACTGTAGTGCAGTGTGGTACTTCTTTTTTTTTTTTTTTTTCTCTTTTTTTTCCATACAAAATACAATGGTACAGCCAGGCTGAAACCATGGAGAGAAATATGTCATGTCCCGTATGTATGTGCTGGTAGTGTGATCTAAAAGTTGTTTACTAGTTCATAGAAGAGAATATCTTGGAGAATACTGTCTGCCGACTAGGTCCACACTATACGCATGGTATATGTATGTACACTGTACATAATAGACTGAAAGGTATAATCTTGAATCTAGTTTCTTCTTGGGCATTGTTGAAAACAAAATATTGGGAGTAAAATCTGCGAGGTAGAATAAACGCGCGGTAACTGTAGTATAGGAGGAGGAGGAGGAATATAAGAAAGGTAAAAGTCGAAGGGTAATAGGAAAGAGGAAGAAAGGTTATCTTGCATGAAAATCTATTTCTCATGTTTGGCAAATGAAGGACGTACCAGTAGAAGAGAGATTCTCTTTTACATTTCCGCTCGCCCATCATCGTAAAATCAGTGAAGCGAACGAAACTGGCTCTCTGTACCCAAGGCCACATACAAACTCCGTTCTCAGTACCCTGTTACACCGTCAGAACATACTCTCTCCCTCTCTCTCTCTCTCTCTCTCGCTTCAGCCGACGCTGATCTAGTCTGAAGAGAAGAGGAAAAATAGGAAGAGAACTGGGAGAGGTATTTCATTATCCTATAGCCTGAGTGCCAGGAATAGCATAACCCTTCATGAGATTGAGAATCGTCAGGTCAATGAGATAACTTCAAGATATCCTATATCGATTCAATCGACCTGCAGCCAAAGTCGACGTCATATCATTAAAAACTAACATTTTTCAGTTAAAATTAAATGTTTCGAGTTATACTATTAGACAATGTCTTCTATTCGTCCTACATTCGTTCATCGGTCGAACTATCACAGTTCTCGGATATTTTATATTTCATTTTATTCCTGGTTTTCGGATTAACTGACTTGGTAGTCATTTTCTTTTTTTTTCTTTTTTTCTCTCTTATGTTCGCGTCTTTTATCGATGAAATAGTAAAAAAAAAAAAATCTTGTGAAAAAGAAATAGATAGATGTTTTTTTTTGTTCCTTTTTTTTCTCATTAATTATACATACCAGGTATAGATTTTCCGAGATCTAGATACTCTCTTACGGACGGGCTGAGAAATCCTGGTGGTGCAACCGGGGCTCCATTTGTAGGATTGTTTCTCTCATCTACGTCATCGTAATAATAATCATCCTCTTCCGGATCCAGAGGTTTCGCCCTTTTTGTAATCTTTGATTCGCCTTGGCCTCGGTCTTCTACTCCGTCTGAAATAACGTCAAAGCATGAACAAAAATCTTGGCGTCTATTGTACAAGCATTTTTTTTTTTTTTTTCTTTTTATTCTTAAATCTTTCTACAAACTTGAGTCAAAATTTAAGAGGAAGTTGATGAAAAAAAAATTTTGTTTTTTCAAGTCATTTACTTTCTTATAGCTTTATAATAAATTTTTCAAGGTGAATTACGTATGCTAAAAATACACAAGTCAGGGATAACACAGTTACAAATACTAATCTAAATGCAGAATATAATTTCACCATCATTTATGCTGAAATTATGGATCAATGACACCCACTGCATATAAATAATTCACATTAAAGAGTCTTATTGTCTCTATGCACGGAAAATAATGCAATCAAATTTTTGACGCAATCATCGGTACATATACACACTCTTCATTATGGCCAAGTGCCAAAAGTAGGATGACCTGCTCTTTCGTCATTATTACGTCTTTACAGTACATTGATTTAGTTTCTTTAAGTATATTTTTATTATCATATTTCAGTTTGCATGTTCCTACTTATCATAATCTTACTGAATAAATTTTGGCAACATATCAACCAACCGCATAAAGTAGTTTACTTGAAATTTCCTGAATATCTTATATCCTTAAAACGTATAAGTTTATAAATGTTTGTGTGAAAATATTCTGCACATTATATGCATCGGGAAACTTGCGGTTGCACCAAGTGAAAGGTATATTAACGAAGGGATTATCCCATCTGAAATCGTCGAGTACACGAGACTATCTATACATATAATAAACTGGTACTGCACATGAGATTCTTATAGTCGGAAACAAACTGTACATTTATTTACGAAAAAGGTCATTTCCTAAGGCAATAAAACAAGTATATATGAAATTGCAGGGGAGACACGAGACATCTAAAAGTTACGCAATTTCATAAATTTATTGCATGTAATTCCACTACTTGAGAATACATACCTATACATATATAGGTATGTGTATGCCTAGCGAAGAAGAAATGATATTATATTCAAAGTGCATCGTTCTAATTCTTTTTAATTAAAGAGCAAAGATATTTTTTGTCATATTCTTTTTCTATTCACCATAGAATTTAATTTCCTAAGAAATCTCTAACGTATGTATGTACATTGTTTTTCAAAGAATCCAAGTTGTAATTACGGATTTTGAAAATCGGTAATACATTGAAAAAAAGAAAAGAATAAAATTAATAGAAATTCAATCAATTTGATGAATAATAATTTTCGTAATGTGGGAAAACGCGTGCCGAGCTGCGGGCGTATAAAGAGATGGCATAAACAGTTTGAATTTATTCGTGCATATATCGTCAAATCAATGATTAAATTTATTCATCGGACAGAATTATAATATCATTTATTATTTATCGCGAGGAAGGAAATATTTACTACGTTGGTCACTACTTCACTGTCCTGCAGTACCCTCCCAACCCCACCCTCCCCTACCTCCCAGCATCATTTAACACAACCGTATTAATGCTGGCTAGCATTATATCGGAGTGAAATGTACACGGGTAGATCACGCGTGACCTGTCTCTTCTTTGGGGTCGTTAATACCCTCTCGTGGTCACGCATTCTCCCTACGATAATGCGTTCGGACTAAACGTCCGCGTTCAAAACGTGCCGCGGTTCGTGTCTCCTGGATACATTTCTCTTTTTATTAACATTATGCGCCTGTACTGTGTCCCCGTAACCCTGGCTTGTCACAGAATGCATGCACGTTGATACAAATACTATGATAATTCATTAGCATTCAATAATCATGAAAGTATTAAGACAAAAAAAATCTGAATTCGCTTTATGTTAAATTCATATTTCTATTTTCCATTTTTTACTTTTTGTATTTGCGTTTTTATTTTTTATTTTTTCATTTTTGAAGAAAATTGCTTTCCGTTGGATCCGGTCCACGTTTATCCTTAACTAATTTCATTTATTGGCTTCAAACTCCATCCAATTTTATGGACTGAGAAGCCTCGTAAAACGAGAGAATTGGTTTCTGCTTTTTTGTTCTTGTTTTCGTATTCAGAGTATAATAATACCGGATCCAGTCATGCGCCGTATTGTGGCGGTTGAAGTAAGACGATACCGTCCAAGCTACTTTTGTAGATCATACTCTTTTCTCATTCTTCTTCTTCATCTTCTTCTTCTTTTTCTCGTTTTTTTTTTATTTTTTTTTTTTTTTGTTTTTTCTCTCTTTTTTTCTATTACGTCATTTCTCGTACTAAAACCTTCGAAATTCTACCGCACGTCTGTTACATCAATTTCAATCTCACAGTCCAATTATTTTACATATAGAAATAGAATAAAAAATCTGAATCTAAAGTCACGGTCTCATTAGCGATTTCAATCCTGACGGCTTTGCCTGCATGTACCTATATACCAGTCCTCCGCAATTATCTCTATTTATAGACCCGCAAGTGCTTTTCTGTAACTCGATAAATAATTTATGATTTCCATTCCGTCGATCAATATAATCTTTCATCGTCTTCACATTTACCATTTAAATATAAGCGCTTTAGCGATTCCTTTTTAACGACAAATGCGTTATAATTTCACTCGAACTTGTGTAAATTATTATTATTTATTTATTTTTTTTTCTCATTTTCAAAGCTAAAATTTTATCCGAAATTTATGACACAGTTTTTATTTATTATTTATTTATTTTTTTTTTATGTTTTTTTTTTAAATTAAAATTCAGAAGAAGGAAAAACCGTATTACAATGAATATATCACAAATTGAATTGCCGTAAAACTTTTCCAACTTTATCTGAGTAGATGGTATATTCGTTTCACGATCTACAATCCGAACTTTGAACTGCCGCATACCGACTCGATTGATATAAAATTGGAATAAGAACAAGAAAAAAAGTTGAAATAAGAAAAAGAATGGTAAATGAAATTTTCGGTAATTAAGCATTCGGTAAAATTGTGGGTAAAGTTGTCACGTGTTAAACTGGATATGAGGTTACGGTCTTACTTTAAGTATCGTGTCAAGGCTTGGACGGTGTAAACTACGTAACTTAGCCCGCGTGGAAAACGTGATTAGAAGTGGAATCTCATTCCCTCCTTGACTACGCGTCGAGTAGAGGCGAGAGAGAGAGAGAGAAAGAGAGGGGGGGAAATAGAAAGAGAAAGAGAAAGAGAGCAAGAGAAACCAGGGTTTGCGGGAAACCGTCAAGCTGGTTTCCCTATTTTCCAATAGGTTGCCTCGACAAAGTGTAGTCCCCGGGGTACGAGGTGGCGAACTCCATGTCGAAGGAAAACAGTAATCAGGACGCGAAAGGCGGTTGGTGGTAGTCGGACGATGCTCAGAAGGAGAGAAGAGAGGAGTTAGTTCGAGGGTAGAAATGGTTCGAGCTTGCGCTAGGAAATACTAGCAGCAATGCATACAAATGCCAGTTCCTCCTCCAGCTCTTACCCTCGCTTCGCTATTCTCGTCATCATTTGTCTTTACGTCTTCGAGTTCTGCTACACCTTATGTTTCGAAGTCCTGCAAGTCTTGCACAATGACACAAGCACAGAAGAAAAAAGAAAGAAGAAAAAGAAAAAAAAAAAAAAAAGAAATAAAGAAACGGAAAAGTAAAACGAAACCAACATTACCACATACCTGAATAAAATAAAATTTAACAACGGCTTTATCTTCTCATTAACAACCTCAATTTAACCAATATTCGAAAAATAATTACGGAGTTTCGTTGAATTCGTCGAAAATGTCGCCATCTCTATTTATCATCTCAGGAGTGCCCCGAGGGCTTTTATTTTTGACGAGTCATAGTCTTTTTTATTTTATTTTTTTATTTTACACAAATTCAGACGCTCGTTTATGTTGGGTAAATGTTTTTTCTTCAGTTTTTTTTTCTTCTCTCTTTCCTTCTTTTATTTTACAACCAATTAACTAATTAACACGACTTGTGTAACTGTAACGAGCAGCTTGCAGAAGGTTTACAATTTTTCATGTGTAGGTAAGTCCAGAGGTTTGCTAGGCTACTGCAGTTATTGCAACTGCTCGTATAAGAGAGCAGTAGAAATATTATGTGTCCGATCTGTACCTATAATAATAATATCGAATAATAATAATAAATCGTGACTAGAATCGCTGATAAATTAATATATGCAATTATTTTATTACACAATTTGAATTTCATTCATTGTACGCAAAATGCGTACGCCTTTGACAGATTTCTTGTGGGATCTTAGGTATTCTCCTTTGTTCATAGGATATATACCTCAAGAGTAATCAAATTGTATATAGACTGTATAATCGGAGAAGAGTTTTAACGAGTCGTTAGTTTCATCTATTAGTTTAGTTGCATTTTATTCGTGTAATCGATTAACCGTAGCTAACGATTAATTACGATTTCCATTTTTTAGCTGATTCATTATATAAATTAAAATTCATCTCTTGAACAAAAAATTCTCAATACTTTCTATGATGTATCGGTTCAGTTAACCTTATAGGCTTAATATTCAACGAGTTAGAAATAATTTGATCTCTATTTATTGTTAATTGATTATAATTACGTGAATAAATCACATGGAAATTTACATGTTTTATCATCTATTCGTACGCTGTGACCAGGAGAAAGTTGGGTATACTGTCTTATAGTTTTATACGGTTATCATAAAACAAAAAATTAAATACCAGCTAATTTATACCACGAAACAGAAAGCAGTACCAACGTATATATACGCATATAGGTAGCATACCAACATGGTATTAAATTCTCGACTACTTATCGACGTTGGAAAAGTTATTCAAAGAACTCCTGCGGAAAAACGTACCTCCGAGGATGTACTTTAAAAAAAAAAAAAAGGTTCTTGGTGTAGTGTTACTATTCAAATTCAGAATATTTTTGATTTCAAGATGTTGTTTTATTCTTTTAATAACGTATTTGTTAAAAGAGAAATCCTACACGTTAACTAACCACTACAAGGCAAGGTAGATTATCGAAGACTCTATTCTTCAGAGGGTAGGGAAAAAAAAAATTTTCAAACCACTTCCTGAACAAGGTCACAGTCTATATGCCCATTTGGTGCGCGCGTCAAGTAGAATTTTCTTGATATTTTCTTGGAGCGATGTTTTGCCATATTTCAGAACCGGATTTGCCAATCGTAAAGCGCACCTTATTAGTTGAAGAAAATAAATATAAAAAATGATAATAATAATAATAATAATAATAATAATAAACGGAATACGTAACTGCAGAAATATGACGGAAACGCTCAGATTTGTAGATTGAAAGTTCGTGTGAAAATAAAAATCTTATGAATTTCCCTCTACGGAATTTCACACGTAGAAAACATATTTCAATCCGTTCAAAGTCTGTCCATATAAGGATCATGAAAATAGTTGAAACAAAAAAAAAAAAAAATCCATCAAAAGT
The DNA here is from genome assembly GCA_963924015.1 of Macrophya annulata. Classification (NCBI taxonomy): domain Eukaryota; kingdom Metazoa; phylum Arthropoda; class Insecta; order Hymenoptera; family Tenthredinidae; genus Macrophya; species Macrophya annulata. Next base: position 5,617,778 of record OZ001260.1, read on the forward strand.
GATTTAATAACAAATATAGGATACATATCTACCGTACAGGTATACGAATGAAATAAGAGGAAGAAGTTATCTACGAGTTATCTCTCATCGTCAGTTCTTCTGTAACCTGTTGCTTCATTACAGATTGAACTGACTCACGGTTACCGTCATTGAAGCATAGCGTTATTTTATCAAATTATGATAATAAAACAAAAAAGAAAAAAGATTGTTATTATTCAACGTATTTCGATGTAATGAAAATAAAAATTCTATTCATTTCGTGACTAGAAACTGAAGTTATGATCGAAACAAAAAATAAAAAAAAAATAAAAAAAAAAACAGAAAAAAAAGGATACAAGTATAAACCTCCAGTATAATATCGCATAATTTTTCCTCTCTCGGAAAATATATACCGCATTCACCCACCACTACCTGACGAAGCTAGTTACGCGAGACGGGAAATAAAGAGGTGACAATAAAAAAATTCCTTGGCTGTTTAAAGCTACGTATTTTTATTTTTTTTAATTTTTTTTTATTTATTTGTCCAGTGTTTTCTATAGCTAGAGGAATAACGACGGGCCAGATGTACTTTGTAAAACTAATCTCATCGCGTTCTCACGCGCGTTTTCCGCGTCTGCTTGTCCTACGTGCAGTTTCACACATATGTCTATACGTGTATGTATTTATAACATGTATCTCACATGAAGTAGTTTTTTTTTTTTCTATCCTTTTTTCTTTCTTCTTTATCTATCTACATATTGTACAATTGCAGGTTGCTCGACGGTTTTAACTGAGAGAAGTAAAAAGGAATATAGTTGAAAAAAAAATATGAAAATAAATAAATAAATAAATAAATAAATAACAAAAGTGCGGTATTAATCTCTTCAAAAATCTCCGTACATCGGTTGATAATTTATACTGTAGGCATACGCCAGGTGAATTTTTTATAAAATGAATATTTTTCACGATCTGATAAATTGTTATCAAATTGTCAGTAACTATATTTAAATATATAGGACTCTTTTCATCAATGAATACCAATCGTGAAACGAATCAGTCGATGTCCCAAATACACTCCTATAGGTATATGCAATATATTTGGCAAGCAGGTCAATGCCAGTCGCGACAAAGCTGTTACTCTTTATGTTCGAAGGTGGGTAACAAATTATCTCTTTCTCCGACGAGGAAAAAAAAAAAAAATAATGAAAAATTATCAAACCATTTTGACAACGTAGAATAAAGATTCGGATGATTCTATATAATATATTATAATTTCTGTGATATATAGTTGATTTGGAACAATGAAGTTACTCGGATAATTGCTAGGTCTAAAACATGATAACAATAAGAAAAAAATAAAAATTGTATCAACAGCCAGTTTTTTTTTTTTTTTTTTCGCTTTTTAAAGTTAGTTTAGTTCGGAGTTACATTTTCCAGTAAAAAAAAATTTTTTTTTATTTTTTTTTTTCTTAATCTTCCGCTCCTTAATTACCTGAGAGTTTTTCTACTCAGGTATTGTTGTTATGGTTATACGTTAAAACGCAATACCTATCTAACTATACCGCAGTATGTGGCATCGCTCATCGACTTATACCTACTGCTTTCTCTTTCACGTGAGTAGAGCTATCATGTTCTATACTAGTCGAGAGTGGGGAAACTGTCCTTAACTTTAATCACTAGAAAACTACAAAACAGGCGTTGCTAATACACAATAAATCCGAATAAATAATCGGGTATTACCAAAATGTATACATATATTAAAATTTAGTTGATGACAAGTTTCGATGGAATGACACGAAGAACCATTGAAGACAAATAAGTTTTTTTTTTTTCTTTCGTTACCTGTTCGAAAACCAAGCTGAAATAATTATCGAATTTCGAAATTCTAACCGTCGAATAAATAATTGTTTCAATAATTTTCACCTCAAGAGTCAATCAAATAGAATTAATGCATATTAGTTGGTCGCATATTATTGTCTGATATTTGAATCTCATTATATAATTTGGTGTTTCGGAACCTCCGATTATTTCGGCTCTCTGCATTTGAAGTATAGCAAATAATGAATCGGACAAATGTATTAATTATATTATTACGTAATTATGTGATGTATGTATGTACATACATGTAGATACATACGATATGTTATTCTTGGTTGAAGAGATATCTATGTTCAAAGATTTATACAAAAAATTGGCAGGTTGTGTGTCTACGTAACAATATTAGAAAAATTATATATATATATTTTTTTTTAGTGCTCTTGTATCAACCGAAGAATATAGAAGCAAATTGATTGATCGAGAGGAGTGAGTTCAAGGGAACGATTCGTTAAAAAAAATCTTTTTTATCCCACTTTTCAAGGATACATTTCTTATTTATTTATTTTTTTTTTTTCTCATGAAAGCTACGACAATAACATATCTATTCTGAAAAGGTGGCTCGTTAGCTATGATATTTTCCCAGTTTACTACAAAGGCATTTGTACATGGCTCTGTGCTTTGGGATTTTTGTTGTATTATACGTATTTTTATAACGATATATGATACGCCTTGATACTAGCCACGAATAACTACTAATGACCAACAGACAGTTTTGATATTAAAAAAAAAAAAAATAATATATATATATATATATATTTGATTATGATTGTAGTTTCATCATTCCGCATCCAGTCGCTGGTGTATTTAATCAAAATTTCCTTTTCTTTCTCTCGGATGATATGAAGCTATAAGGGCTTCTCGGAGTTCAGGTATAATTGTGAAATAGAAATACATCGCGTTATAAGCTTTTGCCATATCTGAATATAAATAATAGCGACATTATAAAGTGATTTGATAAATCATTATTATCGAAAAATCGGTTTATCGATGGAAATAATTGTTACAACGGTTTACGAAGAGTAGAGATTTTATATTTAATCTGACTTGATGCTATGTAGCGATTAATTCGGTTAACAAGTAGAAAAAAATGGCGATTAAAAATAGGGAAAATTCGGTCGTAAATTCAATACTATAAAACCAAGCCCGTTGGGTTGTAACAATTTCCGATTTTAGTACCTTTGGTATAAAGAAGAAGAAAAAGAAGTTAAGGATCTTTCTTTTATGGCAATTGTTGCAATTTCACTTGTAATAATAAAACGTTGGTAAGTTATTATAGGCGCAGTTGGCTATATGTATCGTGCGAAAACTTCTCACGTGAAAATCGAAGTGAAAAGGGCTAATGCGGTGCGCATAGACCACAGAGGGAGAAAGAAATATATTTTCCGATAATTACCACTACTAAACTCTCTGCACCGAATAAACTCCGAATTGTTGGTATAGAAAACGAATATCTGATTTAGCCTTCCATGCCCCGGTGGGTAAATACGATTACAGCCGCACAGGTCAATCGATTTGATTAAATTAAGTACGAAAATCAACTCCATTCCACGCGGTTAAATAAATCGACGAATTTTTCTTTTTCAAAAAGTGTTTTTTATTTATTTTTTTTTTTTTTCTCTTTTTGTTTTCTCCTGCGCGTATATGGGTATGGATGATTTTTATTTAATTTTTATTATTTCTTCTAATATTATTTTTCGTTTAAAAATTCGTGCGTTATAAAATGAAGAGACATTCTTCACGCTCGTGCATTTTATTATTACGATATATATCAAAGACACGCTTGCGAACACAATAGCTTTAACATGGTTGAATAATATTAGTGAACGTACATACATAGAGAATACATTACGCAAGGAGTTATACTGGCTTATGATCAAACACGATCCAAATTTGTAATATTACACAATACACCGAACGCGAATAAATCGTATACAGTGTACCTTATGATGTATGCAGACGAGATATCCAACCTCTCATATATATATATATTTTTTTTTTTCTACACTACATATGTAGATATATTATACGACTAATAAATATCGAAGACAAATTGTGTAAGAAAACAATAGTGAAAGCGTTTCGGGGAGTCGTTAAAATTAATGGAGGAAAACTTTGCCCAGAATTAAAAAGTACCTTGAACTATAAAAAAAAAAGAAGAAGAAAAAAAAACGAAAATTTCTGGGTTAAGGTGGTGCGTCTTTCTGTCTATTGTACAGTATCTTGTTTTAGCTACTATATATTTGCATATGGTAGATATGCATATAATCCTTGAAAGTAAATTAACTTGAATTACGTCTATACCCAGATGTCATTCAATATTTCTCATCATATCATTGCTCAGTTTTATTGATTGTAAAAAATACTTTATTGCCTTACGAATGTCAGCTAAGACGATAAAAATGTCTGATTATCATTAATCTGTGACAAAAATTGAATTTGAAGTGTTTTTTTTTTTTTTCTGTATATTCTTGATTACATCTAACCGCATAAATAATTTTCTAAAAATTTCATCAAATATTGTCGCACTACTAAAATGATTTTCAATTTTGTTTCGTCATTAAAAATGAAAAAAAAAACAAATAATAAAATAAAATTAACTTACATTTTCTTAAGAATTTTACATGTGTAATTTTTCTAGGTAAAAGTTAGGGTAAGTAATGTTTAGTAAAAAAAATTCATTTTCTAGACTCAAGTGACTGACGGTTTTCGCGAAGCTAAATGACGTCCTGTTTTTTCCTTCTTTTTTATTTTTATTTTTTATTTTATTCTTTTCTTTTCTTCTCTTTTTTTGTACGCAGAGAATGACTTAATGACTCATTCTCAGACCAAGACCGTATTCATTGTTTATTGTTCTGGTAGGTGTGCGCAATTTCCTTTTTTGTTTCATAGTCCGTTTTTGTCGAGTTGAAATTATAACAGCGATTCTCAGTTTTATGCTTCTGCAAAGAGGCTAGCGCAGTATTAGCCTATTAAAAAGAAAAAAAGCAGAACAACGTAAGTAACTGTATAATATGAATCATTTAATTTATCGTAACAAAAAAAAAAAAAAAAATTCAAATAAGAAAAAAAAATTACAGTAAAAGTTAGGCACGTTTTTAACAATCGAAAAAAAATTTAACCTTGCCATTCTATTTTTTATTTGATTATTTTTCTTCTTCTGATCTTGGCGTCTTTGTGTCTCGAAACTCGAGGTCTGACTAAATAATTACACGAATAATCATTTCCCACGGTATAATTTTCGGGCCTTTTAAACAATGCCGACATTTCGTTTGCGGTTTTCAGCCTTGGCTCTCTAAATCAAAAGGATTTTAGGATAAGATAAGATATCCGTCGTGTGATTTGGTGGTAATAGTTATTCTTAATACATTAATCATTCGCGAAGTAAAGCCGTTTCAAATTTGTATACGAATAATATAATATAATATAATTACTTTGAAACGGTCTATTTATAGGTGTAATAAAACGAAACTACATATCCTATATACGTATAGGTATTATGTATATATATATGTATACGTATACACAAAATACGATGCGAAATTCAGTCTCCAAGGATACCGTAATACTTCATAGTTTACAAAACTGTAGTTGCAGCTCTTATATATGTACCCTACATACTTAGTTGATTATCTAATGGGGTAACTCCATCAACGGGTGCTAACTTCTGTGTTATACGTGTCGCAATGAATTTCTTACCGTACGACGACCGTTGTACCTATATACCTATAGACCTGTACCTTACTTGACTTTATAAATGATGAAACTTGGGCAAGAAACTATGGCCAATAACGTAACCTTATGTGGGTGTTAATTGCTTACCAATCAAGAAATTTTTTTTTTTTCGCTATATCTAAACTGTACATTCTCTATAATACATACGACTCATCACTTTGCGGATTGAAAGCCGAAATCAAGGACAGCTTGATTATCGGTTTAGAACATTTCGTGCTTCCGCATTCTATAGGAACAATTTCAGTTTGACGTTAATGTATGTGAATATCGCCAATATTAAAAAATGACAAGAATAATTCGGTTCCTTATTACGAAGATCTTCATCAATTAAGACTCTAAACTTTACAAATACTATTTTAACAGAGTTTATTCATCTTTCTGAATCGTTGATCATTAAGCCGGTATATCGAACTAATCGTGTAATTAACTATTTCCGTTATTTTACTCTCGACTGTACTATACTTCCTATGATATTATATGTTGAGGAATAGGCCAAGGTAAGTGCCGCATTTAAGAGTGAAAAAATTGTTTAATTAGATCCTGATAAAATGAATGGTTGTAAATAATTAATTAACAAAAAATTTCATTCGATAATCCAGATGTTTGATTTTTAGATAAAAATTAGTGTTACAGGATAAGTATACGTGTATAGATGGGAGATAAATCTACTTTGAAATGTTTTTACGCAGAGATTGCGTAGTTCGAAGTGAGTCATGGCGTTCTAGCTTTATCTGTTTGAAACGCCGCCTTGAAACACACATAACTATATAGCCTAGTTATTACAATTAATGAATAGTTGCTATAGCTAAAGTTTCTAAGCTTTACAACTTCCATCTTGAAAAGCTTACTACTATTGTCTTAATAGGTAGAATTCCGTTTCTAAGAAGCGTAATATGTACAAAACTGTCCTATTTCTCCCACAGACATAAAATGTTTTGTCCTTTGTATAAGATCTAACGTTTATAATATAATAAAATCGGAAATTAGAAACGCCGCGAGTATTTTGTACAGAATTTATAAATTTTGTATAACATTTCTCGGTCAGGGTGCGCCTTTCATGGACGTGATTATCGTGAATCACGAACATGCTGTATTAATGAACAATCTTCTTAACGCTCTAAAAAACTGAGTAGGTAAATTTCTACTTCTTATAGTCGTCACGGTTTATTTGCCGAGTAACTGTACGCGGTTGATGGTCATCATGATAAAATTACATTTATTTCGGAATTGATCTGCCAAGTTTTAAAACGTATTATATCTAGAGGAAGAAAAAAACTTGATAATTATTAATTTAACGACTTATTCCCGAATCATCTAATTTATAAAAAAGAGTAAATTATTCGATGATAATTGACATGTAGTTAACGAGATACCTGCAGTCAGTATCTCGATCGAATCTATACAATCAATTTGACAGAAAACTAAAGTGGCACTCTGTATATGGACGTTTTTTTACCGTCGATAAGTTGAAAAATTTTTATCAGTCTAGACGGCGTGGCTAAAGGGGCTACAAATTTAACAGGTTTTTCTTCGTTACGACCGGATTATCTTGGGAAGAAGAAGAAAAAAATAATAAATAAACTACGCTTCTTGATCAATTCGTTTATTTTTGAATTCACCTGCTACTTCAATTATCACGTTATTAAGATCTTACTCGAAGTACTGTACATGTATATCTTTAATCAACAAGTTATTCTTGGAGTCCTTGTCTTTCAACCTCGCCCTCTTTTGAAATCCCTTCCTCTCGGAACGTCTGTCCTTTAAATAATCGTAGCTTCTACAACTGTAACGGTTGACTTGATATTTGTTAATGATATGATCGTACATTCTTGATCTTGGGATACAAAAAGAAATAATAATAATAAAGTACAGGAGAGGGTCGATCGTTGTGTATCGTCGACTTATGACCATTTTCTTGTCAGTGAAAAAAAAAAAAAAAAAAAGACTTAATCATCCTATAGAATATTTCCGTGCAGAAGAGGCGTACTCGGTGTTTGGCAATGCTGAATGATTATCATCTGACACAAGACTAAGACAAGACTTTGATGTTACTGAATCATCGAAGTTGAAGTCCGTCAGTGCCTCGCAATCAAAAACCACAGCCTGCAATCTGTACTTTCGCGGGTCTGATCAAATGACGTAACATTCCGCGACCCAAAGTATCGGAATAAAATAATTCCGTTGAAAAATAAAAAGGATAGGTACAGATTTTAACAGGAGGAAAATTCGCGCAATATTTTCGAATATTTTAACAAATACTTCTTCTCCTGAGATACATATATTCGTTGTAAACAGTTTGAAGTTCCTATTGCAGGTTCAATTGCTAATTTCATTTGCATCGCTTATACTACAGACAATCGCGTGAAGTTTATTATGCCGAACTTATAAACCGTGGTACCAGGCATTAACTACTTCTGGATTAATAACTCTTTTGCTTTCTTATCCTGAGGCATGACCGCCAGTCAAATTCAAGACAACTCGAGCTCCATTTTTCTTGGCGGCTAGTTTTAGAACAGTGAAGTTCATCGACCTTCATCATATTCACAAAAATCTTAATGTTTTGTTGCTTTATTTTATTTGGTATCTTTCTTTTCTTTTTTTTTTTTTTTAGAAATTTAGAGTTTCTGGGTTTCGACTGACGAAATTACTGCGTTATTATTTCTCCTCGGTTCGAAAAACTCGCAATTCGGTTGTCATGGTAACGCCTCTGAATTTCACGATGCTTACACGTCGGTTTCAGCTTCTGTTTATACCCCAGAATTGACCTATGGAATTTTGTTATACTTTGTTGAACAAACTCTCTGGAGAAGCAACCGTAATTTATGAGATTTTAATTCATCCTTTGAAAAAAAAAAAAAAAAATATTAAAAACAAAAATACTTTTTACTTATTGCTAAAAAAAAGGTCCTTTGATCTACGGGACGCAGTTATTTGTATAGAAAACTGTTCTTTCGTCGAAATACGGCTTTTCATTAATTTGAATTATTTTCAATACCGGGGAGATCCTCGTTTTATAAACTCACCAACTGCAGATAGGAGAATCTCGATACTAGTAAAAAATAGTAAAGTAATTAAAAACTTCATGATCGCCGATCTTCTATCGAAATAATGGCCTCCTCTCACTCTCTCTCTCTCTCTCTATCTCTCTATCTCTCTTTCCCGATTTTTCACACTTTTCGAGCGATTTTTACGCCGCGCACTACGATATCGAATTCATCGTTAGTCGATCCTTTATCAGCTACACGTCGGCTGCTGTCTTTTGATTATACGTTTTATGAATTATTGGTACACAATATTTTGGGAATTTTATTCCCTGCTTGAATCGGTTAAAACCGTCGTCACAGAACGTAGGGACAAGAAAGACTGAGGCTGAACGCTCATCGGCTGACAGAATACATTGGAGGGAGTGCTGGCCTCCGAGTTCCTCTTCCATCGTTAGCTACACTCTACGGGTTCCATTCTACAACAAGACATTCCAGACCTGTTGGTCCCGATCGACGATCGAAAGCATCGCTAACTCCTTGAGATGATTCCCTACAAATCGCGATTCACAATCTTGATTATAATTTATTATTTAATAATTGAACAAGATATGGCACGAAGAATTTTTACACTTTAGTTTTTTCCCTTCCAGATTTCTTAGGCTTTCATCATCAGATCTTAATTTACAATTCTTAAAAATAAAAAGCATACTGACCATGAATTTTCGTTTAACTGAAAAAAAATTTATGGTACTGATATTGTTTAGTCGTATTTCATTGTTTTTCATTTCTCTTATTTAATTCTTTGAATTTTTGGATACATCGTCAGTAAACTTTTTCCGGAAGGATGTTAAAATCTTTTCATTTGTATAAAATACAGTTACGAATGGGATAGTTTTTTAACTGCATTTAATTGCTAGCGCTTCTTGACCCAGTTGAAAAGAAGGTACACCAACTCACTTACTGCTCTCTGTGACTTTCTTTTACGTTTCCTAAGATGCGTGTCGGCGTTTACATTTTTTTTTTTCTTTTTTTTTTCTTTAATTCTTTTTTTTACCCTATTTCAGCATCTTCATTTTTCTCCAAAAGTTTTAACAGAACTTTGCACATCGTTATAATAAAAAAAAAAAAAACAAAAAAAAAAAAATCAACAAACACTTCCATATAATAAACTGCATATTTCTGTTTTGATTTCTTGCTCAAATGTCCTCTTCAATCTTTATTGCTTTAGCATCACTCATTTTTGATAGTTTACCAATGAACAAAAAAAAAAATTATATTTCTTATTTGTTTCTTCTGTTACAGAAATTGGCTAAACCTCTCACACTCATGGATATATCACAGGACAGCGAGACAGAAAGAGAGAAAATCGAAGCTAGACTTACCCAGCATTTTTCGTACTTACATGGGGTTTTACAAAATATTGAAAACCGTTTTATCACGCAGCTACAAGAGCGACAGAATTTCATAGGAAATAATATCAACGCGATAAAGGAACAGCTAAAAGAACAGACAAAAGAAATCGAAAATGCCATCATGGTGAGCTTACTTATTTTTAACTTCCTTCTAATGAATCTTTGTACCTCATTCGTTCGTTCTAATAAGTAATTTATTCGTTTTTTTATCAAATTATCTACAGCTTGCCACTTCAGCTCTGAGAAGTGATAGTGCAGTAAACATAACTGCAGTGATGGATAAATTGGAGGAAGCATTAACCATGCCTTGTCACCTGGTTCACAATTCTGTATCTGACGAAAAAATTATGTATGATATTTAATAATAGCTTTTTATTTTCTACTCCAAATTAGTCCGTTTTAAAATATGTTTTATATTTTTATTTCGTAGCCTAGACATCGACCAATCTATTGTCAATTCTCTCGAGGAACATTGCAGCATGCATTTACCAGAAATTTTTAGTTACTCATTGGCAAGGACTGAAGATTTACCGGATGATTATGAGATCGAGCCAATTGTTAGAGAGGAAATCACAAGTATGACATTTTTTTAAATTTATTTTACAGTATCCACAATTTGCATAACAGTTTCGGGAATTCATGTTACTCCTTCTCTGTAAAACGCGAATTATATCCATTGTGAACGTTCGGAATCTTTTGGAACTTGGTGTTTCTAAACAAAAAATTCGATCTGTTTCATGGATATTTTATAATCACACTGTACTAAAAGTTGTACCGCTTTTTTGTGTGAAAATAATTTTCACCTTATATTTAAAAAATTCTATCAAACTTGCATTAAGTATTACGAATATCTACAATAAGTTATGAAACCATATTCGTCAAATTCATGTTAAATATTGTAAAATTTTTGCAATGCAATTTTTATTTAACCAAATTACGTACATCTATTCACCAAAGATTCAATTTCATAATCTTCCTTATTTACTAGGACCTGTGTTACCTGCAATAGCACCAGCGCAGTTAACTCTCAGTAGAAATTCACTGAGTATGAGTATGTTATCGTTAAGATCTACAGATCAAAGAGATCAAAGACAGGACGAAAATCGTCTTGTTGAAGGTCTGTGTGTAAAAGTATATTTTGAAATGTGTACGTAAATTATAAAATCTAGTAAAATCCTATCTTGACAATAATTATCCGATTTCAGGAAGTAGCGAGGCTGTTAAAATCACCCATATCAAAGATCCGTCCTGTTTTTACACACAATCATTGTGTCGTTCAGGAATACTGCTCCAATTACATAAACAATTAGCTAAGCAGGCTGCTACTTCACCTATACCCACAGAACTGGTATTAAGTAAGTGTCGATTAATTCAATTGAACTCTACATACTTGAGGAAAAGAATTCAGACAAACTCATTATCCTCTTTACAGACAAAATGTACCTTGTTCAGTATGGGAATGATATGAAGTGGTACCGTGGTAGAGTAAAATCTTTATACACCGATGTGAAAAAAGATCAATTATGTGATATTTTTTACGTCGATTATGGCAACACTGAATGTTCAGTTCCAATGAAAAGGATGAGAAATATGTCGCTGCAAAGTTCTCTTGTACCTCTTATGGCTAGGCAGTGTACTTTATACGACATTGTCCCGATCGATGGCCAGTGGGAAATTGATGCCAATAGAGCAATGTATGAGATGATTGAGGGGTACGTTTTAGATCTTTGATTGTTTAAAATTAGAAATTTGAAAATTGGTCTGAGTGAATTTTCCCTTTTTGGGTAAAAATTTTGCGACATTTTTTTATTTTATTACTTAAAAAAGTCATTCGGTTTTTCAATATCATTATGAATTTCAGCGTATCACATACAATAATGCACGTATTCAAAGTGCAAAACGATGTCTACCATGTTGATATTATAAAAAATTCTGCGGGTGATGGTGATTATACATTATCAGTGAGAGATGCTTTGATCTTTTTGGAATACGGGTGTTTTGTAACAAACGAGAAATTACGAGTAAGTTTTGAACAATAAATTCTATCGCTCTTTTTTTCAGAATAAAACCTTTTATTATTCATTGTTACACTATCTTTTTTTTACTGATTTACAGAGAACGAATCACCAATCATTGCGAAAATTCTTTGAGGAAGATATCGCCATTGAGAATACTTACGATGTTCGTGCCACTCACATTGAGTCTCCGGACTGCATATATGTGCAGAAGGTACACGCAATTCATTTGTTATCCCCTAAAATTTATGTCAAGGTTTTGGATTGAGAAAAATTAGCCTAGTTATTGTATCATACTAATAAATATTGACTTTTTAAATACCACTAATCGATAAATTTCAATTTGCAACCAGCTATTCACCTTCTTTGTAACATCCTTTTAATTTTGAGGGATATATTACAGATTGGTGGAGGTGTGACCCACGTACTGAAACTAACAGCAGACGTGACTGAAGAATATGGAAGAAAAACAAATAAAGGAATAATATACACTCCACAAATAGGTAATGGTAGTATTCATTACTCATTAACATGAATAGTTTAATTTTATTTCTCTGCAATGAGTTTACAGACCTCGATGATATTGATTTTTCTACTGTAAGGCAATTTTTAGTTATTTCAATTGATTTCAGGTATGCCATGTGCTGCTCTATACAATGATGGAAAATGGTATCGGGGTAGAATCAGTAACTTACTTGGCAATCAAAAAGTAGAAGTATTTTTTGTTGATTTTGGAGATAAATGCGTATACAAATACGATGAAATAAGAAGACTTCATTACAAGTTTTTAAGCATGACTGCTCTGGTAATTATACATCTACATTATTAATAGTATTATATAATAGTTGGGAGCATTTTTTTTCCAACCATTAAAAACATCCGAATTCATTATTACAGGCATTCAGAATATCACTAAAGGATGTCGCACCTCTGAAGAACAACGAATGGGACCTTAATACAAAGGAATTCATGAATCAACATTTGCTATCCCAATACTTGAAGATATTTGTCTTTTCAAAGGAAAGTGATTGCTACAAAGTCACTCTTTATATTCCTATGGATAATGCAGACATTAACTTCAACGCACTATTAGCACAAGAAAAATTTGCTTTAAGCACTGGCTCTAGGTACATTTACTCCACAATCTTGCACCACATAATTTCTGTGCTTGAGTCTAACATAAATACCTACTGGATTTAGCCAGAATAATTTTTTCTGGATTCTGTTTTGTGTATATCATGGTAATATTATTTGATTTTCTATTTAATAATACAATTTTTTGTTTCATTGACAGCTCGCAGTTCATTAACAATCCAAAGACAGTATCAAAGAAGCGCAAGAAGAGGGCTTTCAAACCAAAGAAATTTACCAAACAGAATCACGATATAAAAAACGATGATTTTCAGAAGGAGGTCGATGAGACTGATCCATTTAAAATGGAAGTAAATATTTTGCAAGTGGTATCGCCTGATGCAATTTATGTCAGTGACGTGAAATCCACAAAAGTTATAAAAAAGATGACCGAAGAAATACAAGACTTTTACAACAAGTATAAATCTTCGGAGAATGAAGACTGGGAAAAGGACGACGTTTGCATTGCATATTCTGCTAAAGATAAATCATACCATCGTTCAAAAATAGTAGAAATCAGTGCACCGGACAAAGTTGAAGTCTTCTTATACGATATTGGAGTAACAGAAACAGTCACAGTACAAGACTTGCAGTCCTTACATCCAAAGTTTTCCACCCTACCAGCAAGAGCGTTTAAAATTAAATTGGCTGGGATTTTACCTTGCGGTGGTTCAACCACCTGGCTCTCTTCATCTTGCGAGGTGCTGTCTGATCTAATAAATAAAAATCAACATTCTAGATTCTACATTTCTAAAGCAGTAAGTAACGTTTTGTTCTAATTCTAATTCTCATGTAGATCACCCTGTACTGAAGTATCATATTTCATAAAATTCAATCATTATATAGGCTGGGATGGAAAATAATGCCATGTCTGTAGATCTTTGGGTTCGAGAAACACGGACGGAAGGTCCACTGTCACCAACAATTGTTGAAATCAATTCTATCAAGAAAAAATTGGTGGAGAAAGGTGTCGCCCTACCTATCAAAGGGTAAGCTCACCGAGGGTGGAGAAATATTTTATTCTGTGCTAAAACAATTTATTTTCTATCATCTTTGAATTCTACCTTTTCCAATTTTTATTCTATAAATTTCATTTCGTTTAAATAATGAGTTTTCTCTTGTGATATCTAGATACAAAGATGAGACGGATAAGGTATTGACTGTGGAATTAAGACAGCAGCTTTTACAAAGTTACGAAAAGAGTATGTCTACTGAAGTTGAATGGGTAGTGAAAAATGAATTACCCAGGTGCCTGTCAGATATGACAAGTGATCAGTCGGCCGTGGGATCATCACCCGAAATATCAGATGTAGATAGCGCTGGCGAAGATGAAAATGCCGATGTAGACGCAGACGTAGAATCTGACGATCCAAATTCATTACCTCCACCACTTTCAGCCTGGATACCATCAGCTCCTATTACAGATGACAAATTTTGCGCAGTATCTACGAACGTAGATCAAGATTGCATAATATATTTACACTCACAGAAACAAAGTATGTTTTATATATTTATTAGATTTTTCTCTTTAATGCATAACTTTATAATCGTTTGAATTTTATAAAATCATTCTTATTTAATTATCCATCAGACAGTGATACATTATCGTATATTGATACTACTCTACAAGCGCAATTTACTGGATCGAAACCCAAGTCATGTGACATGAATTGGGCTCCAAATGATCTTTGCATTGCTCAATACCATGTTGACAAAAAATGGTACAGAGCACAGGTTCTAGAGGTCTTGGAAAATGATGAGATTAAGGTATTTGTATAAATTGTTTCATCACAATTTACTGCTTCTTTCATTTGAACGGTAAATTCTCTACTATACCTTTGGAACAGACTATGTCAGATGAAACTATTAACTCTCATAACAGATCCTTAAATTGAATTTTCACAAATGAGAAATGATTTTAAGTGTCACATTACATACTTATGGATTGATATTAACTTGGTATTCTGTTTTCAGGTAGTTTTCGTCGATTATGGTAATGTAGATGAATGTATACTTGGTACTTTGAGAAAACGTGTGATAACAGGCCACATTCCTATTCAAACAACAAAATGCGTGGTACGAGGATTAATTCCAGTAAGTTCCATTTCATTGAATATTTTTCTTATCACAGGCATAATTTTCAATATTATTCTGTTGCATTAATATCTAAGGTTCTCTGAAAGATTGCTAATATTTCAATATTTGACACGATTCCTATCATCTCATATTTTATATGAGTATCCCTATTGTCTGCAACGTGGTGTAAGCAAATGATCCCATTTCAGGATACATCGGATGGAAAATGGACTATACCGGAATTGGATGTTATCCATGCACTTGTGGTTGACAAAAAAAACGATGTTACAGTGCTAGAAAGACATCCAGATCATCTTGTTGTGAGTTGATTTGATGACTACTTGTTTAATGATCTGATCTATTTTAGTACATATTTTGTGTATCATCTACAATTGATTACTCAAATAGTAGCCATTAAACTGATATTTACATTGCAGATATCGATGACGTTAAGATTATTCAATAATATGGATTTAGTAGCGTATTTACGGTACAAGTTAAACTTCAAGATTCGTGAAAATGTGCCTGAAATGTTTACTCAGGAGGCGTTTCATGACGCTGATTCCGAACTTGATAGTTTAGATAATGCAGATGTAGTTATTGAGGAATGTATAGAGGATTGCATACCAGCTACAATTGCAGAGCCGTCGCTATTAAATTTGGGATTGAATCCCGAATTAACGTCTTCGGAAACGAAAAAAGCTGAAGATTCTGATACTACAGTTAATAGCTTGATGGATATATCCGTTAATCAAATCGCAGTAATTGATTTGGACGCCAGTAGAGATACCTTCCCAAATTCAGTTTCGATTATGGAGTTAGATGATGCTGAACATTTATCACCGCATGGTACTGGATCGTATGACAGACCAATCGATGTATCTACCCCAGTCAATGAGGAAAACGATGATTTTATATCTCGTTATAAATGTATCGATGTTCCTGAAGACGTACAGATCATTAATCTTGAACCACAACACATTGCAGAACCCACTGTATTTTATGCGAGACTTGACGCAAGTTCACACGTTCCGGTATTGTATTATAGTGATTTTATCTTATCAATAGATTAACAGGACTCATTCTTTAAATTTCAATATTCTCTAATAGCTTTTTTTTTCTTTGCGACTTCTCATGTAGCAGAGCTTTATGAATATTATGAAAATACCGTTTTTGTTTTTTTCTGTTTGCATAGAATTTATCGAAAATTGCTGCTAATTAGTAGTAGGTATATTTAATTAATTTGAGAAATATAATTCAATATCTAATAACTTATTCCATGTCGTTTCTAGTTTTTGGATATGTTCGAAAATCAATTTGCATTGATAGAGAGACGTATGCAATCAGAAGCATACAATCCACCAAAGCTCAAGAATATAAGATTAAGTAAGTAAACTTAGTTTGATAACAGAAGCCTTGGAAACTCGAAATTACATTAGATTTCATTACATGAGATTAATTTAATTCAATGATACATCTTCTTGATACCAGAAATACTCAACAGCTTAATCAACATACGTCTTAAGTATTTTGATTTCTAGCTATTATTTTTTTCAATTTCAACTTGGCTAGAAAAATGTTGAAATTTTAAATAAAGGGGTCCTTATTAATCTGAAATATATAGAATGTAATTGTAACGATACTTGAAGCAATAAATGTATTTGTGAATGTTTATAATTGTTTATAGATTCTCCGTGCTGCGCAAGATACACACTAGACAATAAATGGTACAGAGCTATAATAACAGAAATTGACTCTAATTCTGAGATGATTGAAATACAATATGTTGACTATGGGAACTCAGAAGTTCAACCAATAGACAAGTTAGTAGTCTTCTCTTACGATCATAATAAATAAATACTTAATTCTGAATAAATTTCATTACATACAGATGGTTGAATAATACCATAAATTTAGAGAAAAGTCGCAAAAATTATGTGAATAATTATTATTGACCCTTACTTTCGTTTTGTTGTCTTTATCTGTTCATTTCTTTCCAGTATTCATTGTTTGCCAGAAGCTTGGCTGGCTATACCCATGATGACGTTAAAGTGTAGACTATCGAGAGTTCGTGTAAACCCTGACAAACCCTCCTGGCGAAAACAAATTGAAAAATTTGAGCGGATATTTTATCGTGGCATAATCAAGGCCAAAATAAAGGTATAATATGAATTTTGAAAATCTAAAATGAAGCTACTTAGGGATTCGTGGAACAATGTCGTTTGCTTCGCTTTTATTTCTCTTTTCCCAGATTATTATATTATCTCTAATCGATGAAATTCTGGTCCTTCAGGAACGTTACAGTGGTATCCTGGACGTGGAGTTGTACTCTGATGAAGACTGTACTGAGCTCTTGTACGATTTCCTTCTGGAAGATGGACTGTTGGAAATTGTAGAGGAGTAATAACTATCTCAAGTATTAATAGGTAATAAGAAGCAAATATGTGATCTTTTTGTTTTAATTTTTCAAACAAATATAGTAGATTTAGTTTTTGATTTATAGCGTGTGTAACTAACAAGTCATCGAAAGTTTTAGTTGTCTCTGTGAAAATTTAGTATTATATATACCTGTCATCCATTAATTTTTATAAGCAAGTATAATATTCATTTTTAGTTGTGTGTTATCTTTCTATTTGATAGTATTTTATTTTCTGTAAAATAGCGTTAACACTTTGAATATGACAATATTCACGATGCTTTTTCGAAGCTTTAAGTACTTTTTATTTTAATCTTATTTCAAACTCAAAGAGAAACTGGATTTAGCTCTCGAATTTTGATATAAATCGGAGTGTTTTTATTTATAGTTATTGACTGACTGCGTCATGTCCGAAAAAAAATCCTAGTAGATTTAGGCTCATGAACAAAAACTATTAGCATAAGGAAAGGTAGAAGTGTAATAAACCAACAAATCATTTATTGTATTATTTCTTTTCTCTGTTTATTACATGAAAAGTATTCAGATATTGAATATACGTAGGATTTCACGAATCGGAATATTAAACCTAACATTATTGTATTAAAATACGTAAACCATAATCGGTAATAAAATTAAAAAAAAAAATGCTGTAATAAATCTAATTTGGCAAAAAAAAATTCACTCAACGTTGCGTGCTCTTTGCTATTTGTTCCTTGAGCACTAAAATACTCTGCCTTTGTTCTGGCGGCAGCTTAGCAATCTGATCATCAGACAACTGTAATACTTGCATAATTAATGCAGCCTGTAACATTTCAAAACGAAAATTTGAATGAATGCGATATTTATACAAATGTTATTGATGTTATACTTATATACCTATATTAATTTTAATGATAGTTCAAATTAGAGTAGATTGTATATACCCAGCAATCAGTCTAGTCATAACTGTTTCATTAATGTAGAAACAATTCAACCTACTTTTTCTTGGTCAGATGCACCACTGGGAATATTACCAGCTGGCGACATGCCTGCCATTAATCTTGACGTTGCAGTGCAGGGTGTCGAAAGAGTCAGTGGATTAACAGGATTGATACCGCTTGTAGTAGGGGGTGGTACTGGTGTTGCTACAGTTGGTCTTGGTGGGACCGATGTAGCCCCAGCAGATGGCGCTGTGAAATAAAAAAAAAAAAGAAGAGGATACAATTTTATAACGATATAAGGAAAAGATTCGATGTACGAGTTCCACTCACGATTTGTTTTCGCAACTCTAGGATCAACTGGCATCCTTGGATCTCGTGGATCTCTTGTTTCTCGTCCAAATCTATCCGATCTTGGATCACGTCCGAAACTAAAATTTATAATAAAATTAAGAACTAATATTTTCTGGAAATGCTACATTAACTACAAATATAATAGTAACACCTCTCTATACCCTCCGCAGGAAGAGTGCTGTAAAAGAATCACAAATCAAGAATTATTTAACATTTCATATCAGTTAGCATACTATAATGAATATACTAACGGTTCAGGAAGACTAAAGCTTGGCGGTGCAGCTCTTGGATCAGATGACGGAACGATAACTGGAGCACTAACTGGAGGAGGCACGGCTTGAGGCGGTCCTCTCAAGTCTTGATCCATTCTGGCCAATCTAGGATCAATTTGTCTATCCAATGTACGTAAATCTACATCCTGCCCTGTAATATTACCAGTCAATGATTAAAATCATAAACACATCTCTGTCATTAGCAACAGTGAAAATAATTTACCAGCAAAGATAGGAGCAGGTGGATTTACTGGCGTTGGAGTCGCCCTCGGAGTCCAAGGTTCTTCAATTCTAGGGACTATAGGATGAAGCGGTGGTTTATCAGTGGGTAAAATAACACCAGGAATAGGATTTGCCTTGTGTAGCATATTGACCGCAGTTTGAGGGTCGACAATTCTCATAACAACTTGGGCTTGAAGTAGAGCATAAGCAAGTTGGGGATTTTGTAGTAGCATTTGTCTTGCTTCGTTTGGATTATTTTGTACACATAATTTCATCTGTTTCATCAGTTCAAACATCTGTTCTGGTGGAAGAGAAGCAACTGCTTTGCTTATAGCCTCTGGTGCTTTATCAGCTTGGACTGCCTCGCCGTAAGGATTTTCAGTGTTTTGACCCTGAAGAAGACTTTGCATTTCCATACGACTTTTTTCTGTGCAAGCATTGTCCACTCTTAATGTTCTACCACCTATTTCATAACCGTTTAAGTTACGCATAGCGCTAAGAGCCGTTTCCTGATCTTTGTACTCGCAGAATCCATAGCCCTTAGGTTTTCCAGTCTCTCTGTCGAAAACGAGTCTGAAAAATAGGGTCTTAACAGGTTTTACGGTTTCTTATATTTTTTGTTCCCTTTTAAAAAATTTCCGTTATCAGTATGACAGTATGATTAGCTCGAAGTTGAGTGTATCCCGGTTTAAGTAAAGATAATTCGAAATGTTTTTTAGGTTATTTACGAAAACGTGAGGTTAGGAAAAAACTGAAAGTAGAATATGTATGTTTGTCTTACTTGAATGAAAGAACTGGCCCAACTTCGCTGAATATATCTTTTAAATTTTCTTCCGTAGCTTCATAGGGAATATTTCCGACTGAAAAATTTAAATTAATCAGGTCTAAATTATAGGTTATTGGATTGATAAATCTGTTCTCGTTGTAGATTTATCTTGAAAAAATTACCAAATACACTCCGCATTGACTTATCCATGAGGGATTGATCTGAAATAGTTGAATTACTCATTTTTTTGCCGTATATTTATACCCCGTTTTTTGTTTATTATTTGAATAGAATATATCGAACTATTGTTCCATCCAACGCGAGTGTTTTTAATCTGGAAATTTAGAGCGCATGCAGACATGTAGAAAACACATCATTAGCAAATGGCGTGCAAATGGTATTGCCATCTCGCGAGCAAAGTTCACATACTACTTTTACTTGTTCCTTTGATAACACCAGTCAACGCGGTAACATCGCCTCGTGGCGTCAACTATGGCACCGCTCTTACCGGCTAAAGCCTAGTATCTTCACTTCGACTGCGAGATGGCGATAGCATTTTATTCATTTATTCATTTCAGACCCCGTTGGCGGGGAGAGCAATGACCTTGAACTTGAATAGCAGCACCCGCTCGCGCGCGGGGTCAGTGGCCCTCGTGGCGTCAAAGAGTTCATATAGGGGCTGCGTTAACGAATTCAATATGAATACTCCAAACAGATATTGATATTATAACACTCGTTCTTCTGTTACAGATAAATCAACTTCAATCCAGAGTCCGAACATATTCGTCGGGTATACGGATTGAAGTTACCATTGCAACGAACGAGTGCACATTAAACTTAGTCTTTATGAAATTAGTTGTATAAGGTATATTAATGTAGTGAAAATGTATTTTATAGATATATTAAGATAACTTGTATGTCAAGAAGCAAATAAAGAAACTATCAATTGCGATGGGTACATATTAATTTTTGAGAATCAATTAGAAGTTGCCTGATTCCAAACTGTCCCCAGTCCCTGCAATAAAGACGCATACGTCTGTACAATTGCATGCCTGTAACGGAGAATTTTTTCCCGCCAAAAATTTCAGCACACCTCCTCGGTTCAGATGTTCTCCTGATACCAGGAGCAATTTTTCGACTCAAAATTTCAAAAACTCCAAATTTCTCGAGCGAATGAGACATGCAGAGAGACAGACCTATACGAATGCATGCCTGCTTAGACACATGCTCCTGATTTTTCCCGCCAAAAATTTCAGCACACCTCCTCGGTTCAGATGTTCTCCTGATACCAGGAGCAATTTTTCGACTTAAAATTTCAAAAACTCCAAATTTCTCAAGCGAATGAGACATGCAGAGAGACAGACCTATACGAATGCATGCCTGCTTAGACACATGCTCCTGATTTTTCCCGCCAAAAATTTCAGCACACCTCCTCGGGTCAGATGTTCTCCTGATACCAGGAGCAATTTTTCGACTCAAAATTTCAAAAACTCCAAATTTCTTGAGCGAATGAGACATGCAGAGAGACAGACCTATACGAATGCATGCCTGCTTAGACACATGCTCCTGATTTTTCCCGCCAAAAATTTCAGCACACCTCCTCGGGTCAGATGTTCTCCTGATACCAGGAGCAATTTTTCGACTCAAAATTTCAAAAACTCCAAATTTCTTGAGCGAATGAGACATGCAGAGAGACAGACCTATACGAATGCATGCCTGCTTAGACACATGCTCCTGATTTTTCCCGCCAAAAATTTCAGCACACCTCCTCGGGTCAGATGTTCTCCTGATACCAGGAGCAATTTTTCGACTCAAAATTTCAAAAACTCCAAATTTCTTGAGCGAATGAGACATGCAGAGAGACAGACCTATACGAATGCATGCCTGCTTAGACACATGCTCCTGATTTTTCCCGCCAAAAATTTCAGCACACCTCCTCGGGTCAGATGTTCTCCTGATACCAGGAGCAATTTTTCGACTTAAAATTTCAAAAACTCCAAATTTCTCAAGCGAATGAGACATGCAGAGAGACAGACCTATACGAATGCATGCCTGCTTAGACACATGCTCCTGATTTTTCCCGCCAAAAATTTCAGCACACCTCCTCGGTTCAGATGTTCTCCTGATACCAGGAGCAATTTTTCGACTCACAGAAATTTTTTACTAAATGTGGTCCCCTCGTATCAGGAAATGTCTGAGCCAAGGAGGTGTGCTGAAATTGTTGACGGGAAAAATTGAGCGCCTTATTACATGCAACTTGCATATCATCCATGTAATATTCGACTCGAGATTGCATATCATTAGGCCCACCTAATTTTTCGATTCTAAATTCTTATAAGTCGATAAATTGCGCCGTGTCTTCATACGATCATTAAAATTCACTTACCTTATTCAATACCTGAAATAAAGAGTGGCAGGTAGGGGAGAGTGGAAAATAGTAAAGTAATTAATTATAGGTATATCTGGGAATTTATTGCTGCAGCATTAATACAATATTTCTCATGGTCTACATACAATTTGTAATTATTTCTTATAAATAAATGTGCATATACGCATTGCAGATTATCGAGTTTATCTCTATTTGCTTACTGCTATACAAATACTTAGAACTTTTCATTGCTCGTGTCAACTAGTCTCCGCAAGCACTTTTTTTTGTGAAAACGTATAAAACTATGGATGAGTAACTGATTCTAGCAAATTCATGTTTTTTTGAACCACCCTATACTTAATTGAAAATTACATGTTTGCCATTTTTATAATATCCACATCAAATAACAACTATTTTTGTCAATAAAATTTTAACTAGGCTATACTAAAACTATAATTATACTTTGAACATGTATAATTTGTACATAAATACATATACATATACAATTATATAACTACAAAGTAGATTATTTGCATATTTATCTTGTGGGGATCACATACTGTACGAATACTAGTTGCTAAAATATATTAACGACCCTTTCGAATTCATGGAACTCTCAACAGGTAATCTACTTTCTATTCATTGCAGACAATTTAAAATTGAGTGCAGCATTACCAGATGTATGTATGTACTACGTATGTATTACATACATGCATAGCTATATTGATATCATCAATGTATACGTTATGCGCTATTATTGCTTAGATATTACGAATATATCATATGGTGATAACTAATTCAATTATTTTCATTTCACACGTTCGGTCATGATGGATCTGCCTCAGTCCAAGTTTCAACGAACTATGATTTCAAAAATATAAGCAGTTTCAGTGAATAAGAAACATTATCGGCAGAGGTAATTGGAAACGTTTCAACTTTTGGGTCAGTACCCAGCAATGGAATACGATATATAATAGTTTCCATAATGTGTTATTACGAACTCTAATCTATTCTGTAAAATTGAAAGTCTCTTTGTCTACACAACAATTCGTACAATTGTTTTAATTCTGATATTGAATTATTTAATAATTCTGAGCAGTAGATGCTGTGATAAAAATAAAATACAAATACAAATGCACGATCAATGTCCGAACAACAATTATTATGCACCAAGTGTAAACAAGAACGCACTTAAATCGGTTTTATACCCGTATCGTTGATCGATCGATAGTACATGTAATGTAGCTACAAGCTACGTTTATGTTTATGCAATAATCTAATCTTATCTACGTATCTCTCTCATTTCTAGAAAAAAATTTAATCCAAACTTATAGTCATCACAATTGATGAAAAATTGAAATTTACGATCTCAAATTCAATAAAATATCTCGCAAGAACAATGTTGTGTGCATCGAATTGATCGACCAAATAAGACTCGATCTTGCAAGAATAGGATCTCAATGAAATTTTAATTGGATTAGGACTAGCAGGCAATAAAAGTATAGAAAATACAAATATTAAAACTAATGAAATAAATCGGTTCTTTTGGTGGTTCTCTTCCTCGGTTTCTCTCTGATTCTGCGTTTCCTCGATTGTTCTTTTTTACTCTTCTTTCTTCTCCACCTTGAAGAAAAAAGACTGATTTAGAAAATTGAATTCATAAAATATTAGATGAAATTTGGACGAGTATTCAACCAATTTATCGTACCAATCGACAACTATTCACGAGAAACTTGACGCATTAATACATCAGTTCTTTTTCAGTGCTTAGATTCGACTTAGTTTTGTATGAATGAAATTAAAATGAAATAATCTTTATCAAAGTAGTGCTTCTGCAACGCAGATTTTAGAAAATTACAAGCGGTCATTACATCTTGATAGAACATGAAATGAAAATGATGACAAAATGTCTTATTCTCACCTCTGCTTTGTAATCTTTCATGCGATCCTGACAATTCATCCGGTTGATGGGGGTAAGTGAGGTGAACTCCAAAACGTGCTATAATCAATATTGAAATCTTCAACTTGGTTGTGGTATTCGGTCCGCCTTTGATCCCGCAGGAATGTGATTGGCAGATTTTGGCAAAACTTATTTCACTGTAACTAAAACAAAATGGAAATGATTAATCAATCATACACTCGTGCAATTAGTGTTGCAATATTTTCGACGAAAAAAAAACCAAACGTTTATTCTGTGAAATTTTAATGAATAAATGTCTGCATTACATTTTAATCTGTCGATTTAAAAATTCAACGAAAAGAAGTGACAAAAAATAATTTTTTGCAAGTATTTAATGATCTTTCAATGATTGAACTTCAATAAAAGTGGAAAATAATTAGAACTGATGTTACGATTACTGCCTCACCTTTTCTTGATTCATAGGCGATATTTGATCTGTTCAAATTGCCAGAGATCTGTATTCACGATCTGTTGCAGCAGTCTGTCTGTAATCAAAACATTTTTCATCAATAAACGTTGACCGTACATTAGAAGTTCAGTCAAACTGTCAATATAAGTAAATAGGTAACTGTGGTCTAATTATTCTCGAATTTTATCCACGTGTAAACAACATTCGGTCTAAGCGACCCGCTCGCTTGTCTGAGGTTATATCTGTATCGTAGAGACTATTTGCATATTGTATATAATTATTATACACAGATCAACAATTTTACGGTACTACATTAAATCTAATCAAGTCTCAAAATAATATTGTCAACAAAAACACAATTGTTAACTTCCTACGATTAGAAATACTATTCGAAGGCAATTGCTGAAAATAATCGATAGCAAAACGAGTGAAAAATTTCGTCTCGGAAATGTCTGATTTTGTAAAACGGGTTTAACGGAGATAAATTACATTCTCGGACTTGAATTTTACTACTAACGGTCGTGCAATATCAAGATTAATTACCATTTTTTCACACGTCAGCGATGGTTTTGCAGGCCAAAAAAACACAAATTTAGTAGAGAAAATTATATATTGGATTTATAGATCACTTGCAATTCACTTGTTAATCATTTTTTTATCCCCGAGGTGGTTTTCGCACAAAAAAATAACTTGCTCCTTTTTTCTCTTTTTGGTAATGTACTCTTTGAACTTTTGATGGAGAGTAACAACTTACGGGAGCACAAGCAACATTCCGTCCTACTCCGACCGCTTCCCAACATCGACTGGTAGTCTGGTACGCAGGTTGCAGCCCACGGACAAGTCTGGACCTGACGCGTCAGCCCTCGCGCCAGCCGCCAGCCGCCATGTTGAAAGTCCGTATGACGTCATCAGTTTAAATTCTAGCAGAATCAGCTATTATACATCTATCTACATTATACGTTATCTACACGACAACTTTTCCTTTTAAGATTTTTATAGGTTTTACTTCACTTTCAAGCCTCGGAAAAAGAAAAAGATATCCAGAGAAAATACTACGTGCATAATTCAAAGATATAATACGAGAATACGGGAGATAAGCTGCCAGTCACCCGGCAATTACAGCCACAGACTTCTATATTATAGAATTGCGGCTAAAGTAGTTCACAAAGTCGCCACCGTAAAAGAAGGGCAACAAAAAATAGTCATTAACTAACTATATAGCTAGAAAATGACGATATGGTTGCTTGAGGGACTCTGGTAACTTGCGCTACGAGGTTCTATATGATTCATAGTTTACGAGTCAATATTGCATTCTGCTAATTTTTGGTTAGGATGCAACTGAAGTTTTAACGTAAACAACTGTGGCAACTAAATTAATTGAATAAGGTGTTTTTTTTTAGCTAATCAAAATGTCAATCGAGATCGAATCCGCCGAGTACGTACTATACCACGTATTCAAATAAATATATTATCTACTATTGATAAACCTTCATACAGTCTTTTCAAATTCCAGCGTAATTCGATTGATTCAACAATACCTGAAGGAATCTAATCTCGTCAAAACTCTACAAACCTTACAGGTGATCTATTATACTAAACGAATTCCACTTATTATTAAAATGTGAATAAAACTTAAATAAACAAATACACAGGAGGAAACAGGCGTATCGTTAAACACCGTTGACAGCGTCGATGGTTTTGTAACAGACATAAACAACGGGCATTGGGATACTGTTCTAAAAGCTACTCAATCCCTTAAATTACCGGATAAAAAACTAATCGATTTATATGAACAGGTATTCAAGAATTTCTTAAATCATTCTGTAACACTAACAACGCTACATCATAAATATTTTCTCTATAGGTTGTATTGGAGCTTATTGAACTAAGAGAATTGGGTGCGGCTAGATCTTTGCTGAGGCAAACAGATCCGATGATAATGATGAAACAGCAGGAGCCAGAGAGATACATTCATCTTGGTAAAATGCAGTTTTAAAAACTATTTCCATTATCGAATCCATGCAAAGATCCTCTGGAATATTTACAAGAGAAAGAAAAGCATCTAAAGTTCATATTTTTACTCTAAAGTTTCAGATTCTCACTTTCTTCTAATAACTGGAATTTTATACTATTTTCTAATGTTTTTGTCTCTTTGTTTTTCAATTTTTTTTAACAGAAAACTTACTAGCTCGGTCGTACTTTGATCCAAGGGAAGCATACCCAGATGGAAGTACAAAGGAGAAGCGAAGAGCTCATATAGCGACCGCTTTGGCTGGTGAAGTCTCAGTAGTACCATCTAGTAGGCTGCTCGCTCTGCTTGGTCAGGCTTTAAAATGGCAGCAACATCAAGGGCTTCTGCCTCCTGGAACAACGATAGATTTGTTTAGAGGAAAAGCTGCGGTACGAGATCAAGAGGATGAAAAATATCCAACTCAATTATCAAAGCAGATTAAATTTGGCCAAAAATCGCACGTAGAATGTGCAAGATTCTCGCCTGACGGACAATATTTGGTGACTGGATCAGTAGACGGGTTTATAGAAGTCTGGAATTTTACTACCGGTAAAATAAGAAAGGATTTGAAGTACCAGGCGCAAGACAATTTCATGATGATGGAACAAGCTGTTTTGTCTATGTCGTTTAGCCGCGATAGCGAAATGCTTGCTGGCGGAGGACAAGATGGGAAAATGAAGGTTTGGCGAGTTCAAAGTGGACAGTGCCTTAGAAGATTTGAAAAAGCACATGCCAAAGGCGTTACTTGTCTGCAATTCAGTAGAGATAACAGTCAGATATTATCTGCATCGTTTGATACTACTATAAGGTATAATATTTGTATAAAATGAGACTAAAAAGGGATAGACAACCACTTTTTGCGATTCAAGTCACTTTTTGTCCTTCTGTGAAGACATTGTTAGCTTATATCAATTCTTTGTTGTAATTTAATGGCCCAATTCGAAGATTTTCTCAAGTTAAATACTCCACGATATAGATTCAAGCTTTCCAGTCACAAAATCATTGAATTTATTCAAAATTACCAATTATCTGTTTCAGAATACACGGATTAAAGTCCGGCAAGACTCTGAAAGAGTTTAGAGGTCACATTTCGTTTGTAAACGAAGTAGTCTTCGCACCAGACGGTCACAACGTGATAAGGTGAGTTAATCACACAAAAAACAATCTTCTAAAGTCTTGTGTAATATGTTGAAACACTTTCTATCAACTGATTTAAATGTACTTTATATGTTTTTCAGTGCCTCATCAGACGGAACAGTTAAACTATGGAGTTTGAAAACAACTGAGTGCATAGGCACATACAAATCTTTAGGAGCTGCAGACTTGACTGTTAATAGTATCCATCCATTGCCTCGTAACCCTGAACATTTTGTTGTTTGCAATCGTTCAAACACAGTAGTAATAATGAATATGCAAGGACAAATAGTAAGATCTTTCTCCAGTGGAAAACGAGAAGGTGGAGATTTTGTCAGCGCCTGTGTCAGTCCTAGAGGAGAATTTATCTACTGTGTTGGAGAGGATCTCGTATTATACTGTTTCTCTACATCGTCAGGAAAACTAGAAAGAACTCTTAACGTGAGTATTGTAACGAATTCTATTGTAATTATCCGTCGTTTGTACGTTTTTTCTTCTGAAGGATTTTCTATATTATAAAATAAAAAACGTTGTTAAACAATTTCGAATAATTGAATAAGAGTTTTCATAGAGTTTTTTTTATCTTCGATTTTTGACAACTTTCGTAAAATTTGATTTATTTAATACCTAAAATAAGTCAATAATTCTAATTACAGATTCATGAAAAAGATGTAATCGGACTGGCCCATCACCCGCATCAAAATTTGCTGTGTTCTTACAGCGAAGATGGTCTGCTTAAGCTTTGGAAACCTTAAATATTTGTACAAATATGGATTAAAAAATGTATACAATATTATGCAGACTGCTATATTAAATCTTTTTAAGCATAAAATTAAATTTCGATGTTAAATTTAAGACAGAACTAACATGTTGAGTTTACTTTCTGCATTTTCTCATTCTGCAAACCATGTATCTTATTTTTAAGTCATTAAATCATATGTTTACACGTGTAAATTGTTAGTTTTTTCTTATTTGAATATTTAAGTTGATAAAGTTAGTAATTGATTAAAAAAAAATAATAAAATAAAAAAACAGAAATTTAGTCTCTTTGGAAAACCTTGTGACGTAGGCAATTTTTCCTTTCTGATTTTGGTGACAATTCTATACCTAGAATAAAGAAACCGCCTGTTTCTTTTCTGCTTGTTAAGAAACGGAAGTCCAAACAACGTTCTAGTCATATATTCTGTCAATCATTGCCAGATATTATAAACGTTCGTGTTTTCACCTGGTTAACATGAAGAAAGGTACCGAAAGGTATAGTTAACTGTAGACCGAAGATTATAGTTTATAAATTGGGAAAACTGAAATTACGAACTCGTCTGGCCGAAAAATCGTTCGAATAAAAACCTAATAATACTAAACCAATATAAACTATTCTTAAATGATAATAATTTAAAATTTTTCAATAATTCCAATTCCGACAATAATTATTCTCATGTGATATTTTCTGATAGTTATTTTTTCGCTAATTGATTGAAACCGGCGTTCGAGCTGTTGAATAAAATTCGATTATTTGGCTAGTTGTCCGATTCTTCACGGTTGATTTAATTTGAAAATTCCCTTTTCAAAAATTAGAAAGAAATTGCGAACAACGTTACATTTACGCCAGTGTTGCTAATTTCCGATTACAATAGAAAGAATATAAAATCTTTTCTCAGCCAAGACGGGAAAACAATCGGAATAATGAAATTTTACCGACAGGACAATGGACCAAAGTCCGCGCCGAGTTTTAGGACCCCTAGTGCGCGTCCAAACATTTCTCAATGAAAAGCGGTACCCTAAATATTATTCTCTCTTTGTTTTAATTGACGGGGGTTTCGCGTGGGTACCTGTGAAATATTTTCGACTCACGAGCGGCAAAGGAATGAATTTTTTTTTCTTGAACTTGAAAAAATTGAATCTGTTATTTAATCGCCCGAAGACCGAGCTGCTCGCGTTTATTAATGGATAATTTTTATTTTCACTGTTTTAAAGCCTACCTCTGTCGAATCTTGTCCTGTCTAAGGTGTGGGCCTCCTATCCTATCGACGAGAATTGGGCCCGAATATATAAATTACATGGTGCCACTGTAAAGGTACGCCACGTGACGTTGCCAAATTCTGACCGCTTGACCTACGCTGCCCCAATAATTATCCACTTAAATGCTGCAGGGCCCCGTATAAGTAATTGTGTGGGAGTGTGAGAGTTAATTTGATAATTATATTATTCTGTATATACTAATTGCTACCTTTCCATAAATGCAAATTCCGAAAGCAAGTTCAAAGGGCAACCCGAATACCTGCAAATCAGTTCCCAAATTTTCTTCGTAACTGTACGTATACATACACCCACACATGGATAGCTACCATAAAATCAAAGTTGTTAAATGAATATACAAAATGAACTATTTCGTTTGAAATATGCTTGAAAAATCAAAAATGTTCGCATTATAACAGAAAAAATTTAGTCACATTTATGTGTAAGTTAACTGACCTTTTCTATTTAATTTTTGACTATTTTGTTCTTTGGTTCACGACTGCCAGTGTAATATTGAGGATGAGACATAACTGACGGTTTTACTCATTACTTTGAGGTGCGAAAGAGAAAGAGGGGGGTAAAAAAATGAAATGTAGTAAAAAAAAAAGAGATAAAGAATTAAAAACCAAAAGAGCCAAAGTCCAACGAGACCCAAAGTGTGGCCCAGCCACGCCACGCGTCGACCACGCTTCTCGGTCGCACACCTGGGCCAGTTGGGGCCAGTTGGCCAGCGAGCGAGCGAACGAGCTAATGCACAATTATTAACAAATTATGACCGCGAAATTGAGGATATTCCGGAAATCCGGAAACCAACTTTCGCCTTCAATAAGACCGCGAATAGACGCAGTTTGGCTTACTTCTACCCTTGCGGTTCTCGGATTTCTGATATTAAACACACTTTGTTGACGTTTGAGGATTAACGATCCCCCTGTTGTTCAGGTTTAAATTTTATCTACATTACTTCAGTTACTGCTTGTTATTATACGCCAATGCATCCAGATTCGTTAAATTTATTAAATCTGAGCCGCTGGACGATCAATTAGAACAAATAATGTAGCTGTATATATTCAGTTACCAGATTTAACATTGGACATAAATTTTCCCTGATGTTAATTATTGTTATCATATCGATATCGAATGTCTTATATTGAAAAAATGATTGTTTAATATCGTCACATGTATATATCGATAAATTTAAGTTGCGAAAAAACCCCAATTGTAAATTTTGGCACGTACAGTGTATATTTGATCTTGTTGGTGAAGAAAACAAAAACACGTTAAAGAAGAAACCTTAAGTATTGTACTACAAGGTTAAAAGTGAGTTCATGACGATAGTTAAATAAAACTTGTACGTCATCTTAGGAAATGAATTTAATCAAGCGGATGTCCTTGAATCGCAAAAGTTGAGATCAGCGAAACGAAGTTCCTTTAATCAGCAGGCTTCGCGAAACACTTTTGGAATGAAATTTCATATTTCTTTGCAAAATGTTTCATGTCTCAAAATATTTATACAAACGTACCCCCTATAATTTAGACACTGTCGTCGAGTAATATTGTCAAAACAGAATAATCAGTCTAAAAATTTCTTCCTTACGTTTTCGAGAGCGAATTAGAACTTCGATAAACTTTGAAACCCCGTCTAGCAATCAGCTGAGTTAGAACTTTGAATTTTGGTCAAATTAACCGAGACCCACCGGACGAAGGATATAGAAATTGAAAGTTGATCTTCGTCGTATAGACCCGGGCCACAATAGAGAAATGAAAGTCGGCTTATTTCACGGGGATATCGAGATGAGTACCGCACATTTAATAACAGTGTCTGGTAACGTCGGAAGCTGCGGTAGGTCATGGAAGCAATCAGTGACCACCGATACAGAAATGGAATCACCTTCCATTTCAATATATCCGCTTAACTGTAGCTGCAGTTATATAATCAATTTGATTGCATTCGTTCAATTGATGATGGAACGTTTCTCGCCATAAAGAATTTTCGGATTCATTTCAATCTTCAAGCCCACGTATAGCTATTATTTTTCTGTATATTTATTTCACAATAGAAACGAGGAAAATATGAGTATACGTCAATCTCTAGGAAAGTTTAAGTCGATTCTGTGTTTAAATCAACCAATCAGAGAGATAGAGTGTTGTATTATTTTTTCTTTTTCCCTTTTTTCTTTTCTTTTGATTTCTTGCTTTGAGGGATG
This sequence comes from Macrophya annulata, assembly GCA_963924015.1. Taxonomy (NCBI): domain Eukaryota; kingdom Metazoa; phylum Arthropoda; class Insecta; order Hymenoptera; family Tenthredinidae; genus Macrophya; species Macrophya annulata. The sequence continues at coordinate 5,650,034 of OZ001260.1, forward strand.
AAAAATAATTTCTTCTATGTGTATAAAACCGCAAGAGATTTATCGAGGGCTATTTAGGAAACGGGACGTCAAATCAAAACTAATTCAATTAACTTGATGGTTCTGTGCTCTGCGCAGAGACCCTGAAGCCTATTTTCTTCCGAATGACACTGCGCAAATGACAAAAGTCAAGGGTGGGTTCTATAATTGACTACCAAACAAACGAAAATGCCCCCAGGAATGTTGGAAAATTGAAAAAGGACAAATGACATTAAAGTCGCATTAGATATATGGGGAGGAAGTTGAGGATCTTCGGGCTCATTCATCCTGAGGAACTTGGCATGGGAATCGTAAAGATCCCGAAACAGATCCTCCTGGTCCAGCACAGCATCTCTCTCGAAAAAAAAACTTTGTGTTTAAAAACATGCAGTAGACTAAAAGCGAAATAAATCTATCTAATGATTGGATGATTATTTCCATTGTCGATAACCGTAAATAGAAAACAAGAATATAAAGGTCTTGGAAAAAAAAAAATCAGTATCTAGTACCACGACATACTTATTTAGATATCTTCATAATTAGTGTAATTTAAGAGGTAAGAGTTTATTACAAACGTATAAGGATACGGTTTACTATAAAATTACGAGCTTAGCGAGGCGCTGAATATAAAATGAAGGTATATAAAGAGAAGAACGTTTACATATTAGTAATATGAAGAAATGGTGCTGGTTTTAGCGCTGTTCAAGGCGCCAGGACCGCTCTGATCGCGCGCCTGATAACCCGGTTAACCCTCGCAGCCCGTTATTATAATATTTGCCCAACCAAAATATAGTAATTGCTTATTTCTTGTGCCCAATTACTGTACGCTCCGTGCTAGCCGCGGATCCCAACAATATACGTATAGAATAAGATAGGAGGAGGTACCAATACCGAGGGTTATGATTAGGCCAAAAAAAAGAGCGGATGCAATTGGGCAGCGAGTGTTTAAATTTGTGGCTCTATTATTCACCTGCGTGAAAAACTTTACAAATATAATATAACGCTTGGCCAAGTAAGTTGGTAGGTATATCCAAACTATGACGAAAAACAATAAAGCCATCGTCAATCACCAATTTTCATATAAAAAATAATTACGACAGATAGCAATCGCATGTTAATAATTAGTTCTTTGGGTACAATAAATATGGAAGCACTGGTCGATCGAACTTAAGCAAAATGTGACATGGGGATGAATAAAGAAAAAAATAGGGAAACAACTTCTGGGGGTCCTATACGTCTTGCCATCCATAATGAATTAAATTGAAATTGATGAATTTCTATTCTGACATGTTATTGGCCTCTATTCTATAGATTGGTAATTTAGAAGAAATAGAATTTTGCGGAAGCATGACATCCCCCAAAAAGCCTATTGAAAACACGTTAATCGCATAGTGAATTGATAAGTGCGTCGAAGGGAAGAAGAAACGAAGTTAAATTTTTTGTTCTTTGATAATGCAATTCGTGACGGATCATCAACCGTATTTCATTATCAGAATTCACTCATCGTGATTCCTTACGAGGCATTGTCTAGTTTTTTTTTTTATTCTATTGAACTTTTTTTTTTACTTACATTCACAAAAAAAATATAGAAAAAAAAATATAGGAAAAGGAGAAAAAAAAGTTATTCGAAGATTGTTTCGTCTCGTTATCATTACATTGTTATTAAATATTTAAAATAACATGGTGACAAGGGAGTTTAAGATAGTCCGTTAAGCATCGCCTCCGAGTTTTAGGTAGCTGGGAGCTAAAGTTAAAGGGATGTAAATCTAAGCCTGTCTTATGAGAACGTACGCGTTCTTCTATCTCGACTTAGCTAGACTGAAAAGGTTAGGGAAATTGATTACCTACTCTTAAAATTTACTTCTTTCCGTCGTAACTAGCAACCGACTTCCTGTGAACATCTGTAACTGTCATGGCGATCCAAGGGAACGTCCCACCCCCTCGTTTCGAGCTGCACTTTAACAACCCTAATCACTACCCCAACGCTAATTCGAACTTTGAACAGTGATTTCTCAAAGGGTAGTTTCTAGTTCGAAAAATCTTGCTTTATAGGTCGAATTATACTCTCTCCCATTCTCTTCGATTCCTACTTTTATCTTATCCACACTTTTAATTCACAGCTCGAAATTCATCATCCCCAAAAAATGTAATTGCATTATAGGTATGAAATAATTTTTGAAATGTTAATTGATGGAACAAACTTTAGCGTTGTTTTTTCTGGGGTCTTTTCTTTCAAATTGAGATGCGATATTAATATAGGATGTTTTTATTTTTTTATCGATCGGATAGTGAGTCAACCTTACGGGGAATTCAACGATGTAGATCGAGCTGATTCATTAATATTTCATTAATCTGATCGACGTTTACCCGGAGCGTTGGCCCGTTATTATTTCAGACCCCCATTTGCATGTTGTCAAATATTTGCCCGAATAATATTGGCATGATACGATATGGTTCTACAGTTTTATTATTAACAAAATTCAAATACTAAACAGTCGGGTGATTTATTTCGTTAGATTATATTAAAGTGACTCCATTCGTCTCTGAAAAATTTTATAACGAAGAATCTACAATAGAAAATTTTTTTTTAGATGATATACTAACAAGTTAAAATATATAACCGATGAATAAATTTTGATTTTAATTTTGATTCACAAAAATGAAAAGCACTAAATATTTACATACATACAGCGGAAAGTAAAAATGAAATTTTAGGAAAAGCTTTGTGTATAGGATCACCCACGATGAATGAAAATTAATAGTATTTGGTGGTACGATTTGAGCCGGTCCTCCCACAAAATCTGGCGTCTCCACCCCTTCGGTCCTTTGTGCTTTTCTACCCTTCCAAGATTTCGCACGCAACTTTTATTTATAGTCCATCGACACTCCCACGGCACTACGTGCGTGATCGACTTTTAGTAGTAAGCCCTTTATTTTTCTTGTTTTTTTTTTCTTTTTTTTTACACACATTTTTTTTTTTTTTTTTTTAAGGAAGTTCAATCACTTTCATATATTCTCTTCTACACGCACGTTGACCCGGCCCCGATTCCCATGGGGTCGGCAAAGATGCCTAAAGCCTGTATACCCCCACGTGCAATTTAAGATGGGAACTTACGATACACGTTACACACTACGGTGTTGTTTACCAGTGAAGATCTTTCTTTTTTGATTTATTTATCCGAGAATAAAACCAAAAAATAAAAAAAATTTCACACACTAATAACGTTTCTTGTTTTAATTTTTTCCACACATGAATAATTTAAAAAAAAAAAAAATGTCACTAGGAAAACTTTTTGCATTATTTGCGCACGTTTTTTGTAAATGTTTCTGTGTCCACGTATGTATATAGTACGTATAGAGGGAGAGAAAGACAGAAAGAAAAATGGAGTTAGGACAAAAATCGGTGGTGTTGCGGTCCCAAATTCCATTCCAGTCTGGTCTCTCGCACGGCCAGCAAGCCTTTCCAGCCTCTAATTAATCATTGTCCAGCTACCGCGGTGACATTAAATAAGACATCGTCTCGCGACATAAGTCACCGCCACCACACTGTGAGATTAATTTGAGAAACTTTCATTCCTAGTGAGTCTCGTCGATGCCGCAAGATAAGAATGTACGATGACGATTATGTCTTCGTTATACGCCTCGTGATCTGAAACCTCTAATAAGTCTTCTTATATACCAATTGTCCACTATTCTAATACTGTCTCAGATATTTAATTTTTAAGAATAATTATCCACCAATTGCGCCTCTCAAATCAATAATAATTGTTTACGTAAATCAAAAATCAATCATTGCACCACACGAAAATTGTTTTTTTTTTTTTTTTTTAGAGTGAATAGGAAGGGTTTCAATTCCGTGTTATAATTATCACCATAACAGGGTTAATTTTTACCCCTTGACTGACGTTTTTTTTTCCCTTTCTTTCTTTCATTTTTCCTTTTATTATTAATAAATCGCGTTCATTATTTGATGAAGTGCGGTGGGTCGATCTATCAAAGGTCGCTTGCCGCTGACTTATGTGGGGGCAGCCAGACGCACCTTCTGATAAATGGTTCCCTAATGCCCACTGCTTCAGATCTTATAATATATATCTGTTCATGCGGCCAGCGGTCCAACAGGCCAACAGACCAGCAGATATATTGCCACTGGCCAACCCTTATTTATAACTTACTTTCTGCCCGATATACTTATACCTACGGTACGTTTGTCCTTGTGAATAAAACCAAATATCGGTCAAATATTTTTATATCTTCTCCAATTCGTTAGAGATTTTAGTCCTCATATATTTATATTTGCTAATTATTTCATGTTCGTAATTATTGTGTAAAAAAAGCAAAAAAATTAATCAAACGATACGCGATTCTATAAGAATATTTTTTCAACGTATTACTATTTTTTATCTACCTCTCCGCAGGTATAAGCCAAAGCCTTTCGTTTTTTTCTGCACAGTAACTTATTATTTATTTATTTTTTTATTTTTTTTTATTTCTTAAATATTTTTTGTAATTTCATTCTTCATTCCGAACAGACCGTTTGTATTTTTTGCAGGTATCTATACGAGATCGTTTAGAGGGTGGCTCTGGATCGCTGACTACCTCATAATGGCTCTTGGTTATTATTTGTTGTTGAAATAACACGCTGTCAGTTATGGGATATGCTAAATATACACCACACTTCAAAGAGGATCGATCAAACGCATTATGTGAATTTCTAGCTACGAGTTGCTAGGTATAAGAGATATAATAAAGAGTTGAAAAGTTTCAGTGTGCCTCGATTTATTCTCTTACATTATACCGCAGTTTTTGTCCTTCTTAACAGAGGTATCATTTTTTCATATCATATAATCAATCGTTTGACGGACAGTAGCTGCATAAATTTTCATTTCTTTGTGTGCAGATGCGTCATGCATCTTTTCTCCGCATGAATATATGTATGTATGATCATGTCTTTCATCGATCAGTATGAAGAATAATAAAGAAAGAAAAAAGAATATATTTTGCATGAGAATTTTTGACTTCTTTCTCTTCTCTTCGATCTCTCGGACCTTTATTCTTCTCTGTGATTTCTTTCGGGGTGAAACCGATGTCGAAAAAGCGACAGTAAATTATTTGGTCCAGCGAGTAAGTCAGTAACAGTATGCGATGTGGTGTCAACTTCTAAACTACACGAAAGTTTGTTGCAAGTTTGGACATTCCTTGATCAGAAGGACACCCAACACCCTCCAGTGTCGACACATCACCCGTACCAAAGCCGATCGATGCTTGAAATAGCGCGGGTGGTCCTCGGGTGGTCTTCAACCGTGAGATCGTATCTCAATGAGAAGTAAGTCAACCCAGGTCATCTTGGTCCAGAGAGCCGACGCGAACATGACCCGAAAACTTATACATATATGTATATATATATAGCCATATAGGTAGAATCAGGACTAAGTATAAACTCTAGAGTATCGTTTGGGGCTAAAACCCTAAAATCAAATCAACAGATCATCGTCAGTGATTCAGTGATTCCCCCAATTTGTTTTTTTATTTTTCTTTTGTTTTATTTATTCTTCTTAATTTTCGAAGGTATATTTCAGGTACATTAGAAAGGTTTTAGGTAAATTTTCTCCATCATCGAGAGAAATTGATAAAATTACCGTAAGAATTTTTCTTTATAAAGAGGTGAGAAAAATTCTTGAAATTATAAACCCTTTTTTGGTACCGCACTCGGATCAGTTATGTCTGCATGGTAGGTAGGTAGGTAGGTAAGTGGCATTCTTTACTCCACAAGATAGTTCACGCTCGCTTGATCATCGCTGGGAAAATACCGCAGCCACCTAAGGAGGGATTGTTAAGTTTCAAGCTCGTTGATACGTAAAACTCGCAGGCATATTAAGTTATGTACGCGCGACTCAATTACTTATATGAAGTCAAGTCGCACCGCTTCATATAGCTACAGTAGGCAGGTACTTTCACAAGGAGATAAATACACGTGTGATCCAAAAAATTTAAGTAGTACCTATACCCAAAAGGTATATACCTATATATACCTCAACCCAATATGAATCATGTTATAATTACATATTTTGTTACAAGTACCGATCTTACACCACCTTCTCGTCGTACACTGCACCCAGTGGCAATCGAATAACCCAACAATAGGCTACGTTGTTGAATATTAATTGTTGATACTTAAAAATCGTTTGCTTCACAGATACGACACCCACACAAGACCACAGTCTCAAAATCGCGTCTGAGAGTATACACGTAACGATCGATAATGAAATTTTCTCGACCCTTTTTTTTTTATTTAACAACAAAGCTTTAGCAAATATTATTTACCAGCCCCGTTGTTTAGACTGAGAACAATAGAGTGAAGGGGTGTCGATCGAGGTGATGGGGAGTGACGACTAGACTTAGGGTGCGCTACTCCCCATGGCTGTTTTAATTTTTTAATATTTGTAGTTAGGTATAAAATTGGCCGAAATTATGTCGTAGATTTTGTGAATATAAATGGGGCTTAAGAAATTTTATTTCTTTTAAATTTTTTCCTGTTTTTTTTTTTTTTTTTTGGCTCTTTGAACGGAGGGTGTTGGCTATATTAACTGGTTTTTCATCCGATAATCAGACAGTGTTATAGAGATATAATTCCTGGGGACAACTGTAGCGTAAGTTCTTTGTCCAGAAAGCGGGGTCAGCGGTGGGATACAACAAGAACCGGCTTAGTGAGAAGCTAAAGCGTGTGAACGGATTATTAGTTGGATATGGATAAATCACTGTAGGACTTAGGATCGGTCTTAACAATATGCGAGTTTCGTATACAGTCAGTGGCGCTTCGATCAAAGGGTAGCTTTTTGCCGTCTTTTAAAAAGGCAATAATTCAGGAAGCAACTGAATGCGATATTTAAAAAAAAAATATATATATATACATACCGGTATACACTTCTGACCACGTTTATCATCTAAATACATTAAATACGATTAAATGGATTTTATTAGAATTCGCTACGCACAACTAATGTGCTTTTTCTAGTTTTTTATAGCTTCTAGTTATAGAAACACCTGAGTTACGCGATAGGCTATCCAAAATGATGTTTAAATACCTTCTTATATATAATCAAGAGCAAAGTTATTACTTCGAGATATTTTAAATTCGTTTAAACTTGTCTCTGAATAATAATCTCATACTTTAACAATGAAATTCATAAGTTTATAACGAGGCAGGTGGATGCAGCATTGTATTTTAATCCAGGAACGAAAGCTTTTGCGCGTTGGTACTCCACTGACCGCAGGATATACATATCCTATACCATTATGCTAATTTATGCGTAATCTTTCATACATTTGTCCTTAAAACAGCAGGTGACTTTGAAACTACCGTTGTCTTACATTCGGTGACAAATCGAGTGAATGATTTTTGACAGTCGCAAAAGAGATAAGATTTAAAAAATAAAAAATAAAAAAAAGACTCATTTTATTTGAATTTAATTATTATAGGATATCGATTGATTATTCCGATTTTTATTACCAGATAAAAGCGTTACAATTATTCGGCTATCAGTCGCTTGGTAATAATCAATCATAAATTTAGAGTGATTCGTTCGGTTGACCACCCACGATGTATTTAATAATTCATAAGCGCATACTAACATCTCTATTTGCAAACGTGAAATTCTACTAGCCAGCCCCTTTAGACTTTAGAGTTTAGCCTATCTCATAAATAACATCGAGTTGGTCAGAAACCCTCTATTTTCCGGTGTACCTACCATTTCAGAAAAACTTTAGTTTTACTCGATTTTTAATTACAGGGAACACGCCCAGCGCTACTTTAACCCAATTTTTAAAAATTGTTACTATACGAAGTTTTTTTATTTCTTTTATTTTTTAAGTTCATCTCATTTCATTTTTGAAATCATTCTCTTCGATTCTCTGTACTTAATCCTGCGATAATTTTTCTGACTTTAATATAGGATGATAAGTTATTGGATAGTAATTATCACCGTGTAGAAATAGACGAGACAAGTTCATATATGTTTGACAAGATAATACTGCGGTACCCTTTTCTAGTATTTAACCCGTTCAATTATACCGTGGTCAAAAGTGTTACCCCTAATAACAGGCTGCGTATGGTATCTGTGAATATCCTTCTTCACGCGTTGAAAAGCACTAACTATTTGTTCAGGGTATTTAATTGCTCCGTTCTTTATTAAGAATTACGTATAATAAGCAGTTTGTCGTTTTACAAATTTTCACACAATAGGAACATCGCGAACATATGCCAGATATCTACTAGTGTATAATATCCACCTTCTAGTTTATTAAAGATGAAAAAGAATACGTAAAAACTTAACCCTGTTCCATTTCCAAGAATCAATTTCGATTCCGTTTATAATTGCTTCGTATCAAACGTGTCGAGAACATGTCGAAAACTTATTAAAAAAATAAAACAAAAAATGAATTTCTCATAAATTCACGGGTGCAAAGGGGGTGAATGAATTTACCGACTAGAGAATTATCATATTAACTCATAATTGAACGAGGTGTGAGACGTCCGCCCATGGGTTAAAACTTAAAAAAGTATCACGTGTCAGGGTACCTGCTTGGCGCCAACATCTTCGGTTGCAGTTGGATTTTTATAATTACTAAATAACCTCACCTGTACAGGTTTCGTCATAATCCAACAACTTTATAAACCCATTCATTCGGTTGAGGTGCAAGTGAATTAATAAATTCTTTTTATGCTCCTTTACTCGACGTTTTAATGAAATTAAGACACGTGGCAGCGTTAACTGCATCACCGCACGTGGTACACCAAATAATATATCTGTCAGCATTTTAATCAACGTATACAATAAACTGACGCGTGCCAGAAAATTGCACAGGCAATTTTCCACCGTTTATAAATACATTAAATAATTATATCGAAATTTTATGATATTACACAAACTTAGAAGTAGAATTTTTGGAAATTAAGTCAGTTTCGTTTCATGGTAATGATTATTTCCCTAACAGAGATTAACAGGATATTTTTTTATTTTTTGTTTTTTTTTTTCAGCCCGTCATATAGTCGATGTGTATAATGTGTCGGATACCAAAATGGCAATTCTACAACATAGACTGGTTTTTGGCGACGCCTAAGGCGGTTAATCAGGGTTAACAACCAACTCAAAACAAATAACCGTAGGGAACTGCGAGAAATCTGTAATGCTAATACAAACACGGTGTACCCCAATTTACTAAACTAACGCCTGATTTTATTCAACCAGAAAATTTTTAACAACACCAGTTAGTAACATAGTAGGGGAACAGTCATCAAATATTTATTCAATTATCAACGGTAATCTATACCGATTAGCTATTTTATTGATTCAATATTATCGATCCAAACCCATAATAAGTTTTCGAAAATTTCGATTTAGAGATAATTTTAATAATCAGAAATAAACCATATAATATAGTTAGTTACATAATTAGTCTGAGAACTGGATCTAATTTTCGTGAAATTTTTCTGTTTTTTTTTTTCTTCTTCTTTCATTGGCGTTTGCTTTTTATTTGTCTCTTTTTTGCCGTTTTTTTTTTTTTAAATTATCAACCATATAAAAGGGATGTGGCGAAAATAAACGCGAATACATCTGATCCAAAGTCGAGGAGGTAAAAAATGAAAAAATCTTCGAACCCGCCCCTTTGTTGGTTTATAAGCGCTTTATCGGATAATCAAATAACACTGATGCCGACTCGATCTAGCTTCGTATAATTAGAGGGAATATATAATAACAGCCTTCTACCAACAACTTAACCTTAATTGCTTTATTAGATTAGGCGACCTCAGAGCAGGAACCCAAATACCTTTGCCTTAAATTTTACATTATAGCTACTCGCGTGACCCGTAGTTTTTAATGCACAAACAAAACGCTGGGACGACCTCTCAGATTATGCCCATAAATTTTCGGTCTCTATCTTTTCGCTAAATTCAAAATACAGATTCACTTTTTTAAAAGTCCCCTCGATATCCATATGTAGGTTTAACGGTACTAAAAATTATACGTATAGGTATATTGAATAATTTAAGACAATGCCGAATGATGCCGAGTTCTTCATTGTAGAACGGATGTAGGCGGTGTGAGGGTAAGGCAATTTGCAGTGTTCTAAAGTTTACACTCAATTAAGACATTATCGATGTTTGGGCTCGAAATTTCGAACGGAAGTCTGTACTTTAGTGGCGATAAATTTCTACTCACCATACATACATATACTGACAGTTTTCACAATTTTTATAAATGAACAAGCTCTCTTTTCGCAATGAGGCAGCATGGTTTATACACAGTGAATAAAATCTCACATCGTGAAAATTCTTATCGCGCGATACTTTTCATACTTTACAAATTACACTGCAAAGTTACAACTGTACTCTATACGTATATACATTACTCGGCACTTTGTCCTTTAGCCCGTTAAAAATATATCGTAAAATAACGCAGATAGGACCTCTTGACTCATTCTTTTGGTTTAACTCTTTCAAGCGCCGCACTAACTCACTACGTGATTTGTGACCAGAAACAAATTGCTGTCGTAATGAATTTTACGCCTTCTCATTCACCGATAATTATACTGAGATGTCTTCATTTATACCTTATACCTAATGCAGCATAATATATTCAAGTATTTTACACCTTCTCACATACTTTTCAACACTTCAAGAAAAAATTGTCTTCATTTTAAATTAATCAAAAAAAAAAAAAAAAAACTACGTTCGCATTTATCCATTTTTTTTTTTTTCTTTTTGTTAATACTTAGGCATTTTATATGTCGTCGAGATGTCCGAGGTGATATACAGTTACCTCATAGACGTGTGGTGAAAAAGTAACGAAGAGTAAAAAGTAAAGATGTTAATTTTAATAACCGCAAGATAGTATCGAATTTATATTATCCAACACCTAAAGTCAATGGAGTGTGTCCCCGATAATAGGTATATTTGGTATACCTACCTGCAGCCCAAATTTTTTTTCTTTTTTTAAATTTTTAAATTTTATTATTTTTTGTTTCTTTTTTCCATCTCTTTAACGAAAGTCGAAACTGGACTTTGGCCATAATTCGGAGCGTTTGGTCCATATGGGACAGGAAGCCGTATAACATAGAGCCGCGACAAAAGGCTTTTGGGCACCTGCTGGATCGCTGGATCGCACAGATGCTGCTTGCCGCTTGATTATACAAATGAGTTGCTCACCGGAACCACCCGCCGCTCTTATACGACCTTCCGTAAGACGCAAGGCTTAAGCCATAATCCAGGAGACATATTAAAGAAGTTAAAAAATAAAAAAGAGAATGAGAAAAAAAAACTATTCCGAAAAATAACGATAAATTAATATTTTAATATAGACTACAGAATATGTTATCACGTTGATTTCACTCTGTCGTTTGATTATAGATTGGCTATATTTTCTAATCACCGTTTTTAAATTTTACTCATTTTTCACACGATCCGATGCATTTATATACCCTTTAGTAATTTTGTTTGGAAAAAATTTCTATTCGCTTTAATAGTTTCTGTCTAAATTTTGCTTCACCTTAATTTCTGCCATCAACCCACGCGGCCGTAAATCAAGACGGGTCTAATAGCCGAAAGGGCTAATCTAATGACGGGCAAGAGAATGGTGATAGGTTGTGTAGTGTGAATTTTTTTTTTCGTTTGGTTTTCGTTATAGGTTTGAAAAACGGACATATATAAGAAAACGAGCGAAACTGTCAGTCTCTAAAATAATATACGTATAGGTATATACCAATTCAGACGTGTGTTAACGATCATATACATGAATAGCGGAAAAACATGTGTATATGTGTATTTTATAGAAGCGTGGAAAGGATCTGACAATGAGTCCTAGCTTCTGCTATATTTATGAGTTGTGTCAGGGGAAAATAGTGGGGAAAACCTTTGTCGGCTCTCGGACAAGAACTGACCGTGACGTCTCGGGTCATCGGTTTTGTCACATTTTACCAAATTTTCGAGAAAAAAAAAAAATAAAAAAAAAAAAAGAAAATAAAAAAATAAGAGAGAAAGAAATCCCAAACTTTTACTTTCCCATCGCGGCACGAATTAGCCTTTGTCTTTAATAGACTGTGGCTAATACTTCAAAGGACCGTTTGCAAAGGATAATATTGTTTCCTGAAACCTTCGCTCCGGATTTGTACCTAGACCATGTTTAATACCTACTAGTTTTAGCCAATTACCTGTCATTTTCAAAAAGGAAAGGTATAACGCCGTTTTTGTCTCTTGTTGTCCTCTCTAATAATTATCAATAATTATTACCCTCCTTACTACAACCAGAATAATTACCATTTTAATCTACCCAGTTTCTCCGTGCATATTATTTCCTCCTAAAAAATTATGTACGAAATACCTGAACGATTTTTTTTATTATTCGTTTATTATTTGATTAAATAATTTATTCGTTGTAACAATACACTACGAACTTTTAGGGTGGGTCAGTATTTTTATCTTATTTTCACCATTCTTACTACATAGTAGTTCGTTTTTCCAGATGGTCATTTCCAATCAAAAATTTTGTGGTCACAAGCTCGTTATAATGACCCGCGTCCGTCAAAGGTGATCAAGTTTGACCAGCAAGTAATTACACAGTATCCTAGAGGATATTAGAGGTCGGAAAAAGAGGCAATAATTTCGCTAAGATTTTTTATTTATTAGTTAAAAAAATAAAAAATAAAAAATTGTACGTTAAAATATTTTGCGTAAAAATTCAAAGTTTTTCAGATTTTCTTTTAAGATATGAAATTCTTTTGGTGAAGACAGAATCGTATCGATATTATCTACAAAAAAAAAGAAAGAAAGAAAGAAAGAAAGAAAGGGGACCCTGAAAAAAAATTGTGTTCTTTATTTTACAGGAGAAATTTAGCCTCGAGGTGGCAAAGTTCGGGGAGACTTTTTCCATTCTTAATTACTTGTAGCAGGAGGAACAGTTAATGATTTTAGCAGAAGAATCTAGTTCTAAATTAACCTGTAAAACGTCACACCGCATTTACTTTCGCATTAGCCCTAATCGTCCAAAGTCTTAAACCATTGTTTTCAACCTGAAGCATAAATATCCTGTTAATTCATCCGCGGCTATGAATTTTTCCTTCCTAGATGCATAGAAGCTAGAGCCCACCCATGAAGACCTGTAGACATCGTTAGGGCTGATCTCAAACAGAATTTACAGTGTTCTGATTTAGATGTAAAACACCGTATTCATAAATTTATGTTCCCCCTTTTTTTTTTTTGTTTTTCAATTTCACTGAAATAAAAAGAAACGGGTAATTTTCGTTCCTAGATTTTAAAATGCCTAACGAAGTTATCAACCCTTTAAAATCTTCGCAACAGTTTTTTTTTTTTTTTGTTTTTTCGAAAAATGGTAAGCTTCACCGCATAAATTTTCATGGATAAGTATACGGTTTTCTGAATTTGTTTAAATCCTTGTATAACTCCTGAAAGTAATCCTATGGTTATGCAGACGGACCAAGGTAAGATCGTGTACGGATAACGAGGTCTAAGGAAGCTGGGACCACCCTGACTATTTGGAGCTACGTGGTTGATTGGAAGGACCCGCGTTTGCGGTGTCCAGTGTCGAACGAGGAATGTTAACACCTGTAAGCATTAATGGTACACGCTCTATTTAGGCACTCCTGCTGCCAAGAGCCACCTGATTTAAACGTCTTTTTAGTCTTTTGTAAATGGTGTATTATTTACCTGAGAATTAAGAAACAACGGATTACAACGGACTGCCTAGGAAGCTGTTTCAACACTTATGAGTAGTGAATATGCATGTTAAGGGCTTTAATTTGTCTCATCCCAAGTTCAGGGCCTTAGGGTGAAGACCAGATCAAAGGAAACAAGAGACGCGACCATTTTAATACATAAACAAAATACGTAATTTTGATATTATTTTTTTTCTTCGTATATTTGGAATTAAGGGAAGATTCTAGATTAGTGTGAGAAAAGAGATGGATTGGTTTTGAGGAAGACTGAAATCTAAGTAATTGTTTTTGCAAAAACCATAGATTTAGTAAGTTATCTCTTTGGTATCTGAAGGGAATGACATTTCGTTAAACCTATGCATATTCAGTACTCCCACATCGGGAAGAAACGAAAAAAAATCTTTAAGGTGGAAATTGTAAATCTCTTTTTCGTCTTTTCCCCGCGAGGGTACCTTCACTGGTGAACATTATGCGGTGGTAATCTGATCATGTCAGGCTTAAAACACTATGGAAACACCATAGAAACACTATGGAAACACCGTCGTCGCCCTGACTATCATTCGGCCGGCTAGTCTTCGCACCTATTTCAACACGGCGTTATCGTGGATCGAATCAGCTGGTATTTGTCTCCTAAACGAGGATTTTAGGCACCATTTCACCCACCGTCTTCTACTCGAAACCCCATGATCTGGATCTAGGACCATTAATTGTTTTACAACATGGCCTCTCTGTGTTTTACACGGTCCAGTATACGCTCCCATTTATACTCTCGCATTCTTCTTCCAGGTTACTGTGGGAGAACATTTTAGCCCCTAAATAAGTTACCCTTAAAATAATGAAAATTATGTCAACGCGATAAAATTGTACGCATATGAAATTTCCAAAATCTTATGCGTTTTCTATCACCTTAAGAAGAATATTTAAACGAAAATTCCCACGGAACAAGTTTTTTGTAATTAATATCTACATGAGAATGAAGAAACGTGTAAGGTTTGTTCTTCGTTGAAGGACCTTCTCGACTATAGCGAGGCTATTAAATTTTTTAAAAAAATTCTTTGAATTCAGAAGAGCTTCCGGAATTCTTAGGTAAACACAGAGGAGTTTTCATCCTAGAATGACATTGCAAAATGTAAACGTAATTATCTTGAACGAGGCTTGTGAAATTAACTTCAATAAATAGAACCCAAAAATTTGCAAAATTTTCGAACGCATTGAAAATCAGAAATATACCTGTTCTACTCAAAATCCAGAACTAGAGGTTAAGACGTTGGAAAAGGCGAGCTCTAGCGGAATGACGATATATAAAAAATCATCGACCAAAAAATTTGGCGCCGAGTATCGATATAATGGCTTAATCGAGGGTAAACTGTCGAATTCGGGGTTGCTCCGGATTCGAGAGACGCCCACATCCGCCAGTCGGGCGTCAGATCGGTAAATGTTTGTTGGTTTTACTGACGTAATTAACTCAATTTACCCCCGCGTGATCCACCCGAAGATCAAGCCACTATCATAATTGGGCTGCAATAAATCTTCGATCAGAGGTCTGTAGGGCCAATTTTCTATATAAACCGTGCTCCAAAAACCACACTGTGGTAACGGATCTTTGTGTTAAACTGAACCTTAAGCCCAGCCACATTTATCCACTCTCAAATCTTCAATCTTGGCGTCTCACTATATACAGCCTCTTGCCAAGCCTCCACGTTTCGATTACCTAACGTAACCTCTCACCCGTAAATTTCATTCATATAACTTCACTGCCATCTTCATTCAGTTTTCTCACTACGTTTTGGTTTTAATTTTTATTTTTTACAACTACTTTTCAATCTCTAAATGAAAGATTTACGCATACAATATCTACCTACGTGCACCATGAATATTCGAATTCATTAACCGCAAAAAAAAAAAATTATTAACTAACAAAATCTGATTTTTTGACTTCCGGTACAAAATTTGAGAAAATATTGTCTGGATTTTGTTTTCTATATATTTTTTGTTTTTAGGTATATATAGATTTTTTTTTCTTCTCTTCATTTTCTTTGAGGTGGATATTATGTGTATCCTGAGTTCGTAGAAGGGTTGTATTATGGGTAGATTCACCACGGTGAAAAATTAAGTTTTTGGAAAGTCACGCGTCACATGGGATCTCGTCATCCTGGCGCTGCGATCTTCAGAAGGATCATCCCGCGGTAGGGATGAAATCTTGAAGCTGTCAGTAGGATTGTGCGCCAACTGACACCAGTACCGTTCTCCATTCATCGGGGATGAATAGAAGCGATGGGCTAACGTTCGGTGCTCCTTGACGCGAGAACTTCTAGACTATTCATTAATTTGAAAAATCCTGACGGAAACGAAACTTCACTATACATCTTCTTTACAATATAAACAAATAACTTTTGCTCATATTTCCTACATTAGCGTCATTTTTTTTTTTTTGGTTTTCTTCTTACCTTCTAAGACATCGTTTACCTCAAAAATCTAATTCGAAAACAAAAATACGTAAAAAATATAAAATAAGAACAGAATATCAATTTTTGCTCGATATTCGAATCAAAGAACTTGAAAGACAAATAAGCTCATTTCTCTCGCGCAAGCGGGTAGTCTCACTTTTCGATGGTGTACACTAGGGTGGTTTAGGGGTTACGGGAGTTGGGAAATGGCGTAAAAGAAGGTAGGCGAAAGGAGGTGATGAGATAAAAGAAGAAGAAAAAGAAGGAAGAATAAGGAGGAAGGAAGAAGAAGGCAGAAAGTGGGTAATAGTCGAGGGCGCGCGCGGGCCGCTTCAGAGGGAGGCCGCCATATGGGGAGCATACGGCGAGCAGACTCCCTCTCCCTCAAGGGTTTAATCTACTGACAAACTACTGTCGAAAAAATCAGGTGGCTATTTGCGTCTTATACTACTCTGGCTTTTGGACGGGGGGGTGTCCCTCTCTACCTATTGTCAGAGTCATCTGTGCAGGCGAAGGACAATAGTTCAGTTATACTCGAAAAATCATCACCCATCACGTTATTGAGAACTCAAATTCGATCAGAAACACCAAAAGTTCATCCTTGTTTGAATTTTGAATTTGTACCTCACTCTCCCTTATCCGAAGTTTTTTTTCTCTAATCTAAGCCCCAGATTCAGTCTTTTCGTTATCATTTTAATCAATTGGATTAAAATTAGATCAGTCAACGATTCCCCGTGTGAATTGAATCCAGCATTCAACAGATGGAGTCAGAGAAAGAGTACTTAAGACTTTTCAGCGACAGATTTGGCACGCAAAAAATACTATGGTAAAGTGAAGTAAAATTATGTAATGCGGTTAGTTGTTTGGGGATAATTCGAAAATTTCTCGAGACAGATAACAATAAAAATGTAAATAAAATGTAGCATATGGACGGCGATGCGGTACCCTTCTATAAACCTGCACCTTCTTCATCTACTTTAGCGACGAAATAACATGATCTTAAATTTGCAGGTGTAAGTTATAGAAGTATGCGAATTAAAATCAACTTTTATACGCTAAGAATGGAACACAAAATTATCCTTTCTTATATCAAAAGGAAATTTTATATCAATAGAATCTCACTATTTCATCCTACAAGAAATTTAAACAACCCTTAAGCTTAGATTGATTGATATTACTTTAAAAAATAAATAAATATTTGTTGCACTTGTTAGCAATCATTAACACTGTTTGAGTAAGGACGTTAATTCGTTTGACATTTGAGGAAAGATTTCTTGTTGTATTTTTTTTTTTTTTTTTTGCATCGTCACAGGTACATCGACGACGGGTTTAGTTTTTAGATAGAAGATTAGACTTTTTTTCATAGCTTACCGCATGGTTGTATACACCGTGATTAATAGGACGGAAACAAAGGTGGTTTTACTCTCATTCAAATTCAAATTAATCGCTTAATTTATCACTCACTTTTACTTTCTTCCTGTTCGGTTTACAGCATCACAAATCACTGAGCTAGAGCAGGAAGTCAGTTTCTGGATTAAAAAAACAAAAAAAAAAAGGAAACAAATTCCCTCAGTCATTCAGAAGATAATTTTTTTCCATCATACCAATCGATTCCAAATTCAAATCGACTTTAAATAATTAATTCTCAAGTCCTACCACACCCTATAACTTCAAAATAAACACCCTTCATTTCTATTTACCTTCTAATTTGGCGTCTGTACAATTTCAAATGTATTTTTGAACTTAGTAACTCCAAAGCTCATTCCAAATTTCATAACAACAGATGGCACATCAAAATCGTACGACTCCCAAGACTCAGATATTTTCTGAATCTGTCTACGAACGTATTTACACACGAAAAAATTGTCTAGGGTTAGATTTGTTCTGTCAAATAATTCTCAAGTCTTGAATCAAATGCCTCAGCATTTTCTTTGCTCGTCTTATCGAACTTGTAACAAGACTGGATAAAATTTAATCTTCAATCTTTGAGGCTCACTTCCGGTTCCAGAAATTATTTCCGCACTTTGTAGTTTGAGCACTTATTATTTCGGATCCTAAAGCATTCGTTACGGTCGACTGGCACACGAACGTTACCCCAAAAATCCACCACTAACGGACTGATCGTGGTCAGACAATACGAGGGACCAATACAGACATTTCACGATTAGTTCAATTCCTTTACTTTCTAACCATTTTCTAGCTCCTTAACGCCACTTGCTGGTGTCATATTTTAATGAATTTAAAAATCATCAAGTTTCGATTGTGAAATCAGTAAGAGAGTAAGATCTGCGAAGAAACACGAGCGTTGAATATCGTGGGTCAAAGAATGGAGAGTTTAGGGGTGATGATATGGTGAAATGGTTCGATTTTGTTGAATTTTAATTGTTTATTTGACGAGAAACGGAAGAATAGGTTTCTTCGTTGAGGCGCAGAAGCGGAAAAGAGGGAAAAAGAGATACGAAGAGTATATAGCAAAGAAGCGAAGAAACGAAGGGTCCCTCGCTTGCCAACTGTCCCAGGTGCGCATGAGGAGTGGAGCGTGTAGTGTGGAACGTGGAGTGTGGCCGGCGCGTGCTGTCTTCCCCCTTATCCTCTCTGGCCGTCGCCCTAGCACTGCCACCGATCATTGGTTCGGCTTGGTTACGCTTTGTAAACATGCGAGCCTAAGCCCTACGCGCGTTTCTCCTTTCCTTCGACACTGCGCCATATACCCTACGTACCTATACCCATACCCGCGTACAGGTAAAGTAACAGGTACACAAGTACCCATCTTTATGGAAAGCCAAAAAAGGGGGATGATATTCGGTTGAAAGATCATTCAAGTCACAATATTCATGGATCCAGATTGAAGTTCCGAATTTCAAAAGTTCCGAACGGTCAAAGTTATACAAATTTTTTTGAGACGATTTCGAACTTTCAAAAACATTCAAGTTCAAAGTATTAAAATTCTGTAACATCAATTTCATGTTTCCAAGTTTTGGCATTTCGGATCTGTAGCTTTCGGAATGTTCAACCTTTAGTGTTTTACGATTTGCAGATCTTGAAATTGACTAATATTAAAATTCTGAACTTCAACCCATACTGCCCAGCAACCCTTTTGTTTTAATTTCTTTTTTTGGATTTTTAGTATATATGTATAAATATTTCTTTGAGGGTAGTTATATTATAGGGAGAAAAAAAAAAGGGTTGAAGAACTTGGGATAGTGCAGTAAGGTATAAAGATTTTCGAATTATTCATATGTTTGAATTAATGTGAGCAGAAGATCGATGCGGACAGGGATATGATTCCTGGGGTAAAATACGAAATTAGTCATTTCCGTGCAGACAAAGAGTTGATATGGGATGAACTAGGGTAGGTATATAGATTAATTATCGATTTTTAGGGCATGCGTGTTGACCTGGGGCAATATTTAAATACTAACCACCGAAACCCGGTTATAAATCAGGTCAGATTACGAGGTGAACTAATTATGGAAATTTTTCACATCCAATACATAGGGTATATCATCCGAATCAGAAAAATAATAAAATAGTCACGGTTATTATATCGACGGATATTACTATTACCCGTATAAAAATTCAACAGCAAACGAGGAAGACTTCTAAGGTGTGAACTTTCAAATGGTAATCAAATCGAGACTATAAATTATAATGTCATATATATATATATTCTGTATCGAATAAGGGACGCTAATTTTCCCACCAATCTCCTTTCTCTACGTGCTTTAATAAAGCTCCTGGGGGGCAAGGCTCGTCAAATTATCTAGCGACTAGAAGATTGCTGCTTGAATTTAAAAAAATAAAAACGAACGCCTCGTGCTATACAGGCCTTAATTCAACACCCCTAAATCCCCCACAATATGCATCGGCACTTCAGAGGTTTCCACACTAAACTGCAACGCCGCACAACCAAACCGATACACTCTACCCATCAGTGAAGTTCAGTCTCGCGTAAAGAAATTTTTACGGTAAAACACGATCTCCGCATTAAAATATCACTACAGAACCCATAAAGGTGTTAATAGGAACGATTATTTCTATCCGTTATTCATTTTTTTCTATTTCTTTTACATTTTTTTCTCAATCATTTTTTGCAAACCAAATTCAATTATTTGCAATAAAATGTCCGTTTGATATATCTGTAATATGAAGAATTATCGTAACGGAGATCCTTCACTTTGAAATGAGGATGTTGATCCTCCTCATCTCGTAGGTACATACATACATGTACGGAAAATATTACGTCCCGTTAGACATAGAAGTGGTGATCATAAACGGTGATCTAAACGTTGCAGGCAGATAGGTGCATAATGCATTTATAGTGCTATGTGCATACCTGTCATGGTTAAACCTCTATGTCTATTTCTAAGACCCGTCCCCCTATCAAAGAGACAAACACAATCGCTTCGGAGAAGTGGGTACGTATGACTATGCAAAATTTACCCTAACGCATAATAATCTATGGACTTTACATCACGGAAACTACGTAACGAGTATCATGCGAATTTCCTCCTTCTTCATGGATCATCAATTCTCGTTACTACAATCATAATTATTGTTTTACTATTCATTTTCTTGTTAATCAATCTGTGAATAGTGTTTACGAAGATTTTCTATTAGTCGGCATTATTTTTCATAGTCTTGATTTTTTATTTTTTCTGTTTCCTAATACCCAATCAATGACTGCTCAACTCTCTTCCGTAAATTAACTACTACTTATAATAAATAAATCCAGTTAAGATAACAACGAATAATAGATTATACTGTATGGTATATATAACATATTGATGCTGTCTAATACCGTATAGTCACGGTTTGTGGCCAGATACGTTGTACATACCTATCCCTATATGCCGATTTACTGAACAGGCATTCATTATAAATGTTGTATACCTATCCACTTATATTATATACGTTCCTTACGGTATATATCCTTTTAAATGAAACGTTTATGCGATATATATACATAGTACGTATTTTCTAAGTATGGAATCGCGAGAGAAACGTCCCGTTATCGAATCTGGAATATCTTTAATGACACGACCAATTATATATATATCATATGGTGGATAAAACTTGGCAACAAATTTTTGTCTTGTTCTTTATCTTTTTATTTTTATTTTGAGTTTTTCTTTCTTTTTTGTTTTTTTTTTTTTTTTTTTTTAAATAATTTGTTCTGGTTATTATAAATCCCTAATTTGACCGCATGGTTTTTGAGGATTTTACGAGGTTCTATATATCTGCAATTTTTCTGTTTGTCGACAACTTCTCAGGGTAATATAAATTACAGGTAGTTATAGGATAGCTGGCGGTCGGTTTCTTTGATGAATTCTGGTGTCAGTTATTGGCTCTTGTATTGTATTTTTGTATTGTGTTACATTGAGTGAAAATTGGCCGGTTCTCTAGAGAATTTTTTCGCAAAACTATAGCCTGCAGGGGTAATTCTATCCTGGAGTGTTCGCCATTGTGTGTATAATGGTAACGATGTTACAAACTGTATTTTATCTTTCAATGGACCGAGTATTGTAATTGTTTTATAATACTGAAAAGTTGGACAGTAGGTACATAAGTCAAAAAGTTGTGAAGATTTTTCTTACTTTTTTTTTTGTTTTTTATCTTTTATTCTTTTCTTGCTTCTTTGTTTTATTTTTTATTTTTTTTTTTTTTAACTACACAGAAATTCAGATCACCGTTTTCTATATATCTAGAGTTTAAATTCACCTATAACAGTTAATTATTTTTCATTTCCTTAAGACCGCGCTAAAGGTTCTTTCCATTCCTCTGCTGCAGCTCTGCAGGTCCTAAAGCGGAGGGTTAATTTCAAAGCGGGGCCGTTTTATGGTTTTCGGTAAAACAGAAACGGCGAGTTTAGAAATATACTTTTCCTGGGATTGTGGGATGCTGTTGAAGGGATCCTTGGGATCTCAGGATTACAGACCCTCGGGTTATGATGAACCTTTTCCCATTTTCAATCAAATCTGGGTCACAGTTCATTTCGATTTCGGCTCGATTAGAAGTTATCAAAATTGATAGCACTGTCGTTAACAAATAGTTAAAAAATCAAGTAAAATGTAAATTAGTTTCTCAATGAAAATCGACTGTAATGAATCCAGCGAAAATCGATCATGAACACAATTCCCATAATTATTATATATATACATACGTATATATTAGTATATACATACTCCCAAAAAAAAATAAAAAATGTATACATGAAATTGAAAATATATGGTCTGAAAAATTACAACACGTATCTTTCTTTTTCATCCTTTTACAAGGTATAAGTGTTTATAAATCGATGCATACATTGTATATATTCGGGAGTATCAGGACCACACAGGATGTCGATCACCATATTATATTTTAGCATAAGAACTACCTGCGTACAATCATTGGTAACATCATATTCAATTTCTGAAACGAATATTAAACAGTATATCGCATATTCGATGTATGTAACTACGCTACACATGAATGACTAGTTATAGTAGTTACAGCATCCCGTTCCCGTTCCCATTCCCGAAATCGAGTTCGTTCATCTTTACGATCTAATAAAAAAAAATTCGGTATATATCGATCGATACGTGTAGGTATATGTAATCATTCGACGAACGCGGTTTTTATAAATTTTCAAAAGTAATGAAAATATTTTTATATCATTTCTGCAAATGTAAATCTATAATTAAATTCATACTCATGCGTAGGTAGATATACGAAATCTAAATGATCTATAAAACCACGTAACAAGAACCACTTAATTTTTTTCACCCATATGATGAACTGCATCTCATTTATATTGTACCCAAGAAAGTTAGACCGTTGATTTATGCTAATGTATAACTGACCTACCCAAAATTCTACGCTAAACGCTCTATTAGCCCTAAGTTAATTATAACGAGATGTCTACGGTGTGGTCCAAGATAATGGGTAACATGTATAATGAGAGAAAATGTTGATGTGTAAAGGGTTGAACAAGATCATCACTAAATTCGTTGAAAATTTTGAGTTTTTTTTTTTTAATTTTTTTAATGAAACTATATCAATTGTGTTGCGCTGGATTTTATAGATAGAATTAGTTATAATTTGGCAAACTGAAACTGATGCATTATAATATACAGCGAAGGGCAATTTGTGGAACATTTTTTTTTTTTTTTTTTTTTGATAAAACAAAAGATAGTGTAGACGAAATAGAGACTTTAGGTGATTACTATAACTGAAACTGACCAACCGCTCGTAAAACCTTCCCTCTGACTGCAACCTGCGTTCTCCCCGCCTACACCGAATGCACATCCGCTACAGACTTAGACGATTTACTAATTTAACTCGAACGGAACTGTTTCATCGTATAATTCCTATAAAGGAAGTTATAACTATGAATCGAAAGACGAGTAAAATTTATTTTCAAAAAACATCATGTTGTATATATTTCTTTCAGAAAAACTTACGACTTTGAAAATTGTTTCGATGGATCGAGATCCGAAATTGTTATGAAAACTTTTTTTAAATCTTTAAGCTGTATATGAAATTTTCTTTCATTCATTACACGCGTACCCACGGTCAACGGACTGACATCTACGCGTGTGGCAATGACCACCACGAAGAAAAAATCTTGACAAGGCGAAGAGAGGCATTACAGAAAACGAGAAATATTTAGAGAGCAAACCATGACCAGACCGTCTCGCCTTACGGACAGCGACCACCGCGCGTAATGACACATCCGACTGGCCCAGGGTAAAATATAATCGTTTAACTGCCCACTACGCTTTTTAAAACCACCGCGGCACTAATATAATGACAATGGCATTATACGGCAAGGCCAAGGCCATTTTGCCGACACTATATGTATACCGGTAACGCGACCTCTGCTAACTAGACCTGGTCAATTTTCATGGTGAAAAAATGGCCCGTCCAATTTATCTATTTTAGAAAAAAATAGCATCAGGTTTGGCTTCAAACTGGAGAATCATGAGTAAATTTTACTATTCATTTATTCGATCGAATATATTTTTATATTTGCGATAGGTATATCACTATATAGGTATATGACGATTAGTCACGGCTATCGTGTCTCTCCTTTCTCCAATTATAACACCCTCAATCTGTAGTCCGTGATATTTTTTGAGAGCGGTATTTCTTTTTGATAGTAAAAAGGTAAGAAAAAATTGTCGGAAAAAATCTTGTCGCGGGGTTGATAGTTAGGAATAGAATAAAAAATAAAAATAAACAAATAAAAAAAAGTGTTGGAAAGTCACAGCGCGGTATCTAATAACTAGGCTTGATTTTCTCACACCATTGTCTCCGTTGCTTGAGGCAAGGGTCTTTTAGACAGTATAGGTTTTTTATAGTTTTTCTCATTTTTTTAACCTCTTCGTTTCTCTGGGTGTATATATATACTGCATTTGACAGTCGGTCTCGATGGATTGTCCTATAAAGTTGCCAGGACGAATATACATACATAGAAAAATCAAATCACCACTTAGATCACAAACTGGAGCGGCAAACATTTATAATACCATCAACCCAAGGCGAACTACCCTCAGGACGAGACTATTAGTGGAACTCGGCAGCACCTTATTTGTCCTCAGTACTTTTGTTTTTTTTTTTTTGATTTTTTTTTCGATTTTTTCAAAAATGATGGGTACTTTGTCACACCTTATAATCCCCAAGCCGCTTCTACGAGTATATACCGATACAGCACGGTTATAATTTATGCAAAAAAAAAAAAAAATATAGATTCTGTATCATTTTTAATAGAAATTCGAACCTCGTTCGATTTTGTTTCATTAATGAAATAAAAATTACCTAATTTTTTTTCAGCCATGGCAATTTTTCGTAGTTTTTAGAGACGAGATGAAAACTGAGATGATAATTCGTTGCTTCAGTTTCGCTCTTTTTTGTTAGAAAATCAAGAAGAGATCACGACGAGATTCTGTGGCCAACAGAAATTCCGTAGTGGCTAATGAGGGTTGTCATTGAGTAGGACGTGTCGAGGTGTTGCGGTTCGAATTTTAAACTTTGGCAAAAAAATATAAAGCGGCAAATGTTGAAAGAAATTTTTTACTTATTCGTAGGATAACAGCGGAGACTCGTGCCTCAAAGTCTGCGGTTAAAACGACTATAACGGAAAACAACGAATTTTCTCAGCTAGTAAAAAAACCAATTTTTTGCAATCTCAATGAGATTTATACAAAAATTACAAAATTAAAAAAACTGACCATGACTTAATCGAGTCGTAGAAATCCGATGGAATTTAAAAAAAATAAAACCACCAAGTACCCGAAGAGATAATTTAAAAGTGATTAGAACCGGGGCAACGGAAGCTCTCATAGACTGCCATTCGCTACACGAACAATATCTAGAAATTTTCTACAAGAACTCTACCTAACACATTCACCAAAGAAAATTAGACCTCGTATCCTTTTCGTAGGGTATAAAATTCAGGTATACAATCCCTAAAAATGAAACTCCCAGTTTTAACGAGCCTTTATACAATCAGAGATCCTAAAGACGTTTAGTTTAATTTCTCTAAAAATGACCACAATCACGAATGAAATTTACCATATTAATATAAATTTTTGTCAAAATAATTATACCAAATTTCTCTACTAACTATAATATATTTTAATTTCATACTTATAGAAAACAGTCAATTAAAACTGGTATAATTCGTAATACTTAATAGAAATATCCTTCATAATAGATTCGAAAAATTTACCCCATGCAGAGCGCGATCTCCCATGGAGCAGTGTGTGTGGGATATACCCAAGCGAAGATCAGTGTTTAATTTTCCGTATACGATCGAAGGGATTTCGACTTCCATATTATACAAAATCTTTCTTGAAATTATAATCGAGTTCTGAATCCTTAGAGATTTAATACCCAATAATATTTCCTGACTCAGTGATGTCCTGATTAAAATTCTGAACTCTGAACCTTGTATCAATTACTTATATACTCGTATTAAATGAGTCGTTGCGATGTTAAAACGGCGTCTCATAAATAACAAATCGTTGCCAAGTACTGTGTTATTTGCCACCGTGTTTCACAAATGAGTTCACATTGTATTTAATTACTTGCCTCACGCCCAGGGCGTGTCTTTACTCCCTTAGACCGCCGCGATGGTTTCGGTATTTGGGCGTAGGGCGTCGTCGTT
This sequence comes from Macrophya annulata, assembly GCA_963924015.1. Lineage (NCBI taxonomy): Eukaryota > Metazoa > Arthropoda > Insecta > Hymenoptera > Tenthredinidae > Macrophya > Macrophya annulata. The sequence goes on from OZ001260.1 coordinate 5,676,377, forward strand.
TCTCATAGTAAGAAGAAGAAGAAGAAGAAGAGGAAGAAGAAGAAGAAGCACGCCGTCTCGATACGCCGTGTTCTCTCTGACCACTTTGCAAAGTTCGCATAGGTTGCGAGTTCCCAAAGTTATCTTATAGATTATCTATATAGGTATATATATATAAACGAGGTCTCAACGAGGTGGGCCGGATTCGGATAACCCTCTAATTGCTGGTTTAGAACGGCAATCCTATTCCCGAGAGAAACTTAATTGATGAAACTAATAAATTCGTAAGTCCAACTAAGATTTATCATAAATACGTTATAATGGATGCCTTATACTAATTAAACCGGACATCACACTTATACTTCTAGCTACATGAGTTTTTCATTTTTTTTTAGTTTTTTCGGAGGTATGGTCAGTACCTGCCTAAAACAAGTGGATTAAGGTGACGTACTGCTACTTTCAAGGAGCTTTAAGGTTTGAAAGAGGACGAGGCGATGGCGAAACCTAAGACGAAGTGTGGGAGAGAGATAAGACGATTCGGGAATGACAGAGATCAGGTTCCCTCATGGGACCACCGTCGCGTCGGCTGCAGGGCTCGCATCGGTTTGCACCGCGCGATGTTTCCACGGCAAACCTTTGCCCTATACCTGTTTTCGCTAATTGAGCGAGTAAGGATGTAACTGGACCTTAGAGCTCCAGGTATTTGCACCCTTTTTGCAGATATTGTCAATTTACCTCGTCTTCTATTCTCTTCTTAACTCTACTCTCTACCTCTTCTCTTATTTCTTAGCAAAGGACAAAGGCTTATGAGCCATTAGTTTTAAGCGGTTTTCTTCAAGGGATATAGGAAAACAAGAAATTTGTCAATAATGATTATCTCGTACTCTACCTTATCGCGGTTTTCTATAACAGATGTTTTTCTTTCTGTTAGACTGTTTACTTACGCAGTTTTTATATATAAATTTACCTACTTAGGGCATTACTTTGGACCAATTACACTCCATTAGGGTTTTGTGAGAAATAATAAGAAAAAAAAAAAATTATTCTTTCGGCAAATTGTTTACGACGTAGCCGCGGGCTTCCACAAGAATTCAGAGTATATTTCAAACTAAAAACACGCGGACAAACGTCGATAAGTATAAGATAACCATGCATGCGGTGAATTTGAAGCCTTTATGGAGCTCGTTAGCAAAAATCTAAATTCGCACGTGCCACGCGAAAAAGGTTGAAAATGAATTGCTACCGGGGAATTAACTGAAGAGTAAAAGAGACGGTGTAAAAAAAAAAACACTAAAACAAAAATAAAAAAAATAGGATGAAAAAAAGGCAGAGATACTCCGAGATTGATCTAAATCACAATGGACCTAATAAGATGCCTACGGGAAAATAACTCTACCCACCCCGTTTCGCGGCGAGGTATGCATTGTGCTCTAATCATTATAACACAAAGAACCGACGCGTCTCGCATGACGGAGTTTTAAAGAATTCTTCTTGATCTTGAGCGTTGCGTATGCTAATGATAGATGGTTGTTATCGGTCCCTTGGGCCCATGACGATTTTCTTACGCCTCTGGGACAGCCGAGATTTGGTGTAAAAATTTTAACATGACATTTTGTTATAGCGCCTTGAGGGTATTTCCCCATTTGAAAATGATTTTGAAGTTAAAAAATATCTAATGTCTTTGAAAAAATGAAAAAAAAAAAAAAAAATTCGAAAAATAATTCTGCAGGGAAACATTGTGATTAGTTATAATAACCACACGATCATTCTACTTGGAATATACCTATAGGTGTTTTTTAAATCAATATTTCGCGGTTGGTTGGCGAGCTTTTATGGTGTTGTTATAGGCTGGTTATTGTTCGAAAGTTTAGAGCCTGTAAAAATCTTCGCATACATATGGGTATACATACACGATGCAATAACATATCAAGGTGCCATTTGTCAAAATAATGATTCGCAGAATGTTATCTGTCAATGGTGGATCTTCCACGGTCGTATAAACAAGCCAAACTACTTCTCTACAGGATCACACGGATGCTATATCTCCTTCATGCTAAAATATAGCCGATTCTATTTCTTCGTTCACGGTTAGAAACCGGCGTCTATATACACATATAAGTATGTATCTATATAGGCAGTCATTTCTGAAGTGTTATTTCGCGCCTCGTTCTTCTAATAACGCCTCGATTGACCCGAAGAGACCTGACAGGATGGTAAGCACTAGGTAAAATGACGGTTAAACACGTGCTACGTCCAAACGGCTATCTCGAATAACGGTAATTCGACAAATGTTTAAGCTTATACAATATGCTATACCCATACTGCAACTCGACTGTTGCTGTTGCTGCTGCTGCTGCCGTTGCTGCACTTCAATATCCATCATATCTATAAAATACATAATTACTGCACTAGGTACGAGTAGGATATGCCTACTAACTGGAAGCTTTAACGCGACTTTTACATACTAGTTTCTATCACAACACGTTTCTCATTTACCCAACACGGACTTTCAACTCCGGTATATTACAGTGCCAATACTTTACATTGAATCGACATTAAAAATGTGAAATTGCACAGTGTTGAAGAGCATCTATATGACCCATATGAATACATGTTGTTAAAGGGGTTAAAAAACTGGGCATCCTGAGCAGACAAGCAACGGTCTCGTCCCTTAATTTTCGTCTACGTAAGTACACTTTGACCAACGTTATGAACAAGTCAAGTAAAGGTATAAGGTATGGATGTACACATATGTGAAGTAAATGTAAGTATATGTATAGAAATGGGTGGATATGGGGTAGCCTGAGAGAGCCTGTGTAACCCGTGAAGATCAAGGCGCGAGAGTGGAGGCGCCAGACCACCTGTTGCATTGACTACCTCTCTGGGCGTCCCCAAACTGAGTTTAAAATTTAGTTAGTGGGGGAAACGAGGGATTCTTATTGGTCCTACGGCACGTGCTGCGCAAGGGTGCGCCTTGCTCCATGAGGGCATAAATCGGAGCTGCAGTTCCTGAGCGAGCTCAGAATCTCTCCGTTAGTTGAAGAGCAGTGTTCCATGTACCTACTTCGATTGAGGAAAAAATAATAACCATATAGCAAAGTTACTTGAATATAAAAATAAAAATAATAATAATTGAACTGTACTTTCTGTCCGCATGTATTACCAATCGCTATAAAAAATAAAAATACATAAAAAGACTGAACAGTGCGCAGTAATTGTTAGTTTATATTAAACCCGAAAGTTTGGTGAACGGAATTTATATATATACACGTATATATGATATAGACTAAGCGTTAGTAACGAGAAAGACTAATCGAAGAGAAGATAATTGATTAGAAAATATAAATATAAGTGGTGATTATGGAGTTGCAAGAGATGTTCCGATACGGATACTTGTTCCCACCTCAAGAAGACGTCCTTCCAACTTACCTCGAGCTACCAAGTTACACATATCTTAAAGAAAAGAACGGTCTACCACCAGTAAGTACTTTGAGTACCCTGAGTACGTTATCAACGTCTCAGTGTCTGTCTTATGACCACAATAGTGACGGTTGGCACACGCCTAGTCCAGCGGCTAGTTTGAGGTCAATAAGTCCAGCTACAACGTCTGTATCATCAGAATCTGAAACCTGTAGTAGTTCGCAACAAGATAAAAAATACAAGACTTTATTGACGGTGGCAAAAACTTCGGATCATTTAACAATGGCTAGAGCTGATCATGAAAAAATATCATCGTCACGTCAGAGCGTTATCAGTAATAGTAGCAGCGGTCTTTCGGATAGAATGGATTTGGAGGAAAGCGATAATGGTGATAGCGATATCGAACAGGAATCTAATTGCGATAGTAGAAGACGGGGAAAGGACGTGAGCACTACCATAGTTCGTAAAAGAAGACTGGCCGCTAATGCGAGAGAAAGAAGACGGATGCAAAACCTTAATAAAGCTTTTGATAGACTCAGGACATATCTACCTTCGTTGGGAAATGACAGACAACTTTCTAAGTACGAAACACTTCAAATGGCACAATCGTACATCACAGCGCTTTACGACTTGCTTCAATAGCGATATAAGAGAGTTGGGTTTAGAATACCGAGTTTTTTTTTTTCTTTTTTTGTTTGTTGTTTAATGATGTATGTACGATATTAATATGTACTTGCTTAGTGCCAGTAAATTGTTAAGTCTCCTGTGATAACGCCAGACACCTGACAAGCCGTTAGTATTATAGTTAAAAAAAAAAAAACAAAATGAAAAAAGAAAAGTTAACAAAAAAAATTAAAAATAAAATCAATATATTTTTTGATAAGCTATTTATGTATATAATATATAATTTTAAGTTTAGAAAACTATACATACGAAAACTGTAAATATTGTATCATATATTTTTATTTATAGGTAAATAATAATTTAGCTTTTTAAGAATAAAAAAAAAAAAATTAAGGTAATAAAAATTCTTACGTTTATATTTTTATAATAAAAAAAGAACAAAAATTAAAAAAATAACTGCGTTATAAAAGCGATAGGCTATATAGCTAGATAATTTATATGACAAAAGTGACTTCAACATTCCGTACGAGACTGAGAAAAATAATAATAATAATAATAATAATAATAAATAATTATAATTATAATAATTATAACGATAATGATAATTATAACAAAAGAAAACTCCGTTTATACAAAATATTGAGAACTATTAATAATAATAATAATAATAATAATAAAAATTGTCTCTTTAATATGACAAATGTCTATTGAAAAATCTTTACCTGTACCTACATGCCTATGAAAATCCTTTCGTATCTTTCACACATTCAAATTTACTCGAGTGATCCTGAATCAGAAAGAGGCTGACTTTCAAAAAAGAAAAAAAAAAACGTAGATACCTGCTTCCCATTGTTCAAGCCGATCTCTCGACGTCAGACACTGTGATTAGGCTTTAGGATAGAATAACAGTCGATTTTTTTGATTCAACTGATGAATTTGGAGCAAAATATCGTTTTGAAATTGGTATGATTTTTGAATATTTATTTTTGTAGTTTTTTAAAATTTTTATTTTTTTTTATTTTGGGAGGGAGTATTTAAAATGTTCTGTTATAAGTAGAATTACCGATGCACACAAGTGTACCTCGCAGGTCGTTCGGTTTGGTTAAGAAGGAAGGATATTTGAAAGACAAGCAGCAACATCGGTGGTCCCGTTGTCATCCGAAACCCCGTGAGACACTTTGGTGCCAGGTTTCATCGCAATTTGAGAGCCTCTACAAGTCTACCCCATGCCTGGGTGTATAACCACCCTAAAATCCCCCGGGGTCTTTTCCCGAGGAACTAGGCCCATAACCGGGAAAAAAGAAGCAGTAGGTATTTATCGAAAGTTAAGTAATATCCCCTTTGGTCAGCTAGATATTATAATTAGAAAATTTTGTGCGGGTTTACGTGGCGTAGGTAAAGTTGAATTTAGTTGCGGCTGTTTCCTGCATACAAAAAGGAAGAAGAGGCGCTACAGGTTCCTTATAGGATACTATAAATTTTGACCACAAGCAGAGCAGCTTCCTTGTCATCGAATACACTGCACGTGGATTCAACTTACTTTGATACAAATTTGAACGGACGGCACACAAAGATAACGCTAAGGCTCTACCTCCCGTTGACCGCGTAAACCTTTACCATTTTTGACGCGTTATTAAACGACCCGGAAAAAGTTCTCGGATGTATCTATCCATCTATCTATATCTTTCTATCTATCCATATATGTATATGTATATACCTATATATACATCTATTCATATATATACCACATTCATGTATGTCCTACGAGTTCCCACTTCCAGAGGACAGAAACCATACGGATTATAAGATTTTTATTGAAATTTTTATATTTTGTTTCATTTTCTTTTCTTTTTATACATATATACTGTATCCCATGTACGAAGTAGTGCAAGCGTTTTATCGTGGGATATATACGTAGAGTATAACGCAAGTGCGAAACAATTTACGATTCATCGTGAAACATCTTTACGAGTTCTGAACCGTGGCTAATTGAATGGAACTTGAGAACGGAAGGAACTGTTGGAGTCATGCTCGAGGCAGGTACTACATACATATATATATATCCTACATACGAATAACCAAGACGAGAACAGAGAAATTAAGCTTTACTACCCTCTCATTTAACTCCTGCAATAAGGAAATCATTCTTCATCATTAAATTCTCTCTCTTCCATCCCTATACTCTCGTGAAGAAATTTCGCGCTATGGTAAATCCAGACAACGTTTCAATAATATGAAACAATATTTTGTAATATAAAATTTATTAATCTGTAGCTTCCTGTGTGCAGATATTTATGCTCGTATATGGTATATAGCCGTTTGAAATGGAGTCTATATACAATGAGTCGAGGATTATATTAAGATTTTAAATCGGCTGTTGAAACGTCGATTTATTCCGTACACTTGAACGAGAAGTTAACCTCCACTGTAGGAGTTATTAGTAAAGTTATGAGGAAAGTTACGGCCTAAGAAATCGTCGAGATATATACTGCTAAGAGTAAGTCCCAAAGTGGTTCAAGCTTTACGCATAATTTTATTCGCAGACCGAATAATAGTTGGGTTCTAAACTTGTCCGATTCTTCGGTATAAGAACCTACGTGGGCATTTCAAACTCTAAGTTCCTATTTTTTTATTTTATTTTATTTAATTTTTTCTCTTTTTCCTCAACGTTTTCTTCTGGTTTATTACTGTTTTCAGCTTTACTACTCTTCCATGCTTTTATAATATCGTAAGGTCTAGTGAAATTTTCTCACTGCACATGTATGTATGTTACATACATTATACATACTCGCATGTTACAGAAATATACGTTGTATGTAAAATAATTAGTAAACAAAAGGTAAGAAATAAAAGGATATCTCGTCCAGAGGATGATTTTACAATCTCTAATTAAGACGGGGCGTTTTTTGGTTCTGCAAATCGTTTTACCGGTACTTGGAGTGACTTTAACGTTTGACTCTTGACCCTGAGTGACCCCCTTCGGTCACCACGCGATGTATTCACCAACTCTACCGCAATTTCTCACAGCATGTCTTCAGCGAATAGAATTTATAAGGGCTGCGTGGAGAAGAATTCATTATACGATAAAGAATGAGCTAGGAGAGAGAATTACGAAGGTAACAGTTTTATACATTTGAAACAATAATCGATATCTGACGCACGTCGTATCTAGCGTTAGAATTATTTTTTTGATTTTCTTTTTATTTTTTATTTATTTATTTTTTTTGTTTTGTTTTACGGATTGATCCGGCGCATTTAATACCTCCAGGTAAACTTCACCTTTGCTAATGAGATGCGAATAAGTAACCGGCGTTTCAAAGACCCCGACCGAAACTGCGGCCGCACAGGTAAACTCAGGATGGGTCTGCTATTACCTCAGACAAGGGTCAAAATGTTCGAGAGCCGTTGGACAGAGAAGCGGAGTCCATCCGCTCGCCAATCCTTTCTCCAATTTTCTATTGATTATACTATACACGTGCGAGTAAGATCGAGTTAATTTAAACGACTTGTGAGTCTGATATTTTTTTACAAAATTACTACATTAAAGAAAAAGAAAAAAAAAAAAAATTATCAAAAAACTGTATTTTATAAACCAGAAAAAATTTATCCATGCAACGTTTTCCTCTTTAATTTTAATCAAAATTTCAAAGTTATATACATACGGAATTAACTAGACTTACGAACTTTTGGAAGCAGGCTGCTGCCGACTAGTCACTCCCATAATATCTCAGACTTAGGTCGATAACTGTAGGCAGGTTTTAATCACCGTTAATTATAAAGCGCGAGCAGAAAACCCTAATCTGTCTGATCCACTTAATAGTATAGCCTTCGACCTCCGATCGGTCGCTTCTTTTTTTCGGGGTACCTATTGATATTTTGACGAGCTAAGCGTTTCTCCTCCCACCTTAGCTATATCAACGTGCGAACGTAAAATTTGAGAATTTTTATTTTATTGTGTCAGTAACTAAGAATTATATTTACAGATCTGTCACTCACATGTCTTATATACCTGAAAAAGAAAATCTAAAATATGCAGATAGCAGGTCAGTAGGTATGTTTTTCTCAAAAACATTGGCGTCGATAATCAACTTTTTTGTAATTCCCACGTAACCTCGATGAATGATAACGAGTAAAAAAAAAAATATAAAAAATACACTGATTTACTTTTACAGCCTAAAAAAATTTTTTGCACTTGTCTCACGTGCATTGGGCCTCTATGTTTGAAGCAAGTGCCATTCGGGGGTGAATTTCTCGGTCGGAACTCACACGAAGCTTTGATGTACTCGGCGATGGCAACACACAGAGATTGGACAATGGATCTACCCGGGATACGACGACGGGGGTTCCCTGTCCTCCCGTGGGAGGACCTGGATCTGGATCTCAAGCGAAGCATGAAGCACCGGGAGTCCCGGGTTCGCACGTGTTGCGATGATCGCTACGTATGTGAATTCGGTTCGCAAGATTTTTGAAAAGCACACAGCAGGAAACTAATCCTTGTAACCAGTTCTAATTTAAGACTACATATATCACATTCACTCGAAATCGAAATAATTTTTCCTCCACCTGGCATTTTGCTTTCCGCACAGGCAATAAAAAAAAAAAAATTAAAAACATTTCTTCTATTTCAATTTTTTTCGGTTTTTTTTTTTATCTCACTAAACTCTTCGTCGAGTATATTGGGTAAAAATTTCCGGCCCAAATTTCGAACCCTTTCTTTCTATGAACAATATTTTGAAAATCATATTAAAAATCGAAACTATAAAATTTTCGGTTCAGTTTGAAGAGATAGCTTCACAGATAAACCATGGTCGGTTGGAAGTGGTGAAAATTTAGAATCTCGATAACCCTGAGGAAAAAAAGAAGCAGATATAATCAGAGACCTGTTTTCAGGAATGGCGTACCGCGAAGGAACTCGACGATCTGAGATAAGGCTAAGAGCTAAGAGAGTATATATGTATTAGGTATATACCTCGAGCTTTAATCCGTTGTATAATTTAATTAGTGTCAATTTAATTCACCTGCTAAGAACAACGATTTTCAGAATTAAAGAGGCAGAAAATTCTCTTTTAATATGTCGCTATAAAAATATCAAAAAAATTCATCATTTTCACGCGAATGTGGGATGCAATGCTTAAAGAGGAGCAAGGAACTTCACGAAAAAGTGTATTATCTAAATTAATAAAATTTTACTGAGCGTAATGGACATGCGAAGAAAAGATCATCCGCCCCATAGTCTCCGAATTTCTTGCAAAAAAATCTCATCTTACTAATCTAATAACACGAGATACCTACACAATTTGGGTTAGTGAGATTGTCCCTGATTATAGCGCACCGTGCCGATGAATGCAGTCTTTTATATGTGACTTTGGCATCCGAGTAGGTATCCGTCATTAAAACCCGGGTGTTAGAAGAGGAAATATTATTTTATGCGAAAAATTGTCCCAAGTTTGAAGTTTAAATAAAATCAAATTACTGAAAAAAAAAAAAACAGAAAAAAAACTAAAACTTTTGTGTAACAGAAAAGTATGAAAAGTGATTTTAGATTAGTTTGCGGTATGAGAATGGGATGCAAATGGAGTTCAATAAACCGCATCCTTTACGAGGGTTCTTCACTCTTCATATCTGTTGCAGCAGTCAGTTAAATACGTAGTCATCACCTTTCAAAACAAACGGCAGGAGGTGGCGTGGTAGAGTAGCCATTATGTCACAAAGATATAAAATCGGACTGACGTTTCTGACCTCTTGGTGTGCAGTAAAATATGTTTCCTAGTCAAACTCTTGCGGAGTTTAAGAAAACCGTGGGTGGTTATGCTCCAGGTATTAGGTGCTTGCAGGTATTTTACCTACGGGACACTCTACGGGGGGTTAAATTTTTGCTGGCTCTAAGACAGGTAGCATTAACATTCGCCCTGTCAAATCGGGTTGACAGTCGGTTATGACGCTCAATTTGAATACAAAAATGAAAGAAAAAAATAATCAAAATTTTTAATGACAATTTACGAACCATTCAAAATTCAAATCTCAAATCTCCACGCGTTCTAATTTTTAAAATTCACTATTCCTGTTATTATCATATTTTAAATAAACGAAGTTACTCAATCGTTGATGAATTAATTTTTCATATTCTATAATCAAATTGTAACAAAATGTTATTTACTCTTTGCGTTAGGTATAAGTCGAAGAGCCGACAGAGGGATGGAAACGATTCAATTTGATCGACAATTCAAGCGTGGAGAGAACATCGTTTTTATTTCAGTGAACTTTTTATATTTCTCTCTCTATTTTTTTTTTATTACTTTTCTTGTTTTTTGTTGAAAAGTACGTATCTTGGCAGACAGGCGACGCGACAGAGTTACAGCAGGGGTCTGGGAGTGCTATGGTCAAAGACGAGGGACTGGGGGCGCCAACCATAAATTTAGTAGCGTACATAATCCGTCCCCGTATAAGAGCGACAGATCTTTCCATCTGCCGCTGATTATCTGTATAAGGATGTACTACAAAAGACAAAAGGACGCGTTGCAAAAATGCTAATATACGCATGAATAGAGGCAAGACAGTGGTATAAATACGGACCTTGTCATACGTTTAAGTTTACCCAAGAATACGACGTCTACAGCATCAAACATCGTGCATCTTACAGCATCTTTTCATCCCCGCGGCGCCGCGCCACGGTCCATCGTGTGAGAACCTTTTACTTATTTTATGGATTGTTTAAAGCAAATTACGCCTCAAGTAAATTTACGGACAAGTTATGGTGTAAATCTTCTTCGGTCAAGCCGAAGCGCTTTAAACGCTAATAACACCTGAGCGAAGCACAAGGTAAGACCGTTCAACGAAGACGGGAAGCGCAATAGTCTTGTGAGATGTACCTAACGTTGGAATATTCTCATTTTATTACGGCTACTTGGTATAGACACGTTATCTCTAGCCGTATTTAAACCGTTATTTCATCACTTAAATAAAGACAAATTATTGTTAGGGTTGTTTCTTTTTCTTTTCACAAAACTTCCAAACTGCAGATATTTTCATTCCCTACCCCTACTAACTTAACACTCGTGCGTGTATAGACAATTTTTTAGCAGTAGAAATTTTACGGTTATTACTATTTTGTGTAAATAGGTATAATACAGAAATTTTTTTTTCTTCAGTTTACGTTAAAAATCATCAGTTTTTCGCAAGGCAAACATCCTGTATACTAAGTTTTGGGAGAAATAGAAATAATTAACATAATTGTGAAAATCAGTTTGAATCAAAATTTAATTGTCATAAAAATTTTTCTTGTTACCTGTTGCCATTTATATATATCTGATATTTTTATTTCAGATAAATGATTAGAATTTTATTGGCCAATGTAGATAATGAAACGTGTATACGGTAGTTAGTACGGTTAGGCATATATATATGATCAATTCAGGTAGATAAAAGACAATTGGTTATTTCTTTTACATTTTGTTTAAAAAGAAAGAGAGTTATATAGTATATCCACCTACTCTGCACGTGCCTATAGTAGGTAGTCACTGTGGCAGGTAGCGAAACTACTGCACTGTCAAAATACTTGGAATGAAAGACAAACGCCAGGTAATAGCGCGACTCTGCGTAGATCTAAAGATTGGCTTATTTAAATTCGTTATAAACACACTCAGCAAATATTTCGGCGTCTTTCTTTCGAGAGAAAAAAACACACACTACACAAAAGCTCGCGGATAGGATATAAAATGAACCTTGAAATAATGCTATCTCCAAAGCGAAATCAACCGATAAATACAATCGGTCGTTCGAAATTTGTCAGGACACATTCAACATCCAACATTCAGCCCTTTACCTGCACCTGTAACCCGTTGTTTAAACCCCCGAACTCTTCTTCATAAAAAACAAAAAATAAAATCTATTTAAAAAAAAAAAACAAAAAGATCCACTTTTAACGTTAGGAGTAACGTATTGTTCCAGTAAACAGATTTACGTAATTCCTACTCTACTGCTGCAGCAGCCACACACTATAAAATCCATTATAACATCTATTGAAACTTAGATCCTCAACCATATGCCCTTTACGAGTATAAGGTAACGGATTTTATATAATGTCTATGTCTTTAATCACACCGTCATCCAAGAAACAGGTGTCGGACAATTAACGGTAAGAGCTGTCAATATAAAGTACGACGGGGAATAAGGATCAGCCATAGATTACTAACCTTTGATAAAGCTATTAAAATTTTATATGAAAAATATGCTAAAATTTTACATCGATTTAAAAAAATTTCCGTCTTGTTGTCTGATGTGTTAGATTTTTTTTTCGTGATTTTTTTCTACTGACTATGAGATTCGTTTTGACTCCAGTACCTACATGCGGTTATAATGCATTGTTTGATACAGCTCTACCTTATTTATGGTGGATTTAGATCCGTTGTTTAGCAAAGGGCGCACGCCGTGAAACCAGACACAACACCTATTTTATGAAACACGTCGTTTCGCCCTTTTCCTAGGACTATGGCTATAGAGACTGCAGGGTCTGTTTGATCGGCTACCGGGGTGGTCCTTGCGGAAGTCTATTGAGTCTCACGGGACCAAATCGACTCAAGATTTGAGAATAAGAATACCTTTGCCTTGCCTTACCTTACCTCACCTCACCGCACCTTTTACCGTAAACATCTAAGCCTCAAAAAACCAGACCCCTAAACTCAGGGTATATGAGAGTTTCGAGTTAATAGCATGGGATACATGTCCTCGCGAATACACCCGGATTATAGCCAGGTAAAAAACGGTTTGCAACGTGTGCCTCTTGATCCCATGGGATATTATTAGAAACATGGACTCTCTGTTATTCCTTTTTATAAGTTCTTCTTTTTCATTTTTATCGCTTATGAAAGTCAATTCATACAAAAGTTCTTACACCAAGTCGCGATCACGTAGATAAACTGAATATAGTTACTGACGACTATTCGCATAGTTTTCAAAAATCAAGAAAGAATAAAAAAACGAGAAAAAATAAAATTGTTATATTCCTGTTCCCTGCAGCAGTAGGTATTAATACCTATGGGGAATTTGCATTCAAAATCAAGAAGCGTGGATTAATTTGACATGAATTATAGCAAAGAGCAACCGAATAATAAGCTCTGCAGTTTTGACAAAGCAGCAAGAATTGTCGATGTAATGCGCGTGGCTGAATTGTTTGTTTGTTTACAACAATGAAATCGGCTTAGTTCAATAATAGAAACGTTTTAAAACGTCGGTGTGTATTGCTTAGCTCGCCTTTTCTCCCTCCTCATCTCTATAATTCTCTCTCGACGTGTCCTTCATGCGCACATTTAATACCTACATGTACATACAGCATACAAAGTGTGTGTACCAAAACTCTCAAACCCTCACAACCAATCGCACAGAGAAGCACACATAGGTACCCCTAAAGAAGCGAAACGCACTCGAGATCTAGGCACGCGACATGCGGCTTCCCCCTAGCCCAACGACGCACGTCCGACACTCGAAACTCTCCCTATACGATAAAATTAAGCCTATTTAATCAGGCTGGTACCTCGGGGATTTCGGCATTGCTCTACCTTGAATAATTGATTGCGTTCAACTGAGTGGGAATTTTTTCTTTTTTTTTTTTTTTTTTTTCTTTTTACTGACTTGTATGTACATTTAATTTTTTTTTCTTCAATTTTTCGACCAGCTCCTATATAGTTCGATATTAAAAATAATTTTTTTCCCCAAAATGAAGTCTGATGAAAGTTTACTTTTCAGCAAATTTACGATTGTGTTACGAAGTTTCTGATTCTTTTTTTTAATTATTTTGTATTTATTTTTTTTTCACTTTATTCCTCTTTTTAATTACTGACTCTGTACTTTAACCCTCTCCCAAGGGAGTTGGAAATTTATCAATTCTCCCTGGGGAAGAGTCGAATAGAGAGTAGCAATGATATTTCAAAAAGCAGCCTTCGGTCCATATACCGATTTTTATTTACATTACTGATTAATTTTGAATTCATTGAATCAGAAAAAATTTTGATGGGATGAATGGGCACTTGTAGATCCTAAAGTGCAATTTTGAACATCCTTCTTTAACAAATTCTATAACTTTTTTTCGCAATTTTATTTAGCTAAAGTATCGTTCTCATCAAATTTTCTAACACATAAAAATACAAAATCCATTTCAGTCTCAAGCCTTGTAGTAAATAAATTTACAAATGAAATTCCCAAACACGATTAATCATCTTTCATATCAAAATAATCATACTATCGATACTCAGTGAATAGAAAACTACTAGATCAATGATCGATAAAAAAGGACACAGTGGATATGACTTGAAGTTACCGACATCTGGTAATAAAGCAAAATTACCGACAGCTGATCACAGAAAAATAATCTCAATAATAATGAGAAAGTAGAAAGAAATTATTATGTTTGTTTTTTTTTTATTTTTTTTATTATTTTGCATTTTTCCTCATTTTTTGGGCATTAATTTTATCGAATTTTTATTTCCTATTTGATTCGCACTCAATATTCCCGATTTCTGGTTTATCTGGCTCGCATAATATAGCTCTACTCTTTTAACAGAAGGTCAGAACTAATATTATGATATATTTCTATACGGGTACGATTTTTCATTACTAAGGTGACGCTGTAAGTTTTATTTGAGAACAAAGTTCTCGCATTACAGTCTTCACTCTATACATAATTAAATTTAATGCACGATGTATTAATTTCCGTCATACTAGCTGCAGTAACGACAACATCCATCAAATGTGATAAGCTAAAGTCTGATTTTTGAACAATAATAACAACAAGAACAAAAAACATCGTAAATAAGAAATGAATTTTCGCGTAGAAAAAGCCACGTTTTTAAATCAATATCCTGACAAAGAAACTTCAGTCACAGCAGTTGATAAAGATACTGAAAATAGTGATAAACTTACTGAAAAAACCAACGATCCCTTCGTGATATCGGGAGGCGAATGCGGATCTTGTATAAAGGAAATTACAACCGAAGAAGTTCTGTCACTGGTGTTAAAATGCGCAAACTTTGCCGCTGAGAAGCACAGTAAACAGAGAAGAAAGGACGTCGAAGAAACACCGTACATTAATCATCCCATAGGTATGTGAGCTTGAAAAAATTTTTGCTTCTTTTTATTTTTATTATTTTTTGAATTTGAAATTTATGATAAACTTTGTTTTAGGTGTAGCGAATATTCTGACTAGCGAAGGCGGAGTATACGACCCTGTAGTTATTCTGGCAGCTTTGCTTCACGACACAGTCGAGGATACGGAAACAAGTTTTGAGGAAATAGAAAAGGAGTTTGGTCAGACAGTGAGTAGAGTAGTAGCGGAAGTAACTGACGATAAAACTCTACCAAAATTAGAAAGAAAACGATTGCAAATTGAAAATGCTAAAAATCGTAGCCATGAAGCAAAGCTAGTCACTTTGGCTGATAAAATATACAATTTACGAGATCTTCAATGTAAAGGGGCACCTGTTGGTTGGAGCGATACCAGAGTGAGAGAATATTTTCAGGTAATTTATAGGTATATGTATTTTTAGGTAATGGTACGCAAATACTTTTTTTTTTTCGATAAATTTATAGTTAGTTTTTATTTTTTGGTTTTTAATTTTTGTCTGTTTTTTTTTTTTTTTTTTCATTCCAGTG
Source organism: Macrophya annulata (assembly GCA_963924015.1). NCBI lineage: Eukaryota > Metazoa > Arthropoda > Insecta > Hymenoptera > Tenthredinidae > Macrophya > Macrophya annulata. The sequence continues at coordinate 5,692,043 of OZ001260.1, forward strand.
GGCGAAAAAAGTGGTAGACAATTGTCGTGGGACAAATCTAGCTTTGGAAATTATGCTGGATAATATATTTGTAAAACAGTGTGAAGACACTAAAAAGAATTGCAATTGTACAAAAAAATTATCACCAATTTGCGACGAATCATATCTATGCATTACGTGAGGTTTTCAATACGAAACGATGAAGTAAAAAAAACCACAAATAAATTAATAAAATGAAAAAATATAATCAAATTTTTACTGTATATAATAAACTGCATAATACGTAAGAAGAAAAAAAGAAAAAAACTAAATCGTAAAGAAAGAAAAATTAAATCGTCGTAAAACGTTTCGACTATAATGTATCAAAAATATTTCAGCTTGAATATATGTATATTATTTGAAAATGCATTTAGATGTAGTTATTTTTTATGTCAATAAATAATATTGTAAATGTATAATAATAATAATAATATTAAAACAAAAAACAAAACAAACAAAAATTTATAACTGCAGTTTAGGCCAGATTGCCTGATAACTGAAATCGCACATACGTATGTATACATATTGTAAGTATATGTCCTATACTATATAAAATCTATTTCGTAATTTGGCACAGCTTTGTAATAATAAACAAATGAAATAATTTGAAAAATAAAGAAATAAATGAAGAAAAAAAGAAAGAAAGAAAGAAAAAATAAATAAAAATATGTAAAAAACATAAAGTTTTATGTTATTATACAGATATATTAATGTATATATGTATCCACACGTAATATATTAATAGTGTTTAAATATAATTTATACTATTCGACTGGAAAAAAATTTTTTTTTGAGATAAAGATTTTATAGTCAGCGTATATTTCACACTGTGATCTAGAGAGAAAGATGAGGAATATAACTGCAGGTGACAATTTTATTAATATTATCATTATTATTATTATTATTAATATTATTATTAACGCCAATATTAGTTATCTTCAACTCCTTCGGATGCAGATCCCTTTTCTGAAGGTGTACCAGAAAGATCTTCCGTCTAAACAGAGGATAAATCATTTGTACGCATCCTCATATCATTTGAAAGAATGAAAAATCAAATTTAAAAATAAAGACCAAAAAATAACTAGATAAAATTTTATGTGAAATGAAATCAGCTTATTCGAAATGCGGACTTGGCTAATTGAAAAGGTGCGAAGTCAACACATATGTATATATAATAAAAAAAAAGAAAAACAAATTCGTTACATAAATACGCGAAATAATTTTCCTGAATATAATTTTTCTTTTTTTTTTCTTTTTTGTTTTTTTTTTTTTTTGCCGCAGTTACAAATTACGAAACGTTTTTTATAAACTTATTGAAAAAAAATTTTATACAATTCTGTTCTGATCCACTTACCGAACCAAGTGAGTCACTCTGCCGGCCAAAACGAAGTCTGAAAGACGGTGACCTGACTACCTTTTTTTCCAAGTAATCATCACCGAGATACGAGTTTGAAAAATCGTGCTGCAATCCATCACAGTATTAATTATTTAAAAAGTTTTAGTTCAACAGTCGTAGGAGGTAGAATATACCTGTCTATCTATGTGCTGCACCTAGGTGATTGCAGAGTGAAAAGTTTCAAACTATACCCAATTGATTATATGTATACCTATATATATCACAAGTTTTAAATTGAACTTAATTACTGCAGTTAAATAATATAATAAGTTTGAATTTATTCGTTTTGAAATTTAATTACGTTAATTAATGTGGGAAATTTAAGGTGACTCTTTATATATTTTAATGTTAAAAAATAAAAAGCAAATACGAAAAGAAAGTAAACCCTTTCACTTACCGTAAGAAGGGGATCACTGCGACGGCCAAAACGTAGTCTGAAAGATGGCGATCTGCTAGCCTTTCTCGTCATGAAATTTTCCTGAAAAAAAAAAAAAAAAGAAAACGCAAATTTAAAAATTAATTTAATTCAGGTGGTACACCGGATTTTAAAGTGTTTTGAAAAATCTAAAATTACCGAAATTTCAGGATCGCTACGGCGACCAAATCGAAGCCTGTAAGAAGGTGATCTAACTGATTTTCTTTCCACTTCAGTATCCTCGTTGAGAAATGAGTCCGAAAGATCATCCTGTACGAATTATTATAAATTATCATTCATTTTTTTTATTTGTCAATTAATTTTCAAACGGATTTAACAAAAACTCCTAATATTTGTAGTTATTTACTACAAATCTAACTTACAGCTAGCAGAGGATCGGAACGACGACCAAACCGGAGTCGTAGAGAAGGTGAACGTTGAGATTTTCGAACCATTAAATGTTCAAGAGGAATATTCCAAAGTTTCGCACTATTAAGATCATCGGATTGTTGTATAGCATTGTAAAAATCGCGTGTAGGTGGGTGCCCATCCAAGTCGGATGAACTGCCTGTGAACAATTTGATCAATTTACAAATTTCCACACCATAAATGAGAAAATTTGTTTATGAGATGTTAATTAGGAGTAATGAGAAAACCTGTTATATAAAATGCTCTGTTGTTATTCATGAAAGGAATTCAAGAAAAAAATATATAAAATGAAGAAAAAAAAAAAGTTCAATTTTTTTTTCCACGCCATAGTGTGTCGAGATAATAAAGCAAATTTTAATTCAAGGTTAAATAAGGACTCTGCAAGTCACCCTTTCACTACTTATAGCTAACCTCGACACCTAACAATAAATAATTACGAATTAGGTTTATGTGGATAATCTAAAGATGATGATTATATCAAAGTATGAAATTTAAATTAATACGTAGTATATAGGTACAAAAATGTATTTAATCAATTTTAACACGTTATTTCAAACAACAAGAAAGAAGAATTCTCAAGGGTGCTATTTACTGAACAAACTTTTCTGTATGAGTGAGCAAATCCGTTGGACAAGACTCATTTACCTTCGTTAAAAATACGAAAATAAAAATAATAATAATAATAATTATATTAATAAAAATGGGGGAAAATATATAAAAAAAAATTTACATAGAAACTCCAATTAGTCCGCGTTTCGTTAAAACAGGAGATCTCAATTAGGTGAGCGTGAAATAAAATGAAAAAAAATTACCCGAACGATAATACGAGGTTGCGGGCATAACACTATACATATATCTATACATCAAGTTTATTCTTAACGTGTACATATAGGTATAATATTATAAGCCTGAATATTATCTACGTATTTATAAGAATTACACAGAATCGGTATAAAGAGCGTACAATGCGTAATGTATATCTATAGAACTAGCGAAGAGGACACGAGAGGGTTAAGAGGGTAACACGCGTTCGAGAGAACATACGCTTGAATGCCTTTGCATAACCAAGTTAGCCTCGGCCGGATAGCTACGTATACGATGGCAAAACCCTCTAGTAAACTTGCGAGGGATGGCGACAGGATTTTCTTATTATCACCAATTCAGAAACAGTCGTATTCGAACACGGTGAAAATAAAAATCAATATACAAATTCTTTCCATAAATATAAAACCTTCTAAATTTATACATTATACATAAGTAATACGTACGTATGTATGCACATACTTTACAGCTACATGACTTCTTCAATTCTAAAATTATTCCCCAAAGTAAATAATTCAATCAATATAATCAACAAGAATTTATGATTATGGAAAAGAGCGTTTTTTCTAACTTCATCACTGCCTCGAGAAATTCATTTCTATATTTTTTTTAATACAATATTTGCCTATATACGATCACTTTGTGATAGGATTGTTTATTGGGTGAAAGTTAATCGTGAATTTTTGCAAGCGAAAAAAAAAAAAGAAAAAAAAACGTGTCTATACCGACAGGTAAGTAACCGCATTGAAGATGTGTCAGAGTCTGAAGATCACTGAATATAATTTTTATCTTTTATCACAGATTCTGATTGAAAAGAAATAAAAAAAATTATAATATGTAAAACTTTGAAATCGGACTGTTAAAAAATCATTTATAATTAGTATAGCACCTATAACAACCATAGGAAAGCTTATTCCAACGAATCCCTAGGCGTATAATATATAGGTAGGTATACTATACTAATTATCCTTTCAACAAGTTAAACAATTCGAGTTACAACAGAAGTCCAGTAGCACTCAGCTCTTGTCCTTTCTCGAACTTCATCATATAGACCCTTGATACACTAACTCTAGGAGGTTTGGGAGAGATCCTTTCCTAATATTGTCGGAATAGTTAACTTTTCAGGTATGAAGTACGTGACGATAATAACAATAATGATAAATAACTATGATATATAATCGAGTTAGAAAATGTCTACGATATAAGAATTTCGTGTCTCTCAGTATCAAATTCGCGCGTTAAAGAAGAAGTGGAAAAAGAAATAGATAGAATAAAAAAAGAAAAAACTTTATATAAGTATGATACAGCAATTGGTTCTGTTTCGTTATTCAATATGAAATATGAAACATGAATAAAAATAAGTAAAGAACCATTATTACTTGCCATCGTAATCGGCGTATTCAGCTGTATGAACATCCGGAGCGATAACAACGATGAGAAGTATCGCAGCAACGTAACACTTCACGGCGATCATGATTGGATCTGTAATTAGAAAAAGTGTTAAAAAACTGATTAAAAGTTTAGAAACTCGTTGTTGAACAGTAGTAGTAGTTGAGGCGGAAATTACGGTTGTTAAACTTCATTCTTTTGTATAAATTACGCTTTTAGACCTGCACCTCGATAAGTTTTACACCGTAAAATATATTACGATTGTTATAGGTATATGTATTCGTACATATACTTGGAATCGTATATGTACGCGTGTGTATCAACGATGCGGACAGCAAGTTATCTTTAAAAATCGATTACCGTACCATACCGTCAAGCATTTCGGTTATACCTTCACGATTATCGGACCTTTTTTTATTCGGGGTCAATTTTACGAGTCAATTTTACCTTATTAACACAATGATGGACGAGATGTCACCACGTACTTGTTAATAGGTATAAAGATAATGGGTGTCAAATTCTTGGCATACTTGAGGTATAACGTATATTTTCGATGAAAGTAGGTAATATCAAGGACATTTTAACACGGCTTATCGTAAATGTATAGAAAAAAAAAATTCATAAATTTGTGTGTGAATAATTTTGAAAATTTTGAAATTTTTTTTTTTTAGAAAATTAGATAAATATCTTCGGCTGTAATAAAGTTTAGAAACTCATTTCGTATTCGGAGGATCTTAAAGATTTTATAGAGTCACAGCTACAGCTATATGTATAACACTTGATTGATAATCCTATTCTGTAATCAGTGTGATCAAAATTTCTAATGAAATCACATATTCACACATGATGCCCGGAGGGATTTAACACGTAAAGTTAGGTGGGTGGATCTTATAGTTACAGCCAATGCTGTTAGAAATTTCAATTAAACTTGTCTGTAAGTTAAGCTAACGTATCAGCTAATTAATGCTGCGGGCAAATTTTGATCTTCTCTTGCCGATAATTTATCTAATTAACGTAAGATCATTGCCATAGGCTAACCTCGATCATATTTCGTTGCGAAAAGGAATACATGTGAATAAAAGAAAACAAAAATAAAGCAAAAACTAAATAAGTAAATAAATAAAAACAAGAATTGGTAATTGAATTGATTCTGAACAATGAATTTTTTTTTTTTTTTGTTAAAATCAGAGTTCTGTTTTATGGTGAACAAATATAAAAAATAAAAAATACGTGAAAAGTTGTATAAAATTATAGTGAATAATTTGGCAATGTAATAAAGAAAAGAAAAAAAAAAGAAAAAAAATTATATTGTATCGAGTAGCCTTAAAATTAAAGTGAAAATTGAATAGCAAATTTTCATGTCTACACCCTGTCATTTTCTTAACCCGCATCGTATAACGAAAATTGAAAAGAGAATCTTCAAAGAAAATTTCTATCGCTTTAATATTCTACACTGTCAAAGAGGCTCGACGAAATTAGTGGCTGTACAGATTACAGCGGCTTGAAAATATCTTGAATCGTCCTAGTGGAATGGAAGTAATAAGGGCTTTATCAAATCTTATCGATCTAAAAGAAAAAACAGAAAAAAAAAATCACAAACCTCTATAGGCCATACCTATAATATATTTTGTATACATATACTTAGCGACAAAACTCCATTAGAAAGATAAATATAATAACACTTTAACCCAATTTCCGGTCATGGAAATAATGCTATTTGAAGAACAAAAATATCGTATATGGTGGAGAAATTTATTCATTCATCCCCCGCAAAATTCCACCTCCTGAATCGCTAATACGAAACTTTTTCAACTAACCAAATATCCACGATTTCATTAAGTGGATATAAATCACTACAACTTTCTTAAATAAAAAGTATAAAAGTAGCTTTCATAAACTGAAAATGTTATGTCATGTACAATGAAAAACTATAATGCATATGTGTACCTAACGTGAATGTATATATATATATACCTATAAGTGTGTAAAAATGGAAACGATCCATCGATCAATTTTTATGATTCACTAAAATATTTTATCAGTAAGTTATGAATATATTTGTTGCATATAAATTGTTGAGTAACAGAGTGATCCACTTCGTTTTTATGGTATAACCTTTGCCATAAAACTGCCTAGAGCATTTCACTTTACAGCTTAGCATGATGCTTTTAGGCAAGGGCTTTTTCTTAATACAATACCTACGGAATGATATTATACTTTAGTAAATCTTCCCATAAATGTTTACTCTCGATCACAGATACCCATTACGGGACGAAATCCCGTACGTGACTTTCTATAACGTAACCATTTCCCCGAAGAAAATACTACAAATAAATGCCATTATTCTTCCTGAAAGTTTTGAGTACACGATACTTGAGTGTAAACCAATTAATTGACCATTCGACTTCTTATTCCTACTGTAACAATCTTCATTAATATTTTTTACTTTTTATAGCTTCACACTCTGACCTCTATACTCTTTCAATGTTAATCAAATGATAAAAACTGGTATACGGGTATAAATATACGAGCATTGAAACGAATGTAAATTTTAAATCATATCAGTCTCTATCAGAGACAGATAAGAGTATACCGATTAATCGATAGACACGCAGAATGCGTTTAGTAATGAAAAGAGTTCCACTTTAATCAAGGCCTCTATACTGTCGTTGCATTCTATCCTCTGATAAGCTTGCTATTTAATTACTTAACTACATGTTATGGTGTTTAATTAATTTTTTTTATACTATGTGACTGACAATGAAGCTTGTTTCATTTTTTTATGATATTTATTGTCATATGTCTCTCTGCTATTCAATAAAATGGAAAAGAAAAAAGAAGAAAGAAAAAAACAAGAAACTGAACGCAAGAGGATGAAAAAAGTTAAGAGTAAACTATAAACACTGTAGTGACGGAAAATCCTCACCCACTTCCGGTTGATTTTCGAATGCACCCTTTACGTCATACGAAAAACGATATTTAAGGGATGTTTATTTATATGGCTATTCCGATAAAACTATCGTTGTAGGTAGTTTGTATCGCCCTATCTGTGTTTCACACCTCACAGCCACTGCTCCAAGTCTTTCAAAGTTATAACTACATACGCTAACAACAATCTCGACGAATGACGAAAATAGGAAAATTTGTATAAAATAAAAACTTTCCATTCCCTAGCTGCAAAACGAAGTAAAAATTTTAGCTCGAAGATCGAAAGATTCTTTGCCAATATATGCAGCGTATTTGTACAACAAGAGGCAATTTGACACACCCGATACTATCTAAAAACATATTTCTATCTTTTAGCTGTATTAACTCTCAATTTCAAATTCAAGTAACGGTAAGTACCGCATGAAAATATATAATAATGTTAATATAAAATACGCGAAATTTTTCTTTCAGAAAAAAATTCGCTTCACAATTCGAGACACGAAGCGGGAACCGACTAGTAGTAGTAGCCCCGGTAAGGTCAGCCACATCTTACGCATAGCTACAGATATTGTATTCAGTAACAGAGAACGAAATATTTGAAGGGATTCGAAATATTTCTTAAATATTTCTTAAAAACATGTCTATGTCAGCCAAAATATTTTAATCTTTCAATGTAACATTCCGACGGTCATAGAAATATTTCAGAAATTTTTCATGCTTTGCGGGTGGGTGTAGGTATATATCATAATCTCGAAGATGGGGAGAAACGCTTGTTTTTTTGTTACTTATTTGATAAAAAGTCGAAATAACTGTAGTTTACGTTATAAAGGGATTTATTTATATTTGACTTTGTTAAATCAACCGTTTAAAACGCTCGTTAAGAATGTTGGAAAAGATCTTTGCACGATAATTGATGCGATTGCATATTATAGTATAACTTAATGAATTATATATTTCTTATATACGAATTGTTTCTTGGAAAATTTACATTCATTTATACAAGGTTGATTATTATTATTATAGTCTGTAAATTCTTAAGTTGAGATAAAAGACATTTGCGGAAGAGATCCTTGACTCTCCTTTCACTTTGGTTCGTTAACCGTTAAACATCCCTTACATTTCAAGTTGAGACGACGCTTTCAATCAACGAATTTACAGGTTATATACAGGTATATGTATATGTATACATCTAGCGATTCGTTCTCATACAATTCTGTTAGGATTTGCATTAACCGTCCGGACATAAAACCCAAGGGATTTACTAATTGTAACTACGTAATGAGGAAAAGGTCAAATTATGCTAAAATACAAGATGCTTTTGCTCACGTTTCGCGAAATGAAAATAATTAATAAAGCTATATTATTTATCAATATAATAAATAATTAAACTTCATTAATCAACACGTATATATACATAATTTTTTACCCTTTATTAAGCACTTCGATTCTTGTTTAATATTAATTTAGCAATGGCGTTGCTAACGTCTATACGTAATACGTCAGTAACAAGAATTTTTAAATTCTTTGTACACCGAGAATGTAAATTCAAATATTATAACACCCAAGGAATTCGACAAAGATTCATGAATAATTTAATTTTCAGTAGTACCTACATCGCGTTTTAGGTTTATAGAAAATAAATGTTTATTCAAGTAAAATGTACAGGATTTTTTCGAATATTTTAGTTATCTCTTTAATCACTGACAAACAAATAAAAAATTAAACTTCACTCGAGCGTGAATAATTAATAGAACGAAATTAGGGCGCTACTTTTAATTGAAATTTTTTTATTTTTTTTTATTTTTTGTTTCTCTTATCTTACGTTAATTTTTATTTATTTATTTATTTATTTTTTATTTTATAATTTAAAAAATTAATTTAAATATTAATGCATACAGATATACGTACACGTGTTAATTTAAAAGGTGCTGGGATATATCGAAATATATAATAATTTCAACATTCCGATCATTATACTTGAATGAATACATGTATAAATTTGCCGAAGAATATTTTATCGAATCAATAATTGCAAAATTGAATTCGATTATAACTTGATCAAAGGCTTCTCTGTCACATCAAAAGAATATTAAAATATTAATTTTTGATCAGAGAGCAAACTCGTTTTTATGTACCTGCAATGTAGCGCGCAACTTGCCTGGCCATATGTGTTTCCCTCTCGGGCATAATTTGATTATAATCTTCTACTTCGTCCCGCGACTTTGTAACTCATTTTTTGAATAAATAATAACATACGTACTCAGGTAAAAAGACAAATATACAAAAAAACTTGTAGTTTATAAAGACAAAAAAAAAAAAAGAAAAACCTCCCTCCCATATTACAAAAAATAAACCTACCTTTCATGCGAGCACGTCACATCTATTTTTTATAAAATTAAAAAAAAACGTATTAATATAAAAGGATATCCAAATGTAGCTAACAAATTATAAATTTGACTCATAAAAAAGATGTAGAAAAAAGAAAAAATTTACATGTATATATTTTTTACAAATTTATAGAAACAAATTGAAAAATCGAAAAAAATAAAAATAAAAAATTACTTACCGAGTTTCCCTTACAAAAACAGAAGTTTTTTGTTTCAAATTTTTGAATTTTATTTCTTGACTGCACAGTTGCGTCGAGAATAATTATAGTAGATATCGTGTATTTTGGTTAAAAACTGTAAGTCTATTACCTGACAGAATAAGCGTGATTAATCAGTGATCTCCGATTGTGACAGAGTCTGCACACCTAACGGTCGCGGAGGTGGTGTTATGGACTGTGGCAAATGCTGGCCTCCCTTTATATATAAAGGAGCTAGTATGCTACGGTGTTTGGGGATGAGGGCGCACAGGTGGCTGTTAGACGCACGTTTTCGGGGTGCGCAAGCGTTCTTCCATCGGGTAACAATCAGGCCCCGTGATACGACGTCTGCGAATGATAATTCCCGTGTCATTTTTACTTTCTTAAGTACGTTATTATGGCTTTCTTTATTCATATATATACTCATCTATCATGTTATGTAACATATAGATATAAAGTATATAGGTAAAGGGTAAAGATATCGTATAAGTAAAAATAAAATTAATTAACCGCGATAATTTATTTAATTTTCACGTATAATAATTTTGCTAAAATAAGAGTCCGGTTAAAGAAGAAAAATAAATAAATAAATAAATAAATAAAATAAAACGAAACGAAACCTTGAGCAGAATATATGGCGTAATTGAATTTTGCATAAATTGCTTTGGTCCATTATAAAGGTCGCGGTTCGTAACGCTTTGATATACGAAACCCGGGTTTTAAGTTAACGACGTCCTTCGCAACGTGTTTTTTTTCTTTTCTTTGATTTCATTATTATTATTTTTTTTTTTTTGCTTTTTTTCTTCATTTGAAAGAGAACCACAAATTTCTCCTCAAATTTCCGACCGGTTCAGTATAATCATTACGGTGTATCGAAATAATATCAATATCGTATATGTATCTATAGCTGTACAGTACTGATTTAAGAAATGGATAATTTTGCGTAAAAAAACAAAACTTTCCAAATCTTTAGATTTGCTTTCCGGATGTGTGCAGAGGTAATATTCGATAAATGAAACTCATGGATGTTGCGAATGAAATTTTATGTTTCGAATTTATTTTTATAAAAGAAAAAGATTGGTCGCAGAAGTTCCCTCCAAAAAAACAAAAGATGAAAAAAATAATAAAATAAAAACAATTAAAAATCCGAAATTTATTTTTCCAATAATAATTTTACGATGTCTCATCGAATAGTCAAACTAACGCGTATTATATCAAGAAAGGATGACAAAATTATTTGTCAAATTGTCGCGGTTATTTATTTTATTTCTCTTATTATTATTATTATTTTTTTTCATTATATATGACGTTAATAGAGTTAGATGACGAATTCCCATATGCAATTAGCCATCGTCACGTGTGCTTTTAGCTTGATTGGAGAATGTAAAACAAAAAATAAAAAATAAATAACCATTACATCCATTTCTGTTTCTCTCTTCTGTCTCTTTCATCTGTAGCATTAATACTTGTATTCTACATAAATTTATTATTCGTAGTATATTTTGAAGTATTTTCAATTTTCGATTATTTCATTTTTTTTTTTTTTTTTTTTGTAGGATTATCTCTCAGAAGATGAAACAAATTATTCTATTCCGTTTAAATCCATTGAAAAAAAAAAAAAAAAAAATTTTACAATCCCATGCGAATATATATCCATATACCATATATGTACATACATACATACGTATACGCAGCTTAGCTTTACAAAGAGAACGAATAACGGATGTTGCCTAATTTTAATGAATTTCAAACGTGTTTATGATTCTTAAATAAAGTTCAAATCCTTGCTGCCAAATTCCGGTTTTGAATTAATATTTAATATTAAGTTTGAAAAAATTATTTAGAACGTATATAGTTACGTGGCTTTAAATGTTCACAAAAAAATTTCAGCACATTAATAATACATAATACGATGTTCGATTTGCGTTATTTGTAATTTGTACATAAAAAATGATATTTGATGGATATAAATATAATGCCCACTCGACACAGTGGCCCTATAGTTATCCCCCTAATGCTACTATAAACATACCTAAGTAAAAGTGATCGCTGTGTGTTAATTGCCAAGTAATATACGACAGGATTGTATAAATATAGACAAAGAGTTAATGACTGTACGCATTTATTGGCTTATATATAGCTACCCAACGTGAGAAGTTACGTATATTGTTTGCGCATGGCGATATCGTAAGAGCAATTTGTTAATTAACTCAATTATACAAGAGCTGGTATTAATGACTAAAAAATTACCCGAAAAATAGGACAGCATTTGGATCCTAAAGCCATTTATAATAAAAATTAAAAAAAAAGATAATGAATAACTGCAGCTACTGCAGACTTTACAGAAATGAAAAATTAACAAAATCATCGTATTAAATCAAACGAGGTAAACATTTGACATCGTCATTTTTACGCCCTCAATCACCTGCGTTTCGCACGTCATATCGATCAAAATTTTTCAGTATAATCTGCGATTTAAAAAATAAAACATAAAACATACCATATTTTACTGGAAAAATTGCATCGACGAAAGGGTTGGTCTAAGAATGTGTCAAAGTAAATGACGGATATACTCCAAGTAAAAACTTTATAGTATAACCGTTGTACATAACACGATCGTTAATTATTAATATTCGCTCAAAGAATTACAAACCAACGAACTAAAAGTCCTGTATAAAGTTATGGGTCCAGTTGCATACACCGTATACCTTAGATGTAATTAGGAACATACGTAAATATAGATACGTATTTTCAGCAACTGTGTAGGTGGTCCATAAATGAAGGGGTGGAAAATGCGGGTATAGTGAATTGAGAGAATGTCATGATTCTTTGATAACTTGGCTAGAATAATAGATGCTTTTCTAGGCACTATTGTGTAAGCCAATTGTAAGACGGCTTACGCAGAGATTTTAAATATTCAGTAGTGGTTTTGAGTCCATTCAAAACTTACTCGTTGGATGACCTTTATAACTTATTTCACGGTCTTTATAGTACCGATAAAAATTTAACTTAACATCGATGACGATAATTATTTATAACTGCATTTATTAAAGATATAAATATGAAAGGGATTTACTATTCTTTGTTTTAAAATTTCACGTATGTGCAGTTTTATATCGCTATAGTCGATCGCCTGATCGGTTTACAAAAGATTAGAACAGCAAACTAAAAAAAAAAAAACCTATTGCCCGACAGATGACGCATAAAAATAACCGAAAATGTCACGGACAGTGATGCTGCGAGTGGTTAGAATGTAAACCTTGCAAAAACGCGGTAGGTATAATAATGACCTAGCTATAAAATTCTGACGCAAATTGGACGGATTTTAAACAATTTTAACACCCTCGAACTATCGAGTAGAATTGATATTTTTATTAAAGTAATTAAAAGTGAGAGAAACTCTCGGGTATGGATAAGATAAAAAATGCGAACAAAAATATAGAAAGATCTTAGTTATTTTCCAAACGTTCTTTAAACCTCTGAAAACGATGTAACAGCTGACTGAGAAGATTTGTAAATAACGTTTCATTTTATCGGATTGTTTGCTATCGTTCGTGAATTGTGATCAGAGCACTCGTATAGGTACGATGTGGAAAGATATTGAAGCCGATGAGTTTACTGCAATATTGTGCTTCGTTGAACGAGTGCATCGCGTTTATTAACCGTAAAACTGAATTGAGATTGCTAAAATTTATCTTCAAGATGAATTTGAAAAAATTTGATAATTTCTTAATCACGTTAAAACAGTTCATTTTCAACGAATTAATTATTACATATTACAGATTATCCGATTTTGATGATGCATGGTGAAAATTATGACTGCTATGGTCTTGATCTTTGTATATGATATATGCTCGTAAATCGTTAGTATCTCTGCACCCTTGATAAAGATATTAATCGACCATGTGCAGAATCGATAAGTAAGGGGTTTAAGTACAGCAGTAAAGTTGTGCACACATGTTGTTAAGCATGATCCATACCGGCATGGTTTATCTAGGCTAATACCGATGAAAAATCAGATTAATACTAATCGGCAATCACCCCTATCTGTAAACTTGTTCGAGTGTTTATCGAATAGCTTAAGCCATATAAGGATTAATTGAAATTATACTAAGGTACTATTACGAGCAGATATCCTACTGTTTTCTATATTTTTTTTTTTTTTTATCGGTTATCTGGATTTGGATGGCTAACACTTAGCCAAACGACTCTTGGCTCGAACGAAAATTGGAACAATATTTTACAGTTTAAAAGTTATGAATTCTATTCTTTCACCTTTAAACACGTATATCTTGAAAAAACATCCATTCCAAAAGCTCAGGCTTTCGGGCAAAAGTAGAATAAAAACTCACTCACCGATAGGAAAAACAAAGGGTCAATAACGTATATATGTAATACATACATACGTACGGCAATCGATTAAAAAAAAAAAAAAATTAAAAAAATAAAAAAATCACATTGCAGAGAGGATGATATAAGTGTAATATACATATGATGCGAGAATGACTGAAGTACGTGTGTGTATAAAAATACAGTATATTTAAATTCAACTTTTACTTCATCTGGAATTTTCATACTATACATCACGAGTATAAGGAGGAAGAAAAAAAATCTTTTGAATCAAAAAAATAACATCCTTTGTGTCAAACGAAATTGCGATTGCGGGTCCTGAAATAAGATTTTACTTGGAGTAATGAGATTCTTTCGATCAAAACGAGCACGGCAAGTAATACATTGTCGTTTTAGGTATAACCGCAGGATCGATTAACAGATTTTTGTTCTCGATGTATACCACTGGGCAAGTAGGTAGAATATTTGTAACTTAAGTTGCGGTCAAAAACTGTGACTAAAAAATAATTATGTGACAAGTTTTTATTCCACTTCTCAAAGGTCACAAGCAAACAAAAAATTCATACCTGCTTAAATAATACAGAACAAAAAAAAAAAAAAACAGAATGAATATAAAAATGCAAATTAAAAACTTGTTTTGCTAATTGAAATGAAGGGTTGCAAGTTATGGTGAAAAACAGACACCTCCTGTATCTCAACCTAATATTTTTGTTACGCTGTTATTAGTATTTTTTTTCATGTTTTTTTAAAGATAGCTAACCAGGTATATATACATGCCTTAGGGATTTTACTCCCGGAGGGTGTGGCCATTAGAATTTTGTGAAACTCTAATTGGCGAATATTAAAAAAAAAAATAAATAAATAATTCCTGAGCTACAGTCTACATGTTACATGCATATCTACTCAAGAAACCAGAAGAGATTGTGGTTTATTGCCATTCGTGGTATAGTATTTCAGAATTATTGATTTGCCATTATGACAATGATAGCCGAGAAAATATAACGAGCTCTGGGTATAATGTTTGTGAAATATTACTTATTTATTTAAAATGATGAAGAAAAATTTAACGAAATTCATCGGATGGGTACCAAATTATATAAAATTCAAATTCAATTGTTAGTTATAATATTTCATTTTGTTTTTTTTTGTTTTTTTAAACTTAATATCCAAAATTATTTAAATTTTTCGATGAAATACAGTACTATTTTTCTCCGAATCAAAAACTGGTAGGTACTAACAGGAAAAAAGTGCTTGAAATCGTTCCGGATAGCAGTTTTTGATAAACAGAATAATGAAAAAAATGTATATCGTGAAATCGCGCGTGGGTCGTTAATAGTGATGTATAATTCGTTTGAAAAAAAGAAAAAAAAAAAAAGGAGGGAAGAAAAAAGAAACCAGAGAACTTTTAATAAAATATATATTGCTCCGATGAAAAAGAGATACTATCCTAACGCGTAAAGTTCGAATGTAGTATATAAGTATACCTATACCTATGTTAGGTGGAAAATTTCGTTGAATTTCTCACCTTTATTAAATATGTGCATGTGTTTTATACGCACCGTGAAATAAATCCCGGAGATATAATAAATTGATAAGCTAAAATTTCATACGCTTATTTTATGGGTCAACTTTCATCAAGCTGCCATAATACATTAACGCTGTTCAACGACTGTAATAATATTCGGAGAATGATTGATATGAATAATTTTACGTATTAATTAGCGGTACGGAACATACATTCATACATACTTATATGTATCTATACATGAGCGATTTTAGTTGACGAAGGTGAGAACATGAACCACATGTGCGCTATGGCATCTCAAAAAAATTTTTACGAGATTTTTATACAATGGAATTCATACAAAGAACACTTATTTCTTACGAAGAACTTTCGCCGAATAAATGATCGTTATGTAAGTATTTCTTCGGATCTTTACAATACCGCATATGTAGGAAACATATCTCACCTGATCTGCTTAGTCCCCCTCCCCCCGTTTTTTTTTTTTTTTAATATCTCGCAAGCTATCATAAAATGGCTAAAAAAATGTTTATGAATTATATGCGAATGAAACATATTGATAATAAAAAAAGCTGATATTTCGTAAAAATCTCTATTATTGAGTTAACATGCGCGTACTGCCTCTGTCTACGATATCTATCAAAAACTTATCAAAAATATGCTGTTTCAATCGCATAACTTTCTACGAGATTCAGTTTGGAATAGAAAAATTACCTCTATCTGCTTGTATCAGTTTATGTGGAAATAAGCCGCATCCGTTTCTATCCGCTAACAGAATTCATATCAATGTATACGGTCTGCGTATAAGCCATTTGGTTTAGTATCCGTTTATGACGCCACGTTTGCTAAAAAATTGAAACAAGAATAATCTAAGCAAACTTCAGTAACACAAATAAAAGATTTTTTTTTATTTCAATAATACGAAGACTAAACTTGTTTCTATGCAGTTAGTTACTTTCTACTTATATTTGAGTGTACGATGGTCAATAATATAAAAGTTGTAAAAATTGAAGAGAAATTCAAACATATCAGTAGAGCATATCCTAATACTTTAGAAATTCAATAACAGACCGTTATTCCATATGGGTAATAATATAAAATCTATTATAGGAAGACTAATGCCAAATGTTCAAATACTTTAAGCCGATTTAAAATATTACATTTTAGTTAGACGGGGATACAATGATACTAGTAGAAACTAGTAAAGTTACCTGCGCCGTGAATGTAGCAACATTACACACATAATGTATTGGATGTTGCATATTTACGATTTAACCTACTGATAACACGTGATAACTGAATATACGAATCAGCACTTTTCCTAAAAATTATAATTTCGTTATTTTTTTTCGAATATTGACGAAATTTAGGGGCAAAAATAATACCTATAGCTATGTATTCGTTTTGAATTTCAACTATGAGAACAGTTGAATCTTTACCGAAGATATATATCTTCAGTGCAACGAGTTGAGTATTGAATCAACTTTTGATTTTTCCGCGGTTTGTGGCGCCACCTATAATCGTACAAGTGTACCGAACACGTATGTACTCAACATCACGTAAATATAGCAGACGTCATTCCATTCCGCCTGTTGTTTGATCAATAAGTTTAAAACTCGTCAAATTTACAATGATATCAAGAATAGTACGAAGCAAACCAATTCTGAGGGCTTTGGTTGAGGCTAAATCAAACATTACAAATCATAGATTTACAAAAAGGATTTCAACTTTGAAAAGTAATTGCATATTTCGAGGTTATGTTTCACATCCTCCAAATACAAATTCAAATAATCGCTATAAAACTTTAGGATTAAAATTCACAATCGCATACTACTCATCTAAAACAACAACAACGACTTACGAACCCGAATTGTAAGTTAAAAAATATATATATCTACCTGAAAACCAACAGTTTCTATTAGAACCACCTAACCTAACTTTACTCCTGAATTCAACTCCCAAAATAACGTAAAAAATTATCTTACATTAGTTAAACAGAAATAAAAAAGAATTGTGTTAAATTGATCTGGAATAATCTCCAGCTATCCGAGACAGATTTTTATTAATTTTTATAAGATAGCGCAGATGTGTTCATAAGCATTAAATTGTACTTTGCAATGTCCCGGGTGTTCACTCTGTTAGACAGCCCTTTAAATCTCGATTTAAGTTTCACATGGGGCCTTAGAATCGTAAATATTATAGGGAACTCAATTCTGTGCAGTTTGAGAAGATAAGCACCGATACTTTGGAATCGTTAACAGAATACTTCGACGAGCTAATAGAGCAAGCTGCCCATTTGGAAGAGGCTGATGTCTCCTACGGAGTGAGTTTTTATTTTCTTCAAAAAGTTGTTTTTCATTTTCAAATGCCAAATTTAGTTGATCAAGAGAAAAAGAATAAAAATAAAAAATTGTGGATAAAAAAATAAAAAGGGAAAACGATTTAACCGATTTGAAATTTTCAGGACGGTGTACTGACAGTAAAATTTGGTAAACGGGATGGTACATACGTGATAAATCGACAAACACCTAACAAACAGATCTGGCTTTCATCTCCAAAATCTGGTCCAAAACGTTACGATTTTTTGGACGGAAAATGGATATATAAACACGACGGAAAAACTTTGCACGATTTATTGAACAGGGAAATACCAGCGATTATTAGAAACCAGGCTTCTTTTGAGAGATGTTCCTATAGTGGAATGGAACAATATTCTGATCGAGGGCCAAATTCTTTCCCTGATTAATCCTTGGTGTTTAGATTTTTGGAAATAGGCTTTCGATTATCGTGAAAATCTAATATTTGAATACATTTAATTGGAATTTGAAATTCCTTTTCAGTAAACGTACGTTAAATGTTTAAAAAATAATTAGTTATATGTAAATTCGTATGAGATAACTGATTAAACAGTTCTGAAAATTAAACTAGCATTTTTTCTTTGGTTGAATTAGTCTTAAATTCTATTTCTTACTATACATCACGCTCCCCCCTGAAAATACTCAACAAAATTCTAACAGTAATACACATCATTCCAATATTCCGACTGTACGTTACAGATGGAGATTATGGAAGATGGAAATTTAGTTGATAGAGTTCGAATATTGCTACAAAGAGATATGAAATATTATCAGGTAATGAATTCCGAGAATCCTTATTTAACACTTATTAGCATAAAGATAAGAATTTGTACCTATAAATTTTCAACCAAACCAGTAATAATCAATAAGAGAATCTTTGTGGGAAGTAAATCGATAAAATATATGCTAGGAGAAGCAGACTGTACTACGCGAACCTATATGCGTAGGTATAAGTGGTGGAAAACTAGATTTTCCACGGCACGCTTCTTTTGCTTCGACTAAAATAGTGGCTTGGTGGGAGGCAGAATTTACTACAACGTTTAAAGAGTCGTCTGGGTTGAGCTCTAAAAGTATGGAAGATAATGCGGCAGCTAATTGCGAAGGTGTTGTTAAGCATTCAGAACCATCAGAGTTTGTTGATATGATAGTCGATACGTCTGAACAACTGTTAGGTAAATTAAAAAAGTTGAAGAATAAAATAAAACTTACTGATCAGTAACTCTTCAAGACTTAACAGTTTTTACTCATTTGTTTGAGAAAATCTTTACACAATGTCTTTTGTGTATTTCAGAACACTTGCATACCTTGACTCAGGAAGCTTTAGATCACGCCGATTTAACAGTTTTAACAGCTACTCTAGGGGCTGCTGCTTTAATTCGAAACTGTTTATGGAGTTATAATAAAAAAACAAAAACATCAGCTCCCCCACAGTCATGGTAAAATTGTGTAGAATAATCAGGATGAAATATAAAACACGAAAATCATTAAAGTCTTATTTATCATGATGTATGTTTCGGTTTAATCTATAGCAGCAAACTGCACAAGTGCTTCAAATCATATCAAGAAATAGCGGAAGCTCTAGCTGAAAGACTACTCGATTTACATTGCCGTCTTATTTCATTGTATATATTAAACGAAGTTGATTCTTTCGATTGGCAATGTGCTCAACCATTTTTTGAAAAAGAACGCTGTTCTTTTGTGATCCATATGTGGTGGCTCTACATGCAAGGTACGTACTACATAAAAGTTTCTGTCTCAATTATTCTCCTTTTGAGAACTTATGAACTATACATTTTTTTTAGGGACTAGAGAAGACTTGTGGAACACTGTCCCCCCAAAAATGGCCCAACGTATTTTCTCAGGGATGCTTGACGAATCCTTGACTATAATTACTGCGCGTTTTGTTCATGTAATAATAACAAATATTATACAAATTGTGATTTTGTCATTTATTATAATTAACAGTTAATGCAATGGTATTCTTTAGGGTCGCCCTAGTCTTTCTCGTTGTGAACAATTCTGGGCAGATGTATTCAACGTCTTATGTTGCACGGCAAACTTATCGTTATCTACATTCGTAAGCGGAAGTGAAATGGTCGGTTTAAATATGAACAGATTATCCATTATTTCAAGAGACATACACGCTAAATGTGGAGAACTACTAGTTTCTCTACTACTCAGAGGAACTCCTTTGAATATTCTGTTTCAGGTAGACAATTAAATCCACAAAGAATATAATTCTATAGAGTCATATTAGCTATTTTATAAACCGTTCTACTAATTCCAGGTTCTTCGCGATGGTCTAGACGATTTAGACATGTTGTTACCACGTCACGGCCCAGTGCCATGGCTCATCATAAGTACCCCACATCTGCTACCAGCTTCATCAGAAAATATTGATAATTTAATGCTACTTCCTGATAGTCCAGCTATTGCTCTTGAAATAAAAATCCTCAGAGCACAGCCACAGCCTGACTGGTGCCAGTTCATGAAAGTATGGATAATACAAACTCTATTGCAAAAAAAAAAAATACAATAGAATCAGTTGACAAAAGTCTTAAAAGCGTCTCTAAATCTTTCCACAGACTTTGTTAATGAGAAAGTGTAAAATATCAGCATTACTATTTGAAGAGTTTATGAAACAGAGTATCGGCTATAAATCTGACGACAGTTTTACTAGAAAAGAGAAAAGTAAAGTTGATGAAGAAGAGCAAGAAGGTTGTGCAGGTTTCTTATGCTCTGGACACGATTGTTCTCGCCCTCTTTGTACCCCGGCTTTGTGGTCATACAGTCTTACCTATATTTCAATAATTGCTGATATGGATGCAACTAGTGTTATTGTTCCGGCTCTACAACAAGACCCTAATTGGTCCAAGTGCCTGGATAGAGAGCAGGTAATAATATACAATCATAATAAGTTTACAATTAACTCAAAAACGAACGGATCATTCAATGATTAATATTTTAGGTCTGGAATCAGATCAGACCACCCTGGCTACATGCTCTTCTTACACCACTCTATCCCATTATGGTTCCCATTGTCACTACTCTGCTAGATGCGATTAGGGTAAACAATTGTAAATAATATTGAACATGAACTTAAACGATATTCTATTTAAATTAAATGAAATGAAATTTAATAGACAGGAGCAAGTATTTACCAAACAATGTCATTGGCACTGGCTTGCTTCAGCGAACAGTATATTTGCGCACCAGCGGGACTATTGCGAACAGCTTTGAGAATAAACGACAATATTCCTGCCCACTGTCACCCTATAGGTGGTTCAGTACTTCTTCAAATAATGTGCGCTGCTCTTTACACTAATTTCTTAAAAGTCAAAGCTGATGCTAATGCTAACTCCTCAACATCTATTCCATCAAATGAACCACTCCAACCCATTGCTGGCGGTCTAGATAGAAACGATACTATTTCCTTGGCTATAGCTTTGGGTGAAGCAATCTGCAGCATTGACGAGGACGATAAACATACTTTGCAAATTGATTCACTATTAGATTTGATTAATGAGAGGTAAGAATCGAATTTTAGTACTATAATGGAGGAAATTACAAATGACAAGGGTTTTTTAAATTGAGATTGAAGAATTGATTAGAAATAAGCTGATTTTCACGGTCTAACTATCATACCAAACTCAAATAATCAGTGGTATTTATTTGATACTACTATCTAATTCTTGACATTTTTGCTTATTTCAATTCAGAGTAGAATCTGACGACTTAAATTGGCATGGAGTTGATGCTGAGGGTTTGCCAAGTGTGGCTGAAGCTTATGCTGATGAGCTTTTATTCACTCCTGAAGGACGGCTTGCAATAAAAGTATATCAAGATTTAGTTAAATTAACCTCTGACAAAAGAAAATTTGCTAGTGAAAACTATTTGAAAGATTCTGGATCGAAATGAGTTGAAATAAATTAGAATAAACAACAATTTCGATTAGTTTTTAATCCATTTGGATCCAGAATCCTTAAAAATGGGATTTCCCGGCTCATTTTCAACCAATGAGAGCGAATTAAATAGCTAAACCCTGATCTCTCGTCTCACTATAATAATTTCTAGGTAATACATGAATACGTAGTCCACGGATCAGATTGGATATTGTGTTGTTTAGGAGTCGAAGAACTAGAGGCAATGGTTGGGCCTCCAAAATACATTTCGAGTTCTCTTGGAACATCGCCTGCGACAAAACCACTTTTACATATAATGTTTCACATTGGATGTAAAGCGTTTGATCAGGTAAAAAAATGTGTGTAAATTTTATCGAAAAGTTTTAGATAACTTTCAGTCAATTAATAATTTTATTACAGCTCCTGATTGATTATACCCAAGCCGATTGGTTGAGAGTTTTGAAAATACCTCAAGCTATTACTGTCGAGAGAATTCGTAGTCAAATTTTAAAACGACCAGAGTTTAAAGATATGGCGAATCTTCCACCAGGTGACAAAGAAGCTACAGAAGCTTTGAAATTATTCTGTAGCACAAGAAAAGCTAGCAGATTGATTTAACAATTTTATTTTTATTTTCTGTTTTTTTTTTTTAATAAATTAATGCGACTAATCGCGGAGATTTTAATTGAAATTATGATACGCACGCGATTTAGAAATAGAGAATATAAAAAGTAAATGTTTATAAACGATTATATATTTACATATTGTAAATATATGCATAATTATGAAATTCGTCGCGGAATGATAGACACGTAAAATTTAAATTTGGCAAATAAATTTGCTTAGTAATTGTGAGATCAAACTTAATCAGCTTTTTCTTCTTTCTGCTTGCGATGAAGGCGGTAAAAATAATTCATATAACTTGCTAATGCTTCTACATCTTGAATTGTCACTGCATTAAACAAAGAAGCTCGAATGCCACCCACCGATCTGAAAAACAGAAATTTTTCATGTGTTTTACTTGCTCCCAATAAATATTCCGCATTTATCTTTTTCAATTCAATAATGTACCTCAAAAAAATTCCTAGAAAATAAATCTTTATTACAAAAAAAATAAATAAAACTGACCTATGTCCTTTGAGCTGAAGCATTCCACGCGCTGCAGCTCCAGTTAAAAAAGCTTTTTCCAAGTCTTCATTACCTCCGCAAATTTTGAATGGAACATTCATTCGGCTCCGCGCATTACGACTTATTGCACATTCGTAGAAGCCGTTTGAATTTTCGATTATGTCGTAGATAGATTTGCTCTTTTTTATTGCCAACTCCTCCATACCTTCGACTCCACCATTTTCTTTAATCCAGTCAAATACTCGACCAACTACGTATATTCTGGAATAAATGATTAATTTTGAAGAACTGATTGACATTTCGTGAAATTTATACAAGCATATCGAGATTGAATATTAGGTAATCTAAATGTTATTTCAAATCGGAGTCACTGTAATACTGACTACATTCTTCACATCGCAAACACTTACTGGAATGTTGGTGGTGTATTATGGACAGAATTATCCTTTGCCATAACAGAAAAGTCCAAGACTGATGGACAGATAGATTTAGGATGTCCAAGAACATCGTCGCGGACTATTGCTAGAGTAACACCAGCAGGACCAATGTTTTTTTGTGCTCCAGCAAATATTACTGCAAACTTTGATAAGAGAAATGATTATTTATCTCAATTTCCAGTTGAAGTTTGTTTTTATATGAATTATTGAATGTAAACCAATTTTTGCAGAGTTAATAAGAGTTTGAATTCACCTTTTTAATGTCAATTGGACGTGTCAAAATATTTGAAGACATATCAGCGACCAGAGGAACATCACCAACTTCTGGGACATAGTCAAATTCGATGCCTAAGAAAGTGGAAATAAAAAGTTAGTGGCTCCGAGATGTAAAGGTGTTTAATTCGATCTAAAAGAAATGAAATACAGATTTATTCTCACCATGAACAGTCTCGTTGGCACAATAATAAACGTAAGAAGCTTTTGGATCTAAATTCCAAGTCGAAGGATCTGGAATATCTGTATACTCAGTCGCTTTGGGAAGTACCAAATTGACTGTACCATATTTTGATGCTTCTTTAGCAGCCTTGGCAGACCATGTGCCTGAAATATAAATTTCAACATTCAAATATGGACTCTGAATGAAACTTTGAAAAGTATATTCTTTGTCATTCAGGTATAACGTACATGTTGCAAAGAACAGTTTTATTTACCGGTAACAATATAGTCAGCTGTTCCCGTTGCGTTTAAAAGGTTTAGAGGCACAGCTGCAAACATACCAGTTCCACCTCCTTGTAAAAACAAGATCTTATAGTTGTCAGGAATTTTTCTGAAAAGACAATTCATTGATTTGAATTTAATAGCGCTTAATGGGTATTCTCAGCTTAGTTTATTTTCTTAGAGACATTCTGGCAGTAGAATTTTCAGCTATCACATATTTATCTCAGAAGTCGTTAAATTGAGGGACAACAAATAAAAAATATAAGTTTTTAATTAACGCCTCAAGATTACTACTAGAATAAATCATGCTTTTTAAATTCAATGTAATCTTTGTTGATAAAATAACATATTAGCTAAGTGTTACGAGTATGCAAGAACAAATAATCTCTTTATCCAAGTGATACGCATAGACATTCATTAGCAGCATGAAAATTTTGGCTGTGCCTTGTATCTGATGACTGATAACCTTTGCAACATTAACAAGTCTCAATAGGAACTGTGAGATTAAAAAAACTGGTGGAATCCCAGATCAGGTTAAACTGCTGATAATTTTTTGAAACGATGACTAGGAGTTGATGACCAGCACCACTGTAGACTATCATATCATTACTTGTCTAAAACTGATTACGGGTCGTTCAATCTACTTGTTTATAAGATATAAACAAGTATTTTATCAGTAATTCAACAAGTTTTCGGTCCTACTAGATATTCAATTGAACCAATATCGATATCGCTAAAGTGTTCAGACTGGAAGTAATGAATTAATCTAGTTTCAACTGGTTATTGGTGGGAATTCTGGCAGCAAGTCACTCGAACAAATCATGATAAATTGAGATACATGGATATTTGTTTTTTACTTGCCCAACGGGGCAGTCAACAGATTACCAGATAAACTCTATGCAGATAAGTTTATTTGTTTGGACACAAATTCTAATAAATATTAACAATTAATCGAGGTATACCGGATTATCTGAATTGTTAAACCATTGATAAACAGATGTTTACATTAACGGATGTTCGGTAAGTGCTCCATATATCACAAAATGGATTTAAATTGCATTACATTCTGATATAACGCAATATTTGCAGAAACATGTTGTTTTATAACTTGATATATTACTTCCAGCTAGATTGATCTTATTTCGCAACCATGGAGGCTCAGAGTGATATCAGATTTCGTAAATGATTCTGAATTACGTGCGCAAACCTAATCGACAACAATAATATTATTATAACTTGTGAAAAACTTCAAACAAATATGAGATTCTGATCAATAACAATTTATTGGCACAATAATTTGAAGCGATTGTTTCGTCTTAAATTAATTTTTTCATCTTCATGCTGATTGAAATGCAATTAAAACGGCAGTCGAATGAGAGAAAATTTCTTTTGAATCTTGACCAGAAATCAAATCGAATAATTTACCTAAGCTTGAAATAATAATTATTTAAATTTGACGCACGTTTTTTAGAGATAAAATAATGTTAAACTGAAAAAGTAAACACAGCTGCTTAAATATTATTTTGGAAAGAAGAACTTCTAAAAATTATTATATGCAGTTATTGTTAAAAAAAATTTTAGTTCACACTTACAAAAGATCCTTCACACTGGCTTGAGCATCTTCAATAACTTTTTTGAAATCAGCTGATCTATGGCTGAGCTCGAGTATGCTAATTTTAGTATCACCATAGCTGAGTAGTTCATCCTGAACATCTTTTAATACCTAGAAATAATGCAGAAATATTCATTTGCTGATATTGCTTATTTTTTCACCTCTCGCATAAATGAGTATATCAGCTTACAGACTTTATCTACTGATAAAACTGGCTGGCAACTAGCTGTAAGCCATCAAAATTGCCTCTTCTCTATTCACACAAATTTTAACCAGGCTTACATAATTCTTCACCATTATTGAATTTCATATTTGAATAAAACATGAACTCTGTCAGCTATTTGAAGACCAGGTTTGACTATATGATTGAAATGTTTATCATGACTTGCACACAGTACTAAATTTCTTCTTTTTTTTTTCAAACTTACTTCGATAAAACGACGTTTAACAATCTATCATTCAGATCTAACTATTTCTTTGTCTTACAGTCAGGTCAACTACTATATAATTTTAAAGTCTAATCAGATGTTTGCGAAAGCTGTATATCATGTATAATTATTTATTGACTTCCTGAATTACTATATGTATGTATACATAATTACGTTTTTTTTTTTCTCTCTCTTTGTTCTAATAGCAGTCTGAACTTTCGAAAGTCGATATGAATACGGTATTGCAAATTTTGGATAAATATAAATAGAAAAGTTTTTAAAATTCATATGCTTTTTAATTATACATACTTATCTGTCAGGTGTCGAAATATAACGACTCGTCCACCGCTTGGAAAAATTATTATAGTCAGATAATAAATGATCGATATTAGCAGCAATTCCAATCAGTAAAAATATCAGAATCAGTGTATTAGTAAAATCGTAGTTTTTAATAAGAATTAACTGATTATTTAACGTGACTATTAGTAATAAATGACGAATAATTTCAATAATGAGAAAATAATGCGAAAATTAAACAAAGAAAACGTACTGTTGGGTGAATACATTTGTATAAAAAGAAAATATAATAAAACCTAAGAAGTAGTATTAATAAATTAATAAACTTTACCTTTTGCGGCAGTTTGGCGGGTCCCGCGCCGAAGTTTATCACACCATTGGAATTTACTGTGTCCGTCATCGTGAGCTGCCGTAGTTGAACTGACTGGCTGATGAATAAACTGAAGTCCGTATGACACTGAGTCGAGATAGTGACGTGAGTTTCTGTCTGGGGGGTCTTTAATGCTCAATAAAAGAATTACACTGTCCGACTCCCTCGAAGAAAACTAATTAATATACTTGATAAGCCGTAGATAAGATGCGATGATATATGATTTGGATTTGTATTCGTATGTGTAATAAGTTGCGAATGTATGAGAAGCGCGAATCTGCTGTTTCGATTACGATGTAATTTTTGTTGAGCCGCTTGTTCGAATATTATGTAACCGAGAAGGTTGTTTGACCAGAATTGATCGCTCTGTGTGTTTAATAAAAATC
Source organism: Macrophya annulata (assembly GCA_963924015.1). NCBI lineage: Eukaryota > Metazoa > Arthropoda > Insecta > Hymenoptera > Tenthredinidae > Macrophya > Macrophya annulata. The sequence goes on from OZ001260.1 coordinate 5,719,530, forward strand.
TTTGAACCTATGCACCGACCGCTTTCAATTTATTATCTTTTTATTTCTGGAAATCCAGTTTTTAAGCGACAAAAAGAATGCGGTGCACCACTCCGTGGCTCGACGGAATCCAACACCTGATTGGCTCACGATAAAACTTGTTTACAAAAGTCAACCAGCGATACTGCGTTCTGCATAACATTATCAATATACTATACCATACTCCGTCGATGTGAATACTGTAATGTATAATATGTATTCTAGCCGCGGACAGATCCGTGGATGAAATATTTTTTAAAATTACAAGCACAAAAAAACTAAATAAAAAAATTATGATTTCGAATTGAAAATTAAACATCTGAACTGATAAATTTGAATATTATTCGTCCCAGTTGCAGCTACTGCGCAAATCCCTTGCGCTAATAAGGCGGTAAGTTCGAAGTTATCATTTGAAATCTACGACGTCGACTAAAAATGTATAAAGACGGCTCGCCTAATGGGGAAATGTGAGCCGGGAAAATGGGCTTGGGATGTAAGCGTGTCTAAATTTACCGACTGAAATAGCATGGCTGTATATCTATATGTATATTCACACACTACAGATACTGTAAGCTTATTTCGGTCGGTAACTTTGGACACTATTCCCAAGTCTACTTGCCCGTGCACCAAAGAGAGAGAGAGTAAATTTACTGGGACGACTGGGATTCACGTGGCCAATCACGCTTGCCTTTGCAGTGCCCCTTTAATTAAATTTATCTTCTACTACTCAACTTTTCTAGAGATAAGTGCCATAAAAATCTTATAATTTATTTTTCTCTTGTTTGTTTTACTTTTGATTTTTTTTTATTTATCGATTTTTCCATTAATGACTTTCATATGCCGCAATCCGTATGATAGAATTAGGTTAAGTTAGTTTAGGGTAAAGGCCAATGCTCTAAAGAAAGCATGTTCAAGCAAGGGTCATATGTATAATGTAAGACATAAGATCTTTCTCTCCCAAGGATTCTCCGTATTTTAAAGACTTATATATTGCGTCAATAAAAATAGTATCTCAGTCAATTATATATTGTAACTAAAAATTTTGCATCTTTTCAAGACTCAATAGTTTCGTGAGAGAGAATAGAAAATTCTTCATGTTGAACGAGTATTTATGCTTCTTAAATGATTTGTAAACTATAAGTAAGATCATTATCTGAGGTCGTCGTATAAAGAAAACATCAAACAGATAACAAAATCGATACTTTATTACAAAATGCATATTAAAGACATATAGGTGTTCTATATTGCACAAGTAACCAGACTTTCTTCATCTCTATGAATATAGTAAAATATATTTTACTGATATATGAAATAACATCTTTTATTCATATAACTAAACTTGAAAAATCTTATAATCATAAATAAGAATACTTTCAATGTTCCATCTCGATGTGTCACTTTTTTTCTCTGAACATTATTCTAGATCTATAATCAAGCAATTCACAATCAAAAGACAGTCTATCCCCGATTCAGTCCAAAGAATCTGCAATTAAAGAGTTTCTGCAAAAAGAATGCACTCCAAGTTGTAATCATTTCATAAGCCTCCTTATTAACTTTGCCAGTTCTATTCTCTTTCGGCTTACAACGTCATCATCAAACCAATTTTTCAATGATGCAATCGGTAAGTTATAATCAGTTATAGGATCCTGAGAACAAATATTATTTCTTCAATTACAAAAACAGAAAAACCAAAAACAACACATAGTCAATGATTTATCATTCTCAAAACAATGATCTTTGATGCAATTAGTGTCATTCTTTTTACAGTTATAATATCAAGTTTTTTTTTTTTCTATCATGTTTCAAACATTTTTATCAACTTACACTGAAGAAACTTTCCACGAATTGTAGTACGTAAAGACCACAGTCAGTGAAATTGAGTTGTTGTGGAACCTTGGGACATGCTCCTTTCATAGTTTTTTCTGAAAATATTTTTTCGGTCCCTAGTTTGGCCAGGTGTTCATACGTTAAATAGTCACGTAAATTCGCTATAACAGACTGAGCACTACGCTCTGATCCAGCCAAAGAATTAAAGATTAATATACAAGGGCTGGAACAAATTATAGTAGCTAATATCAGTATAGAGAACTAAAGATGGTCATAAAATCTGAGAAAATTTATTAAAAAATGTTTGAATCTATGTATAAAAATTATCAAGGAATACTCACAGTTTTTTTAGTTCTTTCTCATCTTTTTTCGTAGTGCATTGCAGCTCGTTTCTTGACTGTCTCAGGTTGTGTTTGGTATTCTTTGTCTCACATGCCTTGACCAAGGTTTGCTCTTTTCCCACGAGACTCGGAAAGCAGATAATGGCTAAGAACCAATGCGCACTGAAAAATTGATAAGATAGTTAATGAATTTTTGAATAATTTGCAACTAGAGATGTGGAAATAACTTTCTGTCTTTGCAAGAAAGAATCCAATTATCGATATACATACTGTTCGTTAATTGGAACAATAATAAAGTCCTTCTCGAAAATATTCACATCTTTTGTCCACTTATGAACGTGGGAGTGACGTTTTTGAGCTGGTGAAATTTGTGTGTAACCATCAGTAACTGGACTTGTTAGTCTTTTGTAGAAATGTGTACTGAAAATGTGAGTTCTCTCTCGATCCTCTTCAGATAAAACCTCAAGAGTTAAATATCGCAAGTAAAAGTCAATTATGATGTCATTTAGAAAATCACTTTCACCTAAACAAGCATAATCTTGAGTACTTATTGGGATTCTACCTTGAGCTGGCGGAGGAGGATAAACCAGTAGTCTGTGAAAAACAAAAAAAATTGCCTTTACATATGTTTATTCTGCTAAATTTCTTCTCGTCAATTTTATAGGGATTTGTTTTTATATCGAGATCGTTTAAAGGTACCAAAAATCTCAACATGAGCTCTACTTACATTACAATCTCGCCATGTGCAGGATTGTCAACTATCGATGCTAATTCTTTTGATCTTCCTGAATTTTTTACAGTATTGTCTATTGTTGAATTTGTATTTTTTGATAACCGTTTCAAACGCTCAGGTATTTTAATTCGCGTTTTAGTTATATTTTTTACAGTAGTGTTAACTGTGGAAGCTGGGTCCAATTTTTTAATCCAACTTTGGATTTCCGATCGAATCTGTGGAGCAATTGATAATTATTTTAATAATTCATGGAGATATTCATGTTTCAAAAAAATTTCTGATATAAAAAGTTCTGCACTGACTTACATTCCTAGATGCTGCTGACAAGAGAAGATTCGCAGCTTCTTTGTTATCCAATTCTTCAAGTAAATTGTTCGATAAGAATAAAGTTCTTAAAATTAATTTTGATTCCTCATTGATTTCCTTAGGCAAAAATGCTAACCGTTTCTGTGTTTGGTCTAGAAATATGAGAATAATTAATAAATTATTAATATGATGATGTAGTGATGTGCGCACAGATTTGTAGCCCATTATTACCTTTGCTGAGTGGATGGTAATAAGGTCCTTCTGGATCGTTCATTTCCAAAGATTTATGAATCATATCAACTGCACTTAATTTTATATAAAAAAACAGCGCAGGCATTACTTCGCCAAAATGAATGACAACTTTTACAATATCTTCAAATTTCAATTCCAGAAGAACGAAATTCGCACCTGCCGGATCGCAACAATTCTTAATTTCTTCCAATAAAAAAATTCACCAGCTATTGCCACTGGTATACTCATTAAAACTCAAGTTATATATGAAGTACACTTGCCATCTGTGATAAGCGGAGCTTTTAGGGTGATCCCGCTTTGCGATATATTGACTTTTTCTTTAGGAGTATAATGGTGTGAACCTATCATAACTATTCTACAAATAAGAGATGTATATGGGGCTTGGAGTGAGCCATCCAACAGCATGCTATGAACCTCGTCCGGTACCCCATTGCCTATAGATATAAAAAACAATGTAAAAGAGCGAAACTATTTAAACCGTGCAAAAATTAAATATACATATAATATATAGCTTCATTATCTGTACAGAGCAATTAGAGGACTGGATAACAAAATCTTCTGTTAATTTTGAACATTCAATAAATATGTACACTACTATCTCTCAATTTGTGGCAATGAAGATACACATGTTGCATACCTTTGATTTTTTCTTCAGAGTCAACATTCTGCTCACTGATCCTAGAAATTGAGTTATTATTAGTAATAACTGATTCTTTGTCGCTGATTGTTTTCTTTTCAATCTCATCATGGGGATTATCAAGATCGGTTACCATTGAGATATCATTTTTTATTTTACATTTTTTTGAAATTTTTTTCCTCTGGTCTTCTTCATCTGACGAAAAGCCGAAGTAGGATTCTAGAAAAAAAAAATTTTGCTCACCATTAGATATCGACATTGCTTCTTCAGTAAAATCTAGAAACTATTACTAAAATCGATTCGTTCAAGTACATAAAATACACCTTTTTGTGAATTGAAAAAATTTTGTCTAACAATAAGAATATTATTTTTGGTTTTAGTTAAATTTAATTAGTATCAATTAGACCGTACAAAAAATTTAACTAAATATGCTCTAGAACATTTTTCCTATTTCTAAAAACTTGTTGCAAGTGTAAAGCTTCGAATTTTCATTTACTTAATTCCTCAAAATATTTTTGTTCAGCTGTATGTTGATTTCGTTTTCTTCTTGTTTTAGACGGTTCCGATCGTTCTGCTAATTTCAACACCTTATTTTGTTCCTTATTTGTCTTTAGACATTCCTGGAGAAATAATTAAATTCACTAAGTTATTGATATTAATTCACAACAAAGTCAAAATCCAATTAGCAACAGAAGATAGCAAAAACTCAAATTTTTTACTAATTTATACAAAGTTATATTATTATAAAAATGAATATAATTAGAACTTGGCATCCAAGCATACCTTGTTCATACTCATTGGAACATCGCCGTTTTCATCTTGCAAACTGATAAATATAAATACAGATGTGAGTATCATACAAATGATTAATTCCGACTAAGAATCATGTTTTAATTCGTTCAAATATTTTTTGATTTACTGATTAAAAACGAACCTGGATGAACCTGATGAACCCTCTAGCTTTGTCGTTGAATTATCAGAATTTGCCTCGATACTGTCTCCGCTACCCTCGTCGAAAAATAAACCAGAGCCGACTACATAGTCAATATCCATTTTTTGGTCTTCTATCAGAGAGACAGTTGAATCCCTACACATTGGTATTTCTGCCTAAAAAATACATAAGTATTCCATTTTTGATGACATTATTTTGACGTTTAGGTACACTCCATAAATTGACGAAGTGTTATTTGTTATGTATTATTCTTACGAATTTATGGTGTCATTATTACCGCTTTTATTAGATCCTGTACCGTAGAATTGTCGCGAGGTGTTTTGAAATTAAATAATATCTGTTCACCATTAGGACACATCCATAACAATTTCAATTTATTACTCTTTATCTGATCTTTGACGATACAGGAATCAGGTTTGTCAATGATTGTGCGTATAATGATGCCAGATTTGTTGTCTTTTCCAGGTTTGGAATTAATCTTTGAATCAATCTCCATTGTGTTTTTGTGGTTTATCTGCGACCATTTATTCGTCGTTTAATTCCAAACCCATGCTCTGTTGATCAAAACTTGAAGAAAATACGTTCAAGCAATCGAACAATAACCTTGAATTTGACGTAAACAAATTCAAAATACAACGTAACACACCTTGATATATGCTGCCGTCTATCACGCCAAAATCGAACTATGCGAGTTATGTTGCTGCGCTATCGGTACGTCAGACATCGATGCATCTATTTTTGAAGGTTTTTAAACACGAATATTGTCAGTTAAAAATTCTTGATTGAAGCATGCACTACGATTATCGGTATTCTATCTCAAATAATTTTTATAAGTCGAATAATATTGTTCGGAATTAGATGGAATAAAGGTGTAAAGATCCTGAACATTACTATGATGTCGCATTTCAGTCTTCTTCTATGTTTATGTATTATTTATACCATGAGTATAATTTCGTTTAAAAAATCATCAAATTCAATTTAGATGAATAAAGCATCGAAATTGTTATCGGGAAAAATATTCGGATTTGGCTGATTGGAGAGTTAAACGCATACAGCGATCGTCTTACATAATAGTTTTCGACCTTGCGTCTGTATCGAGTAGTGTGTCTAGAATGAATTAGTAGAAATAGATAAAAGTCACGCATTTGAATTATCTAATATTTGCTCTAAAAAGCCTCCCTAAAAAGTATTTTTTTATATTATACAATCCTAACCGTAATCGCACCGCGACGACGTCAGTGAAACAGCTGATACCGGTGATAATATATATGTATTTATATATAGTTATACATATTTATAGTTCGGCAGCATCACGCGACGTAATTAATGCGTTACGAATAGATAATAATCGATAAACGTGTGATAAGCATTAAAATGTAAGTCAAATCATGAAACACATAGCCATAAGATCTAAAGAAACGTATCTCTGTTATTAAAAAAATCTTAAATTGCACGACAGACTGGCGTGATACATCAGATATATATGTATGGATGTTCAATAAAGAATCGTTACATTACATCTGATTTATTACTGATAGTCAAGGCTGAACGATTGTCTGTTACTAACCGCTTCAATCTACATACAAATACCTAGTCATATGTTATAGCCTTAGAGCACATTGCTCTAAGGTTATAGCATAGGAAATTAGTCCTGTGTAAAAAACTAGGAAAAAAATGCGCTTTTTTTAAAAAAATTTTTAAAATCTTTCTCATCTGGAGTACAGAATTAAATATCACATGAGATATGTAACTTCTATAATTCTTTCGAAATTTTACCAAATAAACTTGTGTTTATTTTTGGGATTATGTAGATGTAATTAATAAAGGATTGCATAATTCCCCGTTTGTAGTAATTAGTCGACGAAAATTTTTATGAGTTTAGTAAATATTGCAGGCGTTTAAACATTGAGATAAAACGATATAGTATCTTTAGTTCTTAGGAGTGAGGATCTCTAATCTCCAGCAGCTCTGCACATGTAGCTATTCCTTTATCGATCGTAACTAACACCGTGTCACCGTGTAGAAAAAGAGGGCGCTGTAATAACTCAACACACTACGGTGCCGGTAGGAGTGGTAGTGACCTTCCGTGTCCTCAGACTTCAGTCTGACACTAACCACGGAACCGTAACACCGTAGTTCACGCATTCTCCAATTCTTTAACGTTCGCCTAAACCTCAAAATCCAAGGTACGTAAATCTCGAGATTTTTTTAACATGCGACGATTCATAAGAAAATCTCGCTCATAAGCCGGAACCTTTTCTCCTGGCACACGTTCTATTACGCATGTATACAAATAGGCGTCGACTACTTACGATATAATCGATGTATTATACATTTCATCAGAGTACCAGACAGACAATTATTTTCCATACACAATTTGCGATATTTTTCTTTAACAAAGAGAGTGGACCTACTACACTGATCGTTAAGTATAAATTTGTGTTGTCGTTTTTATTAATGAATTTTTATTCATTCTCGGCGAATAAAACGGTCAATCTATTGGTTTTTTTTTTTTTTGATCATGTGTTCGAGTTCAGTTCCGTGTTTGTAGTTTAAGCATTCTCAATTCTGTGATATTTCATCGGTATAACAACGTTTTCGTTTTTTGGTCGTTTTTTTTATTTTTTACTTTTTCTTTTTATATTATTTGCGTGACGCATGCGCAGGTGCTAATCTCCGCGGCGTGATTTCGAAGAATAAATATGACATAGGTATTGCATTGAGGATTGATGTTACAAACTTGTGGCCGCGTCGACACATTCGCGTGATATTCATGCGTGGAAATTAGATTCATTCATAAAAGCTGGTCGATAAAATAGCCAGCAAATTCTATTCAAGAAACTAACAATAAGATAAGTTTTCTTAATACGCCTAAATTACGTCTCGTTGAATTTTTACTATTTAATAAATCTGTACTAATTAACGTATCATTTGTTGTAAGGAAACTAATTGACACGTTTCATTTAGTTTCGTAGCGAGATTGATATGTATGTACACAAGTGTTAATTACGTGGCTCCATTTATCACAGTTTCGCCTCAGTTTCGTACCTTTCAATGACCTTAACTACCGTGAAGGTCAAAGTAGCACGACATTTATCAACTTTCAATAATTTTTTGCTTTTCCTTTTCGGATTTATTAGCTACAGATCTTGTACTTATTAACAACCGGCTTTGTCGTGGGATGCTTATAATAATAAGTGTGACCCGGAAATGTAGTTATTTTTAATTCATTTGTTACTTAATACAGAAGATCTATAATATTGCCTAATAAATGATAGATAAATTGATTAAACATCAAGTACTTGTAAAAGGCTTTATTGACACTATATTGTCTCGTGATTTTGAATGTCGAGAGAATGGCACATCTTATCGGAACACGAGGAAGCCCCACCCCTTCCTATTTATATCAGTCATGTGGGTAGATTAAATTGGAAAATTGTATGATTACATTTCTAATTATCGGGTAATAACTAATGAACTTAAAGAATTTGATCTTTTTAGAGTCATGGATCTCATCTGAATATGTCCGATTGACAATTTAGGCTGCAGTAACTTCAGATTTGAAATTTCGTATTGATTCTAATAGACACAAAGGTCTGGAAATAAATAAACGTGAAATGAAAATCTGATCATTGATTGAATGCTGCACTTTTGAAATATTCATACCGGTAATCGTACAATTTATGGGTATAGTACAAAATGTAAATCAACATAAAACGCTTAACACGGTAAATTAATTGCTCGAAACCTTTACGCGCGTACTATTAGTAATATAATTTTGTTAACCCCGTTAACACCGATCACCCATCACACAAGGCTTCATATCTCTTAAGTTCAAACCAATTGAATTATCTTATATGTATCGTATATCTGGCCGGTTAGTCATACTGATAAAATTGTCGTTAAATTCTTGTACAAGCGTGAAAAAATTATTAAATTAGTTACCGAGTGTGTGCTATAGTTGTAAAAAGCTCATATACAAGCTTGCATACACTTTCTCCAATGGATATTTACCTATAATATCGTTACATCGGTCATCACAGTTTAAACTACACGATTATATCAACAACTGCAGTTAAGACATGCGTATTTTTTTTTTCATCGGTACAACACTGTGTATGTACATGTAAAAAAAAATGAAGCAAAACCTTGACCGTAACTGCAGGATGAAGTAATCTTTTCAGGGTATTCAAAGATCCCGCGAGATCCAATGCTACAATACTCTTTTAATTCCCCTCGAACTTGCAAACGACCGCAGAAGATTAGTCACGTATAAAGTCGTTTCCTGTACCATTATACTGCGACCATTATGAGCTGGTGAAATCCAGTAAATATAATTATTCCCTATCTAGATTCCGCAGACTTTGCATATACATACCTATACCTCGGACAGTGGCTTATATTAAAAAATAAAGCCTTAATAAAAGATCTCGTAGCGATCACACGAAATTTTACTATATGCATCATACCTAGCTCCTATACTTACTGCAGATCTAGGTCAGTTTCCGTTGGCAACTGTATGTGCGAATGCCATTGCCTTGCGATTGAATTCAAATTAGAAACAGTTTTCAAGACCAAACACACGTGTCGATTTTTTTTTTTTTTTTTTGTTTGAAGTACACCGTCACGCTCATTGGCGGGGACATTCCGTTTAACATTTAGGGTATAAATTTTAGCTGGATTGTATATTATTCTATTTTTATCACTATTCCTTTTTTGTTCCTTTTTCTATTTTTGACAAAATATAAATACGGCACGTTTGATCTCGGTGCCAACAAAAAATTTTTTCACGTAGGCTGCACGTGACCGTCACTCACTCTGCTGGTGAGAAAATGAAAAATGAAAACAAAATAAGCTTGCGTGAACATATTCGCCATGTTTTTATTCATTTTTCTCAATCATTTACGCAGATTATAATTATCTAAGCGTAATGCTAGTACCTATAACGAATTGCGTTGAAAATAAAGCAACAAATCGAAAAGGAGGGTCATGGATTTTGAGGAATCATTTTTCTCCTTTAAAAAAAAATTGGCGCCGTTTTTCTGAATTAGAATTATTATACCAGAATGAAAACTAAAAAATAATGACAGATGATTCAGAATCAGATGGGTTTGTTTCTTGTTGAATAAGATATTTGACAAACCACGTTGGATAATGATCGTGCAGAGCTAAACAACGGCCAGAATTCGATGATGCTGGTCAGTTATTTTTGCCTCCCGAGGACCAGCTACGACTGAAGAGGTACATACCTCTATCTATATAACTACCTATATCGTTTCCTAATCGACGACGAACGAAACGAAACGAAACAAAACGAAACGCAACGACCCTCCTTTGACCATCGATGCGTCTCATCTTGTACAAGAAAACCTTGCGGTGGTGCGCATTCGCGCAACTGTCGTTCATCAGATCCGTTCGAAATACACCGGTTTATAACCGCGCAGCATTAATTAATACATCTGCACATTTGCCCTTCGCACTACACTTGCCGAACACTACGGTATTAGTATTACGTTTTAAATTAATTCGTGCTTCTACTTTGTTCACGCAGCCCGCCGATATGGTCTGGATTACCAACGACGATAAGGTATATTATTTCCCCATGTCAATTCCACCGATCATCGATATGCTTTTTAGTTTTATCAATTATTAGTAGATTTAGAAAACAGAAGAAAAAAAAAAAGTAACATCGCATGACAGAAATTACCTTGCGTTGTATAAAAAATATTATTATTATTTTTTTATGCCTGTATAGTGCCTAGTCTGCAGCGCTACCGTTTTTATTTATTGACTTATAAATATATCGCTCTTTAGTCGTCCCCGCTTTAAATACGCTCGTCCATTACCCATGCGAGTACATATATACCAAAGTGTCTTATTTTCTGATTTACGTAATCATCATATACCTACCCTGGCAACAACGTTATACATATAGCGCTTTATTTGAACCTTTACTATGATCCGTTTTTTAGAGGTGATATTACCCCATCGTTAGCCAGAGGTGTATGGATTTATTGTGAGATAGAGAACAGCTGAGTTCATGTTTGTATAGATTTTTATTATGTAATTGTTGCAGCTGCTGTAATAGCAGTAGCGGTGGTAAAGGGGATTAGCCTTGGGCGCTGGTCCAATTAGATCAAAATGCACGTATAATTATATGTATTGTTATAATTAACGTGTTCCTGATTTTATGCGATTTTTTGTTAATGTTTAATTATTAATCATTAAAAAAAAAAATCATGTTTTGAATGCAACGAAAATAACGAAATCTTATATGTATTTATTTTTCATTATTTTCTTCTTATGCCTGAAGCACGCATTATGCTTTTGCCGCTTGGCAGTATTATAATCCTCACGGCACTGTAGGATAAGAATTATATGTGCTTGACTTGCGAAAACAGCGTTAAATTTCTATAAATAAACACTATACCTAACTTGAAAAAATGAGAAAAATTAAAAACCTAAGTGAGTATCCGGCTATAAGGACGTTTTATCTTATATACATATCTTATACACGCATAGTAAATCCACTGTGGTTAAAAGATGAAAAATCGTCAAAAAGGTAGCCTGAATAATCATACCGCATGCGATCGTATCCATAAATGAAAATAATTCCTCGGAACATGTGAACGAGTCATCCATCCGTGTCATTAGCATCGTGTAAAAACAGATCGCGGGCTTGTTTGTAAATAACAATAAGTATAGTTTATAGAATGTAGATTATGGTACCCCGGCTGCGCATTCGCTGTATGAATATAGAGATAAAATATATAAAATGAGCCATGGCATTTAACTGTTGAAATATTGTATTTAGCGGGCATAATTTCAATTGCAATCGCAAAGTGCAAGTACACATTACAGTAGTGCGATTATAGTTAATGAAAAATAAATTATTTTTTCCATGTACAGATGGCCGGAAAGCCAAACACAACCGCGTTGAACGCGCAAAATCATTTGGATCACATGTGCGCGCTTGATATCGAGCCTCGTGCATCTTTCACCCGTTTGTCGGGAATTATTTGCACCATTGGACCAGCTTCGAGGTCCGTTGAAACCCTCGAGAAAATGATTGATACTGGAATGAATATTGCTCGTATGAATTTCTCCCATGGCTCCCATGAGTATCATGCTGAAACTATCGCTAATGTCAGACAAGCACAGAAAAATATCTCTGAACGTAACAAGTGCAGCGTTCCAGTTGCTATCGCTCTTGATACAAAGGGGCCTGAAATTCGTACCGGACTTTTGGAGGGTGTAAGTATTATTCATTATACCAGAAAAAATCTACGGAATTTCGGTGAAATTTAAAGAAAATTCAATTCTTTTTACGTTTTATTAACAAAAAAAATTCAGATATTTTTCAAAAATTATTCTCTCATCATTATACCATCTTTTCGGAAACTTTCGTTTATGAGAAAAATTCTTTTCCATTTATCACTAAATTTCGGAAAATTTTAGAAATTCTCAATAAATTTTCAGAATTTTTTCTCGTATAACACTGAATTTTTTTTTTCTTTTTCTTTTTTTTTCACAATTTAATCAAATTGTGTCGGTAATTTAGAAAAAAGAGAGTAGAAATTGGCGATGTATTCATAAATTTTTTTGTTTTAAACGAGTATCGAAAAATATAGAAATGTAGAATAATGTGCTGTATTTTATTTGTTGCAAATGATATAAGTTTCTATTTATTTTCTTATCTTTCTAGGGTGGTTCGGCGGAAGTAGAACTTGAAAAAGGACAAACCTTCAAGTTTACAACCGATAAAGCATACTCAGAAAAGGGTAATGGCCAGATTGTCTGGGTTGACTATGACAACATTTCGAAAGTTGTTAAACCTGGAAACCGTATCTTTGTTGACGACGGTCTAATTTCTCTAATTGCTACCCAAGTTGGCAAGTATAATATTTTAAAATAATCTCCCTTGTCTGCAACTCTAGAAACATCATAATCATCTCGTTATCAGATCGTTTCAACCATTCAAAAAATTAATCTCAATTCCACAGCCTTTAAAATATTTAAAGTCTAAAAACTCCAATCCTTTTATCATACTATCTAACTCACCTTCATAATTTATATTTCATGTAAAATAATGACTGGGAAAATTGAATTTGGTTCTAAAAGATGTGTGAAAGTCATAAGATGTTACATAACAATAATTATTGCCATCCTTAATTCATAAAAAAACACAGAAAATGAACTTTCCTGTCTAATTCCAATCAATTTCTACAGCGGCCAACCAAGTCACCTGTACCGTTGAAAATGGAGGTAGTCTGGGCTCCCGCAAAGGAGTAAACTTGCCCGGTATTCCAGTCGACTTACCAGCAGTATCTGAAAAGGATAAGAAAGATCTTCAGTTTGGTGTTGACCAGGGAGTAGACATGATCTTTGCATCTTTCATCCGGGATGGTTCAGCACTTACAGAAATCCGTGCAATCCTTGGGGAAGCAGGAAAGAATATCAAAGTCATTTCAAAGATTGAGAACCAACAAGGTATGGCCAACCTTGACCAGATCATCGACGCTTCTGATGGTATCATGGTTGCCCGTGGAGATCTTGGAATTGAAATTCCACCAGAAAAAGTATTCCTAGCACAGAAAAGTATGATCAGTAGATGCAACAAGCAGGGAAAACCCGTTATCTGCGCTACTCAGATGCTCGAATCGATGATCAAGAAGCCTAGAGCAACTCGTGCCGAGACTTCTGATGTAGCAAATGCTATTCTGGATGGAGCTGACTGTGTCATGCTCTCAGGTAACGAATGAACTCGACTTTTCCTATCTTGGAACTTGAAAAATCTTTCTCGCATAATATTAAAAACTATATTAATAAATACTAGAATATCTACAGTTTATGAAAATACGATAAAAAAACTACCTTAAAAGCGTCAAGATCTCATTAAATTGTTGAAGAAAACTTAGAAAGTCTTGATACGAAGCCTTGCTATATTTTTCTACTAATTGATTATATTGATTGAGATGTGATACGTTGTCTTGGGTTTTAGGAGAGACAGCAAAGGGCGACTATCCTCTTGAATGCGTTCGCACTATGGCAAACATTTGCAAAGAGGCTGAAGCTGCGATCTGGCATAATCAAATCTTCGCCGATCTTTGCAGCAAAGTATTACCGCCAATCGACGCTACTCATGCTGTGGCAATTGCTTCGGTTGAAGCATCCATCAAGTGTCTAGCTTCGGCAATAATCGTTATTACCACTTCGGGACGATCTGCACATCTCGTTTCTAAGTACAGACCAAGATGCCCTATCATTACAGTTACTAGGTTCGAACAAGTCGCTCGTCAAGCTCATTTGTATCGTGGTATTCTGCCGCTTCATTACTCAGGTAATTTCAATTTGTTACTTTGTAATATTTTAATATTCAACTTTCTTAAACTATTTTTATGAACTTGCAGAGGGTCCTCTCACTGACTGGCTGAAGGATGTTGATGTCCGTGTGCAGTATGGTATCAATTTTGGCAAAGGTCATGGGTTCATTCAGGCTGGTGATACCGTTGTTGTTGTTACTGGATGGAAACAGGGATCTGGCTTCACGAATACTCTTCGTGTCGTGTACGTAGAACCGGAATTTATTCGTAACGAAACAATTTGTACAATTGAAAGCGATTCCGACTCTTATGAAGACATCACTGTTTGACCAGATCCTTGCCCCAAAATATCCCCATTTCATGTGTGTTGTTTATACATTCAATAAGTTTTTTTATCATTTGATTCGAGACTACAGACGATTATGAGCTGTCGATGATAGTTATTTTCCACGTATTTTCATCATTTATCTTTTAGTTGGATAATTCAAACAGATTATCTTATATGATAGTGTACATCAGTATCAGTATCAGTTATTTGTCTTCAATGATTGGTCATAAAAAAAAAATATGAGAAATAAGCATTATTCATCAAAATGTGACTATTTTGTTACTAAATGGTCAAATCGCTTGCTATAATTCTTAGTTAATGTCAAAAGACTGAAGTTCGATACAGAAGTAGCTGACGCAGTTCTAAATCTTCAGCAAGAAATGACACCACCGAAGTATCCAGATACCTGAAATCCTTGGCCAGTATATTTTCAAATTGCATCATATTTATTTAAAATCTATGTTTCCTATTTCCATTCCGATGTCTTTGTCCTTTAGATAAAAATTCCACGCTTATCTATCTTGCGCTTCTAATTTCAGCTACTATTTTTTCTTTTGTTTTTACGGTTTACAGGAATGTGGACTAAGCATTTGATGGCCTCAGTGCTGGTCGCGAGGTATGCTGCAGCTGCCACGATAGACTTCGAAGCCTGGATCCATCTGCTTAGAGAAGTTTGTTACCACAATAGCGTGTATTTTATGTCCACATGATAAGTGTAAAAACGGATTCGTCGCTCGGAATATATCTGCTGCTGCTGCTGCTGCTGCTGCTGCTGCTATTACTACCACTAATACTTTTATTACTACTGATGTTTATTTCCTGTATGCTAGATTCGGTAGTAAGTTGGTACTGTTGTGGAAACTATAAAAGTAACACGCGCCTAGATTATGATCGTAATTAAACTATGAACATAGAACTCATATATTATAATAATTATAGTTTATGAATAAATTATTACATTGAATCTAAGGACATGAAATGAAATCAAACTATCGCGTGTTTTCTTTTAAGAAAATAGTAAATTTAAACTTGCTTTATCTTATTTATCAATGTGCTACTGAGCAAAGAAATTCCCGTTTCCCATAGTACTGTTAAATTTAGTTATCCACTTTTTACTTCATTTTATTTTATTAAAAACTCACATTAAGAAATTCAAGAACGGTTTAATATACAGTTTTTTTTTTCTTTTTCTTTTTTGCAACAGAGTATGTGACTAGTTAAAAAAGAGACTTCTTCACCAAGACTCTTCATAGTCTTCAGATTTATTGGAAATATTTCCTGGTGAGGCATAAACGATTCTTATACAGTTAGTAAAGCCTGCACCTTGACGCCATCCGCTGACTATAACAACTGCGTTTCCAACTTGAACAAATTTCTGACGACGTAATTGATTCATTGCATGTTGTATTCTTGAATCCATATCTCTACTCCAATCTGGATAAGGTGGATCTACGAAATAATCATTAGTCATAAGTCATGAGTCAAGTAAACGGCAATTGTGTAAATCGGAATGAGAATTGCAAGGAAATAAAATTCACAGAAAAACTCACTTCTGTAATGAATCGGATGTATTCCAAAATAGACTTGCAACCAACGAGCCACAATGCCGTACCTAGTAACAGCTACAATAGGACAACGTGGACGATAAATTGACAACATCATTGCAGAACGTCCAGTTGTTGTTGTAACTATTATTGCAGCTGCATTACACTTCATTGATGTTTCGACAGCAGAAACAGCGATAGAATGAGTCGGATCGAGGGGTATTAATGCCTTTTAAAAAAATTACAAGAGTAATCAACAGAATTAAAAGAATTCGTATTTATCTTATAGAGAAAATTATAGATAGAATCGGAGAACAAGCTGCAACTGTTTGTATAATTTTGAAGAGTCTAACTTTGTAACTGAGTTCTTCAAAGCTCTGTCTCTGCCAGCGAGCACACTCCGCTTCTCTACAAGCAATATCAATGTTCTTAACAACCTTCACAGTATCCTCAACACTCAAGGCTCCGGTTGCCAAAAATATAGAATCAACACCGTCAAGAACTGCACGAGAAATGTCATTCATGTCTAAGTGCGATGGCTCCAATCCTTTTATCCGAACAGCTATGATAACTGGCTTGCCGACCTAAAATTTTGTTGATTTTTTATGTGATAAAATATGATAGTTCATGTAAACAGATACGTAATGAGGAAAGAAAAATTATGTTATAGTTCTAATCGCAATTATTCAGTAGCAAAATCTCATCTCACCCTATTACATTTTGAAATTATACATTTTTGTGCCAAAAATACTTTCTCAGGTCCGATATCAACCTCGATACCAGCTCTGTCAATCACAATTCCATCTGCTACCTTTAGGATATCATCAAACGCCTCTAGACCTTGATTAGAAGAAATCTTAGCCAGCACACAAATTGGTCGGGTCCCTAACACAGCAAAAACATTGCATTGATTATTGAAGTAGATTTTGCGAATACATGATATTATTTTCAAGGATTTCATTAATCATTATTACCAGCTTGTTTTACTCTGTCTTTAGCAGCGCATACCATTCGCCCATCTCTTACATGCGAGACTATCAAAATATCACATTCAAAGTCCAGGGCTAAGCCTATGTCAGTGTCATCTTGCTGAGATATTTGCGGTAACAGAGGAACTCCATCAGATAATTGTACTATCTTCTCATTTTTTACAATACCACCTTTTACTACTTTGCATGTCACAGAGCACTCCGCTGCGGTATAACAATGTTTATAAAGTGATTAATGACTCGTTACCAAATCTTCAATTATCATTTATTTCATTTAAAAGATTACAAACCCACGCAACTTGCTTGTAGAATAACTGCACCACGATCGATATAAATTTTGTCACCAATCTGACAGACGTGAGGAAGATCTGGATAAGACACCCAAAAGCATTTGTTGCAACCAGCACGTTTCATACTGTCCGTTATCATCAATTTTACTGAACTCCCTTCACTCAATTCTGCATAGCCCTGTAGTAATTGTTAATTATTTAATTAGAACCCGCATATTTCTGTAGAATTTTGTATTGAAGTTAACAGACTAAATTTACCATAGAATTTTCTGCGCCGTTGAAAATGCCTACGCGAATTTCAGGACCACGTAAATCCATGGCGACTCCTAATGGAAAAACTTCGCCCCTGCAGCGATGAATTCTATTACCAGCTTCTCTTATTGATTGTATGGTTACAGCATGCCATTTTTGTTCCTTGTGGGACATGTTTATTCTTACCATGTCAGCACCAGCCAAAACTATGTCAGTTATTCCCATTGGATGGGAGTTTGTCTCGCCTGACGTAAGGCGTGCAGATTTAACACAAAACCACGAGTTTGAATTGCACAAATAACAGCGGTGACTGTGGATTTATCGTGAAACTTTACCTAACGTTACCATTATCCCTGTCAGTCTAGCTATCTTTGGATCACTGTTTATGTTCAAATTCATTTCATGGTCTATTCGAGTTTTTTGATAAGCTGCACCGAGTTGATTGTCGGGAATTAATTGATCTTCCAGTCGCATCATCTACGTGTTTAGAATTTATTAGTAAAATAATGGATATCCTGGACATACTTAGCAGATAATTATTTGGGATTGAGTTAGAATTAATAAAAGTAAGAAAATTTTTTCAACATCTTATAGCACCAGGATATTAATTATAATTTAGATTTACCCATGGCATGCGCTTGCAAAGACTCTTCGGTTTGAGGGCTGAGTTTTTATCCGTTGAACACATTCTGAGAAGTTCTTTTTAATACAGATTTTCGTTTTTGTATTACTTTGCCAAAAAACCAAAAGAATTATCAGAACAGAAAGTAAATCCGAAAATTTTAGATTCAATATCACTGTGTAGAATTTTTTTTTTGTGTGCATCAAATTAATTATTATTCATGACTCCATTGTTCTATTTAATTGACATGACCAGACGAGACTGACTCTGAGTATACTTTGGATTTGATTAAAATTCAAAAACGAAAACCCTTTGTTTTCAATACATAATTTTTGTATTTATATGAAACCTGAAATTATTACTATGTTATTTTATAGAGTAAGTATTCGAAGGAAGATGTTAACACCGGTGGATACCATAGTTTAGATTTAAAATATTTCATTATATTTAAGTATGATACAAAAGCACTGATCTACCCATTAGAATCCAGCATACAAAAATACTGTGAAATAATCTTTTGATATTTGAATTTTTTAAATTAGTATAATATAATAAACAATATAGGACGATCGAAAAAAAACTTAATACAGACATAGAAATGCACTAATTATATCGAACTAAAGTTAAATTCTATTTATTAACTTATCAAGTTCGACAAATCTTGACGATTAAAATTAAATAAAAATTTTAACGAGCTTAGTCTGAATCTGAATCAGATATAAAAGCAGCTTTCTTTCCAGCGGACTGACTTCTTGAAAGATGAGTTGTTATGGAAGACTGCTTCATGGACTGCGTGCGCTGAAACATATACATACTTATTGTTTGAACATCGAATATTCAAAATCTAATAATTTAAATTCATTTTAATTCCAAGTTCAAAATATTTGGAGTCTATATAGAGAAACGTGTGCATGTAATTCTTGAAAATAAGTTCATACATGTTTCCTAATAGATAAAATTGCAAGTAATGAAACTTACAGTACTCGGCGCTGGCTGTTTTACTGCCCTTGCTGTTCTTGCTGGCGTAATATCAGCTACAGTCTTACTGGTAGATGTGCTTGCAGTAGCTTTTGCCCTGCCTCTACCTTGAGCACTGCCTCTAGCACCCCTTGCTCGTCTACCTCTTCCTCGGCCCCTTACAGGACTTTCTTCATTACTTTTGTCTTGATCGTCGCTTATATTCAATTCTTCGTTGTCTGAATTTACAGTTACATCGCGAACCCCGCGGGATGCAGCGTTCAGGAAACTGCGTGCCTGTTTGTTGATTAAATGTCATTGATTTACAAAGAGTCATTAAATTACGAGATATGAATCTCATCCCTAATAACTAAGTAATTAGGTATCAAAAATTGGTTTTCAACAAACAAAGAGATACCTGATCTTCTTCGTTCTCTTCTGTTTCTTGTCTTTCGGTGTGGAATTCCTCAACTGTTTTCATTATGTCTTCTGGATCTGTCAACTCTTTACTAATAATGTAATCGAGAGCAATCTTCATTTGATGTCTGTAATAAAAAAAATAGTCACGTATTTTTATACCTTGGAAAAAAGTAACCTGATACAAACTGGACCTTTTTGTTTCATTTATTCAATATTTAATAGAAATTTGAACACATTGACGTGAAAGATTAATATAAACATGATTAATCCAGGAAATGCCCACAGTTTCACAAATGCAATGAGTCACAAGGAATAATTTTATTTCTCAACTTACTCAATCATATCTTCGAAAGCATTTTTGTTTCCTTTATCTACGAATTGCGACAAAGCTTCGTTAAGCCCAGTTACAGACAGGACAGTTAATTTGTTTTTATTTTTTTCCAATGAAAAGTATTTTTTTATACCCCCTTGAACAGTTTTGTTCCATTCGGGTTCATCCTGCAAGAGATCAAAAAATCCAAACATAAATTATCGTGGATTTTCTTTTACAGTTATTCTATGCGTACACAAAACAATTACAATTTACCTCATCGTATCCCAAGGCTTCTTCCATAATAGCATCGTCGTCATCTTCCAAGTCTATTAATCCTTCTTTTTTAATTGCAGAAAGTTTCTGTTTTCGCAATAGAATAACATCCCCTGGATTAGCAACTTGATCCGAGTATTTTTGATCCAATCTGAAGGAAAAAGTAAGATTTTAACTGTGCAATACAACTTCAAGGTACCTAAGTGTGTTAAAAATATCATAAATGATTAAGAAAATGTAAAATATTGCATCCTACAAAATTATTTCACCTGAATGTCTCAAACTTTTGGTCATCTTCGCTGTAAGCTATTCGAAGTCGCAATAAGGGCAGATGAGGCTGCTGCGGATCTCCTGAATTGAAAAATAACTTCAAATAATTAATACGAGTTCCATAATTCTTGCCTTTGGATGTTTACTCTATTATAAAACATCGCATCTCACCAGTTAACTGTTCAGCTGCTCGAAGCATCATTACATTTTCTATATAATCATCTATATATTTTTCAATTGACTCTGATAGTTTTTTCAACGAATTAGTTTTTATATTCTTGTTGTTGGTTAGGTTTATATTATCGAAAACAAAGGGTCTCACTGTTTTCAACTTCAATTTCTGTAGCTTAAAGCTTGTTTTGTAGACGTGTAAAATTCCGACGTGTTTCGGTACTGATTCACCTTGGCACAACGAAGTTGCGACTGGACTACCTGAAATTATATATCAAACAATTAAAAGCGAATAATGAGGGAAAAAATAACAAAACTTTATTCATCTTCTATCAACGTACCAGGCTGACAAATGCGAAAGTTTTTTTTTCCACTAGGCTCTGGATCGATTCTACATTCATGCTCGTGTCCCCATAAAACGAAGTCCAAAAAACCGGGCAAACTTTCTTCTGGTATGAACGAATTGTCTGAATGCTTTGCACGATTCTGATGAAGCACAAATATGTTGAAGCAGTCTTCTATCTCATTTGAACGCAGCATATCGACCTAAATTCAATACAATTTATTATTTTCTAGAAAGCTACAAAATTTTGAAGGAAGAAAACTATCCAACAATGTATATGTAACAAAAGTTGAAGAAAATCTCATAGTTTATTTATTAAACCTGATTTTATCTTACTTTTCCATCCCTCAGCAGCCTCGACAGTCTTTGATCTTTTATGTAGCTTAGACCATACAGCGCTAAATGGGTACAACCTTTTTTGAATAAGAGAGGTAAGACTTTGACTTCGGTCAGGTTTGTCCATTTTCCAAAATAGTTTATCAGCCCAGTAACTGATAGCAAATCCAAACTTCCTATCTGACCAGCTCCTGTTAAAATTCGAGTTACAAAAATCATCAAATTCATCAAATTTTATTACTCGGTTTTAAATATCAAAGCAAAATCAGTTTTCTCATTGAATATTACACCGAAATCAGTTGCATATTTGTTCATATTTTATTATCGTTATTATATCACATTATTAATTAATGAATACATTTGAACTCACCACTTGGATCGTCATGATTACCATGAATAGAAAATACAGGTATTTCAACATTTAAATTAGGATCTTCAAAGTTAACTGACTTGTTTGAGCAGTGTTTAAAAACGATCTTAGGATCGGTTAAAAATTGGAATTTGTTGGGTCTGAAAAAGGGTTCATATTTTATTTGCAAATTCTAGAACTTTGCTCACAACAATGGAGAGAACAGTCTCAAAAAAAAAAAAAAAGAAATAGAATACCTTGTGCCTAGGCAGTATTTTCGCAGGAGATTAATACACTTCATCACAGTAGATTGGGACGGTTTATTATCATGAAATAAGTCGCCCCCAAGAAGTATGAAGTCTACACTATGCTGTTTTCCATATTTTAATATTTCTTCAAAAGTCGTGAAACTGTCGTCTCCTAAAAAGCGAGGAAACAATCACAATTCGAGATCGTTGATACACCCGATTTTGAAAATATATATAATAGGCGTAATAAATTGAGGAAGTTTTTGCGTACAGTAAATTAGACTTCAACAAATTTTCAAGATGCGAGATAATAAAATCATGTTCAAACCTCTACTGGATTTTTCCTCATAACCAAGATGACAGTCAGTCGCAATTAGGATTTTAAATGAATCTTCTTCGGGTCTAAGATCCAGTTGATTCTCATCATCAGACATTTTTTAAATGTTTGAAATTTTTCCTTTATTTACATATATATCGTGACTGCAGATAATTATTGAATGAATAAAATTGGGATGGAGATGTGATTGTGAACACTACAGAAATGACACCTGTTGCGCGGGAATCGAGTGAACATATCGAAGTATTAGATTTAAATGAATCAGTCGAGTAATCGACGTATAATATCTCGATAGTTAGTTCAATGAAAACCTCGCCAGGGGTAATGTTCGTTTTTTGTTTTGTTTTCTTTTTTTTATCGCGTAAAGACACGTCGGTGGCGTCATCTGGTAAACTTATACGATAATTGCTCTGCTGCTGCTAGGAGGTTCGCTGCTCCGCTCGCCATATTTGTTGTTGTCGTTGATGGGGGTAGGCGAGAAAATTTAGTCTGTTTGGTATCGGGAGACCAGTGATTAAATATCGTATAAATCTTGACCGCGTTAGTGTGTTAACAAATATCGTATAGAATCGTTGAATAAATCTAACCAAAAATGTGTCTTAAAATAAATAAATAAACAGTAGCTCAGCTGCTGTCTTGTCTCTTTATTATAAAAAGAGTGGAGCGCGCACGCGTGCGTGTGTGTGTATGTATATGTGTTCGGTTGCGTGCGTGCCTCGTCGTATGTGTGTATCTCTGTGTTCAGCGGGTGTGTAGTGAATTTGTGACACCGTGACTTGTTGGGGGTGAGAGGTAAGAAAGGGTTGTTTAATTAGTAACTTAATCAAGGGAAAACTGAATGAGTTATGATGAAGTCAGAACCCGGGACAAAATTTCGTTTATTACATTAATGAGGTTATCAAAGATTCCGATAAAGATCCGACTAAACTCGGGTTAAATAAAAGACGATCGGTTGGATCCTCGGGGTATTTATTTTTCCGATAAAAAAATTCTTTTATTTAGAAATATTTTTCTTCCCATACGTGTCTGGTTTGATACATCGCGATTAAACGAGGATTTTCATCGACTAATATCACCTCGAATATTCACCCTCCATTCAAGAGCCTCCCGCAGTTTCGTGTTTTGTGCTTCTCGCCAGGCTCTACCTTCCATTTTGATAACAGTTTTATATTTATACACATGAACACGAAATATTTTTTTTTTCGCATTTTTCCAAATATCATAACTCCTTTGATTCACCAGTATTAACGTCGCTAGATCATATCGAGAGAAAAAATATTTATCGTACAAATAACATGACAGAAATATCCTCTCTATTCGGCAAACTTATGGAGATGAGAGTAAAAATCAATGCATACTTTATGCAGAGATTTTGACGGATGACGTTTTATCAGCTGTTCATTCTTTGTACGGTATATATACAAACAAAGGAAGACCTACCTCATCTGATACATCATTTCATTTTATTCTTACCAGAATTAAATAGGTCTACATGTTTATTCAACTATTCTTTTAATAATCGTCGCTCGAGACTCGATAGCAACAATATACATATACGCTGTTCCCGGAGCCTTTGTCTTACTCGGAGGACATTTAATTCGAATAATAGAGTAACGAAATATGTCGAATGCAGAATACTAACAATAGAGAGTTTCTTCAGTTTTCATTATTCGTTTAAAGTGGTTTAAATTAATGACAATTGGTGAACTATTTTTAAAAATTATTTATTTAAATTAATTATTCCATTTTTTTCTTTTTTTTGTACAATTGAATTTTTTCTGAAAAAAAAAGTGTATTATTAATAGTTCAATGAAAATATTATGAACGTTGTCTATTGACAAAGAACGCGTTAATGTTTGTGTTATTAGTCAGCATGATACTAGCTAGCTTTGAAACAAGACAAAGGAAGGATATGCTCAATGTTTTGAAAAAATATTCAGTTTATTTTAATTCAATGTCGACACAGAAGCTCGATATTATACCGAATAATAATAAAACTACTTTCAATTATTTAAATAGCTAATTCAGCAATTTCATTACGCTGTGTAAGATACTTACGTGTTTAAAATATTTTAAAAATATGGCCTAGATTTCGAAATTCTTTATCACATATTCCAATCAGAAATGAAAATATATTTTAAATAGTAATAAATTTGCTGAAGTATTTCTATAAATTAATTTATTTATAATTTTCTTTATTATTTATTTATTTCTTTTTTTTCATTTTGTTTTATTAAATCGTTAATTTAAAATCGATTTATTTATTTATTTTATTTTTTTTTTTGTACATATGACTTACAGTTGTAGTATTAAAAATAATTTTAGGAAAGAAATTTGGACGAAATGAAATGACTTTAAACTCAGAAATGTTGTTTAAAAATGAGCCTGATAAAAAAATCTATAAATAAAAATCTACCGTCAATTCTTCCTAATCAAAAAATTACATTATTTCGCATTTTTCCTGAAATAATCTACATACTATCAAAGATCGATGAATTATTGAATGATAAAAATAAAAATCCTGGACCCACAAATCGCCAATCCTATATACAATATAAAACAATAAAATCCGAATTCTGTTTTAATTTCTCTCGTAGCAAAGAAGACGGGCGACCAAAACCACTTCCGAGATGCGTAAGCTAAATTGATAATCATCAAATCTCAAAGGTGGGCGCAGTGGAGACGACGAAACTGGCGTCGATCGCGTTATTAGTTAAGGAGGTGCGGGGGGGTTTCATTTTTGACGGGTAAATCGCGTGGCTTAAAGAATAATCATCGCAAAACCAGAGGGGGGGATCTTCGATAATCATAAAGTCTTGCGCTCAGTTCGCTTGACAATTAAAACTGGCGGGCAACCTGGCTCGATCCCCCGTTGTGGTGGGTGGTAGTGGCGGAGGTGCTGGAGCTGGCGGTGGTGGAGGAGGAGGAGGAGGAGGAGGCGGCGGAGGCGGCGGCGGGGGTGGTGGAGGTGGCGGTGGCGGCGGGGGTGGCGGAGCCGGGGGTGAAGATGGAGGACCGGGAGGGCCGATTCTCGATTGGGAAGAAACGGACCGTTTTTCTTTCGAAGATTCGGACCGTTTCGAAGAGGATTCACTTTGCAGTTGGAGTAGTGAGCCCGAGTCACTTTGTAACAATTGGAGAGGATGGCGAAGACCAACGGTTGGATTTGGAAATTCGAAAAAATCATCGGACGGTGAGTGATTTTTCAACAAATTATCAGACCATACTGATACATTATTTTCTTTTCATTATTCTCGTCTGTTATATGTCCAAGGGCAGATAAAATAACAACAATGAAAGAAATTAAAAATAAAACACTGACTGCTTAACTCTTTCGCGAATTTAATCCACAGAAAACGATAATTATTTTTATCAAATTTCTTGATTATGATAAGGAAAATAGAATTTAATTATCAATCGACGATATTTTACACTCACGTGATAAAAACTCTTTTTTAATATTTCATCACGAAACTCTAACACACCTGCATGTCGCGATCTTATTCCTCACTATAAAATAATTGTATGGACGCGAACCTCGATATTAACTGGGTCATCATATCTCGAAAAGTACCGACAAGGTTCTTAAAGAAAAAAAATATATATATAATATATAATATATATATTTTTTTTTTACGATCGCTGCAGCAGTTACCAGTTTCAAATTATAAATATATACGAAAACACATTAGTAGTGAGAGAGAGACGGATTTCTATATTATACATATTTTTTTTTTCTGAACATTTATCAAAAGCTGAAAGTAGATTATTTTCTCCCTTCACCCTTGACAAGATATTCTTAAAAGAGTTAATCGAACCGCAAGAAGAAAAAAAGAGAAAATGGAAGAAAAAAAACTTGATAGGGCGAAGTTTAAATCGAGTGTATTTTATACGCGCACAATCGCGAGGCAATAAAACGTGCTTGAACTAACTCGATTACCGCCGAGCTCTCTGTGAAAGGGTTCACAGTATCTTTTTCCATTATCATTGTCGTTTCATCCAACGAATCTTCTCACTCTGCTATATGTATATATATATATATACATTTATAGTATACGTAGGTGTCTTATAGGACTGACTGGCGCTATCTCGTAATCAGATTCTCGAGCAGCTGACAGAGATATGTAAAAATATACACGTTACCATCTATCACATCCTACGTATGGTACATACATATGTACATACATCAATCATTGGTGATCTTATTTCTTCATTATTTCAAAGATCGTACGTCGGTCAAATAGAAAAGATTTTTAGATTTATTAAGAAAAATTGAAGCAAAAAAAAAAAAAAAAAAAATAGATAAGAAGTTTATATGAAAGATTTTTATTCTTTCTTCTCGAAAATTTCCCCATTTCTTTATTTCTTTCTCCCTTCGTAATATGGGTTCCTTTCCGTACGCTTCTTCTACTTTCGTCGCGTGCAGCAGTATACTATTCCGAATAACGTAAAGACTTGGATAACTGGGTCCGTGGAAGCGTGACTAGACTAGAGGCATCTGGGTTTCAATTAGACTAATGCACCGTAAACGGACGTACGGAGAGACGCAGGCGACAGATTTTAATTACTTGATAGCCAGCCCGACGCCGTTCTCTGCACCGTTTAGCTTCCTGCTCGTAGGTATAACGTACATCGTTTACACTCGGAAGTGACGTGGCCACATCACCGTGACAGCAACTCTTTTATAATATACTAAATTTCACGATGATTTTAATCGAAAAAAAAGATGGTAAAGAATTTTCTTTTTTGAAAATTAACTCGCTGAACTAATCCTCGCCATTCGTAAGTTACAGCATAACGAATAAACTGGTTAAGTCGCCCTATAAGCAAGTATCCGCTTTTCGCTAGAGCGACTCCTTTGTTTCAGTTTGACGTATATGTAGGCACGTTGGCATATGTACGCGGGTTGTTATGTGATCCTAGTCTCTGCCCCTAGACAGCAGCGTATACGAATGTTTGTATTATTACATCTAAATTGTGTCTCGGTACGTAATTTCAATTTTATCACGTAATTCAGAAATTATTAAATTAGGTAACTCAATATTTTCACCTGTAAAATCAAATAATATATTCATACATATTGTCTAATTTTACTTATCTTTTCTCTTTTTCCCACGAATGAATTTTTTATAACAGAAATAATGATTGTTTATACAGAGTCTCGCGGTTTCGAACTAATTACTAAATCTTAATCTAGTTCAACGAGGAATATTGAATTCGGATGAAAATTTGTAGAATCGCAGTGTACATACAGAAATCATTTCAATAAATACTATATTTGTTTTTTGTTTGCCCTGTACACATATATTATCGAGAATTTTAAAAGTCAATATGTGTGTACCGTAAATGACTTACAAATGCTATATATAAGACTCTATTTATTCATTCGTAAATTTTCTTTTATATTATTAAGAAAAAAATAAAATAATTAAATAAACCACATACGTATACAGACGCAAAAACATGCAAGATTCAATTCTTCATTTTTTAAACGTCAACCTGCCCGGTTTTTTTCTTTTTTTTTTTTCAACCGATTCTTATCCACGTCGCGTCTTTCTGTCTCTCTCTCTCTTTTTCTTTCTCTTTCTTTTTCTATTTTTCTCTTTCGCTCTACCCATAATATGCGCATGGGTATTTATTTATACGTTTAGTGTATGTACACGTACAAACGCATATATAATTTGTGTGTTTCGTTAGTTCGTATACATGTATATCTATATGTATACGTCAGGCCACGGCTGCAACCGTTGCAAGAGACCAGCGACCGGCGTTGATGGTTGTAACGAAAAGTTAGGGAGGGGGATAACCGGGACAAAGGGCGGCCGCTGACTTCGGTCGATGCGACTCGTTGCGCCTGGGCTGTCGTCGGCCTGGCCCGTAGAAATATTCTACGATATTATTTTCATACGTGTAATTTCAAACTTTATATAACGTTTATCTAAAATCTATTTCTGTTATTTTCTTACCACTTTTTTAACCCCGGAATCAATCATCTCCTTTTAAAAAACTCCCACGGAGCATCGATTGAAAAAAATCTATATATTCTATTCTCTTTATTTCTAATGAAACTTTTCACATTGTGTAAAATCGTAGATCTAACCGTGTAGAAAAATATCGAAATTCTTCGTCAATCGAGAATCTTGAATTAAAATGTAATTTATCATCTTTCTGACGTGACTTCAGATGCTAGAGAAAATGAAATGAGTCACCTTAATTTACTCTTCAGTCATCGCATATACCTGGTTAAATACCGCGAACTACTCGATCTCTGTTTCTCATGTTTAATACTCCGGTTATTCAGTCGTGACTCGTTATTTACTCGCTCATCGATCCTTCTTCTTGCATTGCATTGCTTCTTCGGCTTACCAAGGACAAGGCACAAAGGACTCATCGAGATTTCTGCAGTCCACGTACTTGACTCTGACTTTTAGCATTAATCAATAAACAAATACAAAAGAAAAAGAACAAAAAATAAAAAAAAAATAGAATAGTGAATCATCTTATTCGATTATTAAAAATGATCTATCTACCGTAGTAATGTTTTCCGCGAAGATTGTTACGCATGGCTACCACTATACTTACTGCTACTCTCAATCGTCAAAGCACGTTCTTGCCCCTGCACGTTGAGCCTCCCTCGTATTATTCATTATACTACATATATACCCTATAATATCAAATCTCTTGCTCTGTAGCATCGTAGATAATCGAACATTGATTTCGCCGTCAAAAACAGTGACCATCAGATAATGATCAGAGACTATTTTTAGACCCTCGTTACAGAACGTATATATATAGAGAGATTATTACAAAGAAATCTATCCCTCGTCAGACTTTCGTCTGTTATAATGTCTCTTGTCAATTTATAATTAGAAATGTAATAGCATCGTACAACTTAGGCAATATATTACATGTGAAAATATTCCACCAACCATTCATTTCTGAATTTAATAATTATCTGATATCATGATATTCATATACATGAAATAATTTTTTTTTTTTTCTTTTTAGCCTTATTGTTTTTTATTTTTTGGTTCATTGGCTCTTATCTTTTCAATTCACCTCCACATCTGACGCGATGTTGTTGTTGTTGTTGTTGTTGTTGTTTCTTTTCTCGGGCGAAGAAGCAATGCCCGAGGTTAATCGTCGGATGGACAACGACCCTACCTTTCTACACACGGCAAACCGATGCGATGCATCCTCCCGTGGTAACGATATACGTATCGCGCAAGCCCGTAGGCTTCCACTTCTCCTTGCCCTGCCTTCGTTCGCCCCACCGTATCTGTTTCTACTTTCCAGTAGTCCTTAGTGGTTCAGGGTCGGCCGTCGCTCTTTCCTGCAGCAGCAACAGCAGCAGCAGCGAGACTCACAACAAAGGCGACAGACTTACTGCCTCTGCCAGACTGTTCAGAGTCGGAACTATCGACACACGTACATACATACATACCTACTGATATATGCGAGGATGTATTCCTGTCGCTTGCGGTTTACCGCGAGACTTATGCTGCACATTTTCCGATAATTATATACGTATACTCGTATACGTAGTTAAACCTTGTTTCTTTCTTCCTGTATTCCGTATAGATCCTTCTGCTCGTTTCTTTTCTTTTTTCTTTTATTTATTTTTCTGTTTTTCTTTCTTTTTTTTTGTTTTATTATCTTTTTTTTAGGCACAGTAACTCTTTCAGCCAAAGAACTGACGTTAAATTATTCTTACAGCGGTACTTATTCAGATTATTTATGTACCGTTTTTATTTGGATTTTTTTTTTTTTTTTTTTTTTGGGTGGTTTTTTTTTCGCACAGTCACTATCACGCGCATTTCTCTTGTGGCACAAAGAGGTTAGTGTTGTTTTATTAACGTCTTACTTACTTCAACGGGCAGCCCGCATCTCCCGGTTCAATAAATTATTACTTTTAGCTTATTCAAAACATTACTATATACATCACTCGCAGATGGATTTCACAGAGCTTACAATAATTTATATCATACGAAGAAGGTAGACATGTTATATGATTCATTATCTAAGTAGTTATCAAAAATCTTGAAAACATAAAAAAATAAATAAAAAAAGATTATTACGCAGTTTCAATTTCTCAGGTTTTTATTTCTCTGAAAAAATACAATAAAGGAATACATTTATTTTTTACCTACTACATGAATCCGACATGTGTCCTAAATCTCACACCTTATTGAGCGAATTGAAATCGGAAAAATTTAAGTCGGAATCAATCGATTTAGAAGCTTATACCATCGACGGGCTCTCTTTTGCTCGACGGAGTGAGCTAATCGGTATAGGCAGCTTCAGGCAGCTTACTTGTGGCTCGACTCTTTTTCCGTTAGAATGAATTTGACCTGACGTAAGACTTTATCCATAAAGATTTTTTTTCATCTTGTTTTTTTTTTTTTTTTTCTGTTTCTTAATATATCTCTTTACTCAGTAAATGCATACATACTTACGAGTGAAATTTTTGACACAATATTTTAATAAATATAAAGGTTTTTTTTTTTTATTTTTATTTAGTTTATTTTTTTTTTTCCAAATCTATATTATACAGAAATATTAGATTTGTACAGAATTTGAAAATAATTTCTAGTCTTATATGACACAACCCATTATTCAGTCGCCTATTGACCTAGGCGCGCTTTCTATAATGACGGACAGAAACTATATTTCCGCTGACGTGTATTCTTCGCGTAAATAGTTCTATGAAGTGTCAGTATAAGGTACTTAGTTAATTACTATACAACGGGGGCTCAAACTTCTCGCAGTAGTATGACGTTGGTTACGGTCAGACCGATGAAATGAATGAATGGATGAAGTATAAATTTACGTAAAATGTGACAAATCTCTAAATTCTTGTGATTGAAATGCATAATAATAAAAAATATAAAAATGAATCAAGATAATTTTCTTTCAATTTTAAATCCGTGTTTCATTATTGGAAAAGTCAAAATTTGATTAAAGAAAACCAACTATACATATATATATCTAATAATTGAAGAATAATTCCTATAATTTCTATAAATGAAAGGAAAACAAAATGAAAATGAAATGAAAAAATAGAAAACTTAAGTCAAGATATATCTCAGGGTACGAGCTCAATTCGAGATACGGGCGGGTCTTCAATTGAGACGCATCCTTCTCTCTCGCACTTTATGTGTACGGGAGGAGGACAGCCCTGCCTGAGTTACCATGGCAACCGTATCGAACCAATGCCCGGTGCCACGCGATATGTTAAACGATCCACAGTTAGGGAATTTTATCCGGGGCCATTAACGAGGAACTGGGCTGGGCTAGGCAGACAATTCTACGGTAATGATTACGAGGGGTAGACCAAAATATAAATTAGGGTTTTGGATTCGGGGATAAACACTCAGTTTTCCCTCTTATTTCTTATATATATATAGGTGCCTTATTTCTATTTTTATCATCAAATTTTTTCGCCATAAATTATATAGAATATAAACCGAAACCAAAATTCGTTGAGATAAATTTGTACTAATTTACTTCATTCACCGTAATCGTATAGAAACCGCGAAAGTATATAATATAGGTGTACGTAATTATACTTAGTACGTAGTTTGGGTCGACGAACGCAGAACGGCTATAAACTACTAGAGATGAACGACTAGATACGAGAGAGAGAGACAAAGAGTAACAACAAAGGGTCGAGAACGGGAGTGAAAAAGGTTCGGAGGTCGTCGGCCGGATAGCTACGAGGATCTGAGACCCAGGAGGATTTGTTTACTCTCGAGTTTTCGCAGCTATAGAAAGCCGATAGTCGATTTCCAATTTCTACGACAAACACGAAAGTGTTTGACCCCTTTTATTCATCTCGTTTACATATACCTTGCAAACAAAATTGAAAATTCATTGAAATTTAGTTTCTATAAATAATCGAGTAAATTATAAGCGTATAGTTTTCACTTTCTAATACCTATACAACTTCATTTACTTTTACTAATTCAGCCACACTTCGTGAGCGTTAATTCTACATCGTGTATTATCGTCAAGCTCCTAGATAGATTAAGAAAATAAGATAACGATGTCTGGGACAGATGATCGGACAGGAAACAGTCGTTATTTCCATAGACAACGATCAGTTTCACTTTGGAAAGGATTCTTCAGTTTCTCCTACCGCTTTACCATTAACTTGTACCGTGTTATTATAGGCGTTATAATATTATATACTTTCAAATTTATTCGCTCGACAAAATAATCAGAGCTCGAGTATAACCGGAGATAAAGATAATTGATATCATTGCTTCTTGTACAAGTAGCCGAATTATATTATGTACTCTCGATCTCTCAAGGGCCCGGAATTAATTCATCCGACTTATCTTACATCGATTTTTCTTTCTTTTTTTTTTCGATTAACGCGAATGAATTCTCTGCCCTATTATCGGATATCATTTTATCCTATTATCTTCGTCTTCTTTTTTTCAATCGTACAGTTTTTATTGTTCACTAAATTTCAGAGGGACAGACGGTACCGACGTTGTGCGAGTTATCGGCAAGATGCGTCGCTTCGCATATTCCCTTCGAACTGGTCGAGCACGTGTATCCGCCGGTACCCGAACAGCTTCAACTCAGGATAGCGTTTTGGAGTTTTCCCGACAACGAAGAGGATATCCGCCTCTATTCGTGTCTCGCAAATGGAAGCGCCGACGAGTTTCAACGTGGAGACTATCTCTTCCGTACCAGGAGCGTCAAGGAGCCACTTCAAATTGGTGAGTGATAATCTTCAGCCTTTTGTTATCCTTTTCGAATAGTTTTTTATTATTATTTTTTAAATTTTCTTATTCATTTTTCTTTCTTCATTAAACGAGGCCTTCCTTTTGTCTTCGGTCATTCGATAAAGAGGCTCCAGAGATGCAAATAGTTTTTAGTTTATTTAAAAAAAAACAGTGATTTTTTTTTTCAAAATTGTTTAATTTTATGAATTTTTCTGATTGCAATTGAATATGCCGAGTTTTTATTTGCAATTTGTTATTTACGGATTCTATGTGAGTCTCTCGAGTTTAAGATTCTCTATTTGTAAGTTTGTATGTATTTAGCTTTTTTCGCTGGAATAAACTAAATAGTAATAAAAATTTATTTTCGTGGGTAGAAGAAAGCGCTTCTGCAGCTGCAGGCTATTGCAGCTTAGTTGCGGATTGGATCACGTAACTGTTTTACTACTTACCGCTCTCAATGCCCATAAAAAAAGCCATCTTGTAGTTTCGTGATTCACAAACTCTGTAAAGACTTTTCATTGCCGAGGGCTCTTCGTGGCTTTTGGTAGTATATTGATGTGACTCAACGTAACTTGATTCAATTGAGTTATCTTAACACATCGATGTTTTCCAATTTATCGTCAACATTATTTTATACTTAAAATTTTTCTCTCCTGTAATCTATCCCATTTTTCATCGTTTTTTTTCAATATCTGAAAATTTAATTTTCAGTAATCGACTTGAAATTTTTGATCACCAATATTTTTTGTATTTTTGTTTTTTTTTTTTACAATATTTTTTAAGTCACATACAGTTTAGTAGTTTATAAAAAAATAGTGTTATTCCGAGTATTTTTTCGTTATTTAATTGAAAGAAAATAATAATTTAACAAATCAAATTAATTACTTATCCGATTTTAATCAAAAATAATATTGATTTTAAAAAATTTTTTACACACCTTTTTTTGAGGGCTAAAGCATAAGAAAAAGAAACAGAAAAAAATAAAAACAATAATATTCTAAAAGTTCCGAAGAATTTGATTTTAATTTATTTTTTACCTCGCAATTATATTACAAGACACGAAAATAGGTTTCCAATTATGTCCCATCGCACCCCATATCTGCGGGCAATTTGTTGATTGACCTTTGTAGAGATTCAATGGGTAACGTGACCTCTGTCATCGCCTAGCCCAGCCTTTAATTTTCCTTGCCACTGACAGATTGACACAGTAATTGATACTTGACCTCGACTATCCCAGCAGTTAGAATCGCGTTTCATTAACTTATAAACTGTTTAAAACAAACCCTCATCAATTATACTGTATACCTTTAACAATCACAACTCCTACATCAGTTAAAAAAATATTACGTCATTTCACCATCTAATACAATCTATAATCTATAAACTACCTTCTTCACATTTTCTTTATTATTTTTACAGGCTTTCATCTGAGCGCCAGCGTCAGTGCTCCTATGGGGGCAAATGTTCACAATTTACCAACTGTTATTGGCGCTCGTGCCCAGTACAATGTAGCTGTGACTTTCGATCGTCGTCGTATAACATCTTGCAATTGCACTTGCTCTTCTACAGCGTACTGGTGTTCGCATGTAGTAGCTGTTTGCCTCCACAGAATACATCTGGTAAGTTTTAAGGTGGATATGTTGTCTTATTTTAAAAGAATAGTGTATAAGAATGTTGATTTTTTATTTCTCCTTTCAGCCAACACAAGTTTGTCTGAGAGCACCGGTGAGCGAATCTCTGTCAAGACTGCATCGTGAACAATTACAGAAATTTGCTCAATATCTTATCAGCGAATTGCCGCAACAAATACTTCCGACTGCTCAGCGTCTTTTAGATGAACTTTTATCAGCACAACCAAGCGCCATAAACAGTTATTGCGGTGCACCAGATCCTACTGCCGGAGCATCTGCTCATGATCAGACATCTTGGTATTTGGATGAAAAAAC
The DNA here is from genome assembly GCA_963924015.1 of Macrophya annulata. Classification (NCBI taxonomy): domain Eukaryota; kingdom Metazoa; phylum Arthropoda; class Insecta; order Hymenoptera; family Tenthredinidae; genus Macrophya; species Macrophya annulata. The sequence continues at coordinate 5,754,643 of OZ001260.1, forward strand.
GTTACATGATAATATCAAAAAAATTCTCATCAAATTCTGTGTGCCTGCTCCTATAGTTTTTAGGTATGTAACTGCAGCATTCTATTTTGTCATTCATTTTTTATTGTTTTATTTATTTATTATTTTTTGAAATTATTAATTTTTCATATTTTACAGTGACGTAAATTATCTAAGTACTACAGCGCCTCCGGCGGCTGCTGAGTGGTCATCTTTATTGAGACCTTTACGCGGTCGTGAGCCAGAGGGGATGTGGAATTTGCTTTCAATAGTCAGAGAAATGTTTAAAAGGACAGATAGAAACGCTATTCCTCTTCTAGAAATAATAACCGAGGAGTGTATGGCTTGTGAACAAATTCTGGTGTGGTGGTTTAACACAAAAGTTGCTCTATCAAATGGGACTGGACATGGGGGCGGTAAACATGGCAATATGAACAGCAATGCTTCGCAACACGCGTGCTCATCATTATGTGATGAAATTGTTGTACTCTGGAGGCTAGCGGCGTTAAATCCTGGACTCTCTCCGTCTGAGAGGGAAATGCTTCATGGCCAGTTCACAGCATGGCATATGAAAATAATTGATAAGGTTTAATTTTTTTTCGTTGTTTTTACTAGATTAAACTGTGCGGTATTATTGTTTAGAATATACCATTATCATCGGTGTTTCTGTTTGTTGTTGTTGTAATAGATTAAATAAACTGTATAATTAATAAAGATTAAACCATTTTCAGATAACAAAGAGTCGCGGTAGCTCAGTGTCGCATAACTCACACAATAGGAATAATAGTAGCATTCAGAATTCACTGAGAACAGATCTCGAGGTATTTACAGGATTTAAACCAGCACTAGAAGCTTGTTATCTGGACTGGGAAGAATACACACTTCCTGGGATCACTTATACAGCTGGCAGTAATCCAATGTACCACTGTCCATTCACGTGTTTTAGACATGCAGGCGATGCGAGGACAGAAGTTAATCAAGTTAGTTATAAAACATGAAATAGTATTTGTCTCATTGTCAGTTTAACTTGTTAATTCATCGCCTCTTTATGATCGAACTACGTCTTTAAACCTCAACGACCTTTTGCGACATCGACAAAGTTCACTAATAAATCTTTTCGTAGAAAATCAATGGTAATAAACTCTCTACGTTGCAAGATGCAATGCAATATCATGTCCGACTAATCTTGTTGTATTATTGCAACAGATTGGTAAATTTGAACAAGCATGCTGGTAATTATCCTATATATTTCTCCCGTTCAAATTATGAGCCCCATATAAATGATCAAACAGACTGCCTATGATGACATGGCAACAAATGATTTTTTATTAAAGGTAAATTCAAGTCCTGCAGTTCTAAATTGTCAACCACCAACGTCTCATCATCATGGTCGAAGGCCGCTTAGCTTAGGACTTGTAGAATTCAGCTACATGGATAGGCGCCGGTTAAATCCAAGAGAATTTCCTGGATTATGCTCCAGGAATGCAGGTGACGGAAATAGAAGCAGCGTCAGCTCGGAGGGGTTCTGCGAGAATTATACTGACATGCCTGACACCCCCGAACCACAGGCAGTTCTTGTTAGACGTGGTTGCGCTCAGTTAAACAATTGCGGAGACACAGATTCACAGGTGAGAATTAATATATTATATCTCAATAGTGAGAAATATAAAACTACGTATATCTTGCAGATAAAATTTTCAGCTTTATCTTTATTCACAGGAGGGTGGTGGCAGCGAATCTTCATCTAGTAGTAACACCAGTCTGAACCACGCTCAAAGTTTGGATAAGCACCGCTCAAACGCGTCGTCAGAGACGCACAGTGATAGTAGTGATAGTAGTAACAGTAAAACAGTTGAAACAAATCGTAGGCCAAGTTTAGTTGAATTTTGCGAACCAGTGGCAAGTACTTCACACGCGGTTGTAGCTAAGCATAGTAATGTGAAAAGTGCGCAGGATTCAGATATCGAAAAAGATCCATCTAGAAGACCATCAAAGGACGAAAGTCTATCATCGAGCAGTGATAGTCCTTCGGGAGATGAATATAACGTTTATTATTACGACCCTAAAACACCAGTTGTTAACGGAGGACCCACCACCAACAATAAAGACTCGAAGAGTGAAACTCTACCCATAACTGCAGCCAACACTAGCACAGTGTTGGGCAATTTAAAGAAGACCGAAGATCCATGGGATATACTTTTTGCCAGAGCTGAGGGACTGCATGCGCATGGACATGCAAGAGAAGCTTGTACTCTTGGTGTTCAACTTGCTGAAGAATTATTAGCAAATCCTCCTGATCTAATGATCGAAGTACCACCTATGCCGGTCAAAGGGAAAAGGAAAAAGGTGAACCTTTTTGTTTTATGGGTAAAAGATAGTTGAACAATGTAGTAAATGAATAAGTGAATTAGAATATGATGCAAATCGAATTATTGAAATATCATTTAAAATTGGATTTTTTTCTTACATTTTTAGCAACAAATCAATCCTGCCTCGCATCAACTCACCTGCCTGGCATCAGCAACATTAGCTAAATGTGGTTTTCTATGTACAGTACTAGCTGAAAATTCTGAACATCACAACTTGGCGTTTAGAGTTGGATTGTTCGGACTTGAAATGGCCAGACCACCGGCCAGCACTAAACCTCTAGAAGTAATTAACTCCAAACGTTATTTATCGTATATTAATTTTTTTTCATATGTATTGACCAATATTCACGATGCAAAATCTATTCTATTCAATAACTGATCAATTGCTTAAAATAATAATATATATCAGTATTGCCATTCTCTAAGACTATTTAAAAAATATGATGGTATTCCTTTTCGTATATTTATTTTATTGTAAATCAGGTCAAGTTGGCTCATCAAGAAAGCGAGTTGGTAGGCCTACTGAAGAGGATACCATTGTGTCCGTCCGAATTGGCAATGGTCAGACAAAGAGCGGAGCAGTTAAGAGATGGAGTATTACGCTCCAGAGGCCATGCTTTACTACCAATTATGCTGGCCAGCTTCATCTTCGATGCACTAAACATGTCAAGTACTGTTACATTTATTTATTAGTTTCTGAAGACACAGATTTCAAAAACGTGGGTGTTTATTTTATGTCTTACTCGGAGGTAGTATATTATCATGTGTGTTACAAATATCCCTTTATAAAAAAAAAAAAAAAAAATACTACTCATAACTGATCTTCGTAAGTTTGAATCACTTTTTAAGTTCATTCAAAAATTAAACTAAATAATTAGAATATACATATGTAATCTAGTAGCAAAAGCATGTGTTATTCTTCATTTTTGTAGCACAATTTTTATTTTTCAAGAATTTGATAGTGGTGTGTTTTGTTTATTTGTTGTTTCTAAAATATTTCAGGAATCGTATCATACAAGCCATGACTTGTTATCAATAATTATGCTCTGTAGCCAACTTAGTTGTTAGAATGAAATTCAATTCATCTTTTTCAGACCTAAAAGTGTTGATATTTATCTTTTGTAAATAATTATTAAATAAGTTCGGAATGATTCGCAGGACTGAAACTGCCCACAGACGTAGACGAGAACCTTGGGTTTGACGCAGCAGTCGCAGCTCTTGGACTTAAGGCGAATGTCAGCGAGGCAGATCATCCCTTGTTGTGCGAAGGAACTCGACGACAAAGGTAAGATTCTATAATTTAAAGTTTACTTTTCAACTTACAGCTAGAAATGAACAATCTTCTAAAATCAAACTTGATTATGGTTGTTAAACATCGTGTCACTTTTCGTTTACAGAGGGGATCTGGCCATCACTCTGTTGGTACACTACAAGGATACACCGATGAAAGTAGCTCGTATAATGGACAAATTGTTGGACCGAGATGTGCATCAGTTGATCAAATCGCCAATACTTAGTAGTTATTACAGCTCAAATCCTCCCACAAAGAGTCAGGTGAATAAATTAAATATTCAAAATATTGTGATCTGTGTTTTAACAGTATAAATGTAGGTGTACTAAAATTCACAATCTCTCTTCAAGATGGCGGGTTTCCGGTGCGAGGAAGCTCGTGCTTCACCTTTAGCTGGAATAGATACAACTGCTAATGGAGATGGTACACTCGGAGCAAATAGCAGACCTCATAGCAGTACTAGTGCAGAACTTGAAGGCGGTATGAACACATTAACACTTCAACCACAGACAGCTCAGCAACAAGCACCAGCCAGGACTAAAGAAACGAGGTGAGTTGTTCACGTTGTTTTTTCATTTTCTGCAAATGTTAGTGAAGAGTAATTGTACTGAAATTCATTTAATGAGCTTCTGATTCAGCAAAATACTTTAAAATTTAATTTTACTGTTATTTTCAGATTCAAGGGAAAAAGGGCGTATCCATCGATTCCGAATCAACCTTCAGAAGCTGGGGCACACTTTATGTGTGAGCTTGCCAAAACAGTTTTAGCAAAAGCTGGTGGTAATAGTTCAACCTCATTATTTACTCAGGCTTCTACAAGCCAGAATCATCACGGACCGCACAGGGCTCTTCACATGTGTGCTTTCCAACTTGGGCTCTACGCTCTTGGTCTCCACAATTGCGTTAGTCCAAATTGGCTGAGTCGCACATACTCGAGTCACGTTTCTTGGATAACTGGTCAAGCAATGGAAATTGGCGCTCCTGCTATATGGTTTCTTATCGATAGCTGGGAGGGTCATTTAACTCCACCAGAAGCTGTAAGCATAGCAGATAAGTCTTCCAGAGGAAGTGATCCGAACATGGTTCGTGCTGCTGCTGAATTAGCTTTGTCGTGTCTACCCCACGCTCATGCCCTAAATCCGAACGAAATACAAAGGGCTATTTTGCAGGTGATATTTCACTCGAATTTTTACTCCCAAGTAATCAAATTTACAGCTATAAATGCTGAATAATTACAATAATACAGTACACAGATTCATAATGATTAAATTTCGTGTTTCAGTGTAAAGAGCAAAGCGATCTTATGCTGGAAAAGGCCTGTATTACAGTAGAAAACACTGCTAAGGGTGGTGGAGTTTATCCAGAAGTACTGTTTCAAGTAGCCAAATATTGGTATGAATTGTACCTAAGGGTAAGTTGTTGAATAGTTTTTTCCGACTACTTCCAATGACATGATAAAGCGATAGGAGATCCAATACAATACAATTTTTTCAGCATACTCCGGGTGGCGAACAGCAGGAAGAAATCCCTCACGATCCTTTACAACTGGATCCAAACGGAGCTCTTTTAGTTGAGTCTGGACCTCCTATGGATTTAGTTACTGGTCAAGTAATACCAGGACCAGCACAGGCAGTTGTGGTTACAAGCACTCAACCGCCACCACCTCAGCCTTATCCTAGTGCACATCCATCCATCACGACACCTGCTCCGCTAGGTATAATGAAATAGAAAAGTTTATTAAGATATGGTTGGGAATTTTCTGATCTTTGGAGGATCTTAAGTATGACTAAATGTGATATTTTTATGTCAAGGAGTTGGGACACCGTACACCGTTACTCCATACAGCTTTGTGCACCGTTTTCACCATCACCTTCCGGCCTTTGGTGGGCCAATGCCTCCGCACAGAGTTGCGCTGCCTCCACCACCTTCTCACATGCAAATGTTTCATCCTTTGTTTCCTCCTCATCCTGGACATCCTCAACATCCTCGTAATCCGGCTACTGCAACTCAGCAGCCCCTTGTACCTCAATACTACGCCCCGCCACCTGTGACGACTGTTAATGTTCAAGCGCCTCCGGGAACTCATCATATGTTTACAATGCAACAACCGATGCCTGTTAACGTGAGTTTAGAACGATTTATGAATTATTATTTAACTTTTATAATAAGGAGTAATAGTCGTGTCATCAAATAGTAGAATTTTCTTGATTATTGGATGGCTTATTGAAGCAAATATCATATGTTAAAACTTCAACTGAACAATCAAAGTTAAAGTCTATTTAAAAAAAGGTGTTCTACTTTGGTCAGGTTCAGTCTGGAGTCACGGGACCACTTCCTGGTCAAAATGGTCTACCTGGTCCAACTTTAGTCCAAGCTCAACCTATCATATCAACTGTTAGAGCCCAATCACAGGTAATTGGATTGAACTTTATTAGAGTGTCATGTCAATGTTGTCAAAGCTTGGCAAAAATCATAAAAGAACAATCTGAATGTTTACAAAAACAAAAATGATAAAGTAGCTTGGATTTCACTCGTTATTTGATTTAAATAAATGTATACAGCATCATCAATCACTTGTTTTCGGGTAATAGAATTTTGCGAGTGTATTTTCATAATTTTTTTAATTTCTTTTCAGGTCCACAGGCAAAGTCAACCGTTCAGTCCACAACAGCTACGAGCATTAGTGGCTGCTTATAGGGTTGGTATGTTGGCTCTTGAAACTTTGGCACGAAGAGTACACGACGACAGACCACAGGCAAAGTATGCGCGCAATCCACCCTACGGAGAGGATGTAAAATGGTTACTTAGAGTTTCAAAACGTCTTGGTAACCAATACCTTCATCAACTCTGCATTTGCACTGTGAACAGTATCGTCAGTCCTTTCGTTCTTCACGATGTTGCCCTTGAGGCAGCTCATTATCTTGCTAGGAGTAATCCTACTCTAGTATTACAGCATTTGAGATCAGCACTTGCTCCGCTTGTGCACAAGTGCCAGCAAATGTGAGTATATCAGATTTTATGCATATTTTCTGAATCAGTATCCTCTCACACATTTGATATTCATGTGATACTGATCCAATTCTTTGGATAGTGGTAAATGTTTCTATTTGTTTAGTAATGTTCAATATAATTTCTTCAAATTTAGGTATATTCAGTGTATGCATCAAAAACTGTATCACTTGGCGGCGGGAGATTACGAGGATTTCGTAAGTGTTGTATGCGCCGCGAGGGCTGCATTCCAGATCACCCCCGAGGGGCATACTCAATTCAAAGAATGGCTACAGTCCATTAGAAGGTGATAAATGATTATTCTTAATAAAAGAATAAATTTGAAACTGTCTAAATAAAAATTTGTAATCATGTTGTCTAATTCTTATAAATTATTTTCATAAAGATCAAAATCTTGCAAGAAAGATCTGTGGGCACAGATCAACGCAGCACTACAGCAGAATGGTAAATGACACAGAGCAGAGCCAGGTGTGACGTGGCTCACCCATCATTCTCATCCCCGAACAGCAGCGGTTCTACTTCAACATCCGCACACTCATCTTTGCCATTCTCATTCTCAAAGCATAGTATGTGTGCACGGATTAACTACTCTTAACAAATTTACCTGGGATAAAGTTTCTGTCCCCTGTATTATCGAGGACCCCTGTCACCCTCATGGTATAATCCCAGGTTTGCCATTACAGCAAGAAAATTGTGAAAATTCCACTATTCCGGATACAGAACCCAGAGATGAACAGTTCAGTTGATTATTCTAAGCTTATATGGTTGAATTAGTAGAACACTAGAGCGGGTTTTGAATGAGATCTATGAGTAACTTTATTTAATATTTATACAACTTTGGGTGACAGGAGTTTGAGATTATATGAGAAGGTAAATTAGTCTTGAATTAAAAAAACAAACAAAAAGAAAAAAAAAAAAACAGAACGTGAATAAAAACTGGATTTTTGAATAGTTAACAATACATACAGCTTTAGCTGAATTTCATTTACAATTTAATTAAAGAGCTGTAAAGTCAAACAGGTTTCGTATTGGCAGGTTTGACTTGAATAAATATTCTCTGCTTTATCCAATTGTTTGGAAAAAATATCTAAAAGCAAATACCTTCTCAAAAGTAAATATCTTAATAGATATATAAAACTGTCGTGAAGTTTAAATTCATTCTATAATGCATCTGTAGCATGAAATTAATTAATTACAAAGGTCACTGAGTTTTCAGTGGAGTTATCTGAAAAAACAAAACAGAAAAAAGCGAAAGAAAATGGGGAAAAAGAAAAAAAAAAAATAGAAAAAGCAACAAGTTTTAACGTTTTAGTTGATTAATATTTGACACTTAAATGTATCCTTATTAATATAAATGAAAATTGAAAAGTATAAATATTTAAATAGAGTACTGAAGAACATTTCTCAATGTCATTTACTCATTTTAGTACCAATTGCGATAATTAAATTCACGTTTAATTTGCATTCTAAGCGTCAAACTACGGATGCTATTAAGTATGTAGAGCTCTCTAAACGAACGAGCGTTAGTATTTCTTATTTATAAAGTAAATGAAAAATCACATCTTCAAAGTGACGTCATAGATGTTTTTACTTTGAAACCGAAAAAAAAAGGAAAAAAAAATACAGCAGAGTGGGAAAGTTGATACATACTTTGATATTAAATATGTGTTTCAAAAACACTTCTGAAGATATTCATTCGTCTCTTCAAGCCCCGTCATTTGAATTTACGTCATTTCCTATTTGTTTGAAACAATTAGGCTTCAAGAATGAGATGAGTGAAAAAAAAACGTAAAAAAAAATAAATACTATAAGTTTTAAACATTTACCCATCCATGATTGACCATAGCAAGAAAAGCTCTAAAGCGCAACCTCAAAGTGTTGTGATTGGGTAACGAAACCGATCCGGAATATTGTTATTCACCGATAAAGAAAAATAAGAAAACGAAAAAAAAAAAACAAATACAAGCCTGAAGCCACGCATCTTTCACGAAGAAAAATCATCAAATGAAAATCATTTATTTTAGTTAGAATATCTTTAGCTTCAATTAGGTAGGAAATTTTATTTCGAATATAGATAGGATGAATTCTTGTGTCTTGTTTTATTTTTGTAAACAAGTAAAATTTTTTAATATTAATAGCATCTATTTATATAATAATATGATAGCATCCACATATATAGACGATATTTACTTAATATCCAAATTTTTAAGGACTAAAAAAAAAAAAATTTCGTTTGTTTTTTCCTTATGGCAATCATATTTTTTCATTTACGATTACCACTTATATTACTTATGAAGTATAATAAAACACATATTATACACATTTATAGCATGTTCGTTTGTCACTACCGACAATCCATAAACAAAATGATCTCTGTAATTTTTAAATTAAAGTAATTTGAAATATGAATAAAAAAAAAAAAAAAGTGAAATCAAAGGTAAATTAGTTTCGATATCGTCATTGACTTTCCACCTCCTTTTGACCTTTCTTGCCTTTCTGTAAATTTGATGTAATGAGTAAATTTGACGTTTGATGTTCCCGCATGATTTTAGCTCCAAAAGTAGTTTGCTACCAAGAAATTAGGATCACCAGCTCGTGGAAAAGGGATGAACCACATAATTGTTATAAGTACCCCGTGTCAAATGATATCGCCATTTCGCGGTAGAATTGACCGAAGACTTGTGCCACAAATATCTGTACGCCTTATTGTGTGCAATCTCGATTCAGAAATCGTAGGAATGGTATGCAAGTTGCATACCAGCACGTATACCGATGTTTGCGGCACACGTAGTATATCAATTCGACTGCGAGATGGCGATAACATTTAGCGTTCTCTGAAGATGTCAACGCATTTAGTATTACGGTGGCGCGACCTTTGTGACTTGCCGGGCAAAGAGAAACACTGACCTAGGATACGGGCACGTTTCGGGTCAGTAGCCTTCGTGGCGTCAAGGGGCTAACATGGGGGAGGGCGTAGTAACGAGATACGACTGACGTCTGAATGACCAAAGTTGTCGCGTAGGTGTCAAACAAGCAGTATGTGAATTTTCGAAAATTGGGTTATTTTCGTCTGGCAATCGAACCACTGACGCGCTGCCAGACAAGAATCAAGAGAAGAATCTCTGTCCGACACAATGTAGTTTATATAATAAGAACTTGTATAGCAGTAAGCAAATAAAGCGATAATTTGCGATGCGTATAGGTATGTATATTTACTTGTAAGAAATGACATTGACAATGAGAAATATTGTATCGATGCTGCAGCAATAAATTCCCAGATATACCTGTAACTAATGACTTCATTATTTTCCACTCTCCCTTTCCTGCCACTCTTTATTTCGGATATTGGGTGAAATAATATGGGGCAATATTTCGATGTACAGGAATTATAAATCGAAAAATTGGGTGCGCCTTATAATATGCAATCTCAAGTCAAATATTACACGAATGACGTGCGGCTTGCAAATAATAAGGCGCTTGATTTTTTCCGTCAAAAATTTCAGCACACCTCCTCGGTTCAGATGTTCTCCTGATACCAAGAGCAATTTTTCGACTTAAATTTCCAAAAACTCCAAATTTCTTAAGCGAATGAGATATGCAGAGAGACACACCTATACGAATGCATGCCTGCTTAGACACATGCTCCTGATTTTTCCCGCCAAAAATTTCAGCACACCTCCTCGGTTCAGATGTTCTCCTGATACCAGGAGCAATTTTTCGACTTAAATTTCCAAAAACTCCAAATTTCTTAAGCGAATGAGATATGCAGAGAGACACACCTATACGAATGCATGCCTGCTTAGACACATGCTCCTGATTTTTCCCGCCAAAAATTTCAGCACACCTCCTCGGTTCAGATGTTCTCCTGATACCAGGAGCAATTTTTCGACTTAAAATTTCAAAAACTCCAAATTTCTCAAGCGAATGAGACATGCAGAGAGACAGACCTATACGAATGCATGCCTGCTTAGACACATGCTCCTGATTTTTCCCGCCAAAAATTTCAGCACACCTCCTCGGTTCAGATGTTCTCCTGATACCAGGAGCAATTTTTCGACTTAAAATTTCAAAAACTCCAAATTTCTCAAGCGAATGAGACATGCAGAGAGACAGACCTATACGAATGCATGCCTGCTTAGACACATGCTCCTGATTTTCCCCGCCAAAAATTTCAGCACACCTCCTCGGTTCAGATGTTCTCCTGATACCAGGAGCAATTTTTCGACTTAAATTTCCAAAAACTCCAAATTTCTTAAGCGAATGAGATATGCAGAGAGACACACCTATACGAATGCATGCCTGCTTAGACACATGCTCCTGATTTTTCCCGCCAAAAATTTCAGCACACCTCCTCGGTTCAGATGTTCTCCTGATACCAGGAGCAATTTTTCCACTTACAAAAATTTCAAGTCGAATTTTTTTTCAAACCGTATCAGGTACGCCTAATGATATGCAATCCGTACGACGTTCATGTTATGGCTCCTGGAGGTTGCATATTATTAGGCGCAGCTAATTTTTCTAATTAAAATTCCTAGAAGTCGAAAAATTGCGACGTGTTTTCTTATGATCATTAAAATTCAATTACCTTATTTAATATCTGAAATAAAGACTGGCAGGAAGGGGAGAGTGGAAAATAACAAAGTAATTCATTACAGGTATATCTGGGAATTTATTGCTGCAGCATCGATACAATATATATCATTGTCAATGTTATGTAATACATACAAAATGTAGTTATCGCAAATTATCGAGTATATCTTTCTCTGTTTACTGTTATACAAGTTCTTATAATATAAACTACATTGTGTCGGACAGAGATTCTTCTCTTGATTTTTGTCTGCCAGACAAAAATAACCCAATTTTGAAAATTCACATACTGCTTGTTTAATATCTACGCGATAACTTTTTCGTGTTCCGAATATTTCTAATGAGACATCTGTCAAAGTCGTCACAAAGCTCCCAAATAAACTCGTTGACGCCACGAGGTCGTGTTAACGCGTTGACTGGCGCTGATACTTTGAAAGGAACAAGCCCAATATCGAGAAGAATACTTACCTGTGGACTTAGTATAAAGGGATAAAGCCGGGAAAAAATTCTAAGAAGAGGATATTCAGATTGATTTTTTTTTTTTGTTCTTTCTGCGATTATTGGGAAAATATACAAATTTTCTTTGTGAAAATGGTCCATCAATCATCAACAAACGATTCTACATCGATTAACGTTAAAATGGATCAAAAGTAATACGATCAGAGGGGCTGATTCGAAAAAATTCTCTGGGCTAGTTTAAAAAAATTGTTTTCTAATGACCGGATTACCATCAAACCTCCGGATTAGTCCATCATTCACCAACAAACGGCCGACAAACGATTGCAGTCAATCAATTAAATCCGAACAGATGAAGGGCTAACTATATGAAATCCTGTCTGACACGGGTGTAAATAATTGAAAAAGATGATTACGAGGATAATTAAAGATATTGTCATAATTGCTTATCAAATATTTTGAGCGGGCTGAAATATAAATTTCGAATAATTTATGTACAGAAATGTTTTATTCTTAAATTATGCACAAATTGCAATCAATACAAATTTATCTGAAACAAGCAAGTTGGGGGATATCTCAGTTTTTTTATTTATTTTTTATTCAAGATGTTTTATTGGCTACCGTAACAACAGTCTGATATTAGGGTAGCTCTTTAGTTTTAGTGTCAATCTGCTGTATCAGATTGCCGTGCGTTATTTTTTTTTTTTGTTTCATTTTTTTTTCTGCAAAATCCATGAGACACGTCCGATTAGTTGTTGTCATATCCGGAAGAAATTGGACAACTGTTTTAAATTGATAAAACAATTTGAAACGGCTGACCATATCTATATCATAGCTTAGTATAATAAAGCTAGTTTATTTGTTCAGACATCCACATTTTGACTAAGTAGTATTATAGTAATAAAAGTATGCGCTAAGTCTGCACTTCAGCTAGATATTATAAAACACGTATCTTAATCATTTCTTCTTTTGCATGTCATACATAGATATTACTAAGTATATGTATGCTTATGTACTTCCTTTTTATAAATCAATTTGAAACAATGCAGAAACGAACTGTGTACCAAATTCTATTACTTGATATAATATGCTTATATATTGTAGTAAAAATAAAGGACTAAATTATTAAGTGTAAAGGGAAATAAAACCAACCCCTTTGTGCACACCTGATTGTGTGTTTTTTTTTCCGTTTTCTGATTTTTTTTCTGTTTATCTTTTTTCATTTTAAACTGAACAATCTCTCTTAGCATTCTTTGAGATATTAATTAGCACTCAGCATTGAAACATAAAAATCTAGTATTTGTTAAGTAACTATACTGACAATTATTACATGAAATTAGAAAAAAAAAAAAAAAACTAAAGAAAACAACTGAATCTTGGAAGGAAATAAACAGGACATCATTGGGAACACAGCTGAAACGGTATCATAAGATGCTGTCACCTTTTATTCAGAATCGAATAAAACAGTATTTATATCGTTATTCAAAATTCAATCTCGCAGAGTCTTATTTAGCAGATAAACACCATGTTACTTTACGTACTTCATAGATATTATTCCGATATTAAAAACGTAACGAATTAAGTATTATTTCTATAAATATTTACCAGTTTGTTTAGAATCAAAGAAAATTGAAGAGGCAAATGGTAGAACAGGCTTGTTAATGAATTTCTCTAGGCGACAGCATTATTTACAATAGATCAAAGCTGGTTTTGCACGAATTAAACTCATAAAAAAAAAAAAAGCAAAACATTAATTGATAAGATGGTTGAAAATTTATCAAAGATCATTGCGGAGTCAGCTCAATATTTTTGAATTAGTTTTTTTTTTCGTTTTGTTATTTTAAACCACTGTTATGTTTCTCATACTAGAAAACCTACTATCAATCGTTATGTTTCAATAATAGCTGATAGTTGAATAATTTTGATAAAAAAACGAACGAAAAAAAAGAAAGAAAAAAACTTTCATCTGCATCGTTGTGAAATCGTTTTCATTGAGCCATATATATACATATATACGTTCTGTATATGCAGATATATGTATATTGTATTTATTTATTTATGTTTATTTTTCACAATATTTCAAGTGATAAACGAAGTGCAAGATTCAAGCCTTTTTATGAGATTTACCTCAAACTTCTTCGATCTCTTGCGAATACAAACAGTTTAATTGAAGATAAAATGATAAACAAGCGTAGCATAAGAGTAAAGCCATATATATATTTAAAAAAAAATCTTCATACAATAATGAATTTGAATCCATTTTTTTTATTGACTTTAATGAAGATTAAACTTTACTCTCCCAAAACTATAAGTTGAGAACTGTATTGGAAAATGGTTTAAAAAAAGTCAGGATATAATGATTAGGTCAAATACACTTTATATCTACCTTCTGAATTAATACCAAATTAAAATCCCAATTTTCTGATCCAATCGCTATTTCTGCCAGAAGGATTTATTGATGAGTAAGATTATTATTCTCTTCCGACATGCCCGTATGCCGTGACAATAATCACTCGTGATTTAATTATTTAAAATCACATATTTCGTGTATATCAGGAGTAATAATAGAGAAGCGAAGAATAGATTTTTCGAAAAAAAAAAAAAAAAAAAATTAATAGGTATGTAAGTCACATGACTATGCCTTGCATAAAACGTAATTATTCACGTACAATTCATTCTCAATAGCAAATGTGAATGCAACATAAATTTTAGAATGAATTTGAACAAAGCTGTGCATGTAATGAAACTCAATCGTCAAATAAAAAGCTCAGTATAATAAACATTATAATAATCATAATAATAATAATTTTAAAAAATCAAAAGAAAACAAAAACAAAAAAAAAAAATGAAATAAAAAAAAAAAGAAAAAAGATAGGATGTAGTATGTACCATTAAAGTATTAAATTCGTGTGCCAAATTTCAAACGACACATGGTATAATATTATTATAATATAAAGCATCGAATGAACGTAGTATAAATTGTAACGTGATGTGAACTGGTAATAATCATTCATGGAGAGAAATATGTTGATTAGGTAATTGACGAACGATTACCAAAAAGCCAGCTCTTAGGGTAATTGGAAAAATTCGTAAACGACTGGAAGTATTATTAAATAATACGTCCAGTGGTAGTGTCTTGGATCTTGATATAAAAATGAGGCACAGTTTTTTTTCACGATCACCGTCATTAATTTTGTTGTTGTTTTTTTTTTTTTTGTTTTTTGCTTCTACTATCTCCCAATGATGAGAGTGTCCAGATATATCAATTATGATAGTATTTATTTTCTTCGACTATCATTAAACTAAACCATGCATGGATATTAATAAGTATCCTTAAATTTTTTTTTTTTTTTTTTTTTTTTTTTTTTTTCATAAGGAGAAATGACATTTTCTTAAACGATAGTCATATTCTTATCGGTAGCAAACAGTCTTAACAACGAGCATAGATTAATCACGTCGCTTTCCATAATCATGTAGTCCTTTTGGGTGTATGCATCATGTAATGTACTGGTCTTGATAGCTCTCTTTAGATACAGGCTGATCCATTATATTATAGATAGCTTAGCCACTAGTACCGTTAACCAGAGCCTCTTTCGGCTTATTGTTTGGAGCAGTGCGGGAATGACGTGGTCTGGGTTCTCTTTGGCTCTTCGGCCCCTGGGAGTTTGAATTAGATATAGTCACGTCGTTTGCAGGAGTTCCCTCCTTGCTTGTCAGAGTTGACTGATCACTTGGCCCTGCGTTGCTGCCTGAAGATATAGTATAGGAAATTGTTAACAAAGTTTTTTATGTCCTGGTATACGAGTTGAATTAGAAAAAATCAACTTTCACAGTGATGTTTTTGCATGTGATGTTATTTTCGAACATTGCAGTTGTGTTTCAGTTATGATTTAGCTGCAAAAAAAAAAAATAAATAAAATGCCTAACTATAATGAATTCAATGAAAAATTAAGGTGATCTGATTGCCTAAAATTTTTTTTAAATACTAGGTAAAATACTATCAAATCTACATCCGGGTTGTGCGAGTATTTTGCCGTGTCCTTTTTACGGGATCGACAAAAACGTGGTATCTGAAATTCGGCAAAAACTTCTACTTATGGAATATTGACAATACTAGCAGGCACAAATAATAATATAGACATGTATAAACTGTATATCATCTGGGTGGATGATGAAGCAGACGACGCACAACAAAAATTACCTTTCTGATTATTTGCTGGCGTAGTGCTGCGCTGTCGAGAGCGTCTAGGTTTCCTTCTTCTCATGCCTCTTGATCCTCCCTCCACGCTTGATACTGATTCTATACACATACAAACCATTGTGACCATCTCCCTTTTAGAAAATATTTTATGACATGAGTTGTTTCAAAGTTTTAGTAGTAAGTTCAATGAAAAAAAAAAAAATGGTAAAAAAATTTATACAAATTATTGATTTCAGAATAGTTAGGGAAAAAAAATAGCGTAATTTTCAACCTTCTTTTTACTTTTCTTTTATTTAAATGCGTAAGTTAGTAGCGTGCGCCGTGTTACCAGAAATATATAGAAACGATGTTAGATGGTCACAAGTGTTTGCCCCACAACCCATGCTGTTTGCAAAGTAATTCAACATCAAATTGCCTATTATTTACAACCAGATGCTAAACGACATTGAATAATAATATGTTAAAATATTTTCCAATTTTTTACCTCTATCGATACTTGATACATCTTGACTGTCTAGCACAGTATCTTCGTCATCTGTCATTCGGCGGCGATCGTCTCTACGATCTCGGCGTTGAGACGGAGGTCTTCCTTGTCTCCCACCCACGTACCCTGAATTTCCTGAACCACCCTGACCCTGGTGACCCCCTCTCATAGACGAATCTCTCATACGATCTTCGCTGCCGTCCAAAGTATCACGACGAGATCCTGAAGGCATTTTAAAGATTATATTTTGGATAAAATGTAAATAGAAATTTGAATGATGGTCATCATCTTATCTTTAAATAGAAAATAATAATCTCCAGGCAATTGAAGTCACGGAATAATATATCGGGAGTGGGGAAGGGGATTGAATGTGTGGCATTTTCTTACTTGAATTCTATGATGTCCGATGATGGTGATTAGTTGTTGATTGGAACTTGAGGTCAAACGGGAATATGTTAGATGGATAGAGAAGTGGAGCGTAATACATATTACCCAAATTTTACTTAAATTTACAAAATAATGCTACATACCTATTCGAGAAGATACTGAATGCGAATGAATCAGTGAAAAATTACGAAACCATAAGACATATTTGCAAAGTCCTTTCAAGTTTTGAAGATTAAGTTATCTATCTCTTAGAATTTTCTATTTCACGTATTTAGCCGAAATTCTTATATACCAAATCTGTATAGTTGATACATCATAAAATATTCTAATTTATGTTTGTTACCTTTCAACATTGATTTTAAATTTAATCATTTTATATCTATTAGATTAAAAATAAATCCATGCATTATCCTCGACCTCTGGGTTAAGTTGTTAATAATATTTTATTTTTATGCAATAAGTTTAACACAACGGATATATTTACTATAAAACATTTGGAACGCATAAGCTGCTGCGGAAAATAATGATATAATAGGTTTTTGCATAGTTATGTATGATTGAGAAATTTTTTACATTGAGGATTATTCTTGAAAAAAATAAATTGATCATATTTTACTTCAACGACATATTCAGTATGAATATCTCAGAATAATGAAACACCAAGTTTAGGATATGAGAATAATAATGTAGAATATGTAAAAAAAAAAAACTTGACTATTACATAAACAAAAGACAAGGAACCATTTTGATATTCACGTTCTGATTGAAGCTTATCTTACTGATAAAGTCGTTGCAATGTGACATAGTGAGGTAATTAAAAGAAAAACAAAAACGTATATAATCAACGTCATAAGGGAAAAAAACAACTACTTTGCAGCAGCAGCACGTCCTCTTTCTCTTATTGTACCACCACCTCTAGATTCACGTTTGTGAGCATGCTCTACATTGTTGATGTAATCGGTAATAGTGTTACCAGCGTTGTGTCTGATTGAAGCCCTACCCCTCCCGCGTCCTCGGGATGGACCACCTCTGTTCGGACGGCCACCCCCACCTTCTTCAGGACCAGATCCCATGCCTCGTCTTTGGGAGGGGAAGCTGGGCATAGGTCCAGTAGTCGAACCATGCATACTCCGCAACTGTTGGTCTATTTCTAGTTTTTCTTGTCGAAGTTGTTCTACTTCCTGAAATAAAGAAAAAAGATTTAAATGGAAAACTGGAATGTTTCTCACCCTATTTTTAAAGTGGAAAAATATTTTGACGATTTATCTGCGTAGCAGATTCTTATTGTATATAATTTTATGCATATCTTGTATATACTGTAAAGAAAGTCAGCAACTGTAATAGGGTATTTCTTTAGAATAACAGGACTCAAACATGTGGTCAAAATTGTTAAATTTTTCAAATCATACCTTTAAATGTGCCAAATGATACTCCAGCAGGACTTTAGCATTAGCTATGCTTTCAACGGTGCCAACAAATACAAAGGGAACTTGTCCCTCTTCACGAGGGATCGTTGGTTGAGGCTCATTGTCACCCTCGATTTTAACCCGAACCTAAAACGTAACAGAGCAAAAAATAATTTTACAAGTATAGTTATAGGAAATAGCATTGTTCCGAATGTTATTCTTCTCTACATATATAGTATAATGATGACGTCTAGCAAAGATGTCGCCTGTTACATACCTAAGACAATCTTACAGATGAACAAATCTAAAGAACTACAATTTACTTAAATTCAAAGTTTTATATCTTCAACTTTATTTTAAAATAATCAATTTCTGATTAATATCGAACCTTCTAATATTCACGTAAGGATTTGTCCTGCACTATCTATAATCAATATATGATTTTCAAAATATCGTTAGCTGCTCAATATTGATTCAAATACTTTGAAACATATATAACTGACTTTTATGAATACTTTTATATAATATTGTATACAGGCAGAAAAGGGATTTAATTTGCAAGTGAATGATTATAGTGATCCATTAATTTTAGCACATGTACACATTAAGTGACCAAAGAACAAAAGTTGAGTAAAAGATAAAGATTGTATTCTTAACGTTAAAATTGAGATAATTTTTTTGTGTTTATAATACTATTGATTATAAATTTTAGATTGTGATCATCGTAGCTTCATAATGATTTAACATTTATATACAAGTCCATAGAACAAGCACAAAGGATAAACGAAAAATGTGTTTGTTAGCAGTAATCCAGGCTTTATATAAATTGAATCACAAAAAAGCAAATTACATACCATAATAATTTTTACAATTTTTGGTGTTCAACATATTTTTATTAAGTTTGAAAAAGTTTGTAATTCTAAGTTATCACGTAAAAGATTGATATAAGCTTATGAGTTGAAAGTAGATGATTTTCCACCAAACAAATAATATTTTAATCATTATTTTTATTGCAACGAAACTAAGAACACATTTTATCAACAGTGAATATACAAATAAATCGCTGGAAGAAAAAAAAAGTAATTTATAAATGTATATTTTAATCAATTCAAATCTTATCACTTTCATCAATTTACTACTTACCATTGATCAGCAAATGTCTGCCTTTGATACTAGTCAATGATATTAAAAGAAGAAATAGAAATAACCATTGAGAGGGCAATTCTAAATAATTATCTGCTCAGAGTAAGAGATTTTATGTAGAGATCTTCGAAAGATATCCTTACGTGAAAATAGTATGAAAATAAAAGTACATTTTCACAAACTCATTCATTAGATGCTGAAGAATTGTTCAATCTGATATAAATTAATGATTTTATAGAACTAGTTAGAATGCGTAGACCTGAAATATAATGTTTGAAAATGATTTTGTCTGTAGATAAAATCAAATGGTAAATATACGCCCCAAGAAAAGTGTACAAAATTAAGACTGATTTTTGAATGCATACAAAATTAATGTTGAAGTATTACTAAGTGAAAGCTAAACTTCAATTACCATACAATGATATGGTATGAAATATTCAATTTATTCAAGAATTGCTACTCTACAGTCATATACCGCTCAGGTATGAAATGATCGACTCTTGTAGTAGGAAAAAGAAGGATATATCATCAAACAAGTAAATGGAGTCTAAGAACGTGATTAAGTTGATATTTTAACTTGAGACTCAATGAGAATTGAATATTACATGGTTTTCCATTAATTGGAATCACGACCAACTTTATGTAGAAATATTTTATTGAAATCATTTGTTGCAATGGAAAAAAAGTTTAATTCATTGAATTTGCCACATGGAGACGGGCGAGAAATTAATATTAAATGTATGCAATGAAAGGAGAATTTATGATTAAAATTGCTGTTATGTGTGATATATGAATCGCTTGAATCAACCTAAGTATCTTGCAACAGTAGGCATTTCAATGAGTATTGAATTTTCAAAAAATAAATAGCTTCAACAACGCCATAAATTATCAATCTTTTCATAGTTAATTCAATAAAAATAAAGCTGGCCCAAGTGGTTCATGTAACATTCACATATGATCTGTTCTGAAGGAGGTGGAAGCTTCAATTGGATGAGGTTGAGATGAGACAAAGACACAAACAGTGTAAGATAATATACTTACTCTATCAGTATGTACATTCCCACTCGAGCCAGATGTTATCTACCGAGAACAAACAATGCAAGTATATCACGCATAACATCACCCCCTATATCTATAATTTGTGCTCATATGACAATATTTGGCTATGTAACTTAATGATTTGTTTGGAAAATATCAGTTTGGACCTTGCATGTCAAATGATTCATGTTTTTTTTTTTTTTTTTTTCAATTTAAAGAAAATAGTAGCAAGTCTTTTTTTTCTTGGCAACAGAAATTTCTTTGCGCAGCTCATAAGCTATGTGATTTGATAATAATATTTATTCAAAAACCTTGTCATTTGACCACAATACAGTTTCATGTATCGCAAACTGAACAACATTTTGACAAATTATCATTACTAAAATAATATAAAATTTTGTAATGGGATTTTGCATTTATTTAACGCATACAGATGAAAACATGATCTCAAATGATTCCACATTTAGAGTAATGCGTGTTTGATAAAAGATTATTCCGTGCTATACGAATTTCGTATGCTACTGTACTTTTTTTTACTTCAAAAGTCGATCCGATTTATGAGACATGCCACGGATACATAGATTAGAATAATCATCATGGACAACAATCATTTTCATGGGATGAAATATATCGAGGATAAAATGTGAAAAGGTAAAGTGAAATCAGCATGTAGCAGTGTCTCATAAAAATAAGCTTTTGAAGCTAGTTACCTACCTGATCAGTTATTATAAAGGTAAAAATAGTATTTGACATAAAATGTGGCATCAGAAACAATTCCATAATCATAAATGAATACTTTTATATCGGGTTTTATGCGTTTAATTCGAGCAAGTATATAATTATAACATATTTCTTTCACAAGCCATGACTATTGTGTCAAAGTATCATTTTTCTCGTGCACAAGATGTTTGATCTATTTTTTTTATTCCAATGTGTTTTAAAAATCGCAATTCCTTCAGTAAATTAACTCAACTATCACAATTAATATTTTCAAGTCAAGATTTTCATACAAAGGAAAAACTTAATTGAAGGATCTGTGAAGTAGAATTATAACAATTCCAAATTTCGTCAAATCAATTTGTATAAAATAAAACTGAATTTTGTAGGAGAATTTTTCAGGTCTTAGCAGAACATGAAAACAAATAATAGTAATCTTGACGGCTGTACTATGATACAATTTGCTTCTTGAATCTTGGTTCTTGTCTCTTGCCTCTCAATTCCGATCGCACTGTTATTTTTATCAACACTTAGTCTTCTAATCTCTTCAAGTCTGCGTTTATCCATCAATTTTTGGACTAGTTGCTTGCAACAGGAGAAGTAATGAATGATAATTTCTTATATAATGAAATATGTAACAAATTATTTTAACTCAAAATAAAAATGACGATTATAGAACATTATTGTCATAGTTTCATAAACATCGAAGTATTGCTTGAAAATCACGAATCAAATCAATTTTAAGTAGTTTCGAGGTAATTTAACAATTCATTTTCAAGTTATAAGCAA
The DNA here is from genome assembly GCA_963924015.1 of Macrophya annulata. Taxonomy (NCBI): domain Eukaryota; kingdom Metazoa; phylum Arthropoda; class Insecta; order Hymenoptera; family Tenthredinidae; genus Macrophya; species Macrophya annulata. Next base: position 5,776,517 of record OZ001260.1, read on the forward strand.
GAAATTAAATGCATTTATATGACTTATTTATCTGGCCAGCTTGTTTCACTGAAGCTAAACTGTACACGGTTAATTAACTAAAACTATCGAAAAAATTTTACTCTATTATCTTCTATTTCATGTATGTGCGTTCCAGATCGAAATATCTTGATTTTTTAAGGGATTCAGAATTTTTACAGATGTTTACAAACCAACGAGCAGTACTGTATATTTATTATGTAAGTTTATATATTTTTTCACTTACCTGTAACTTATCCAATATTATCTGAAGAATAAACCTACTTATGTAGAGATAGTTACAAAAAATATATATATATATATATATATATATATATATATATATATATATATATATATATATATATATATATATATATATATATATATATATATATATATATCGACGGGTCCTAATGAAACGGCGCTATCTTGCCGTACTGGTTAGAAAAACGCTATCTCGCTATTTGAACATGGCTAAACGGCGAGAAAGCGCTTTTCTAACCAGCATGGTGAGATAGCGTTCTTCTAACCAGCACGTTAAGATAGCGCTATTTCATTGGGACCCGTCGATATATATCCAAAGTAAGACAACAAATCTATATTGAAATAATGAGAATAATTTCCACTTAAATAAGAACAGTCCATATACGGCAATCAGTTTCAATGTCAGAAAACAATTAATTGACTTACCTTCAAAATACGAAGTTTATTGTTTAATTAGCTTGTTAAACACAGACATTGGCTTGTAACAGTGTTATGAAGTTCCTGCGCTTCAAATGAGGTTTATGGAATTGAATTTCAAGCTGATGCCACATTTCAGTCATAAAAAAAAAAGGTAAAAATGTATGAAAAGATAGAAAAATAGATTAGGTAGTAGCGAGTGGAATACCTAGAGAAGATATTTGGATTCAGAATGAACAACCATTGGCTCTCTACTTATTTATAAATGTGCTAGGGGGAGGATATGTTTTTTTACATTTATTAGATATGAACTTGAAGAAGCTGTGTAACTTTCCGCTTGCACCATAAATGCATGAAATATATCAAAATTATTTGTCAAGAGCAAACGTTCTCAAAGTTACTACTGATTTAGACATAATAATTTAAGGTATATCAACTGAATGGGAGATTTGGAATAGAAGCCAAATTTCCTTCTAGTTTTATGTCTGACTCTGGTTCTAAATATTTAACAAAGTAAGCATGGGGGCAGACTTTCGAGTAATGTAAATTATATGTATAGTACGCAAGAATTCATGTAACCCAAATGTCGTATTATGTAGAATCAAATGCATGCGTTAAATGTATTATTTGCGATAACATATACTAATGAAGTTTCACATAGTAAATTATTCTTATAGCATTAGCATGATCCAACATATAATGCAACGTAATAGAATAATATACAATTTGTCAAAATATCCTAAAATTCATAAGATGGAATGAATTTAAAAATTTGGCTCCTTCAATGGGATATCTGATCACATATTTATAAATGTGAATTTGAAAAGGCACTATGACTTTTAGTATTTTTGAACGATTTCCAATACAAGCAAAGTATAACTCTAATTTGTTTCTCTGCCATTCGAGACAAAATTAAGCAAAATACACTACCAAACGAAGATCTAAGTTGAGATTTATAATCACGGAAAATAAAATGTGTAGAAAACCTTTTTCATTATTTAATAGATTAATTTTCACTCGGTAAAAAAATCTATTTGCTCGTAGTACCCTTTCAGTATGATATAGTATATGAAAAATAAATAACAAAATTCCATCCTATTTATGTAGCTTTGTTTTTATACATATATGCACGTGCGAGTTAGAAATGTATGAAGAAATAAAAACAAGAAATATTCTGCTTACCACACCGCTTTTGTCGACAATTTCCTGTATGATACGCCCGTTTTTTCCGATTACCTTCCCTACAAGAACACGTGGTACTTGTATAGATTCCTCGCTGTATTCCAACATAGAACGTGCTTTCTTGACAGCTTCGTGTGTCTGTAAAATAGATTTTATTGCAATACCCATAGTAAGCTTTGAATTGCATATCTATGTATATTGAAAAATTAAAAGAAGTAATTTGAAGAATATTTACCTCTCCATATATTTTGAAAGTACAAGAGTTTTCCTCCAATTCTATGTTGGTAATTCCATCAACTTTTCTTGCCTGTTGTATATTAGCGCCGTGAGCACCGATAGCAAGTCCCATCAAGTCTTCCCTTACATTGAATTCGTCCGTGTATCTGAAAATCATAAGATATGTTGAGTATGAGTATATTCATTTACAACGTGAAACTGCAACTAAAATAAAATAAAATAAATAAAAAAACATTTTAAGGACCTAGTAAAGTCGAAGGATTAAATAAACCAGTGAATGTGGAAATACAATTGATAAGGGAAAGAAAAAACCCTTTTATATAAAATAAATGCAATTTGTTGATCTTTATAAGAATAATTTAAATCTACATTAAACGATTTAAGTAAGTTGTATACATATCTTGAAATTTTTTTTAATAGAATTGTGTACCTTACTCCATATGCATCCACATTTTGGATACAATTATTAATTGAAACGTAACAATTATGAAATACCTTTGGTCCAATACATTAAAGTTGATAGATACAAAGTGTTTGACGATTAGTAGAAATTATTTTCAAGAATAAGTTGGTGCAAGTGTGATATTTGTTTTAAAAATTTTATAGTAACAAATCATTTTGTAATATAGTAATAAAAAGAAATTATAATTTTGTATGGCTTATTAGTAATTCATTACAGTTTTTCAAATATGGATGAGATTTTTTTTTGAGTTGCCTTTAATATCCGTGCAAATCAACAGTCATATACAGGGATACCTATGTAAGTTTTAGAGTGCATTATTCTAGGAAGCACAAAAAAGATTAGGAAGTACACATCAACTACCATGCAATTTAGGGCTCTCACATTGAAACAGAAATTCAATCGCATTATAGGTACAGAATCATATTATAAAAAGAAATAGAAAAAAAAAGGACGACGTACCCTGCCTGTACGAAAATTCGTAGTGAAAACATGTTAGTCATAATATACAATAAGTAATAACTAAGAGAAGTCGTACCAGATTTCCTAGCTATCAAAATATTGAATTATAATCATTTACACCATTTTTAACACTTGCTACTCATTGCTTTAAAGTCTTTGATAATTTCAAGACTTTACGAATATTAACTCAAAGAATGAATCAATCAATTACGAGGATATAAAATATCTTTTCCTACAGCGCTTTTCTATACTATGCATGTAATTCTGATGAATCTTTGATTAATAATCAATTATAAAAAAGTCTAAAGGTGTCATCACTCATTGAAATTACTTGTACTGTAACAATAATAAATGCTGATATCAAACTACTTGTCTGATTCTTCAATTGTTAGATAAATCCAAATAGGTAAATACGATTTATATCATTCGTATGATAGGGGCAGCATTAATACTGAGATGATACATAAATGAGTAGAACAAGATGATAGAAAAAAAAATGTAAGGATGCAGGAATTTTTCTATTTAAAATTTGCCTAAGTTTACGCGATATATCAGTGTTTCTCAAACATTGGCAGGTATGATCTTTTTTTTTTCTCATATTATTCTTTGCTTATATAATAAAGAATATAAATCTACTAAAAAAGTCGAAGTAAAATGAGGAAAATTAAGAATCGCCAGCAGTTACTAAATATGTATACCAGCAGACAATGTCGTTCATTCAATGACGTAAGAAATAAACAGCATCTAGAATAATTAACTAAGAAACATTGTTTGCGTTTGTGCGTGTATGTTAAAGCGTATGATTGTAATGATTGATCTACACGTCGTTGCATGCACATCGATAAAGTAATTTTCATGTTTTATTTGTTTCAAATTTTTTTTGATTCTTTCAAAGTCTTTGATGCAGTGATTTAACATGTTATAAAAGTAATCTAACTTATGTCTAAGCCACGCCACTGTGATCTCACCTTGAATTCGTTCTCACTCCTGCCTCAAAGTTTGAGACACGCTGATATATAAAGTTTGAAGATCTAAATTTGCTGAAATGAGAAAGAAACCCTGATGTAACTCAATGGAAATAATGAACGAAGATGACTCTATCCTTATATTTTTTTACCATACTGTCTGTCTGCTGCTGCTGACTATCAAGAATTGACTCTCCTTGCAATACTTATGTATAATAATTACACATGAGTATATAAATATATTATTTAAAAGGCAAACTTAGTTTTGTCTATCTTCTTATTCAGTAATAAACTTTTGATGAAATATAATGATGAGGTGAAATGATCACTTGAATAAAAAATATATGAAATGCTTATTGGCTGCTCAAAGGAAAGCACAAGTAATCGATGATAATAATAATACATATTTAGTGAGAAAAATGTTGAAAGTACTGGTGATAAACTATAATCAGCAAGCCAGATGAACAAGTAATGTATTTGATATGCAATACATTTTTTTTTTGTTTTTTGAATTACCGTTTTGTGATCTATAACTTCTGTGTGGTAATAAGGATGAAGGTGTCATGCGAAAGGCTACAGCGCATGCTTCCTCCAAAATATAATAAACTTTAAACTTGAATATATCTGTATTCAATACAGATATCGAATAAGGATAATTCTAAACTGTGGCAATTGAAGAGAACCATAAGTTTTCCTACTATTTTCTTAACGAATTAATGAAACATAGTTGATTCAGTCTCTTGATGAGCGATTGAGACATGTATAGGTTCAAAAATTTCCGTATGCACACGGCTAATGATATTAATTTGTGATAGTGTGGAATGTTTTGTGTTTTCTTTCAAAGAAAATATTATTTCCATAGCTGACAAGATGTGAATTACTCATGAATTAAATTTCTAAATATTATCCACCATCACCTAATTTCCAACAGATTACAGAATCTTCAAATTACGTAATAATAGAATCCCATTTAGCAAAAATTAAAGCTAGACTAAACATCATAAGAAGCTGTAGAAGGTGTATCGATATTTAAAAGCGCATGATGAAAGGCATATGTATTTTGTACCGGTACGATGTATATGATGAAATTATTATTAATTTCCTTACAGAAAGCATCCAGTGATGATGAGAACCGAACATGTATTTTCAATAAGTGAGACACTATATTGAGGCTGATTGTCCATTATAAGAAGTACATGTGTGGTCGATAAAAGACTGATCTGTTAGTTAATAACTTTTACGCATTTCTAATAGACTTAAAATTATTTTATGACTTGTACAACTTTTGGCTGTCCTTTACTTTACGATATATAATATCAGTGAGCACACATTTTTTACGGTAAAGAAAAAAAGAAAAAAAAAAACTTTCAATTGACATTATTTGTTACAGGTGTAGCTTGTCTTATTCTCTTTCTATGAAATAGTAAATATTATATACAATATATAATAGTATGATACTGCGAATAATTTTCTGTTTCATAAATCGTTTAGGAACTTAGTTAGAATTTCCAATAAAATTCACGTACTCCATCCTATTTGCATTTCGTAGATGTACATACTTCTGTATGTTGGACAGTTAATAACGAAAAAATAATTAAATCTCTAAAAATTGCTTCGTCACATGCTAATGAAAAAACAAAAATAAAAATAAATATGTTGGTTTAAAAAACTGCGCCAGCAACTAGAAGTTTACCAGAATAAAACTTTGACGAAAATTGTAACTATTTTCGAATAATTTGTTAATCAAGTATTTCACAAAGTGATAAAACTAGAATGTTCTATACGACACCAGTTAGTATTCGTATTGATTATTAATGACAAGTTACTTCTGAATTCTAAATGAAATTTCTCAATTGTTAATGTTAATCCTTAACTGCAAGCAACAGACAGGATGGTAGGGAGGATCAGTGTGCAGACAGGGTAGTTAGAGAGTTTTCAAATTTTCATACCGTTAATAGGATCAAGAAATATTATACGAATTTACTCACCCCCCACTGGTTTGGAGTTTCGTTGATTCAAGTTGGCGAGCTGCCTCTTCCGTTCTCTTCAATAACAAGACCTATAAATAAAGAAAAGAAGAATTTATATCATGGATAAAAAATAAGAAAACAATTTCATCACAGAGTAGAAATATTTTTGTAAAACAATTCAACTTTGTTCTTATTGTTTTTCTTTCTACTCTTCTTTCTTCTTGGGATCAGTTAGTTTTTTTTTAAATATTTTTTCCAAAACTGGGAAGCCTACCTTCTGTGATAAGTTGCGGAAATGCATCTCCTGTAGCATGGCACTATGACGGCGTGTGTTTTCACTACGGGAGATGGCCAGCAATACTCCCCTATCAGGCACGTATCGGCACACAGCAGCTCCTATCGCCTTTTGAAATTCCTTATGTGCATTGTCCATTTTTGCACTGCGATGTAAAGAAAACCTAATTAAGGTCAACTTACAACTTGCCAGTTTATTGAGTTCATTACGTATAATTTTAAATGAAATCTATTATTGAATTGCTTCAAGGAAAACATGATAAGACATGAATCATCATTTCCGTGAAACGCAATACATACAAGGTACAAGTTTTAAACGTTTTAAATGACTAAATTGAAAATTTCCAAATTAATGTAAGAAAATTGTAGAAGCAATCAATTTTAATTTAGCAATATACTTTCATCAAGAAAAATGCCCATGTATTTACAAAAATTTAAAGACTCACAATTCCCGCAACTCTTCAGGTACGTCGATCTCAATTTTGTGGAAGGTGGTCTTGTCGATTGGTGGATTAGGATTTTTCGGCCTCAGTCGCTCACTGTTCACTATTTCTGTGTATGTGTTCTCCCATCCTAGATACTCCACAACTAGAAATCCTCCCTTCATCATCTGAAAAATATTTCCAAATCAATCCGTCTGCAAAATTCTCAAGTATTTTTTACAATGTCCAAACAGTTTTATTTTAAGATTAAAAAGAGAATAGTTTTATAGAATTAGACAAGAAATATCAAATCATATACCAATATCTACATAATCTGCGCTATTGATTGTGAAAATAATACGATTTGGTCAATTGTTGATAACAAATCAGTTGTTTTTACTAAATTCATAAATATTGGATGAATTTGCCCGAAATTCAGACCTGAATAATGGCTTTCCACCATCCGCACGCTTCTTGGTCATTGGCTCTAGAAAAAACTTCAATTTCTTGATGTTCCACAAACTCAGGTTTAGGGCCATCTTTGGGAGGTAGGCGTACTTGAGCAAAAGGGAACTTTGATTCAGGCTGCCAGCTGTAACAGATAAGTCGTTTCTTAAAAAGTTAAATAATTAAAATGAACAAACCAATCTGACGCTAATGATCATTGAACAAAAATTACTTCTAAATTAACAAAAATTTTTTGTCTCTCCTCCTTTAGTAATATTTCACTTTATATATCGTCAAATTTTCTAAATAGTACTAAAATTTGATTATGTCTCCAATAATTCAAGGAGATAAAATCTAGAATAATCTTTTAATAACTTTTTGATCACTTTTTTAAATTAATTTTTGGAAAATCCATCGATTGCAGACTATTTTAGGTATTGGTTACCAGTGGAATCGCTTATCTCAAATGGACGCAAGTTCTTTTCAACTAAAAGTGGTAGATATTCTAAATAAATTTTTTCGGTACTCAATGCAGCCCAAATTTATAAAATTGCATTGCAGACCTTGAAGTGAACTAGAGGTTACCATAATTGAATTTCATTGCAGTTTACCGAAAATTACTGTCCACAATTTCATTACACATAAAAGTGAGGAAGAAATCTGTTAACTGTTCATGCACATATATTTTTCCATACAATTAAAGCTAACCTAAAAATATTTACAACAATAAGTATTAGTTCAGTTCTGAAATTGAGAATATTTTCAAACGATTAAAAAAATTTTGTACTGTTTTATATTTCATGTATAAAAAATCTAAACCATTAATCACAATTTTCATAAAATTTTGTTCATCATTTTCATCTTTGGATGAAAATTTTCAGCTTCGTTGTTTACGTCGATGAAAAATAGTTAAAATTAACAAAAAGCAGTACAGTTTTATATGGCAATAAATATCCAAAAACAGATCCTTGTTTGATGCTAAATTCTAGGATTTTATAATTGACTGCGAGTCGATATCGAATACAATCAAAGAATAAATTCTAATTTTTCAAGCTCGTTGAGTTAATAGTGTTAAAATTAAGAACCGTTAAATAAAATTTAAGAGTTATATTTTGTGCTGTTTATGAATTCTGTGATTTGTGCAATAAAAAATAACATGTTGCTTGAATAATGAGTCGTGAATATTTATTTCTGATATATAGTTGATGCTGAATGGAGAGAAGTAGCATGGTGAAAGAAAAGAAATAGAAAAGAACAAGAAAAAAAAATGAAAAAGAAGAGAAATTTTAGTATATTATATATTCGGTTAATGCAATGTTAGAGATAAGAGATAATCAGGATTACTTAAAAATGAAAAAATAAGCGAAATAAACTTACTCATTTTCAAAGGCTACCAGAACCTCATCATCAAAGACATCAGTGACAAAGGCCTGTAATAAAAAAAAAATGTATTTATTGGTAGCCAGGAAGAACGAAGTGCCGAGGTTTGGTAGAGAAAATTGGTATCCGATCGCGATCCATCATAGTCGGAGATACTTATTATTATTAGTCGATTAAAAGGGTATAAAAATTAGTATATAATGGTGGATTTCTTGGTAAGAATAACTCCGTAAATAAGGGGAATAAAACACATGCGAAAATCACGCCCTGTCAGATGAGACATGGCGTCGTAGGAAGCCGCGTTACTTCGGTCATATTTAAACCTCGGATTATCGCAAAGTACAAGCATCCAAGGGCTGAAATTATCACTATAATAAGCCACGGGGTATCCGGCACTCGTATATATAACATTATTGTTATATTTTCATATACTTTTCACAGAACAAACCTTATAATATGCTCCGTTTTCGCCGCATACTTCGACTGCGAGATCCTCCATCTTGCTTTTGTGTGACGGATCCTTTGGAACAGGCATGGTGGGAAGTAGGCATGGGGTTCGAGACTACGTTACCCATGGCCAATCAGAAATAAGCGAATCAAAATCGTACATTATTATTGGTCAAATTTACTACAATACGCGACTGTCATGGGTCCATGAACAAGTAAGCAGAGGCATTTCTGTTAAAGAAGAGAGTCAATGAAACGAGAACAGTTAATTACAATCAAATGGTTGACCGTACGAATTTTATAAGAAATAAATATGTCTGGAAGTAGTGATTCGGAAGAATTTTTCGACGCTGAAGACGACACATCACATCGTAGTTCACGGTAATTTTACATCATATGATATATTATTATTAAAACTCCAATGGTGGGGGTGGGGCAACACTGTCAAACTACTTCTACATACCTGAATATTTATTTAACAATTAGAATTTTTCACGTAGTTGAACTATCAATCGTATATAAATAATTATACTTTTTTCTCCTTTTCATTTTTTTTCCCTCATTATCGTTTACGTCATATATTAGTATTACGAAACGTCATCTAACCATTATGCTGATTCACTTGTTCTTTATTTTTTTATACTTATACCTACTTAAATTCTAATTAAGATCTAAGTACTATTTTTTTTAATTTTTTTTTATTCTCATCTTTTTCCACTCAACGCATTACGTTCTTCTTGGTCTGCTTACTTAAGATAATTTACAATCCATGTACTACATTTTAGATATAAATTGTTATCAAAGTTTCTATCAAACTGTCATCAATTTGTTGTTGTTATGTTAATAAATAATTCATTACCTTAATAAAACTAAAATAATAAAAACGAACTTTACCTAAGCTGTATCAAAATCTAATCATAATTATAGTAATTACTCAAAATTTAAGTACTTTTTGAAAAGTCAGATAAGATAATTGACAAGAAAATGGGGCTGTTTTTAGGCTCTGTAATTTATTTATTTTTTTATTATCTGTACATGAATAAATATTGAGAAACTGATTCACCTGTTCAAAGAATTGACTTATTTTCTTAATTTTACATTAAACTATACGTGATTTATTGATTTAACTAAATAATATGATAATATTTAATAATCATCAGAATTTGTATAACGTCGTTGATTTTTTTTACGAATACTTTTTGTATCTCCAGAAAATCTCGATCCCGAGATACAACCGCAGCTGATTTACAATCGGCAAGTATATCTAACGGGAATAAACAGTCGCCGGACGACGACGTATTTGTTAAACCTGCAGATCCAAAGCCTATTGATGATTCTAAAAATCATGGAGATGGAGAGCGGAAACAAAACTTGGATAAACCAGTATGTTAATTTATTTCATCATTATATTAAAGGCAACATCATTAATTATTTAAATATACATCATTATTTATCAAACGTAGAAGCTTTTTCCAATTTTATAAATATACATTCCATTTAGTTAACTGCGGTGGTGTACCGGTCAAATTCCCTGCCAGTAATCCTATGTACAAATTTAAAAAAAAACATAAATAGTAAAAACATACACAATTTGGATTACTTTTTCAACACAGTCACAGGAAGTCTTATTTTTTTATATTTTATTTATATTTTCTTGTCTTTCAGATAATAGGCATGAATTAGTAACGACTTTTTTCTAATCTGAGATTGAAATTAGCCAAGGCGATGATTCGAAAAATTTGTCAATATCTAAAAGTGGATTAAACACGTGTTAAGAGTTAGGCCAGTAAATATCTTCATCCTTTAATGGTTTGCAAACTTAATAGAATGATGATTGAGATAACTATTATAGTTTCCCATGTGCAAGAGACGTTCAGGATTATCGAATTATCTAGAATATTTTTATATCAAGTTGGATATCTTATCATATGGGTTATTAAACTTCAAATATAACATAAGTAATCAAGTTTCGAAATGATGTATTGGATCAGTTTATAGATTGGTTTGAAAACAGTAAAGAATAAGAGAGAAAAAAAAAAAAAAAAAAAACTGGGCAATCAGAGTTGTAATAAGAATGAAATTTGTTTGTTTTTAATAGGAGGAGGACTGGAAAAGTAGTGGTGTGGACAAAATTATTGGCAGGCGTCGATTTCGCGAACTAAGGCAGCGCATGCAAACCGAGGATGATGATATTCCAATAAATAATTCACCTCCCGATAGCCAGACCTCCTCTATAGAAGGAGTATATCCCGCACCTTCCAAGGCCTCTCATCCGTTTAAAATAATAGAACACGATACCCTTAGTTTACAAAGTATGACTTCTTTAGGACGAGTCGGTAGAATTTTGGCCGGTGTATCAGATAATTCCTCGGGAGTAGTTCCGCTTAATTTACCTCAATGTCCCGTAGCCCCAATTGCATATGAGACACAAATCCCCACATCAGTTAGCATTCCGAATAAAGATGAGGACTCTGCCTCCGGTAAGGTATCTCAATCCTCTAGTATTCTCACTTTGTCAGGAGACAATCTTAACGATAACGAATCCTCTGTAAATGATAGGCAAGATTATCCCCCATCCTCACAAGGTAATATGCCTGTAATGTTCCAAGAACCCGACGTTATTGCCAGTACCAAGAATAATGGGAAACCTATCGAGATCGTACAAGATTTGACCCCTCCTTCAATGCCTGTTGCACCACCACGTCGTAAAAAGAAATCAAAACCTCAGACACCTTCAGATCTTACTGTAAGATATTTAAATCTTTGATCGTGTCACATAGTTCATTATATATACTTTATTCACTCATTAATACACACTTCGTATACAACTAATCACTTTTCAATTACCTTCACACTTTGTCTAGTCTGATTCAACGCTAATCCTTTAACTAAAAATCAACAAAATTTTATTATTATTTAACAGCTTGTAGTGCACGACACAGTTTCTTGCCATAAACTCATCCGATCTAATAAAATGATGATTTGATTCTAGCCACCTGTTATAGAAAACCTTATACCTGCTTCACCACTGCCTAGTCCAGCGAGTACCATCGAATCAATTACCAGAGAGTTTGAACATTCTCTGGACATTAGGTCAGCTACTAAAGGACAATATGTCGTTAAACCGCAAGTACGTGTGCCAAAATTAAGTGATAGCTTAATTTACAGCAAGACTGTGCTATTTACATTAAAAATTTTTCTTCTACTCAGGATGAGGATAAATCAAAAGCTGAGGGACCATCCCCAGAGGAATTGGCTAGAGTTGAACGAATGAAGGCTGAAATTATGAGCATAAGATCTAGCGAAATGTCAAACAGTCCTCTGGGATCCATTTCAAGCAATAGTATAGGACGCTGTTCTTTGGGTCCGCACCGTTTAACTGGTTTTGGCGCTCAGGGTTGTAGAGAAAGACGCAAGTCTGCTGGTGACCAAGATATGATTAAACAATTGAACATGGTTGTTAGGACGAGAACTGACTCTGGAAAAAGACTTACAGATATGGTAGGCTCCCTGATTCTTCAAATAACATAACAATTCAATGTTGAGAAATTAGCTGAAGTTTTTAAACCTGTAATAAGTCAATCTACCTTCTTCAATGATTTAGAATATAATGTTATGTCTCAGGAAATTTTGGAGCAAGTATCTGTCCTGAATTTGGACACTGGAGAAAGGGTTCCGTTAAGTGTTGCAGAAGACAAACTGCCGCAATGTATGGATCCGTTGTCGTTACAAATAATGCGAATAACTTCAGAGTATATAAGTAGCGTGAATTTAGAGAAGGAAAAAGAGAGCGACGAGGAAAGTGTGGATAGTAAGATGTCCAGTATACCTCCTGATGAGGATGTAGCAGTTGGAAGAGTCCGTAAAAGAACGCAAAAGCTTAAACGATTTTTGGGATCTACGGTAAAGAAGACAATGGATAAAGCGAAGTCTATCGCTCAAGAAGTATCCCATGCTAGACACAAAGAAGATATTATGGATATAGTCGACGACGTTTATCCTGGAGAGCAGCAATACATTAAATTAAAAGCCTCTAATAGTCACAAGGGTCCTTACGAATTTGACAATATACAACACGTCCAAGATCTCAGCGGTGAACATGTGGGACCAGTTTGGTGTATGAAGTTCTCTGCTTGCGGAAGATTGTTAGCTACCGCCGGTCAAGATCGTGTATTAAGAATTTGGGTTTTGAGAGACGCGTTTGCATACTTCCAGGACATGCGGAGAAAATATAACGCGGAAAAAGTCAGCCCTACTCCATCGCAAGAATCATTAGTTTCACAGCAGTCTATGGATGATCCTAATCTAGCGGCTGGTATGAATAGCGACTCTGAAGGAGCAAAGAGTCCGTTCATGCCAAAACCGTTCTGCACATACACAGGCCACACCTCTGATCTCCTAGACGTTTCATGGTCGAAAAATTACTTTGTATTATCTTCGTCGATGGATAAAACAGTACGGCTTTGGCACATATCGAGAAAAGAATGTCTCTGCTGTTTCCAGCATATAGATTTCGTTACCGCTATTGTATTCCATCCCAGAGATGATAGGTACTTTTTATCAGGTTCTTTGGATGGTAAATTACGTCTTTGGAATATACCAGACAAGAAAGTAGCAGTCTGGAACGAAGTTGATGGCCAGACGAAGTTAATAACTGCTGCAAATTTTTGTCAGAATGGAAAGTTTGCTGTGGTTGGATCTTACGATGGTAGATGCATATTTTACAACACTGATCAGCTTAAATATCATACACAAATTCACGTCAGATCTACTAGAGGAAAAAATTCAACCGGTAGAAAGATAAGCGGTATAGAACCAATGCCTGGTGAAGATAAAATATTGGTAACTTCAAACGACAGTAGAATTAGACTATACGATTTAAGAGATTTGAATCTTTCTTGCAAATATAAGGGATATGTAAATGTTAGCAGTCAGATAAAGGCCAGTTTTAGTCCTGACGGACAATACATTGTTAGCGGATCTGAAAATCAGTGTATTTACATATGGAAAACTCATCATGATTATTCAAAATTTTCAAGTGTAAGACGAGATCGAAATGATTTTTGGGAGGGAATAAAGGCTCATAATGCGGTAGTAACTTGTGCTGTATTTGCACCAAATCCAGATATTATTATAAAACAAATTGAAACACGAGAGCAATGGGAAGGGGGAATTGATTCGAAGGGAGTTATGGATGGGGGGGCAGGTTCAGCACCTGTAGATCCTGTTGTAGAACAACGAACTAAGGGATGCGGTGGTCACGTATTAGTTAGCGCTGATTTTAACGGATACATTAAGGTATTTCTTAATAAAACTAAACCAAAGCACAGTTCTCTGCCGGCATCTGCGTTAGCATAACGTTAATTTATATAATGAATAAATCATTGAAAATAAATCTAATCGTTAATTGCTTTCCGTGTTTTACAAAACAATTTCTTCTAACTGGCTGGTTGTTTATATTTACCTACATATTTCATTTAGAAATTGACTAAACTTTTGCCCAGATTAAATAATGCTTAAAACATCATTGATTATTATTTATCAAATATTGTTTCGGTATTAACGGTAACAAAGATGGTCAGGGAGATCTTGTTAATTCTAAAACAAGTAGTTTTCCTTATTCAAGTACTATAACCGAAAAAATAATCATGTAACATACAATCTGAGTTGACTGACAGAAAGCGCACAGTGAAAGACTACTACCTTTTTTTTTTACTTTCGTTTTTTTTTTTTTTATCTACACATTGCGATTTTTTCGAATTTTAGAGAAAACTCTTAAACAAATATTTGGGGTCAATTTCCTCTCAAATTTTTGTTACTTTTCTTAGATACTTACACGCCAAAGCCTCAAATTTAATAACAATCAAATACAATATGTTACTCAATCAGTAACGATAAGATGCAACACTATTTTCACCGCACTTTGTACATATATTTGGAATTTTATTCCTGAAAATTAGTGCCCCTTTTTAATTAATTTATTTTTGTTTTGCGGATCATGTATTTTTTATGATTCCTAAAAAGCTTGAACAATGAATTAACAAGGTTTTCCAGTGTAAAACTTTACTTTTTTTTTATGAAATGCAACATATACTGTTTCGCACTAAATCACGTTGAATGCAGTGACGGTTCTTCTGTGCCATATACATACTATAATAAGTAGGCAGCAGCCTTTTAATATACGTATAATACTTGTTCTTTTTTTTTTTTTTTTTTTCTCCTGTTCAATTATGCTTTGTTGTGATCTGTAATCATTTTGCATGGTAGATTGTTAGAAAAAATCTAAAAAAAAAAATTAAAGGAAACCAACAATAAAAACAATTTTTAATCGCCATCAATGAACTCTGATTATTATTATTGTTGTTATTATTATTATTATGATTATTATTATTATTATTATGATTATTATTATTATTATTATTATTATTATTATTATTATTATTTTTAATATTAATATTATTACTATCTTGCCTCGTAGTTTTAGTGTAAATGTATTAAGAAATGCGAATTGTAATATAAACTAATTAGTGTTCTGTTGCTTTTCATCTGTCCAAAGCACTCGACTTACTATAAAGTACATAAGTATATGGAATTCTGTAAAAACGATATATTTTTATTACACTACACACACTAACACACATCAAAAATCAAAGTGTAAAGTTATCTGCAAGCTGTTTATAAGTTGCAAACAATAAGAATGAGTAAATGAATAAATAAGTAAATAATTATGAAAACCAAATAACCGTGCGTGTCTATAATCGACGGATGCGTCGCGAGTGCAATGTATAAAATATAGCGTAATCAATATAGTATGCATTAACAAAAAATTAAAAAAAAAAAAAAGAAAGATAAAATTATTATTGATAATAATAATAATAATAATAGAGTTTTAAAGAAGATTTCTTATCGTCTAGATGTATATTATTAAAAAAATTAATAGAACACCAATTCGAAGTTATAGATATATACATATATGATATAATTTCGGCGAGTTAGAGCTTAGCACTTTTGGGTATACAGCTAAATGATAGTAGAAGTATTAATAATTTGGTGCGTATTTATTATTAATATTATTAACGTTTACGCAAAAATTATTATTAAAACAAATAAAAACAAATATAACATAACATAACGAATAAAATATACTCCTTATATGTACATGACAACAAATCTAGATGATCAATAACGCGGGGAAAAAGATTGATCGGATATGTTGTTCTAAAAAATAAATTGGATGCCATTGAATATCAGCCGTGTTAATTTTAATTCTAAATTCCGATATTTAAAGCTGTGCCTTTGAAATTTACATAATATAAAGCTTTCTTTTTCCAAGTTTTAGAACAAACCGTTAGTCAGGATTCTGTTAAATAGGCAAACATTGTTTCGGGAAAAGTCCATGAAAGACTACCGCATACTATTCACAGTAAATAATACTGTATTTTATCACAATTATTTATATTATTTCATATTTATAGATATACCTATAAGTTATATCTGTATGTTGTATATAAAAAAGAAGAAAAGATGAAAAAAAAAAAAATGATTCCACTTACGATTATTGCGTACGATGTATGGTTGTATGTACTGAAGATGCCGGTCGAAGTGAGAATGTGTAGAATGAAGAAAAAACGAAAGAAAAAAAAGAAATGCTTAAGTCAGCACAATTGCATGAAATAAAGAAATAAATTTCTTACTATACGCAGCTCTTTGTATACATATATTATATTTCGACAGGATCCTGTGACGATGACCGACTTACGAGAAATTTTATCTTTTACTTGCCCACAGTACCCACGATTCACGAATCTTTTGATGGTGTTTTTTATGTGCGGGCATAAGAGGTAACCGAGACGGTCTCTCACAGCAGTTTTGACGGTGCTTTAAACTAATTTGTCGTATAAAATATGCATTTAGTCCAATTAGAAACATTTGAATGCAACACGAATCAGTAAAAAATTAAAAAATACGATCATATATTATATACGTCGTTAGAAATGCCAGGGCTGATGTTTATGGCATCATAAAAGCACTTCGTGTGAGAATATTAATTCGTCAGTTAAAATTTTTTGGTATAAAACTGACGTGGAGCTTATAAATAGTAGTTCTACATATTTTAGTTTTCTTTATACATTATTATAAAGAGTAGATGAAATTTTCGAAGTTTTTTGTGATAATATTATTACTATACATATATACATGTGCTATTATTCCCTGACGATATTAAAATTTTATTGAATTTTCTGTTATTGATATATATATATATATATATATATATATATATATATATATATATATATATATATATATATATATATATATATATATATATATATATATTTTTTTTTTTTTTTTTTCTCTTAACTGGGACTATTGTCACTGTAATAAGATCGCGAATATGAGATAAAACAAAAATATGGTGTAGGGATTAAAAATTTTATAAAGGTATATATGACATGCAGATTATAGTTGGCCATAAATGGAAAACAAGAAAAAACTAATGAAAAAAAGGCCCCTTTATAAACATATATGAGAAGAATTGTTACCAGGCGTAGGCCTCATTTTGTTTTTGTATAAAATAATGGAATAATACTAATTTGGTATAATAAGGGCTTGACGAATTAAGTACAAATATTTTTTATGTAATGTATGTATGTACTACACGATTGATTTTATATTGCAGGTGTATAACGTTTAATGATCGTACATACAAAAATTTATTCAATTTTAAAAACTATCGATGTATTATCGAGAGTTTGCAAGTTTGAAAATACAGAATCAACTTATAGTTAGTACGAACGAGATTGAAAAAGAAAAAAAACTGTTCTATATATTATTGTACATGTTATATTATATAGCAATATTAGTTTAATTTCTGATTCGACGAAACACAATTTTTGGAGAATTTTTACACACAATTATAATCTTTAAGTGAAGAGCTAGGTATATGATGTCGGTGCTCTGATTATACTTTACGATTATCATCGTACGTATGTACAATATACAGGCTGACTGTTATAAATAAGGGCAATTACTGAGGATCGAGAACAGTTTTCGTTCAACGATCGATCAGTAACGCGTTTTTCGTTAGTTAGTTTTTTACTCATTTTTATTTTTCTGCCCTCTTTGATGCACCGAGAAAGGAAGATATCGCCCTGCATTCAGTAACGGTTCATGCCACATTCTTCTACAACCTGGGCCACCATCTCACGTGCCGTTAACGAAAAATATTTATTATAAATTTCTCGCTTTGTTATTGCTAGAGTAATCACGGTAATATCGCACCCGAGGCGTCTCGTATTCTTATAAATTCTGCTGAATTTCATCCCCCTTTGAAACTATGCAGCGATTATCGTAATAAACAATGAACGAAATTTTCTATAGACATAATAAGTCCGTTAATAGCGAAAGCTTTTCACCTAACGATTGAATCTAAATTTTGAGATTAGAGCAATAAATATAGAACGTTTTTTTTATTTCACGTCGCAAGCTCGGAGTACATCGATGATCTACATGTTTTGTCACATAGAATAGGTAAAATTCTTTATAATATCTCCTGTGTACTATATTTAAGTTTAGTAAAAAAATAAAAAAATGTATGCTGTGCTTGATATACACTGTAACTGGAATTGTAAAAACCAACAATCACTGTATAATATTGTAAATAGTTAATTACTGGCATTGATTAAAATTTTTAATTCGCTCGTATAGATATACATAGACAATATTTGTATAGATAAAAAATAAATGGTGTACTTTTCTTTTTATAAATTTTTTTTTTTTTTGGGTGAGTCTTGTACAGCTGTTTAATTATTGCTTTTTTTCTGGTAGGGCTGCGGCGTTGTAATATCAAATTTTCAACAATGCTTTGACAATTAGATAGTTGGGTCAGTAAATTTACTATTTCAGTAGAATTAAGAAATGTTTAAATATATCGGTATACCGAAAATGTTAAAACAGACGTGTTATTTTATTCAAATAATATATCCATATACCTATGTCTATAAATTTCCCATATTTTCATTCCTGCAAGCAATATTAAACAATCAATTTTAAACCATCAACGCAAATTACCATAAGTATTTGATTAAATTTTTCTACCTCTCTTACATTAATTAAAATCTAAAAAATTCCAATTTATATACCTATACATATTAATTTCTCATTCATTTATTCATACTTATAATTTACACGACGACTTTCGATTGTTAGTATAAACCAACGAGATTTTACATTAGCGGATATCGGTTGATAAATAATTATTCTGATAATTGAAACAGTCGATATAATTGTTGGCTAGAAAATTAACCACAGTTGACTATAAATATTCTGTATACCTACCTACATGCCAACTCACGATCTTGCGTTGAAATCAGTGGTAATTGCTGTGCCATGCCGTACAGACTACGCGAGTAGACATAACCGGAGATGATCAGCCGGCCCGCGTCTGACAAGTATAGCGCCGTAGTTGAAAGTAGTAACTGACAAACAGTGGTCAGCCAGCGCAGACCTTAACTTCTCAAGTAATTATCTTTGTTCTATAGACTCCGGACGAGAACATTTCTCTAGATACATCTTCGCTAAATGTTTTCGACAAAAAGATTATATCCCAAGATGTTTTTTTTTTTTGCTACTAAATTTTCTCCTTGCAATCAAAGTTTAAACACATTTTGCAGACAGCTCATGCGGAACGTGAAATTATTCTACTGAACTGAATGACGTGTTTATATATACAATTTTTTATCATCGTAAGACAATAACTGATCAGAATATGGGTTCTGACTTCTGAAATGCAGAATGAAAAAATTGTTTTTAGATCGGATATGAACTTGGTATAATAATAACGATGTACAGTACTTTTTTTTTTTTTTGATTTTTTTCTTACGGATAATATGGAAAAAAACCTTTCCATCTAATTTTTAGATTTTTATAGACTTACCGTCTACGCAGCAGAGGTTTAAAAACCGAGTCACATATAACATATGTGCATATAGGTATAGGTATATCAGCGATAAAACACTGTCAGAGTATTGTACCGCGCATCGAGAGTATAATGCGTGTTCCGTTCTCTTCTTGGCGTACGTACAGTACTACACATCTTTAATTAGCCATACGATTCGCTGATTCTAAAAAAAAAAGCAATTAAAATAAGATTGAGAAACTTTTTACGTTAAAAAAATCCTTTCAAATTGAGTCCTAATAATCAGCAGAGAATAGCATCGCTGTACGATATCATCGGAAGTATTTATTCAAGTTTTATAAAAACATGACCTCTGGGGTTCATTGTACTCATGATATACGAACTGCATTCCATTTTTTTGAATCATCATTTTAGCAAGTGTATAATAAAAAAAAAAAAAAAATCTCACAGTCAATCCTCGGCAACTTCTTCACACAATTAAGTAGCTCACGCGTATAAAATATACACATACATCATTATGACATTTTACATTCATGCGGACGGATTATTGTATATAAATATACACATATATACATTACATACTATGCGGTATACCATAATAGGTATGAATGCATGGTTATATTAACTAGACCTGTTTACAGTCATGCGCCACATAAATCTCGCAGTATAATATCCCCGCAAATATTATACCTATAAATATACGTGTACTGTATATACCCATACGTATAGCGAAAAGTTATTCTTTGCAAGTGCAGATGTAACACGACATTGTCTTGTAGATACACGTCTGTACCCTCATACTTGCATATAAAATAAACCTGTGACACACTTGTTAGCAATAAGCATTCAACCAATATGACACGCCTCGTTACAAGAATATATGCAGTCGCAAATATCTCCGGTTCGTAATTATACTGTAATAGAAGAATTTAAGTAGAAATATATATTGAGGATCTGACATTTAAAGCATAATAATTAGAACCATAATTAACTTGGCTTTTATGTTCTGTCATTTTTCTCGAATTATTCTATTCATTGTTAACGATGATGCGATTGTTGTAAAAAATTTCTTCTCCTTTATTCACCAATTAAACTTTATTTTTAAACATTAGTTTTATTTTTAATAAATCATTTTTTCCCATTAGATCTTCCATACGATAATTTATCACTGAGAATTCTCTGCCGTATATAACTATCAAATAATAATCTTCTCAGCATATTTTTTCTAACAGAATATCAAGTTTATACCAAATAAAAAGAAAGAAAAAAAAAAAAAAAAACGAAATTAAAACTGATGATGTGAGATTTTACAAAAATTTCTTTCCGTTAAAATTATGACTAGGAATTTATCGGGGACGTTCATTACCACCATATTGACTATACCTTATAGTCATTCCTATAAGTTGTGTAGGTAAAATAGATGCCATACTAGGTCAATAGACCGGCTCTCCGTACTAAATCCTAGTCAGGCGTGCGCTACTTTTTAATCCGCAATTTGAATCGACAATTTTGTTCAAATAAAATATCCATATATTTATATAGGTATAGGTATACATATATCCATATTCGTGTACCGTATAATAAATCAATATAAATTTAGGTATACACAAACGTGCGAAACTCGTATTTTTATTGAAGAAATGTCATCTTTCTTTGAAAATTTATTCAGGTTTTGGCTAACACATTTCGTTCGATGTATGTCTAATAAATTATGTGAAAAATTGTCAATCTAAGCCGGTTCGAATAGCCATAAATATTTCTCTACCAATATCATCTGCGGCAATAAAAATGTATACAAATTTTGAGACCCGCCTGTATAATATTAGACGTATACTACATAACATCATTCGCTTATACCAATGCTAATATTACGAATTGGATACAGGCAAAGGGAAGGAAAGATCACCGTGCGATTCGCGCCGCAAATTGATATATGTAAGAAAAAAACGAAGAAAAAAGAAAAAGAAAAAGAAAAAAAAAAGGAAAAAGAAGAAGAGAATATGGCAACCTTTCTAACGATGTTTTATAGATGCTAAATTCTTTCCCCTCCATTTCTTTTCGCGATTACACACGTGTATTTATACTCGTAAACACACATCATATACGATGTGTATATTTATATACATATACACGTTATAGTATTCGAATGATTTTAGTGGTTGGTATTAAAAAAAAATTTTTAGAACTGGTACACGAGGAACCGCTCAAACGAGTTCGAAACACGCGATGATGTACATATTTTATCGAGAGAATTATGCTGATCTGTACATATAAAGCTGGTTATGAGTTGTATCGAGAATTATGGAAAAAAAATATTAAAAGAAATAATTAAAAATAATACAAAAACTTGATCTTTCAATATAAAAATTACATCCTATAAAGATCTGTTAATGTATGTACGTTCTACCAGCCCGTGTAGTAGATCTTATCACTAGACAGACTGACGCGGACTTTGGCTTCTTCAGTAATATTAGCCAACCGCATCGATAGTCCCGATAGATAAACACCGATGACCGATTTCTGATCACGACTGGTAAACCAAATAATAAAACTTTTTGTTTCTTGAATTGTCTGTATTTTTATTTCTATTTTTTTTTATTTTGTCATCTTTTCAAGAATCGTTGATGTATGAAAGTCATTGAAATTGAGATAAAAAAGGAAAAAAAAAATAAAAAACAGAAAAGAAAAAGGGAAAAACAATTTTGTCCATCTAGAACTTAAGTTTATCTTGAAAACTATGTAAGATAGGCGTCACCCGGCGTTTCCCTCGCCGTGCCGGAGGAAACCCCTGGAGGCGTTAGACGCGATAGAAGAGGAGCAGACACTAGGAGAGACGAGGGATACACGAACGGTACGCAGAAGCGGTGTCTTGGTGAATAAGGAGATATCCGAGGCTCGTACTCGCGGTTGTGCCAGAGGAACCTATATAACTGTACCACCGTGTCTGGGTCAGGAGGCGGATCACGACGTTGTAGTAGATATAGTCTGTATATCGGACAGGTGTATCCCATTCTTCGTTCACGCGCCCTCGCGTCTTCGCGTCTTCGCGTCTTCGCGCCGTAACGTAACACCTGTTCGCCCTCATCCCTAAGCTAGTTATCGATCATAGACCGGAGCTTGATCATTGCTCGGCTCAACGGTTCGAAATAATCATTCATCCAATATACGTACAATACAATACACTGTATAATTACGTTCCAGTGAATGTGTTCCTGTGTTCATTTCAAGGACCGTGATCACTGTGATTAAGTGCATCTTTATCTGTGTCTCAATCCTCCACACGTGTCTGGGCCAAACCGCTGCTACTACTCATTCTTCAACTTTAAGTTTCAGCAAGGACGTTAAAAGGTATTTTTAAGAAGTTAGAATCATCACGTTTAAGCGAAGATCTCTTTAATGATATCAGAAATGATTGGAATGAAAAAATGAATGAGGTGATTTTGCAGAAATGATAAGAAATATCCTTTATTATTAAGTGCATTTCATAACAATCTTCAAGCACGTGGTGTTTTGTGCAGTTAGCTAGACCAGGATGCGGTCAATTTCTCTCGTCTTGTTAGTTTCTTTGATATTTATCTTTCCGTTTTTGTTTCCTCTTTTTTAGTTGCTTAGTCGTGGGCGGTTGCTTCTTGTATTAAATTCTAAAAAATGCTCTTGAGTCTTACGAAGCATGCTAAATCACATGAACGCGTTCGAGTTAATAAGTTACTCGAGAGTAATCCCGTGTGACGAATTAATCAATGCTAATTTTTAGTCCAAAGTAATATGCGTTAGAAGTGAAATTGTGAAATTGAGAATTTACACATGTACCGTAGAATATGTAATTTATTGTTGAAGAATAGTCGATGTATAACTTGAAAAAGAAGAAAAAAATAAAGAAAAAGAAAACAGCAATTACAATAAGATACCGAAATTGCAGTCAGACGTGAATATACAAAACGTATAGGTATAACATATCAAGTGTGATTATTGGAGCGCAACACGATGCTTACTTAACATTAAGTTGTAGAAAATCGTAAGGTATATTATTATCCGGTTACCAGACGCCGCTAGATTATAGGATAGGCGTGTCTGTACTGGGTAATCTCGTCGAGGCACTTTCATTTTAGCAAAATAAAACAAATTACTTCTTTTTTGTCACACAATCCTGTTCAATTTCTCCTCAGAATTATAAGCGTCACATTTAATAGTAACGAGGTATTACACTACTAGTCATAATCTAAAAAAATCTATCGCAAGTAATCGCTGATATGATGTGATCATTATTTTTGAATAAAATTGAACCAAGCATGGACCAATTTTTTTCCGCATGTGGGTATAATTTTCAATTCGTAATAAACAAACGAAATTCAAATTTCTGCAGAATTTTTAACATCATTTCAACTACTGAATCGTAAAACGTTTGATACTGTAATAATAAATATTGAAATTTCGTTAATCAAATAAAGTATAAGAAAATTGTGTATTCATAGCTTAATTCGTGATCTAATTATAATGTCGGTCGATGTATATATCAGTAATTAATATCAGGATGGCTAGTTTTGATAGATGAATCGATGACACGAGAGATTATACAAATTAGTTATGTTTGCATACATTTAGACGTGAGATGAAATGAAAATTAAGAAAGATCTTGGCGGTGCATGTGTGTCTTTGAATTATAGAATCTGGTCACGAACGTAAAAAGAAAAGTATCCGGCCCTTTTACAAGTATAGTGAGTAAAGCTAAAGGTTAGAGCTTTTTGGTGTCACTGTTTACTGTGACACATATATTCCCGTTCGATCTATACGCCGAAATTGTGTAAATGTCCAACCCGTTATGTTTTACCGTCTCCAGTTGGCCAAAATATTTTAAAGGTGATAAATATAATCAGTATAGCTTTCCCGCTCCTTCTAGCATTGAGAATCTGTTTGAAGAAACATATCACGATTCGTCGAACCGATCGATCAGGATACTCGAGCTTAAACTTTACCCCGATTGCATATGAATTTTAATTCCCGTATGGAGCTAGTAATTTTTTCATTTTTTGCTGCACATATAACATACATAGAATTTAGGTTTCTGTTCCGTTCGGCTCGAACACAGGAATCGAAGTTTGAATGTTAGTTACAGTAAAGAAAAAATAAAGTTAAAATAAATTCTTGTGAAACTGATGAGAAGTTGATTTGAGTTATAGTCATTGAGGCCCTCCAGAAGTCGTCCAATTTTTGTCGTGTCTTATAAGAAAGTGGGACACGGTCGATCGGCATACCTTCGCGAAGCGAATAACCCGCGAATAATATTTGGTTATTATCAAACGAGAGAGAGAGAGAGAGAGAAAGAGAGAGCAAGAGAAAGAGAGATAAGGGGGGGGGGGTATAGAAAGAGGGAGAGAAAGAGAAAGAAAGAAAGAGAAAAAGGAAGTGCCTACAGCAGAGGAGATATTTTGCCCGTGGCATGACAGTTACGTGTATCAAGAGCACAGTGCTGATATGGTAGCACTGGTTACAAGTACATTGAGATAGAAAAAACATCGCATTTCCACGAGCATCAATGCTAACTAAGGCAGAAGAGACATTCATTGAGTCAAAACCAGCAGAGCCCCGCATGGTTGTTACTTCATCAATGAAACCGTTATATGTATTTGACATTGGGCTCTCGGTCACACAACTTGGTCCTACTTTTTTCAAAACCGGCATCGTATGCATGATGTTTAAACCATTCTTTTGAACAACTAAATCCTGCAACCGTTAAGAACATCAAATTTAACTCGTATATGAATAACAATATATTATGTTATATCCCACTCAGAATTAGACTGATCAAATCATTTTATTGTCACCCGGAATGACTTTTCGCATTATTAAGTTACGCCTCATCCTTTATAGTGATAATTGAGAAATTATCGTTTTAGGATCTATCGATATTATACAGAGTCTCAAGTTCCTCGTCTAAATAAAATGGTAATAGGGCTAATGTTTTATTGGACAATATATAATTGTTGTGTCTTGATTTTCTCGGAGGGAACCGGTAGCCCGGGGGTTTGTTCGAGTTTATATTCTTTCTCCACGTGGAATCCTGCCAAGTTGGTTGAGGATAACGCAATGGTGTAACGCCGGAGGATATTTAGCGTCTTTGTATGTATAACCATTTACCATAGTGACTCGAATTTGTACATTGAATCGCCGAGAAGAAGTAGGCGAAGAGTTGGAAGGTAGCCGAATTGCCAATTGGTCAAAGGAATGCCCGTCGTCTAAAGCGGATCTGCAAATGCTAACCGCTCAGCTGACTTTGCCTACTTTCCTACTTATACACTTCCTCTATCTATATGTATAATCATTTTTGCCACCCGACAGCAACACGTGGTCAAAGATTAATTTAAATTTGATTTTTATCGATTAGGAATATCTGTCATTTGTTTTTTCTTTCTATTTTTTTTTTTTTTTTTTTCTAGAAAAAAAATTCATCCTTATTTAAAAACGATTTGCATAAGTTTATAACCAAAAATCAACACCTATAGTAAAATTTATTTTTTGCGTCATGCAGGAGTGACGAACGAGTCTAAATCTGACATTGCGGATAATTAACGAACCGCGGCGAAGGGCTTACTTTCGACAACGTTTGTATATGTACTCGCGAATCAAGATTAACTGTGTAGCTTCACTGACCTTAATTAGCTTTCTTTATTGCCCGGCTAATTATCGCGATTACCACGTTTTATACGGACGAGGAAGTTTCAAAACAAACTTTATTAGTCTACGATACGGGATTTGATTTTCAATACATGAGAGATCATATCTCTCGAATAACTTTTTCAATGCGGTGCACTTATTTATTTCATTCAGAGAAAGAAGTACGTTTCTATCCGCAAATAACTTTCAACTTTATTCACCATTCACCATTCAGATTATAGTTCAGTTTTTTTTTTTTTTTTGTATCAAATGTCTTCCACGCTTTAGATAAAATCTAGAATCTAAAATCTAAAATCTCGAATCTAAAATCTCTATCTAAATCTCGTAGCAAAGTGGCTACTCACGTCTCGTGGTGGAGGAGACCGGCCAGTGGACCAGTGGGTCACCAGAGTCATATCGAGTGCTATAGCGTTCCTCATGTTTAGAAGGTATTGTAAATACAGAGTGGGGTTACCGGTTGGCCTTTGAGCCACGTGAATGCCCCAAGCGTGGAAGAGGTCATTGAACATCTCACCATATTCCGAAGACCTGTAGTTGATCATGAACTATAATATACCTATAAATACGATAAAAATATTGAATAAGAAATTTACAACTCTTAAAGTAAAGATCGTTATTAGAGTTGTCATTTATTTATGAAATAGATAAGTACCGAGGGTATAATTTCAAGCAATTTGAACATGCACATGTAGGTATGTGTAAAGGTTATACGCAATGGGACTATAAATTCATATGTATTTTTTATTTTATTATTTCTTCCAAATCATCCGGGGCCATGATTTTAATATTAATAATAATCGGAGCTGCCTAATCTTGTAACGGCACTTCTCATCTCCGATTGATAATAAGGAGAAGATAAAAGGTGGGACGCGACGCCGAACCGGCTAAGAGTTGTTCTCGACGCCCATGTAGCTGGGCGAGTAAGTAACTCAAGCAAATACACATATACATATATATAGTATATATAGGTATATATATATATATATATATGTATATATAGGTATATATATATATATATATGTATATATACATACGTTTACTTGTTGACGTAACGAGGTGTGTGGATAGGTATATTTATGGGGCAAATGCTTGCATATTCAGGGAACACTGTACTGTACCTACTCATTTTTTATTTATTATTCGAACGTTCCCATATGCAAATTGCAGCTGCCTTTTCCGTTCCTGAATATCAATGAAATAGTTACACTTGTTATTTAAAACTAAAAGAATTCACTCAACGATCAACGGTTTGGAATGCCGAAATTATTCCATTCGATGTCCGAGATTTGAACCAGTTTTCTTTTTTTTCTGTTTCTTCTTCACTTTTTTCTCTTTTATTTTTTAATCTTAGTTTTATCACCATTCTACATAAAATCAACTTCATGAATTTCCGTTTTATGTATGTAACTACGTATGTACAACATGTAAGTGAATTCATTAAATAATATTGTAATGATGCGTGGACGAGTGATAATTTTTATTTTTATTTTTTATTTTTTTTTTTTTTAAGACCAGTTAAGAGGAATGTGGTGTTAAATTTAAAGGAGTGGCCGGATATAGTTTAAAGTTTGTGCACAGAACAGACCGGCGCGATGATCATGATTGGTTAAGTCGTTAACCCAAATTCACAAATCAACTTGAAAATAATTATATTTCCGAAACGACAAGTGAGAGCTAACGGTGCGTTCTAGTCGTCTAACGATCATGAATAAACTTGAGATTTATATTCCATCGAGGAAACGAGCACGTGAAAAAGAAAGAAAGAAAGAAGGATATAAAGATGGAAAAAAAAATCAAAAAAAAAAAAAAAAAAAAGAAAACGAAACAAGTGTGAGAAACCATCTCTGCAGTACTGCCTCAATATCTTTCGTAGATCATCAAACCTTTAATATATAGAAGATTAATAGAACAGGTGTTACTTTAAACCGTAAAAACTATGCTGTGTTCGATATGCGATTACAAGATGTCTTTTAATAACTCCGATAATTATAGTCAGCGATCTTTTAGCTAATGAAATCGTATAACAGTCATTACAATTTCAATTGTAAGTCATACGTTATAAGTTTTTATAACTTGTCGAATTGACGTCGGCGAAGTCTAATGATCATTTCATTTAAACTGACGTACGGTAAATAGCTAATTAAAATTCAATTTAAATATTATAATCAAATTTTGCATTACTCTTCAAGTTATAACTGGCGGTTTGTTGTCCCATAATTAAAAGACTATAATATAGGTATATTTGATAAAAAGAATATAGTCGAAAAACGACTTCCTTTTTTATAACGCGAGTTTCTATATGAATGAAAAAAAATAAGAAAAAAAAAAAATTAGATTTGGTTTACATAAGTAGGTGAAATTCTCTGAGAAAAAAATTTTGTATTTAATTAGCTAATGTTATTCTCGGCGTATAATTAGACTCCGTAAACTTACGAGATTTATTTTACAGGATCTCTACTTGAGCTACTATTTGGCCAAAACCTTCACACGATGCGATTACACATACACCTGGTCCTAGCCTGTCTTCTCTTTAAAGGGGTGAGTATTTCAACCCTTGGATTTTATTAAAACATCAAATACCCAGTCTTGGAAATGATAATGAATACAGTTTCATTCGTTCGGGGAATTGTCCATCGAGCTTTAAACAAGACGCAGTTCTTATACGGAGTTTAAAAAACAAGATATGCATCGATCGTCCACGTTACGTCATAAGGACCATTCGATCTTTGAAAATTTGTTAAAAACAATTTTCAGTAATAAAATTAAACAATTAGATCAATGTGTGCATCCATAAATACGTTGGAATGCGGACTGTCGTGTACATTAGTCGTCTAGATTTGTTGGGCGTTCAGAAAACCTGACTGTGGTTTTATTCCGCCGTTGGTTCGTAGAAATGGCTACTTACTTAGAGAAGCTTGAATCCAATTGAAGGTAACCGATCACTAACTGTCGTCTGTGGCACAGCCCCAGGACGTGACATTGTGGTATGTGCTGTTAGGTGCAACTTAGATCCAGTTTGATGCATTCAAGTCAGACTGTAGGTTTTCAAATAGTTTCAATTTTATAGAGCATGCGGTCAAAGGCCATTAAGTCCACCAACCAACCTAATCATAAGATTGATGTCAATTCAAAATACGAAGATTCATCTTTTAACTAAAAATCGCGTAGGTAGAAGCATACAAATATTCTTAATCTGTCGATAAAAGACAGGAAATGACGTAGACAGATCTTGAGCAAAGGGGCCTACTTTTACACACATAGTTTTGTTGTTCTTTAGTCATTTCTATAAGGCGTTCAACACCTGTAGTCATTAATCATTGTAACTCAGGATAAAGATTTCTAAGACAGACGATTTCTCTATGTGTACCTAATTTAATTTCAAATCAACGTTTACGAGGTTCTATATAAAACAAACTCGGACATTCATACACACTAATATCATAATAAATTTCCAATCACCCTACAGTAGTAGTTATTGGTAGTAGTAAACAACGTAGGCACGTCAGATGTTCGTAATAGACCTCTCTCTGTACACAACTTACCTTTCCCACTGACACTATCAATTGATGTAGGTGTAAAGCTGTTTTCCATTCACCATGATCGTTTCTCTCTTAATCGTAACGTCGTACTCATGGCAGAGTTACTCCTCAATGGAAGTTACACAAACTTGTTATACACTCGTGCGTACACATCCTATAACACGTATACTATATCACTATATTTGTATATCAGTTCTTATACCTCAAGTCCAGCACTCACCACTTGAGATACTATCATGCCCTTTATAGTCCTACCTCCCCGAGTATTACATTTCATAATATACATACACATGGACACGAACGCTTTAACATGACACGCGTACGTACTGCAAGAATGACACAACAATAAAACATGTTTCAATAACAATTTACAGTATAAAATTATACTCTCGAATTTGTATACGTATGTACAAGAGTGGTTTTATATTGTGAACCTCGGTGACTTTTATAATCTTTTATAGTAGTTGATGTACTTGTTAACACTGACTGAATTAGGGCTTAAAGAAAGTAACAACGGAAATTAGAGATTGACTAAGCATTAAGACGATTAGCGATGAAACTTCGATTATTTATTATTGCCCTTGATTTTTCATTTGGTAATCACCTTCCTCCACCGATGTAAAAGTTTTGTTAATAGATGGTACGATCAGAACTGACCTTTCGACCGAGGGATATAAATTTTTGAAATTTTACAAAGGGCCGAGGATTACGCGGGGCGAGATTTATAACAACTTCATGTAACCCAGATATCGTGTTATATACTTATATCCAAGAGGCTACATAGTATTGCCGTTATTCAGTTGTCTGACCCAGTGCTAAGGGCTACGGGTTTCCTCCTTGGAGTCAGGCCATGCCGGTCGGTACCTCCTTATTCAACCTTGTCTGCTTGCGGCTGCTGCAGGAAGAAAGAAGACCACTGTGTGTGGGCATCGCGCTTCACCTTCACGTTTGTTATTAAATTAGAGCCGGTTTTGGTGAGCGGTTTTACACGGTGCAGGAGTGCGCTATAGGAGTAACAGCGGGTCCTTTGATTCTGATCGTGTGCTCGTTCCTGGGCCTTAAGTATAAATCGCACGATCTTTAATTGGGTTAGAGGAACGACTCGAGCACCAAGAGATGGAACGAGACGGAGTGAGCGATGCTGGCCGATTGACCTGTGCCTCAAAGTCGTTGTAGCGATGATGGTGGTGGTCGTTCGTTCATTCGTTCATTCGGTCGGTCGGTCCGTTATGCCTGAGGGTCATGTGTGACGTGTCAGCGATGCTCCTGTTTTGTACCTATCCCTACTCCACCTCACCCTCGATCTCAAGAATTCCCTCCGCACTATAGTTCTCCCATTACCATTAGCACCGCGGGCATGATACTTTTTTATTAAAATCCCATTTCTCGATCTTTGAATCGCTCTGTATACAGTTAATGAGAGAAATAATTCATCTAGATTATGTACATACAAGCCGATGAGACTCTTCAGTTTTAACATTATTATTCATTTATCTTTCAGTTGGCCGGCTCCGAGGACGTAGAAGTGATACAAGCAATCCCAGGAGAAGACAATCGGAATGATAAATCGGCTATGGATCGTCAAGACACAGAGATCAACAACTCCGACCAGCTGGCTCTCGAAACAGCCGGTGAAAATAGCGCCGGAGGGAGTCATTACAACACCGGACCACTACGGAGTCATCCGGGTCGCGGTGGACTTGGCCTACCCAATTCCCGACCTCATCATAACGTGGCTTATCACGGTCCTCCGCCTCCGTTACCGTCAAAGGGACAGCCCGAGGCACAAGAAAAAATTTATTCACCCGCAGCTGGTCCAGGTGGCGATTCATGGCCAGTCGCTACTCCAGACATGCCGAAAATCATATCATTGGATGTAAAGTGCGAAAAGAGTCTAATGAAGGTCTACCTTGGCTTCGATCAACCCTTCTACGGGATAGTATTCAGCAAGGGTCATTACAGCAATGTTAATTGCGTCCATTTGCCCGCGGGTCTCGGAAGGACATCCGCAAACTTTGATATAAGTATTCACGCCTGTGGAACAGCAGGAAATACGGAAAACGGATTGTACGGTTACGGCGCGGAGTCTGGGTCAGGAACTTACTTTGAGAACATAATAGTCGTTCAGTACGATCCCCAAGTTCAAGAAGTCTGGGATCAGGCTAGAAAACTTAGATGCACTTGGCATGATCAGTACGAAAAATCTGTAACATTTAGACCCTTTCCGGTCGACATGTTGGACGTTGTGCGGACAGATTTTGCCGGTGATAATGTCGGCTGTTGGATGCAAATACAAGTGGGAAAGGGCCCTTGGGCTTCCGAGGTTTCAGGGCTGGTGAAAATCGGACAAACGATGACTATGGTATTAGCGATCAAAGATGATGACTCAAAGTTCGACATGTTAGTTCGCAACTGCATGGCACACGACGGAAAAAGGGCGCCTATTCAACTCGTTGATCAAAAAGGATGCATAACA
This sequence comes from Macrophya annulata, assembly GCA_963924015.1. NCBI lineage: Eukaryota > Metazoa > Arthropoda > Insecta > Hymenoptera > Tenthredinidae > Macrophya > Macrophya annulata. Next base: position 5,809,069 of record OZ001260.1, read on the forward strand.
AGACCAAAACTTATGTCACGGTTCACCAAGATCAAGAATTTCGGTGCCAGTGCCTCAGTGCTCTCCTACGCCCACTTCCAAGCTTTCAAGTTCCCGGATTCTATGGAAGTCCACTTTCAATGCACTATTCAAATTTGTAGGTATCAATGCCCAGACCAATGCTCTGAGTCAAATTTGCTCGATTCACAATCAGGCTATCTGGAAAATCATCAAGTTATTCATCCCGATTCCGGTTACGGTCCGCCATCCTTACACCCGCTTCCTTTAGAGGCATATCTCCAGGCTACAGCTGGACGACCAAGAGATGAGCGTAGGAGAAGGACTAGGGAGGTTGCAGTAAACCCTGAGAAAGAGGTTGGCGTTAACAGAATTATCCGCGTTGTTTCCACCGGGGATTTGACATTCGCTATCGACGAATCTAGCAACGATTCTGTCGTTGGTCCCACCATGGTTTTTCCGGCCAAAGATCACGCTCTTAATTCGAGTCTGATTTGCATGACGACGCCTGGTTTTGCCATCACGCTTATCGTACTGCTCGCTATTTTACTCGTCTCTTTTATACTGACTGCGTATGTTTGTCTCCGTTTAAGACCGTTCGGTAAACTGAACAAAGGTATCGCTGGACCATACTGCAGTAATACTGTACCAAAAAAATCGTCGAAAACGTGTTGCTTTTCTTAAGCCTGAATTTCTCTTAATTATTTTCGTTTCAGCTAGCGTCTATACCCTCCCATAAATTTCAAACTTTGAATATAAATATCAGAATCAAACGGTTTTATATAACTCGACATTTATTTACCACGATAAAATTTTGAGTTTATTTTAATTCATTAAAATAGATAGACGTTTTTTATTTATATTTTTTTTTATACTTGTGGGTGAAATTGAGGCTGCAGATTCGTCGCTTGATGTTTTTTTTTTTTTTGTTTTTTTTTTTTATCCATTTTCTTAGCTAGTGCGACCACCGTTTTGTTATAGATCTATAGAAGTATATATATATTTTTTTTTTTTATTAAATCAATATATTTATGTCGACGAGTTACATCTAATTCAAATTTTTCTTATTCACGGGATGCAATATACATATAGGTATGCAACGAATTTTGAATGTAAAGTAAATGAACTCAATTCGTTGTGCGTTTGCACGAAGATTATAAGAGAAAAACGAAAGTCTATTGATGCTGTTGCAGTTTATTGCAGCTATATTATAATATAGCTTTTTAGCTCAAATATCATCTCGTCGCCTGGGTTGTTGGACTATGATGTTTAGTCATTATGTTTAATATTTATTAATTTATTTATTTATTTATTTATAGAAATTAAATCTAGGAAGTGTCCGGGTAAATGGTTAGGCTAACGTTATATATCGTTGGGAGGTTCTGTTGCATACGGTTCCACATATCCACGGTGCAAAATTTGATATCGTTCTGGAAGGCATAGAAATGAGCTGAAAAAAAATCAATAAAAAAAAAAAAAAAAAATTAAAAAAATTAAAACAAAACCGCCATTGCAAAAGTGAAATGGAATAAACAAAAATTTCCAATCATTCACTGCGAAAAAGAAACAAGAAAATATATACCTATATTATACATGTAAGAATTCCCAAGCAACGTAATTTCTTTTACTGCGTCGTGTTTAACTTTGAATGCTACAGAACCTCAACGAAAAGTTGTGCTCCAACAAAGTACGCTTAGTATCTTACATTAAGTTATTTAATTAATATAAGTATTTATTTATTTAAGTATCATAAATCTTTCTATCATATATTTTTTATTTTTATTTTTTTTTGATCTTTAAATAATATTGTCCGATATTGAACTAATTAAATTCACTCTCAGTCTTCGATGCCGTGGTATTATAGATATGTAATTTGAATTGAAATAGAAATTCCGTAGCAATTTATAGATATTTTTTTACAAAATTAATTAACATTACGAGCAGAAGAATAAAAATATATATATTGTATGTATGAAAATTAATTTCATATCATTTTACAAGGCTCCACTTTAGTTTTTTTAAGACAAATTACATACGCGGCTAGGAGTAAAAAAATCATTATTCTACCACTGTGTGTTCTGCTAACGATTGCTAGATAGAACTATATTATCATATTTATATGAATAGTTGTGTAGTTTGAAATAACTAATATTGAAGAATAACGATGAATAAAACATAATTTTTGGCTACACTGAAGCTGAAAATTTTTTTCCCGTTCGAAATAATAAATTTTTCATTATTAAACAATAATAATTAAACAAGATAATATTAATAATATGTATATTAATAAATAATAATCCCAAACGAAAAATACCTGTAAAACTGGCATAATGAGATATTAAAAAAATATATATGTATGTGTATATTTTTTGTCTGTATTATTATAGCAATTACTAACAGACAATATTACCTGTGCTCGTTGTAATTACAATATCAATAGTAAGCTACGATTCTTTTATTGTACGTCAACCTTCCTTTCCAAACAATATATCATAAGAAAGTGTGAGAGAGAAAATAAAAATGATTATTTTATGGGAATTTGGATGTATAACAAATTCATTGATTGAAATAAAACAAAAATTAAATAAATAATCGTATCGTATGCGATCAGGGATTTATAATTTTCTCATGATAAATTGGAGAGTATGCCTATAATATAACACATAAAGTATAATAAAGAATTGAATAGTTCTTACTTGTTATTCATTTTATAATATATTTATGCAATATGTAATTTATGAATAGGCTTTTACATACACATTTATTATATGTATAAATTTTATACTGTACATGAAGTTTTCTTTTAGTACTTTCCATCGGTTAAATGGAACACGACATTTTATGTCACCTTTCAGGCTTTAATCTTTATAGACAATTATAAGGAGTTAGAACCAATCGTACAATTCACATGCCAAACATTCAATATAATTGTACGATTAGAATATCTATACTGGAATAGGGCGTTGTATCCTGCATTTTACATAATCTCACTTACGATATATCGTATTTAAGGAATTAGGATTTACAAAAACAAAACGTTTTTTCTTTTGTTTTTTTTTAAATCCTACCTCGCCCTGTTCCGCATTTTAGTGTCTATAATGTATGGAAGTATCATAGATATATATTTTATACCTTAGCGTGATTTTTTTTTTTATTCATTTATTTTTACCACTTCCTTTTGTAGAGATAGAAAAAAATAACATTCCAATAGACTTTGAGAGTAAATTAGATGGAAACCAAAAAGAGACCCTTGAATTGATATAAAAATTTATCACATTGAGTGTTTAATGGCAGATATAATATAATGATTTCTTTTTGTTCTTTATTTATTTATTTTTTTACACAATTTAATACGAACTGGTAAAAGTTCTTTTTTTTTTAAATACAAAATTTCATCGAATAAATGTATTTACTGATGTATAATTATTTAAATATAATAACTATTTAAACCTTTATGGGTTAAATGTGAAACCATAATGCGCTCGTTATGAATATTTAAATATTGATAAACTGCAAAAACTCTGTACTAATAAAAGCATCTGAATGAAATTTTATGTAATTTAATTATCTATCAGTGAACCGATATATTGTATGGATTATGAAATTCCCCTGACACATTTTCACTGTCTAATACTTCATCCTGTATTTTGAAATTAAATATTCGAAACTTATTTAAGCCTAGATAAGTAAAAGTAAAGAATAATTTTTTAAGTAATACGTTGAAAAAGAATTTCGTATCGCCAGTGAATAACTATTTGAAACGCAGTTCTTTTTACATTTTAAAATAGTTTCATAAATCTAATTTTATTTTTACTTTTCAAAAGATAGGCCCTTTTAATTGTTAGTGAATTTGATAATAATAATAATAATAATAATAATAATAATAATAATAATAATAATAATAATAATAATAATTTGTCTTGTTAATTTTTTTTCTTCATTCGAAAATAACGCAACGACATATGTAAAAAAAAATAAAAAAAAATAATAATAATCATAATAATATTAATAATAATAGGTTCACTTATGTCGTGAACAATGATCCTAAGACTTTATTGGCACTTGTCCCTTAAATTTTTTTTGTAATTCGATTCTGTTTTTCAGAATTTGAAAAAACCCTGATAAATAGTATTCCTAGCAAGATCCGCACGCCTTATTAATATTGTATATATATATATAATATAGGTATATATACATGGAAACATTTTTAGCATCCAATAATATATAATCACTATCATTAATTAAACAGCTTATCAAAATTCCTTGATCGGATTTACCAACAAGCGAGGGCGTACAAGCAGAAATATAATACACACGGTTTTTCACACAAAATTAATTATCAACTTCTTTTTTCTTCTTCTTCTTCTTCTTCTCCTTCTTCTTTTTTTTTGTTCTAAATATGAGCAATCGAGTGTTAACGGCCTCAAAACACTTTTCATAATGTACGCTTTATAGGACAAACATTAAATTAATCGTTTCAAAGATACCTAGGTAATTTACATCGTACATACAATGTTTAGTCCGGCATCAGTTTCTTCACTGTTCAAGAAATTGATTATTCATAATGGATTCTAAAAAATGATTATCCACGTCTGGGTTGAATTCTGCGAGTATTGAGTTTAAACTGGTTGAATATACCTAGAAAATGTAGTGTTCTTTATCGCTTTTAATTTTACTATTAGTTTTCTGAAACTTTCAAGTTTTGAATTATCTAATTATTATTTTCTTATTCCTCATTTTCTTTTAAGATATTATATGTATAAATATACTATGTATATGAATGAACATTCGGTCTGTATATGTATATGTATTATGATTTCATTATTACAAATAACAGTTGTACAAATATGATTTGAAATTCAATTACATAAAATTATACACATTACATTGAAATTTTTACATCGATTATTAAGTAGCGAGCACATGAACGTTTATCATCCATGTAAAAATGTTCCAACCAAAAACAAATAAAAAATAAAAAAAACTGTTGTTATTTTGCTAGTAAAAAAAAAAAAATAAAATAATAATAATACATACGAAATAAGAAATAATTAGAGGAATATTCATTCAGCAACTGAATCTATTAAAACAAGACTCAACAAATTCAAGTTTGATTTAATATCTCCATTGATATATTGATATTGATATAATTATATGTAAATTTCATTCTATTAGGTATGCGATTTTATTTCGATTATATGCATAAAAACTTTATCTGTAATCATAAAAAATAATATACACATTGACATTACTTTTCATCCGATATTCATACGCTGCATTTGTCTGTTTAAATTTTTTTTTTTTTTTTTGTATCATCTCACAATAGAATAGATAACTCAATACATGAGTATTTCATCATTCATATCATAGTTTGAGAAAAAAAAATCTGCATGTCTGACATGTAGATCTAAACGCCGTTTAACATTTTTTATTAATTTATGTACGCGTAGGGTATTAAGCACAACTATAAACATTTTTTTCATAGTTCCCTTTAGCATTGAGCCTCATCTTCTTTGATATGAATGTTATCTTTCTCACAGAAACTGTGCCCTTGAGGATACCGCGACATAATGGGGCAAGGTTTTTCCTCTAAAATAAAGTTGATTTTTGTTGCAAGCGGTACGGGCTTTTCCTCCGCAACAAAATCAGTTTTTGATGCTATCGGGATGGGCTTTTCCTCCATAACAATGTTAGTTATCATTGCAATAGGGACATGCTTCTCCTCTATAACAAAATTAGTTATTGATGCAATGGGTATTGGCTTTTCCTCCATAACAATATTAGGTATTGTTGCAATTGAGATTGAGATAGGCTTCTCCTCTATAACACAATTGGTTTTAGTTGCCATAGGGACAAGCTTTTCCTCCATAATATGATTAGATTTTTTAGCAATAGAGCAAGGTTTTTCCTCTTCTATGACACGGGTATTTTCTGTTCCAATTGGGCAGGGTTCTTCTATCACAGGCAGTCGTTTTTCTCTTTCAAAACTGGAACCGTTATGAAAAAATGTGCTACGTAGAGTAGCAACGTTTACCCTCTCTCGTGGATGTTCCTCTGCCTGACCATCGGTACTAGAATCATTGTTGCAGGATCTACGGGAGCAGAGTTAGTTGAGTAAACGACAAGAACTTTTCTAGCAGTCTATGAACTGTGAAGAAAAATTCAACGATTATGACTCAATTTTACATAAAATTCACCAACAGAATAAAAAAGAACATGTATAAAAGATGAACAAACCACCATCTTCATTGAAAAATTAATAAAACAGTGGCATTTTCTATTTTTACAAACAAATCTATGTTTAAAATTCAGGGATCGGATGTTACCTTGAAATAGAGGTTTTAGAAGCTATTTCAATTTCCTGATCATGATCTCTGTTCCGTTTGCGTCTCCCAGGTCCTCGATTAGCTGTGTTACAGCCACTACTAGGACCTGCCTCTTGATCAGCTTCGATAAAACTGACGTGATCATCAAATCGCACACGTTCCGAGCCTCCATCTTCACCACAGGTAGTCCAGCTGCTAGAATCACTAGGTTGACGATCAAGAATGGGTCTACGGCGAGCACGTTTAGCTAAACCAGAAGCCAGCTCCTCTAACGAGCTTAGAGAAGCAGCTTGTCCGGCTGAATCTATGTGTCCATCTGTTGTAGCTCCAGGTTCAGGCTCACCTTCGGTGGTACGTGTTCCACTAGGTGTAACAGTGTCGACCTGAATGTAGAGAAACGTAATAAAATAAGGCGGTTTTTTTCTGGCAGATATTTTCTAACAGACAAAAGATCTCAACAACAAGTTACACACCTTAAAATTCAGTACTGAACCAGCTAGTGCTCTGGTTGAAGCTGCTCCATCGTCAGGTGCGATAGAAGCATTTACAGACTTTTCTGAAAGACTGGTGGCCGCAGATGCTGTTTCGCTACTAAGACTGAATCTTTGAGTAGATGCTACATCGGCTTGAACTTCCAGTCTGGAAATAAAAAAAAAGATAACTAATTTGAAATTTTATCTGATTTTGACGATATTTCAAAGAAAATGAATATCAGTGAGTTTGTCAATAACCTTTTGATTATAAATGTTTTTTTATAAGTGAAACAAACATCCCTAATAGCATATCGAATAATGTTTTATACCTTTGGCCTCCTGGCAAGAGAGTTGATGCTATACTAGCGGCAAGACTGGCACCAGCTGATACTATGTAATTGTATGTTGCAACTTCTTGATCATTTAATTGACTCCCACTGCCCAAAGATAAAGAAGCTTCTCCTATAGAAGGATTTGCACCTCTGTGACTTGCTGCATCGATTGATGAAGCGTCTTGAATAAACACATAGATATATTTCAGCAATAGTATCATTATAAATTATTTAAACTGTAATGGTAAACATCAATTGATTTGTTTCGCAGTTAGGTATTTAGAGATCAACACACCTCCGGTATTTTTGTTGCCAAATGCACCCATCAGTTCGTTTTCATCGTCAAAATCAAAACGGACACCGGCACCATTTGTTGAAACACCACAGCCACCGCTTCGACAAAGAGATACAGGGACAACTCCGTAAACGTAAAATAAAAGTATAGGAACTCCGATACCGACTGCTAATCCAGCCAACACTGGAGATACTAGGACCTGAAATTATTAAAAATTGTGAGTGATTTTTGTTTCTTCAGAAATCTATTAGTTAAAACATTTTGTTTTCTGCATTTGTTTAATTGCATGATGTGAGTTGTCGTCTGGAGACTTCTGAAAAGTGCATTTCGGAAAGAAGTAAATGAAATTAAAAAAAAAAAATAAAAAATATATAGAAAAATTAAACAGAATTATCTTTATTTATTTTCTTAATTAAGTAATCAGCGTTTTAAAATCTCGTAAAATCATTCAACATTAAAAAAAAAAAGAACCGTGAAATTTGTTGCTTACGATTTCAATCTGAAATGCGTGAAGAAAAGGTGAGTTTAGTATATCTTATCGTTTCTCATGAAATAGTAACGAAGTCATTTATACTTAATTAGCAATAAGCACGCGAAAGAAACGTATTTTTAAAAGATAAATCTACGAATTTTCAAAGAAAGTGTATCTAACTGTTTAATCTATTAACAAAAGTTATAAATTTCGGTAGATATCGAGAAACGAAACAAATTGTTTAAAAAATCGCGATCGTAACTTCTGTGATAATAAATAGAATCGCGGGGATCGGTACGATAAATTTTAATCTAGAATTTAAAAATAAATAAATAACGGGTGGAAGTATAGTCCGGCATAAAATTTTTCATCTCATGTTATTTTTTCGGTCCATTTTTGGTAACAGATCCGATGCAGGATGCGACGCCGAAGAGACGCGTCGACGAAGGAGTAAAAGAGGAGAAATATTGATTGAGAAGAGGAGTGCGCGCGTAGACCCGCCCATGACGACGCGGACTTTCCACCAGGGTGAATATATACAGTTATATATATACATATATAAATCGGAAAATATATACCTATATATATATATATATATACCTATATACCTCGCGATGTATATACCCATGGTGGTAGTCTCTGGGTGCGTGTTATCACCGCGTTTAAGCCAAGCTCCTATAAGCATTGTTACTCTCGTCTGAAGAAGAACTCTCGGATGCACTTTATCTAAACGCGTCTTTAATCCGCGGGTAAAGATTCCCTAATACATTATAAGGGAAGCGTAGAACATTTTTTTTTCTCTAAATATACTATAAATTGGTGAGTTTGAGAAGATTCTATTAAAAAATTATACCGAGCCATGTAAAATCCCTATCATTATCTATTCTCGTACTTATATGGTATATTATCCGCATCGACATATCCGCATAATTAATATCATACATTAGAAGGAAATGTGCGAGTGGAAATATCGCCGTTGAATAAAAAAAGAAAAAAGAAAACTAATAAGATAATAATAATGCTCGTGTTAATTTTTATTTCTATTTAATTTAATTTAATAAACGATTTAACGCCGATTTAATATAACCGAGTAAATTAATACTCCAAAGAAAAGGCATTATTTTCGAGGGGAGAGACCATCGGGATGTCGGATAGCGACGACACAGACGGTTCTGCTGGGGAGTGGCCAGTTACCAAGGAGTGGCTTGAAGAATTACTTATGGTTTATCACGGCGAAGGGTCTCAGGTTTCAGTCGATGATTTCACCGTAAGACCAGGATGTGCCGCTGGGGATAGCGTCCTTAGCGATATACTCGCTGTTTCTGTTGAGTACCGTTCTAAACCGGAAAACTCACGATGCGAGTTAAGTGTTATTGTTAAACTCCTGCCTCAGGATCCTTTCAGTCGTTTCTTCGTTACTGAAGCTCAATTCGATCTTCGTGAGATTAAATTTTACACACAGGTAATTATAGAGTTCAATTATACTACGCGAATCCCTATTTATTGGCAACCTTTCTCATAGTGAAAAAAACATTTTTACTTAGAAAGTCGCAATTATTTCGTAATTTGATTAACGATGTTATCAAAATTTCTTTTTTTTTTTTAATTTAATTATCAGGTACCTTATTTTACCCCCGTTCGACAATTTATTTTTCCTAAAAGCATAATTCTTGCAAATAAAAAACGACAAAAAACAAAAATAGAAAAAGAATCGAAATTCTTATTTTTGCTGAATTTTTCCAATCATACTTTTGAAATCAGAAAATCTTTCAAACATTTTCAAAAATTTTGTTTTTTAAAAAAAATTTGAAAATTTGTTTAAGAATTTTATTTTTTATTTTTTTGCAATTCCAAAAATTTTTAATTCAGATAACAAAAAAAATAAAGACAAATCGTGAGCCGATAAATTCTCTTACATAGATGTTCTATACTATTAATCAAACAAATTTTGGATGAAAAAAAAAAAACTCTTCTTCCCTAATTAATAAAGCAAATAAAATTGATATTCCCAGGTAGTTCCCGAGCTAGAAGCGTTCCAGAAACGTCAGTTAAGTGGTGAAAACGGTGGTGGTTCGGAGCTCCCAGATTTACCAATACCTGCATGTGTCCATGCACACTACAGTCCAGCAGGAGGAAGTGAGGAAAGTCCAGAGCCTCCGGAGTCATTTTTGGTATTGGAAAATCTAAGACCTAGAGGTTTTGAGGGAGCGGAATTTTCCCGAGGATTAACACTGAGGCAGGCAGAAGCTGCACTAACTGCTGTTGCCCGTCTCCACGCATTATCTTTAGCGATTAAAGTTAAGGAAGGAAGATCTCTGTCAGAAAGATACACTTTCTTGTTCCAAACAGCTCGAGCTACGGATTCTTACCAGCAACTTGTCGAACGAGGATTACCCCAGCTAGCTAGATTTCTAGAGAGAAGACCTGGGTTGGAAGCTGTTCTCGCAGCACTTTTAGCGCTACGTCCTAGAACTAAGGAAATAATAGCGGCACTTTTAGCCCCCGAAGGTCCGTTGGCTTTGATAACTCACACAGACTTTTGGTGCAATAATTTACTCTTCCGAGATACGGAGGAAGGAGTATGTGAATGCGCAATATTAGACTGGCAAATGGTCACTTATAGCCGACCAACAAACGATGTAGCTTTGCTGTTAGTTAGTTCGGTTCCAACTGAGCTAAGACGCAGACATACAGAGTCGCTTTTGGATAGATATTGGGATGTTTTAAACAGTAATTGCAGCAGTCTAGGTTTAGATATTCAGAAAGATTTGGATTATAATAGAGCAGATTTGAGTAGAGATTATAGACGATCATTACTTTTGGCTCTTTTGCTATGCATTGGATCTGTCGACGTAGCTTTAGGCGATCCGCTCACTGAACAACGTCTCATAGATGTCCTAGAAGACCTTCATAATGATGGTATACTATCAGGAGAGTCTATTGAAATAACTACGTCAGTTCAGTGATCGTCGAACGAGCTTAAAAGTATATTGTTTAAAATCTGTCCATTTTTGTGTTTCGCAAAGTGATCGATAACAGTGGGGTTGTTAATAAAGCAGTAAGAAGATAGAAAGAGAATAAAAGATGTGTGAAATCGTTAACGGTAGACAATTTGATTTGGTTTTATAAAATCAGCAATTCAATATACAGCTGAGAGATAGTTTTGCGGCTTTTATGCTTGTGATGAGATGAATTGACGATGTATTTATCGCGTAGTTTATCTAAGCTAGTAATAATGTAATCAATATCAAAGCATCGGTGAGTTCGTGCCTGGGAGCTTCCAAAGTCCACAGTTTTTTAAATAATATAAAATTAAAATACCATTAGAATTGATAAGTCCATTCGATATATCATATTCTTTGATAGTAATCTTAAAGTAGGTCAGATTTAGATCGAACTTAACAAGTTCAATTAAACTGTAACTAAATTGAATTAAGGACATCATGCAAGTATCAAAGCCTGAATTCCATTGTACACTGTGACATTGAAATGATATGAGTTTAAAAATTCCCATTAATGATTTACTGCTATTTGTGCTACTGCTTTTGCGTATTGAATATCTGTTACGATCGCTTATCGCACACATTTCTACTGATATAATTGTGTGATATTAAGTTTAATAAATATTTCCAAGCATGCGAAACTACTTACATTGTATCCGTATCATTTTTAAATATCTCAAATTATACAGTTTTCTAGTGCTCAATAATCTCTTGAAATCACACCCTGTTTCAAGTATCTATATTCATCAAGTCGCACAAAGAGATAAATAATTTCAATATATCAGTACTGATTTTATCTACTTTGTTTTTTTATGGAAATAAAATGTTCCAATTACCCGCTTGGCTTCATAAAAGCTGATGGGAGATTAGGTAACATGAAAGAAAAGCGATTTAGAGCAAAAATGAAATACAGCTTGTAAAATAAGAGAACAAGAAATAAATCACGATCAAATACAAAAGCTTTAGAAAAATACAGAATTGAGATTTATGTTCATTTATTAGATAAGTATAGAACGATTCTCTTAGAACATATATCATCGAAAGATTTAAATCGTTCAACATTCCAGATAAGAATCCTACCTGTATTGGTAATAAAATTAATGAAAAATCATCTAATGATTAATAGCGTCGTTCTAATATCTGTATATTGTAAGAAATGAGAAATCTGTTTATAACGCAGCATTTGCAACCCTTTTATTCTATTCGTTATTATTAATTACCATGAAATGTCAATGTTAGCACCTATTTTGCAATAAAGAATTGAAAAATAACGAAGTTTAAGTTTAAGCTACTGGTTTAAGAATGACAATGTATTTAGCAAATGGACATAAAACAAGGTGATGAAAAATTGTTAAATCTTAGAATTTCTCGACTGCAGAATAAAAATGATGAGGAATTCTTGTACCTAAATACTGTACACAGATTTTTGTATGTACAAGTACAGATTTATAATTCAGCAACGCAGATGGAGCAATCAAAGTCCAAACTATCAGTTTATAAAAATATGACTCACCGATGCAGTGACTCCTCCTGCAATGAAGGCATTTCTTTTGTGTTTGTTAGCGTTCTCATACCTAGTATACAGCTTCCTTCCAACCCATACAGGAATCCCTGAAATCAAGAATATCAATGAGTTACTGCAGGAAGTCTAAAAGATAAGAGTTTCGTGCCAGTAGATATACGAGTTGACTGTATAAAAATAATTTATCCTGGCTTTTAGCAACAGATATTAAATTCAGCTTATCAATTCTCCGAAATGATAAGATGTTTTATTTTTGCCTTCCTCTATAACAAATCTAAACTGATTAAAACTTTCCTAAATACTGATAAGGCTCACAACAATGAATAAAGTTTTGACGAATGTAATTTCACACTTCTTTAGTCGAAATATACTTTTCTTATTTATAACTCCACCATTATCCAATATTTTGATTGAAAAACCATTATGTTTCGATATATAATCACCTATAATCATAGCAGGAACTGCAATACCAGCAACAAGACCAATACCAACGGGAGCTCCGACCAGAGTTCCAAGTTGCCAAAGAATTTTCTTTTTTCTAGACCACGGCTTTTTCCCCCAAAAGGTACATCCAGATGGGCTAGAATTAAAAAAGAATGTTATTTAATGTCTTAGCTTGCTACAATTAAGTAAGAAAGCAATTTTAAATTAACGGTAAGATCTTTTACCTTAAATAATGAAGATCGCTAATTTCTTTCATACACAACCAGCAAAACTCAGCCCCACAAACCGCACAGGTCATATGATTGCAGCTGCCATCATCCATCTTCACAATCAGCACTTGACACCTAGGACATGGCTTAATGTCGTCTCCTAAGAAGATAAACAAAGTTTTTATGAATATAGAAAAGCTGTTCAATGCCCTAAATCTATAACATTATAAGAAATGTTCAAATGTGTATTTACTATGTTGAGAGTCACTCTGGCTGAAGCTGAGAGACGAACTACGATCATAATATTGAGATCGTTGAGCCCTTGCAGCGTCACAAGTTTGATTAGGATGCCATCTAGCTTGGATGCCATCTAGCTTTGCAATGGTAGCAGAAATATGAGTCGCATCTAGGCCTTTCGCATCGTAATTTAGGGCAAGATGCACAGCCAGTGGCAATAACAGCAAAGCTACAATCTGGCGCAGGACACCACCTCGTGTCTGGTTCAACAGCAAGAACTCTACGCACCATGAAGTCTTCGTACTTTTCAAACTGTGTTTGATCGTTTAAAATCATTCTGATATCTGGGAAAAAATAAATCATATATGGGATCGTTAATTGCTGTGGAATGCATGAAGATATATTGAAAAATGCAGCAAAATCATCGAACCAACGCATTATTATATATATTTTGAAATTTATTACTTTCTTTTTCACTCACCATTAGGATGCAAAAGTTCTGAGCATTCTGGGCAGGCTATGTTGACCCTGGATTCCGAAATCTCGACTTTAAGATACTGTTGATAACAGTCGTAGCAGCTTCTGTGATCACATGATTGTACCACAGGGAAAGACTCTGAAGAAAGTTCTGCTAGACACAGCGGGCACTCGATTAATCCATTATCGCAGCTCTGAAATTAGGTAGAAATATGTAGGTTTATGAGGAAAACAATAACTTTACGATTGGTAAATCAATATGGAAATCTATTTCACAACAAGGTGTTGAAAAAAATCATTGTTTTCTTTGTATTTAATTAAAAATTACCATATTATTTTCATTTCTTAGATTTTGAAGTTATTTTACGACGTTATTAAATCTTTCAAAACAATTTCAGAGCTTAAAATCAAAGAATGTTCAACAACCGGAAAAATGCGTATTATTCAACAGTTTTTATTCTGCTACTGATTCATCAGCTGTTATAATAAAACAAAAAGCATGTTTTCCGTTCAAATATTTATACAATATTTGTATACCTTTGCATAGTTTATTTTATAAATCATTCGAAAAATACTAATATGAACTAAAATCATTAATTACTTGATTTGAATGACAACAATCGCGAAAAACTCCATAAATCTAATAGAAAAATCAACTTTTGATGACTAATGAATAAATATAAAGACTGTCTTCACTCCATTTAACATACCGTTCCAGCGTTAGCAGAGGCAGAATTTTTACCCGTAGAATTTTGCATGTCTATTGTATGAGATTGTGACTGGCTAGAAAGACTTGTTCCGCGTGCTTCTCCCTTTTCTACATCTGTACTTTTTCCATCGACAGTATCTTTACCTAAAAAAATCAGATAAATAATTGTTTAAATTCGTTCACAGGCTTCTTTCTTTTGTTGTACAAAGGTTAAAATAAATTTTAATGCAAACCTTTGGACGTTCTATTGCTCGTACTAGTTGCGCGGGCAAAGCGTCTTCCGAGGAGAGGGCTAGAGTACAAAAGTCTTCGCAGAGAGAATCGGGGTAGAAATCTTCGAGTCCTGGATGCAACTCCATTACAGCCTCCTCCATTTTCAACTTCTTTACGCATGATTTGTTTTTCTTCTTCTTGTTATAATTCCATACTCCTTATTTGAAGACGTGTTTTATTACTAGTTTGAATCACCACCTGGATCAAAATATCAAGTATTATTATTATTATTTCGTTTAATGCTAGTTATTGGAATATGAATAAAGATTTGTATTCAAATTGTTAAATAAATTCTCATCCCTGTGAAATGTTTTCGCTAACTTTAAGCTTATTTTTTTTCTTAGAAAACGAATCAAGAACTAACGCAGCAGGCTGTTTTACATATCTAAGGAATTTTTCTACAAATCTTCAACGTACACATTCAGCATATATAGATTTAATACCTCTTCTTAAGCAAATATAAAGTCTTCAATAATAACAGGTTATGCAAAACATTGGTAGTAATTTAATCAGCTAAAATATCACCTTCAAATATACGTTGAATATGAGAAAATAATCTTGAATTTTATTTATCTTTTCTTACAATTTAATCAGATGTCATCTTCTTCTCCTTTTTGAAAAATTATTAAAAATTAATAAATAAATCTTGTATCAGATTTCTAAAATAGAAAGTAAATTAACAGTACACAATAAATTTTTGTTTCTCAATGTAAGTTTTTTACTCGACGTCATGGAAGCGTTTAACAAGATTATAAAATCTATCGGTATTAATGAAACCGGAAATATTCTACAAGAAAAAAAAAAAAAAAACTGTAAACCTAGTGATGTTAAATAGAAGCATCTGTTTGTTCCAGGAATGCATAATATGAGTCATCAGATATTGGAATCGCCATGTCATATTATAATTATGACGGAAATTTTTTTTTTCTGTACTTAATTCCGTTTACCGGATAATGTATAATGGATACAGCATTATTAAGGTTTTCCAATAACGCACGTATGTATGTATGCACGTACGATCGGGGATTTCGCAAGTATCTACATACACATATGCGACACGATTTTCAAGCAAATGGAACTTACCTACGTAACTGATTTGCTTGTGTTGGTCAGTGACTCTGACGTCAAGTTTTCACCTTAAATAAAGCCCTATTCCGTACACAGATATTTACTAAATTGGTTAAACAGGTGAAGCGTAGCTTAGTAAACTAGTTGGATTAAAAAAACGTTTTAAATCTTACGAACCCTTTCGATATTCAACGAATTTTGTTGGTTAAGATCTCCCTTGCCTGTCACAACAGCTGAGTGCTTTCTCCACAAACTAAAGAATACTCGTAGATACGAAACTAACTTTGTATATCCACACGGTTTGTCTAACTAGTCATAGTTAGATATTGAATTGCACATGTGACACATGCATTATTCATGTTTAATAGAAAACTTTCTTTATACAATTAGTATACAGGATCTTGATCGACAATCTAGATCACAAAATTCGAATATTAAGTTTCGGCCCTTACTCTATTGTTATTTTGGTCGTTTTAACTATAAATATTTTTCAAGAACGTGTCTTTCGTTAAAATATGGCGCGTAACAAGACGAATAACAATACAGATTTCTTAGATAATAATAAAAGGTCCTGGAAATAAATATATGTGATGATAATAAACAAGTAAGCGAATAAATAATAATAAATAATACGTTCGGTCTATTCAGCATGAACGTCCGATTTATTTCATATTGTAAATATTTTCTCGGTGAGTTTCGAGTTATGCGGAAAATACCCAAATGACTAATCAAGGTGCGTCTTTATAGCTCTATCATAAAAATACTTTAAAAGTAGTTAAAAATCATTTACATCTCCGTGAAGATGTTTCCGCAAGATCGAGGACGATCGTCATAATTCGTTCGTTTCATCGCATATAATCTGCAGATAGAAATCAAGGTTATAAATTTTCTAGATACGATCCAAATTTATTTGAAAATTTAGAATCGGCTAAATTTGTACAGTCTTTTGTTTTCTTTGTCTATTCTCCTCATTCTATAATCAGAAAACAAAAGAGCGATTCGCGGATTAATTACATGCCACAGCACAGTGTCGTGGGTAGTGCGCATGCGCAGTACCCGAATTCGACAGTCGACGCGACACTCGGCGCGGTTCGTGCGAGTCGATTTCCTCACTCGCTAGTCATCGGTGTGTTTTGGTGGGGGGTAAGTTAGGGGATCGAGAGCCCCTGGCAGTGCCCGCCGCAACGGCCGCCTAGTAAGAACTCAGTGTATGCCTCAAAGTGAGGATGACAGTGGTCAGAATCGTGGTGCGGTACGGCGTCGTGATCAGCTGATCGACTGCCGGGACTACGACCCCGCCTCCCCCTCGCCCTTTTTTTCTGATTAAAATCGTCACGTTTCTTGCCCCGATGCCGCGTTGCACTTATGCTTTTCTGATCGTTAAATAGCTTGCACAGTTACTCCCGAACCCCCCCTCCCCTGCCCCCCAAATTTGATAGCCCAACCGAATTCCTTTGCGTATATATATACGTCTCATCCCTAACGTCCTGGGTAGTATACACATGTATTAATATTGTGTGTTAAATCTGTGCCTGTGTTATTTGACGTCGACCCATTTATGTGCGTCGTCTACTACTTACTGCCGCTGCTGCTGCTGCTGTTGTTGCTGATGCTGATTTACCGCTGATTTTCATGCGCGTGTGAGATTTAAATAATTAATGTGTCAGCCATGCCTGTGCGGAAGTACAGAAGGGATACTAGTGAAGTTAGCTGCTGCCTAAAATATGTTATCTTTGGATTTAACGTCATGTTTTGGGTAAGTTAATGAACATTTCCCGCCATTCATTTTACGGTTAACGCGATATTACTGTACTTTTCTATGTGTGTTTGTCTGTCTCTCTTTCTCTATCTGTCTCTGTCTCTTTCCGCGTGTCGTAGGTGGTTGACTTTCACTTGTTTCTTGTGGGTAGTTATTAGTTATGGAGTAAGTAGCATTCCTACATATGTGATGTATAATCTATATACATAAAACTTTGAAGTTTAATTAATGGAAGTTAATTATAAATTGAATCTGTAAGTAGAATTGTATAACATACATATATGTTTATAAGTTTTTTTTCATAATACACCGATTAATTTTTCCCCCTGTTTATCGATGGCGAATTCCGTTGCCCTTTTTTCACTCCGGTATATTATATATATATTATATATATATATATATATATATATATATATATATATATATATACATATACATATATATCATAGATGCTTAAAGAATAGCGAGTAGAATCCAAGGAATTTTTAATATGAGAAACGGTGCTGAATACTAAGACGGCTACGCGACCCGACGTTCAATTCCATTCCATTCCATTCCATTCCCAATCCTTGCGCGACACCTGAAGTTAATAATAAAATTAAATGGATTATTTCGACGGTCATTCTTTTTCATCTAATTTTTATTCCCGTTCCTTTTATTTCATTTCTGTATTTTCTGTTGTCCTCGCGTACGGAGGAGAGGTGAACATAACACTCTGTGTTTTGTTGTGACCTAGCTGCTGCACAAAGCCGTCTGACTTATCGTTCGCGGTTTTACCGGTGGAATCTACCATATTTTACGAACGAACCGAATCCGTTCACCACGCTGCTTTCTACATCGCTGACTTCACCCGAACGAATAGGTATATTGGCCTTGCAAAGGATAACTGCGAGCGACACAATGCTCGAAAGTTTTAAGATTGGCAAAAAAAAAAATAAATAAATAAATAACAAATAACTGTGCTTACAACTTTTCCGGTGACTTCTTCTTGTTTCTATATCTCGTATTACTTTTTTTTTTCTTTTTTTTTTTTTCTTATACAGAAGTTTCTTTCAGACTAATAAAGTTTCTTCAAAAAGATGCAATTATATATACATATGTATGTACATACATATGTATATGTATAATTATGGTAACGCGTGTATAGTTATACATACGAACATTATTTATTACTTTAAATTACACAATCATTTGTTACGCGTATATCATAGAACACAATCTATATAATGTAACGTGATGTAAGATCGAGTAGGTAGGTAGAGGAGGTATACACACTGTTCTTGACTAAAACATACCCTACTCTCCGGTTGTCATCTCCTAGGTTCTATCTACCTACTACCTACCTACACACATATACTTATACCTCGACAAGCGTAATATCTTATTAACTATAATAGTTACTTGCGAGTTGTGACAAACCGGTTTACAGTCTAGCGCACTTCTGAGTGCTTTGGTAGTGAGAAAGAGAGAGCAAGAGAGAGAGAGAGAGAGAGAGAGAGAGAGAAAGCGCGAGAGGGGGGTAAAGAGAGAAAGGAGAAGGGAGAAAAGAGCAAACGTCTGAGGAAGCAGCTTCTGTTCGGTAGTTTCGCGCTTCGAGTAAGGCTGTCAAAATATCAATGACAAATGGCTCTTTTCTTTATCGGAGAGAAAACCTTTCATTCCTTCTCTTACTTAACCGTAACTTACCTTACCTTACCTCACCATACGAACTTTTACGTTACTGGTTCCGTTTTCCGTTAATTCTGACAAATTTGTTATATTTAAAATGAAAAATAATTATCTTTATGTTCTATGCTTGGAATTTATTGATCCCGAAAAATAATAACTAGTTATAGTTTTCACACATACTTGAGATGATTCGACTTTAGGATATATATATATATATATATATATATATATATATATATATATATATATATATATATATATATATATATATATATATATATATATATATATATATATATATATATATATATATATATATATATATATATATATATATATATATATATATATATATATATATATATATATATATATATATATATATATATATATATATATATATATATATATATATATATATATATATATATATATATATATATATATATATATATATATATATATATATATATATATATATATATATATATATATATATATATATATATATATATATATATATATATATATATATATATATATATATATATATATATATATATATATATATATATATATATATATATATATATATATATATATATATATATATATATATATATATATATATATATATATATATATATATATATATATATATATATATATATATATATATATATATATATATATATATATATATATATATATATATATATATATATATATATAGAGCTACGTATACATATCTATATATTATATACACTCGAGAACGGTTTCTTCCTACAGATGGTCTTATAAAGGGGTAAATAACGAGAGGGAGAGAATATTTGAACACGCGAGCGAATGCGCGAGCGTTCATTCCCTTTTGTCTAAAAGTTTGTGCGCCTCATTCATTATCACGTTTCTGTGTCTGTCCATTGTTTAACACGTCGACCAAGTACGACGACTGTAAACTTTGCTTTCTCAACCCACACTTTACAAAATGACGAGTATCACTACTACCTCCCTTAGAAGCTGTTTTTCATTTGTTCTATTTATTATTTATTATTAATTTTTTTTTTTGTTTTTTTTTTTTTCTTATGAAATAACGAAAAGAAAATCAAAAAAAAAAAAAAAAAATGAGAAATTTAATCGTATAAAAAATATTTTATATTATTTTATTTTAACAAAAGAAAAATTACGTACTAGTTAATTTATTTCTAACGTTGGTGTTTATTTTTTTTTTTCAATGCATATTTTACGACGCGAATTCGAAATTCGGTCCACTGTACCGAAATCACGAGTTAAGTATCTCCTGCAAACAATGGAACGCTGCACCGCACTGCACCGGACCGTACCGTACCATACCGTGCCGCGCTGCTTGTATGTTCATACGTAGTCTAGTAGCTACGCGCATCCCCATACCTATCTATCTATCTACCTACTACGTTTCCGAATGCAAATTGAAATTCAACCGCTTAAATTAAACCAACCCGTTCAGTTACAGAGAGAGGATTTACAGGCGGACAGCTTCGAGCCTAAAACATACAGCCTGACCCCCCACTCTATACCATATTGTATCCCGTTTGCCTACTCGATCTATTTCTCTCTCTCTCTCTCACTCTCTTTCTCTCGCTTCTTTCTCTATTTCTATATATCTATAGTTCAGTAATCTATTACGTGCGATTGGAGCAGGCTGATTCTGACTCGATGGCCACAACAGATTAATTCAATTTGGTTTATCGTATAATATAATACGTTGATGATGATCGTAGAATAGTATCTATTATTTTTTTTTATTATATTTACTATTGCAGCTATTGTTTATTTTTATGATATTTCATAGATATATTTAAATAAATGAGTTGAAAAGAATTATTTTTTTCTTTAACGAACGAGAAGATAAAACGAGTGTCTAAACTGGAAAGTTATACCATGATGCTATAATACCTTTATACACATTTATACTCAATACTTCTATACCTATATATATATATATTTGGACCGGAAATTTTTTGGGTAGATTGTAACAACACGAAGAGCACCGATCTTTATCGTTATAAATTATTTGAAGACTATCCGACTATATTTCGATGTCTTAACCAACCGAAGCTCGATCTATCTTGACTCTGGTACTATAGCCGGTTAAACGCGGTGGTATAACCTCGATAAATAGCTAAGTTACGAGACTAGAGAGGCACGGCTTAATCTTCCGGGAATCTCAGCCAATTCCTCCATCCCACCTATAAGGTAGGTAGGTAGGTACGGATCGGACTTAATTATATATGTATATACGTATATGTAGGTTGGAAATTCAACGCTCGATATATAATAATGAGTAAACAGATTCACACGAATGTTGTAGTTGAAAAACGAAAAAAAAAAGAAAACAACAAATGGAAAAAATTGTCAAAAAATATTTGAATTTTTAATTTGAATTTCTATCCAAAGTATATATACGAAAATATATAAGGAAAATAAAAAAAAAAAAACATAAACAAAAGTAGAAAAATGATAGAATATAATTTATCAACATTTTTTTGGACATACTTTGACTTACAAAAGTCAGTTTATTGGATGATTGACGTTTTTTCAAACTCGAATTAATCGTAATGGTAAAAGTAATTATCGATTAGGAAAAAAAATGGAAAAAAAAAAATAAAACTCCTAGTAAAATGCGGCAGTCAAAGTCTCGCTGTGGTCTGGTGTATGAAGTGAACTCGAAGGGGGTTGAGAGGCGCAGCTATACCGAATATTGATGAAAACGTAGAGGTTTTTCCCACAAAGTTTGCACAAGTTTTAAATGAAGTCTCAAACGGGAAACTAGGGGAATAATTAGCCTCTGATTTATAGTATGAAAAGGGTCCGTTTTCATATATTATACATCCTACATATAGGTATAACGCTTTTGGTATAATGAAATAATTCATTATTGTTTTTACAAAAATATTACTTACGATCATATGTATGTACATACATATTTTATATTATAGGTACATACGTATAGATATGCGATGAATTTAAATATTTTGTTTATCAATTTTTGGTATTCATTTATTAATTTCGAAAATTTATGTATACATATAATATTCTAATTTTTCAGCTGTAGTTTTACGGAGGAATAAGATCTGAGAAGTTTATACCCTTGTCTTTGTATCTTCATTATATATTTATTATTAAACTTTCATATTTGTTCATCGCGGTTATAGAATTATACTTATAATAAGTCTAGTGAATTATGAGTATATAGGGTAGATATGTATAGAACTTTTTTAATTCCCGATTAACGTATGCAAATTGTGAATTAATCTGATTAATCCGCTTTATATATGTATAGGAGAAACTAAACTAAACTAAACGAAACGAAATGAAACGAAACGAAACTCCATAGATCAAGAAAAAATTTGAGCTGAATCAGCTAAAATAAATCTCTCGTATTCTCACCCCGCTAATATAACCGTAATTCCAATAATAAAATCCGAGTCTCGAATATTTATTTTTTATACGATTCATGGTGAAAAAATGGAAATCTCCCTTTCCATTAAAATTAAAACCACAAAACAAAAAATTAAAAAGAAGATTAATTCAAATCGAAAAGAAAAACAAAAAAATTGTTTTCTTTTTTTCGTTTCATTTGGTTCTTCGGTATTTATTCTTTTTGTTTTTTTTTTGTTTTTTTTTTTGACAGACTGGTAATAGATATACCCACACTGGTGGAAGGGCGCCAGAGTACGATGACCCGTCCAATCGGGAGTCCCGTCGAGTCGCGAGTCGCGAGTCATGAGTCAGAATGTCGCGTGTGTGTCGATTGTCCCGTGTTTTCACTGTTGCGTGTTTCGTGCTCGGCCTACGCCCGTAATCCGTATGGTTAAACCGGAAAACGTCATAAAATACATTTTAATGTATAAGTACCTACCACACTAGTCGCGTTGCTGCAGACTTCAGCACCCGGATACCTTTAACTATTATCTATATTTTATTTATGCCATTCAGTTTTTTTTTTTTCTTTATAGGTATTATTTTTATTTTTTATTTTTTTTACTCTCATTCAAAAATTTCTACTATATATATAATATATAATATAAAATACCTATGCTTATAGAATAAAAATTCATTGATTCAGAAATATATTATTAAATAATTTGAAAAAATATTTATATAACAAAAAATAATAATAATGATAATAATGATAACGTACATCTATCATATACGTAGAGCAATTCTTTTCATTCATTAAAACAAAAACAAAATTAAAAAAGGTAAAAAAAAATTATGGCGGTGGGAATTAGAAAAGAAAGGAAAAAAAAAAATTAAGATAAAACTTTTGCATGTACACTTGCCATCAGTTACGGGAGTAATAGGGAGAGGGAGAGAGAGAGAGAGTGAGACAATGGTAATATTTTGAAAATAAGCCAAAGATATGAAAGAAAAAGGTAAAAAATCTTCCGGGTAAAAAATTGACGCAACTTTCCAGGGCCAAAAATAAAGCAGAAAAGGGGGAAAAAAAAAAAAAAAAAACAAAAAAGGAAAAATTTCTTTCCTCTATTTTTTAGAGACCCTACTAGGTATCAACCATCCTCTTCCCACGGGGACGACGCGCCGTCGTATAACCCTATGGGAATCCTCGACACTCTCGACCCCCTTACCGTACCGTACCGTACCGTTCCTCCTCCTCTTCCTTCGCAAGCCCTACATCCTCTTCAGGTTTCTCGACGCACGTGACGGGGATCCAAGTCCCGAGACAAATCACCCGGACGGGTTGCACGTGTCGCTTTTTGGCCACGCCTAACTGCTAATTTACTCCATATTCATGCGTATAATGGAGGTATACACGGAATGAACAAATTTCATTAGATACGCTGCAGGAGGTTCAGTTTTTCATTTCCATTTCATTTTCTTATTTTATTTTTTTATTTTTCTTGTTTTCTCTAAACAAAAAAAAACGTATTTTAATGTTTTCTAACAGCTGAAGTAAAAAAAGAAAAAAATGTGTTAAAAATTGAGTTTGAAATTATGATGAACGTCTATTGGAGGAAGAAAGGAAGGAAGGAAGGAAGGAAGGAAGGAAAAAAAACGGAGGGTCGAGTTTCCTTTTATATCATTAAATATACATATCTATAGTATACTTATACATAACTACGTTTTCGAGATGAATAAACACAGCGAGAAGTGATATAAAAATAAAAATATATATGTATATAATAGGGATAGAGTTAAAGAGACAAGTAACGGAAAATTGTATTCGCTCTCTTCACGGATTTTGGATAATTCGGGTTTAACTGAAACGGGGTTCTGAAACGTACTATGTGTATAGGGTCGAACGACCAACGCGACCCTCTTTCTCCATCGACAAATTTTCACGTGTATAACAGTTGCGGAATATTCATTTTATTTGAAGTCTATGAATATTGATATTAACTCAACAAGGACGCATTTCACTCTCGTTTTCACGTTTACATCAATTTATTCCCGGGTTTATTTAGGTATATCGAAATTTATATATTTTTATTTTTATTTCTTTCCTCTTTGGTTCTATTTCTCTTTAATAATCAATTGGGAGTTTATCATACTTACAATAAATTATACACACCTATAGATTTTTTTTATTTTATTTTTTTCTCACCTGTTGAAACTGAACCGAATATTAATCAAAAATATGATTAAAATAATGATATTAAAAAAAAAATAAAAATTTGTTCCGATCAATTGACCTGATTTTTGAATTTTCATTTCGGAATATCGAATAATCAACAATTCAAATTAAACGAAAGTTTGAATGATTTGAACTTTATTCAAATCCTATAATTCGATTCGTATTATTATGTATTAACGTGTGGATTTGAGCCATGTGTGGGATATATACAGTGATGATAATGATGATGGTTGGTGTTGTGTATATTCGCGGTCGAAAGCAACATCCGCCGAGGTCCTATTTGCGGGTAAACTGGTAAAATGGTTTGTATATATGTATATATATATATATATATATATATATATATATATATATATATATATATATATATATATATATATATATATATATATATATATATATATATAAACTATGCTATATACATGTATGTACATATATATATATATATATATATATGTGTATACGAACGCGTGAATAATGTAGCTTTTGGGATAAGTGTGGCCGAGCGTACCCCAGGGACTTTTCGTGGCCGGACATCACTATTCCTCATTACCACCCCGTTCCTGTTTTCATTTCTCAGAATTCCCGACCCTACAGTATAACACAGGCGGTACACACCATGGCGCGTACCAGCTAACCCATTCATATTCATAAGTTCTCGTATAAACTCCGTTTATTTCATCCCATGTTGAGTTATTTGTTGTTTTAGGCGCCTAGACATCGTTCTCTATATCTACCTATAACCAAAACCCCCATTGTTTTATCTCGGTGTACAAAATCGTACATCCTTCATCCTCCATTCATTAACCATCGAATAATAACTTTGTAATTAAATTTTGTGAACAAATATTTCGACCAATTTCTATACATATATGCCTACGGCGGTGTTAAATTCAGCCAAAATCAATCTCAGGGTTCGCGAATTAGATGAAGACTACAAAAAAAAAAAAAAACAGAAAAAAGTTTAACATTTTTTTTAATAACTTTCGCGATATCTTTATAACCATCCGTGTGATTTGGATGTAGTTTTTTTTTTTTTTTTTTTCGGAAATTGACCTTTAACAAGAAAGCGCGTATATAGAATTCTATTTTTCAATACTTTAGCTAACAATTCGATATTATATACCTACCCAGATATATATATGTACGTATGTATGTATATATTATATATAAATGTATACATATAATATATAGATTGAGGAAATAAAATCTGATATCGTATTGGGAAGTAGTCTCGAGTTTCCGGAAACAGAGTATAATAGCGAAAAAAGAACCGTATTACTATAACGCGGGGGTTCAGAAGAGTCGAACAGTAAAACCGGGTGATATACTTTTGTTGAAGAAATAGAGTAAAAAAATTGAAAGAAAAAAGAAATAAAAAAAAAAAAAAAAACGAAAGAATAGAAGCATATACGCTTACATATATATAGGTATATGTATATACAATATCTAGTCGAAGAAGGAATTAAGGTGGAAAATTTGACCTTTTAGTTAAATAATAAAAATAATCGTAATAATAATCGTTGAATATTAAATGGACCGTCAGTATATATGTGTATATACTATTATGTACATATATATATATATATATATATATATATATATATATATATATATATATATATATATATATATATACAATATATATAATATATATACATAAGGTTTTTACGTTTATTCTGCATTTCCCTTTTCTTCTATATATACATACACCTTCTATTCTTTTACTGACTCCGAATTGACCTAAATAAAGAAAAGTGCTTTATTTCTAAAACGTTCTTTTCTTCGCGCTCCAGACCCTAAATGGCTTTATATCTCGGCCCTACGCTTCGTCGATTACTACAATAGGTATGTACCACGTAATTTTCTTTGCTCTCAAAGAAAACTGCCAACACTGAATTGCGAATACACGGTTATATAATACATAAGTATTAAAACGTGCGTCATTTAAAAAAAAAATTAAATTAAAATAAAGTAAAAATAATGAAAAAAAAAAAAAAAAAAATTCACTCTTTTATATACATATATTATTATACAGGTACATATTTATTTAATGAATTTTATTTCACCTCGTTGCAATTTAGCATTAAATACTTACCTACATAAACAAAAAAAAAAAAAAAAATTATAAATAAAAACAAAAAAAAAAACAGAACAAAAAACGTTTTTTAATTTTCAATTCATGATCTGAAATGAATTTTCTCTTTCACGGCTGTCAACGATTTTTCAATCTTATTGGTAAATGTATATAAATTATTTTTTGTTGAATCTATACAAGATTATTAACAAATCTGTTTGAGGTCATCGAAATTTTATTATATAGATATATATGTATGTATGTATGTATTTATGTACGTACTATACCATTCATTCATTTATTCAACGAATTTATATTTACGGGCATCGCGGTTAAACATGTAACCTTCGTACAAAGTACATATATAGAACTATATATATATATATATACACACAGGTATATATATGTATATATAACTCGGAGGAGTGAAGCTGGTCAATAAAATGAGGCGGGTAAAGGAGGAGAGAAGTTGTCGACGTCACGAGACACTTTATATATAGAACCTCAGGACGAAAAATGGTCCAAAAACCATCCTTTGAAAGTATGTATTATAATACACCTATAGGTATATAACGATGTGTCAATATTCAAGTAAAATAATATATTCAGACGAACGACATACAGAAAATATATGTACATAATATAATAACGAAATGAAATTATTTCGATTATGGTCGATATAATTCTGTATCCCCCCCCCCCCCCCCCCCCTTTATTTTTCTTCAGACTTTTTTTATTTTACATATATACGTATAAATATCATGAAAGACATAAATGAAAATTCAATATCGAGAAAAAAAAAAATTGTATATAGGTATATAGAAAATATCTTATTTATATACCAGTATATAATACATATATAAGGTTTGAAACTCGCGCTGTTTGTCATTCATCGGTCATCGTCACCGTCTCCTCCTTCCTCGGATCCTCCTTCTCCTTCTCATTCTCATCCTATCCTCCATACTCTAGTGCTTTTCCTTTTGGTCAACGGGGGACGCAGGTTGAGCTAAAGATAAGAGGGATTTTGGTAGATCCCTGACCGGTTCAGGTAACCTCTTGGAATATTGGCTCGCATATTTGGTACAGCAACCAACCGAGGGCTTTCTCCCCCCCCCTCTCTCTCTCTCTCTCTCTGTCTCTCTCTCTCTCTATGTCTGTCTCTCTCTCTTCTTCTCCCTGAGGTCGGGATTGAACATCTCATTTTGTAGTCAGGTCAGGACGCGGTAGCCTCGTAGCGTCGACGGAATGAAAACTATTCGCGGGTAACGATCCCAAAATCCTTGTGCGTCTAGGTAGAGTGTGCTGTGCCGCATGTATGCAACGTCAAAATCTTTCTCGCTCTACTTTTCCCCCCTCCTTTATTCTTCTTTCTGTATTTCCGAAACAGTAAAAAAAAAAAAAAAAAATTATTTCAAACTAAATTAATATCTTTTTAATTATATTAACGTCATTTATTTATTATATTTTTATATTCTCAAGTTTTATTTTTCAATTAATTTATAAGAAATTGTTTTACAGATTTTCTTCTTCTCTTTATTTTATTTTATTTTTATTTTTTTCGTTTTCTTCTTCTTTTTTGCGTGTGTGTCTTATACATATATATAGAAAGAGAGAGAGAGAGAGAGAGAGAGCCTCGGGTCTTCGGTATACTCAGTATTTTTCTTTTTATTGCGCTCCGATCAATTCCGCACTCTCACAGCGCGGTGGGACAAGGGTATAATGTCACCGATACAAGAACCATCGCTACGATCCCCAATCTCCGAAAGTCCTTTCAGCATTTATTCTAGATTTATTTAAACGTTAGACAAAATGAATATCTACTACCTGCAAGCTATACATATACAGTTGATCGTATACATATAAGCTGCAGATACCGGATTTTCTTTAGCACCTTTTCCACGAATTATTCCAGAATGTGAAATAACGAATATACATATAATATATTATAAATTAGATCAAAGGATTATACATATATGTATACCTATACATACATAATTTCTACGAGCGTGAGAAATTGAGATAATATCACGTTATTATTCATATATATATATATATGATTATATTATTTAATGGTAACACACAAATTTATTTTAAATAATATATAGGTATATATATAAACGAATAAATGTACATACCTAAATAAATATTTTTTGCTTAACTGAAGTTATATACGTATGTATGTACATTCATGGGTATGTTGTGTATGATATCGTATGTATATCTATATACACCTTTTGTCCAACTCTCTGAATAGAAGGCTTGACGCGGTTGAAATGACTTCGAAACAAAGTGACAGAAAAAGGGCTAGCCCGAGAGGGAAATATACCCTACAATAAGGTGCTTTACGAATCCCTCAGGGTCCGGTTTAGGACTTTCATTCTCAAAGGACTATATAAGCTTTCACTGATCATTTCGTGAAAAATTTCTACCTTGCTTTTTCACGTTTATTTTGTCATGATATATACCATTTTCACTAAACTTTAGATATACACATTTTTACCTTTTTTTTTTTTTTTTTTTTTTCTATCGATTTTCGTTCATCTTTAAAATCTTATTCGAAAAATTGACTATGAAATTTTGTATCATTTTTTTTTTTTTTTTGATTTTGGTTTAGTAGTCAAATATTTTACTTCGGATGCTACAACGAATCTTTATCTATCTGTGTATGTACCTAACTCACATACACCTGTATAATATACATTCACATATTTGCTGCATGCACGTCTCACGCCAAGCATGAAGGCCTTGGCTAGAGACACTGACCCGTGACTTTGTGCTCTCGAAGCGACGCCCGACGTCGCGGTCGTACAATCCAGTCCTCGATCCTCGTCCGCGTCCTGCTGCTGTTATACCGCGGACCTTTATCCCGTTTATTTATTTAAAATTTAAAAAAAAATAAAATTCATCCCAGAGGCTGAAATTTTATATTTCTCGTTTCTTTTATTTATTTCCTTCATTGTACTTGTATTATATCTTTTATTTAGGTATCTTGATTGATTTTATTTTTCCATCTATATTTGATACGGGTGATTTTTATATTTCAATTTCTCATTTTATTTTTTTCTTTTTTTTGTTTTGTTTTTTTGTTTCAATTAAATTTTACAAAATATATACACAAAATGAGATTCGAGTATTATATGTACATTTACTTTCAGTTTGATATCAGTTATTTATATCTATATAATATATAAAACCTGTGACGTCTTTATAAAAATTTTCTTCATCATTGTTTATCAATATATGTATATATATATAAATATAACGCCGTGCGTAATAGATATTGTAAATATGTTGTTTAACCCGAGAAAAGATGACTTATCGTATATATATATAGAGTAGGGAATTAATTTGTTCAATCAAGTTACTTGGTGACGTAAGCGCGGTAAGTGATCTGTACAGAGAGACTAAATTCTCGTGTCACTACAGTGCAACGGAAATTTATATCTGTTTGCTTTACATGTAATGTATGTGCGCGCGTATGTGTGGTGTGCTTTGTGAATCGAGAATACGAGACGCAATTTGATCAAACTAGACTAGAATAGACTAGACAAGACAAGACAAGACAAGACAACGAGAATAATACACGATCGCAAGAAATCTTTGTCTTTAAATTTATTTTAGGGTGCCAGTTAAATTATCGTTTATTTTATAATAGGATTTTTATCCTGATTGAAAACGTTCGATTGATAGATTTTATTGGTATTAGAAGAAAGAAGATGAAATAAGAAATAAATAAAAACAAGAACAAAACCAAAATATAAAATTGGTATATGGGTTTGTTATAATTGAAATCTTCTTTTCTTCGATTCTATAGAAACAGTCTAATTTTAAACAATTGTTAAGCGAGAGATACTAATTAACTATAATTGGACAGATGCAACGGTGGACCCACTTTTCTTCCAGTCATTCAATTGACCCTATTTAATATCGTGATCTAGGAGATTAACTTAACGGTTGTAATCTATCGTCATATGCGTTACAGTATATACTTATACACTTATTACAAATATTTTTATTATAAATATTAAGGTCAGAATATTTTACAGTTATATTAAAATCTTATCTACAAAATTATCATTGGTTCACGTTTATGTCACAATTAACATTTGGAATTCAGGTTAAGTTTGATAAAAAATTGTAAAAGACGATTTGGCCGTTAGAAATAGTTGTAAAAAAGTAAAATTAATTCGGACAAAATTCAAAATAAATTTTTATTTTATTGGTCTCTTCTGTCTTCCAATTTTTATAGTTATCTGTTAAATCTGACTTGAGAGATAAGTAAAAATTGTATTTTAATCAGGCTGATAGAGGAGCATGATAAGCGATAACAGTTATTATTCAAATTTCGTGGTTTAGGTATTTAGGTATATAAATATGTATAATGTATGTATATGTACATGATATTCATATATACGAATGACTTTTACTACGATTTATATGCGTTGTTGCTAGGCCTATATCTATGCCTTTGGCACAGCCAACCCTTCCTTACTTACTTACTTCCTTCCTTCCTTCCTTCCTTACTGCGATTTGCAACAGTTGTGGCCTTCGACAAAGTTCAAGCCATTTAGAGCAGGTGGTACTGAAAACTAGAAACTCTCTCTCCTTCTCCTTCTCCTCCTTCTCTTTCTCTTTCTCTTTCCTACCCCATAATTCAGGCGACCTTATTCCTTCCGACCCTTAGCTTGGTTACAGTTTTTTTTGAATTTATTCTCAGTCTTAGGATGCACTTTGTAGTTGATTAGCTACAAGCTTATTGAGTTATGGGGAATAAACGGTTATAGGTAATCAATAGATATCTTTATTTTATATACTCGTGCATTAAAGTTGTATCTATACTTGATGAAAAAAAAAAAAATTGATTAAATTTATAATATAAATAACAATTTTACACGATAGGTATTTTTGTTTTCTGTATATTCACAAATTACAAATCAATCAATTTTTTTCAAATTTCATACACAACGATATTGATTCGTATATTATTAAATCGAACAAATATTTTGAACTAAGGGACGAACTTGGCGTAGAGAATTATATAAAAATAAAAGTTTTCTGCACGACTCTGTTATACGTTATAGCCACATGGATTTAGAGGATATATCTCTTATGCGGAATAAAAAAAGGTAGGTCGAAGTACATATCCGATACAATGCTTCGACCTTTATCAATTATTATTATTATTATTGTTATTACTATTATTATTTTTTAATTATTTTTTTTTCTAATTATTTCTTAAAGTAGAGAGTTGAGATGTTGCTGTTGGGTTTGCCATATACAAGAACGATAAAAATTTATTTTCAAGGATTGTGGGCGAGTCCTGTTAGCCGTTCTCCTCCTTACCTCATCTTATTCCTATACTCTTCATATAGCTTTGGCATCTTTTGCCTCTGGGCAAATTCTTGAATATATACGTGTTCTACATTAACATGAGTTTAAATCTTAGCTAGCTTATAACTATACGATGAACAGTTATGTACGGCAATTATTGGCTCTATTCACACCGAAACGCTATTTGAAATTTAAAAAAAAAAAAAAGAAAAAAAATATACATATTCAACGAACTAATCGTTAAACATTCTTGATGTCCACTATTTTTTTTTTAATTTTTTTTTCCGTAACGGGATGAAAATATTATACTGATACTAAACAAAAAAAAATAAATAAATATATAAAACGATAAGAACACTTCGAACATTTCTGATCAAACAACTAAATTGATAAATCGTATATAAATTAAAACAGTTTCAATTAAACTCGACTATTAAAAAGTATCGATAGATATGTCTTGATTTTATACAATTTTATACCGGTTTAAAAGAAAAGGAACTAAAAAAAAAAATAATAAAGAGAAAGAAAAAAAGCCCGATTTTTCCAATTAATAAATCTCTCTGGAGGCACTTCTTCGCTAATTAAATTCAATGATTTTTCTCTCTCGGATAGGGTGTGCTACTTCGGCGTGAAATAAATTTTCCAACTTTATTATATTATTCTCGATTTTATTTTATTTCATTTAATTTCATTTTATTGATCTTCCTGAGATAAAACGAGAATATATTTAATAATATATATATAGACGTATATATAAAAGAAATCTCACAAATAAGCAGCTTTAAAACCCTAATAAAACGATGTAAATAAATCGGGGTCAAGGTATAAACTTTTAACCTCGAGAACGAATGGCAAAGGTTTGATTAGCGATTCAATAACCAACTAATTTTTACCTATTCTTAACACGAGGTTGATCACTATGCGGATATGAATGTTTCTACGTAGTACGTAATAATTCATCATGCGGAACTAGCATACGTATATATATACATATACATAATACATAATAAAATGATATTTTTCCTGCTACGATATAATTTTTATTTAATTCTACAACCATTGTCATTTCAATAATATTTTCGATCAAACCGCGAGTGTAGGAGGTTCGTACAGATGCTGTATAGAACCTTGAGAAATGAAACTGTAAGTTAAACGTACGAATGTATTTATGTATGTATGTATGTACGTACTACATATGAAATATACAAACCGTTTGCACAGATTTTACTTTCGTTTGGTATAAATCGTAAGTTCTTTATTATTATTTTTTTCTTCTTCATTATAATCTAAAAATTTGTTTCGCGTATTCAATATAGAAGCGAATTATTATATATTGTATATATGTACTTGAGGCTCGCGGATCATATTCAACAAATTATATATAGTAGATCCCATACAATAGTTTAACGACTATAACTTTATTCCATTGTTATATAAACTAACTCTGTTTGATCTTGGTGAAGGGATTCTATGACTAAGAACCGACTAGGCACTAGCTGCTTCTGTCACTATACTATGAGAGGTTCAAAATCAAAGCCACTTCAAAGCTACGCCTCGAGCATGTACTCATATGTTCCCGTACCAACGTCTCTCTCTCTCTCTCTCTCTCTCTCTCTCTCTCTCTCTCTCTCTAAAACTTCTTTGAAGTCTAACCACTATACCTCCATTGCAGTATAGTTTAACGTAGATGTAACCGTATGTGCAAACGTGGACTACTTATGGGTTTGTCCTTTAGAACAGTTAGTAATAAGGACTTAATTACTAAATAAGAAAAAAGAAGAAAAAAAATTTTTTTTTAAATTAATTAAGCACCGGGATAATTTTTTATGGAGAGATTTTATGGGAGTAATTTTCGCATTCTTATGTACGGGGTATATAAAAGATTTAATTGGGCTTTAGATATTTGACTATTTTGACTATTTGACAATTGATTACGTTATGGGTATTGGTATGTATAAATGGGGTATAGTCTAGCTCAATTTCACGTAAGAAAAATTTTACAGGAATATCTAATATAAAACCACGATACGTGAGATATTAAAGAGAAAATAACTGCGGAAGGGAGTAAAACACACCGATCCCATGGGAAACTATAAAATGCATGTTACATACTCTATTCTTATAACTTCAAGAGAAAACTCAAATAAATCATGTCTTGTGTTCTCGTAGACAGAAAGGATATCATTTTCTGTTTTTTTTTTTTTTTTTTTTTTCTTTTTCAGTCTTATTTATATATATATATATATATATATATATATATATATATTTTTTTTTTTATCTTGCATCATAACTTTTTTCCAAATTGATGCGGACATATACATAATTCTTTAAAATCGCATTTCTTTATACTTCGAATTGTTCATTAGTATTATAAAAAATGAAAAAAAAAAAAAAGAAAATTTTCAATTACAAAAATGGATAAATTTATATTTTTATTTTATTACAATCGATTAAACGCTATGGATTTATTTCACGGAGATTCATTGGCTATAGATAAACCACAACGTTGTTTGGTCGCGTTGGTTTCTGGCTAGCTTCAGACCGGAAGATAAGAGCCAAGACAAACAGGTGAGATGGGGATTCCCCTGTAACCACTATATACATATAAAGGGTAGGTACCTACTACAAAATGTACTTTGACGTGGTTCACCACTAACTCGGCCACGCGGTGAACCGGTAAAATGGGCTTAAAGGTCCGAATATCGATCCCAGTCTTTTATCTCCCTCTTCCTCTCTCTTTCTCTCTCTCTTTCTCTCTAGCTCTTTCTTTTTATCTCTGTCTCTTTTAGTCGTGATCCTTTTCTTCAGCCTGGAGGCTTTCACGATGTCACGATGTCACGTGTCACAGAGGGAAAGCTTAATAAGTTTTTGACATCAGATGGACGCCAAGGTTGCAGGTTGTAGAGAGAGTTGAAGGTCGTTTGTTTGTTTTTCAACTCATTAACAGCTTACGGTTTTCATCGTATAATGTAAATATGTAAAGTTTTGCTACGGTAAATCGTTACCGAAAACCAAACAGATTCTTAACTCGTGTATATATAGATATAGGTATATATATATGTATCACAGGAATCACCCGATTAATCTTGGATATTCACTAATTTTACGATATATATACGTTCAAAGCCAGTCTTTTTTGTAAAAACAATATTTATTTATTTATTTATTTTTTTTTTTTTCTGTTTTTGACTATGTTTGAATTTGTTCACAAGTCAAAGAGATATTATAATATAGCCTTTCGTAAGAAATACTTTTATTTTTTTTTTTTTATACGTAAAGTAAGAAAAGAATTACGAAAAATTATTTCCACAGTACGAAAATGAAAATTTTTTGAGACGTGGATCAGATTATCTTCATCGAATAACCTTTTTCTTCTTCTTCTTCTTCTTCTTCTTTTTTTATTTTATTTGTTTTGTGTTAATTATTATTTAATTCAAAAAGAATCCGATTTCATTTAGACAGCTTGTACACCTTCACCTCGATTCTGGTTTGTCGTTTATGTGAAAGTGACTTTTTTTTTTTTTATTTTATTTCATTTTTTTTCTTATCATACGCGCGATTGAATTTCATCACGGATTAGCAATCAAACCTACTTAATACCGTATATATTTATCTTCTGTACGACTGAATTTACTACAATTGTAACCTTTTTTTTTTTTTAAGGAGTCGTAATCTTTTGTACGAATTTAACGCTACGCAAATTTTGTTTGCAAGAATTTTTTTTTTCTTATTAATAATTAATTGGTTTAGGTATTCGCGTGTCAATTTTGTTTTTCTTTTTTTTTTTTTTTGTATGTTTTAAGTATAATATTCCATCGTTCGTTAATTTCGTCTACGGAAATTTAAAATTAATTCGCAATTTAGGGGGGTAAGAGGGCGCGGTACGTTTTAATTAAGATTCCAATTTTCACCCTTGGCTCGCATTTTCGTACCTCGTTCCAATGTTGTTAGGACCGTGTTTTCGCCTGAGATGAGAACAAGTCGATATTATGAACTATAAACGCCATAATTCTTATCTCGCACATCTTTTCTTGTTAATTTTAAAGGGGGTGAAAAAAATAATGATAATAATACTGGTAACTTTTACTTTAGTTGAACTTGAACTTATTCTCATCAAGTTCCAATTATAAAAGTTCGGTTATAATAGTCAAGAACGACATCGTTCTGTTATCTTTTGATATTTATTCAGGGGATGAACAAAAACTGTTAAATGTACATACGTATCATTTCTTTGCTTTTTAGATAGTTGAACGATTTCGTAGTCGCTATCTTTTCTCATGATTCAAGTATATTCGGACTGGATATTGTTCGATAAAGATGACCGGAAATGGGTAGGATATGATGTGGAAGAAAGAGGAGCTCTTCTCATTTTTATCCGATCAAATGTAGTTGAAAAATCTATATCTTTAAACTTTTATACGCGAGGGGAGGGATTGGTATCGGGATAATTTATAAAACTATTATTAGAATTTTTTTTTTTTTAAAGAAAACTATAGAAACTTGTATATTTTTCGGCCACACAAAATCATATCGACGTTATTGTGAAAACATGTTTATTAATCACGTGTAGTGTCTCGTGCAGCAGCTTATACTGAAGAGATAAATTAAATAGTAAATAACCCAGACTTGGTAGACATACGTTATTAGTAAATTACTAAACCAATAATTCAATTAAGGTTTAGTAGCCTCTTACCATAATAGAACTTATATACTTCTAATGTGCACGCAGGTATATTGCTTAGCTATAATCAAAGTAGGTAATTAATTGGTCTTATAATAAATAGAGATATTGTAGAATAATTTACATAGCAATTTAAAAATATCGAAACTTGATAAACTGATGAAATGATGAGTGAAATTATTTTAACCTGTAAATCATCTGGATAAAAATTTTACTACTTTCTTTGCTAATTTTTCAAAGATACGAGAAGACGAAAGATAGTTAACTTTTTAGTACGCGTTGTAAACATTTCTCTAAGTACTAAATGAAAGAAAGCATGAATAATTTCAGATTCGTAAAGTGCACTGAGTACGATTTAAATTTGAAATTAAAATTCAATCGAATATGGATTAAATTTATTTCAATGTTTTCTTGAACTTTGCGAAGGGGAATTTTTGGCGAGACTTCGTAAGGAGTCTGGTTCCTGAACTTTGACTCTACGTGGTGGAGTCGGTCGATCTCGGTCTTTCTCCTTTGCCAAGAGCTTGCAGTAGAAATTCCTAGCAAGTTTTGTCTAATCATATAATTTGTGATTAAATGGTCTTAAATTAAAATCTGAAAGAGCGGAAATACGGAGTTTTTTTTGCTGAAGTAGGCTGTAGTAGGTAATAGGTATAAGTGAAATTTAAATCCATACTTTCTCGTTTATCAGCCCATTTTTCAACCTCACAACCATTCGGCTAGTATTTCTTTCAGTCGTGTCAATTGGAGATTGATTTTCGATTTGTTGAGGATTTAAATAAATCCCTTTTTTCCAGCCTGTAGGTTCCCAAATTCAATGCGAAATTACCAATTCTCTTTCAGAAGATAAAACGATTGAAAACCAAAAAAATTTTAATCCGTTATTGAAAAGAGACCATGTATCATTAGCAGCGAAAATCCCCATGTATGAATATTCAAATTGTCAAGTGCGAGTTGCCTTCCATTGATTTAACAACAATATATTTAAAATTTTTTTAAATTCACCTATATTCACAAAATTCATTCAAATCTCAAATGAATGGTTTAATTTTGCGTTATTATTGCCTGTTCCGATTTAACACAAGTTTTAGTCAAATGGTACGATTTACTAACTAAGGTATAAAATCAGTGAACGGTTTATTTGAATTTCTTTATTTTTTTTATTACTGAACTTTAAAAAATGTATACAAACGTAATTACTGATCTTATATTTAAAACATAGGTATACATACTATATTGTTAGCAGCATGAGAAGTTTAAAAAAAAATCTTATTCTACTTTTTTCAAGTTTTCAATTTCTTTAGTCTTGTTATTTAGAGCCCCGAAATTCTTTAACTGCTAATAGGAATAACGAAAAAAATTAACACTACTTGTACATACGTAATACAAATTTTTGCTAATTATTTTCATTTTATTTCATCACTTAATTTCTAGACCTCTATATATCACTGATAATAATTATGAAAAATAATAAAAAAGCACACACTTTAATGTTACGTAAGATTATGATTTTAAAATAGATAGACATGATAATACATTATAGGTTTAGTTTTTCTTCTTCCACTTTATGACGATTCGGTGGTCAAATATTTCGCATGTTTTATAGTATACCAAGTATTTCAAATTCACGATTGCCATCCTGTAAAAAAAAAAAATCACATATTACATTGACAATCTCAGAATGCATTACAAATTAATTTATTACCAATTAGAACGTGATTTCCATCTTTTTAATCACACAGATGAATAATTTCACATTACAACTTACCCCATGGTCAGAGCACCCTTCGTATGCATTAACTAGCATCGACCTCACTATTTGCGCTTGTAAATTGTAACGTTGGTGTTTTCCATGTATAATATTTAGAAGTTTCCATAATCCCTCGATGTCGTAAGGGTTATTTCGCAACTTATTGCATAATTTTTGGTCAAGTTTAACACGTTGTGGTTTTTCAGGTGGGTATGAGAATGTTTTATCACATTGTTGGCAATAGCGTTTACACATAAGCATTCGGCTAGATCTACTAACTATTTCGACAATGGAAAAGTGCACACGATAGCTACACAGTATCTGTAAATTATATATTTAAAGACATAGAATGAACGATTAGAAAATGTTAAAGTACCATTATTTTACTTTATGTTATTTATTATACATTTAATTTGGAACTTTACCTCGTCGCCTGGTTTTATGATCTGTGATGCACGTAATATGTATCTTCCATCTTTGTCGATATATGAAATGGTATTATTAATACATGCATGTTTAGCCAGACTGAGTAATGGATAAGTAACATGTCCTTTAACATCAGTTTTTCCAAATTCTCGGATCTGTAATTTCATAGAACATTCAGTAAAATATGTAATCATTGCTCCTAGATATTCAACCTAGTATCTGCTGTGTTTTCTATATTTGAGATACATTTTCATATTTTAAATTTAAAAAATTGTGATCAAAGTTTAATATACTTACTGGTAAACGATTTAATGAGTAGACAGTACTCAATTTAATCAGTAACTTTGCTACGAGTGGAATGTCAGCATTTTTCTTGAAAAAGTTAGTGTGATTCTTCAGTAAAGTTACTAAATAAGCCGCTTTGAACATGGCTGCACAATTATGTTTTATCTCTTTGCCAGATAACGAACTGAGAAATGCCTTTCTTGTATTTCCAATAAATTTTTCTCCAGTAAATCCAAGTTTTGCAGGATCTAAAATAAAATTTTTTCATGATAATTGAACATTTACAGGTATATTTTTATGAAGTACATAATATTAGAACAATATTTCACCCACCAGGATTATCTTCAATTTCTTTAAGATCAGCATAGACTGCATCCAAAGTATTTCCCTGTTCAGACAAAATGTTGAGACATCTTAGCTGAAAAAGAAGTCCTTGTCTGTTTAATGGAAAAGCAGTTCTCAGAGTGTTTTGTATCTTGCATTCAATACGATGATAATTTTCATATGCATCAGTGCGGCATTTCTCAGAGCAATAAACTTCGTAGTCACATTGCTCGCATGGAATGAGACACAAAGATTTTTTAAAACAATATTGACAATATGCCGGGTCTTCGTCCAATTCTATAACTGGTAAATATGGATTTTGAACAACTAGAACATCCCCTGTTTTGAACGGCATTTTAGCAACTAATTTTCTTCCATCTTTAGGACTGTATGCAATTTCAATTCCATCACTGACACCATGTAGCTTAGAGTTATCCCCATGGGGAAATTTCAAATCCTCTATTGGTGCATTATTAATTGATTGATTTGACGGATTGTTTAAATTAGCAACCGCAGATTCCTTTAGTGAATAAAGTTTAGGTCGTATATCGTTTGGGCATGGCAAATCTAAGGCTTTGTCTATATCAGAGATACATTCTTCATATGCTTTCAAGCCGTACAAACTAATTGATCTTTGGGCGTATGCAACAGCAGCAACTTTAGAGTAAGGAGGCGCTTCTCTCAAACTTTGAGTATACAGTAACACAGAAGCTGCATAACTGCCAATCATCATGAGAAATTTTCCTGTAAAGGAAAAAATAGTTTCCATGTTTATATGCAAAATTTTCTGTCTTATCATGGTAGTATGTGTATTGAAAAAAGATTTCAATCTTCTGAGCTATGAAAGTGTATTTGCAAAGAATTTTTGCCAGTGGCGTACAGAAAATCTTCTGCGAAAGGTTCCTTGCACGTGATGCACTTTCATAACAGATGAATGAAATTTTCGTTCAATACACACACTATTATAATCTGAATCTTATGGAAAAGAATGTTTGTTGAGATTTTTTTAGTAATTTTCAAAATGAAAAAATCGTTCTTATCAACATTTTACCGAAGTCTCTCCTTAAAGAAATCATGATTACACGAAAAATGATGCATTAATATTTTGAATACTAAGATCGTTATTGATCCGTAAACGTCTCACACTTATTTCACACTTTGAAATAAAATTCAAAATGCGAAGAAAAAGAAAACTGTCTATATTATTATGCAAAATGTTATTATTGATTATGATAAATGTATTCATACCCTGTTCGCGATATACGGCGGCCATTACAACACATTTTGTTGATTCTTCATACCACGGAGGCAGGCTTGCAAATGTCTCCAGGTAGTTTTCAATTGTGCGTTTATCTTTGTCTGGATAATTTTCGTCAATAGTCGAAGAGAATGCAGACAAATACTCTAATAAGCTCTCCATGGCGACAGCAGGAACAGAATGTCGAAGTGAATGCAGATCGATTAATATTAATTAATTCTGCCCCTTTTCTCGTTCTCGTAATCTCCAAACTTTAGAAATCACGGATTTCCCTCGAAATAGAATATTTTTCGAGAAAAACCAAATCCGTTACCACACAGGCAACTAATGACAAATCGTATTTCTATATCAACGCCAGGACGCAGAGCAACTGCTTGAAATGACGTGATGCATGCGGTTTCACCGACGATGTTTTTAGAACGCGAATATCTTTGGACTTTGCCGGTGTGGGATACGATAAGCGGGTATTCCCCGTATCAATAGGACGTCGCGTAGCTCTTTGTGTTTCTTGGACAAAACTTTAAGACTATTTGTCCAGTTTTAGTCTGGCCAACTTTATTATATCAACATTTCAAATTTTTAAAGCTAGTTTTTTTACGGACAATTCTGACGAGTCCATGATTCGGTAATATTTTTAATTGACTTTAGAGAAAATTCACTTCTGATTTCTCTGTGGAATTGCAATTCGCAGTTTTTGCTATTTTATGGGCCATCGCGTGCATGGCGAACTCCCATTTCAGAGTTGACACTGTCTGACCTTTGCTGGCCGCTTCTACTAGTGCAAACGTTGGCGATCGATTGTATGTGTTTAAAACCGATTTTTCTTTTATTTCTTTTAATTTTTATTATCGTTATTATCATCGTGTGGAGTTTTACACTGTTTAAAATTTTGTACAAGTATATAAGCTGCGTGTTAAAGACGTGGCTATAGGTGCAATATATTTATTTGTATTCGTGACGAATAACGACCTTGATTTTTAATCTTATGAGTTACCTATATGCATAGTATATGAGCGAGGAAGCAAACCCTTTTCCGCTGAAGTATTAGCTAGAATTTAAATTCATACCTTTATCTTTATCGGGACATTTGTCAAACTGACAAAAATTTAACTAGTTTTTTTTTCTTTTTTTTCTTCTCAGCCACCTCAACCGGAAAGGGATATTCGATCCGAAGCTGATTTGAATAAGTTTCTTTTTGCCAGAATTCAAATTCTGAAACTTAACGAGAAATTATTGATTCCCGTTGAAGTGATAAAGCGAATTAAAAAACGTCCAAGTTTAGAATTTGTTATAGAAAATAATCCGTTCAAGATAAAAATTAAAAGAATTCTAGAAATATTCAAATCAATAAGTAAATCCCTCCTCGAATTTATCTATAAAAATTTTCTTGATTAAAAATCACGTAGTATCGCATAGATTATTCCAAACGTTTCATAAGTTTTATTTCTTTCCAGAGTTTTGACAAATAATAATAATTATTTGGAATTAATTCTGACGATGAAATAGGTGGAAATTAGAAAATCAGGACTAAAGTATTAACAAAGTAATTATTTCTGTACGAACTGTAACGTTTAAATTAAAATTATTTATTCACTTTATCAAAAGGTTACAAAATTATAAATGTTTTTCTTTTTTCACACAGTATATGGTATCATTAATAGTGTACGAATTACAATAAAATAAATATATTATCTCATAGTAATAATGAATTATTTTTAATTGTTTCATGTTAAAGCAATAGTAAAATCGTGGATACAAATAAGAAAATAATAATGAATATCGCTTCTAGTACGAAATTATAAGTGATAATTATTATCGTTCTATTTGATCACCAAATCTCTAGCTCTGTTTAAAATAATATAAAAAAAACTTATTCGCACATTTTGAAGTTATTTTAAATAATTGTTCTTAAAGTAGAAACACGGGTTATTATATTAAATATATGTAGCTGCTCTTCTCTGACTTCTTCAAACAATAAGTTATAAAAATATATGGAATATTGTAGGAATATTTTACAATATTCCAAACATATGGAGCTGCGCAAGACCAACCTGTAACAATATGTATAAATTTTTTTTGGATTATTTGCAGCCCATATTTCATTCAATTACAAATTGGTAGTTGATTTCAATTAATCAAGTTACTTTAGTACCCACCACATGATTGATGCGTCCTTCATAAGCATCCACTAACATGGTCTTTATCATCTGTGCCTGTAAAGTATAATGTTGATGTTTTCCACGTACAAGACTTAAAATTCTCCATAATCCTTCAATATCGTAAGGATTTTTCTGCAATCTAGATCGTAATCTCTTGTCTAATTTAACGTAGGGTTGCCTCTCTGGTGGATAGACATAAGTTTTATCACACTTTTTGCAAATACGTTTACATTGCATCACACGGCCAGATCTGTGAGATGCTTCTTCAAATGAAAATTCCAGGTCATGGTAGTTGTGTAATATCTATAAAATCAAATACAAATTAATGTAAAAGTGAACAAACATTTATCGATCGATAATCATTAAAAAAAAATATGATTAAACCAGAATCCATAAATTTTCTATTTCATAAAAATCATTATCAATTTCACCTGGTCTCCGGGTCTTATGTATTGCGATGCACGTAATATTAGTTTTCCATCGTCGTTGATATATGTAATAGTATTGTTCACACATGCGTGACTTGCTAAGCGGATTAATGGAAAAGTAGCATGTGCTCTTGGATCAATTTTTCCAAAATATGGTATCTGTGATTAAATTTTATAAAAGATTAGCCATAACGAATTTTTAGATTCTAAATTTGAATAATTATTTATTAAAGTCAAGTATGCTCACTGGGAAGTGATTCAGCATGTAGGAGTGACTAAGTTTAACCAGTAGTT
Organism: Macrophya annulata; assembly: GCA_963924015.1. Classification (NCBI taxonomy): domain Eukaryota; kingdom Metazoa; phylum Arthropoda; class Insecta; order Hymenoptera; family Tenthredinidae; genus Macrophya; species Macrophya annulata. The sequence goes on from OZ001260.1 coordinate 5,852,980, forward strand.
TGGCTACAACTGGAACATCAGAGTTTGTTTTAAAAAAATTAGTGTAATTTCTGAGTAAAGTAACGATGTAACCAGCTTCAAACAAAGCTCTAGGATCATGTTTCAACTCTTTGCCAAACAATGAACTGAGAAATGCCTTTCTCGTATTACCAATAAACTGATCTTCGGTAAATCCAAGTTTTTTAGGATCTAAAATGGAATTTAAATAACAACCAACTTCTACAAGCGTACTTAATGAGTCTAATTAACAAGAGCTAATTGAAGAGTAATAAGAGTAGGTTCTCTAATGATTTAGTCTTCAAAAGTCTCTCTAAATCTGTACATTGATATTTTATCGAATTTTAAAGGTAGAAAAACAGTTTATCAACCTGGATTCTGTTCAATATCTTTAAAATCATCGTAAAGTTGTTTCAACTTGGTCCCTTGTTCAGTAAAAACATTAAGACATCTTAATTGACAAAGAAGTCTTGGCATATCAAGATAAACAGCAGCCATCACAGTAGATTGTATCTTGCATTCAATACGGTGATAATTGTCGTATGCTTCATTTTTGCACATTTCAGTACAATAAACCTCTACGCTACACAGATTGCAGGGTATCAGAGATAACGTTTTTTTCAAACAGTTATGACAATATGTCGGATCTTCCTCCGGATGAGGTACCATTAAAAATGGTTTTTCAATAATCAGAATATCCCCTGATTGAAAAGGCATTTTCGCAATAAGCTTTCTCCCGTCTTGAGGAGTGTAGACAATATCAATACCACGACTTGCTGCTGGAAGCTTAGAATTCTCTCCATGAGGAAATTTCAAATCATCAATAGGCGGTTTATTGTTATTATTGTTATTATCATTCGTGTCATTAGTTGTCACATTGTTTAAATTAGATATTGCAGATTCCTTGCGAGATAATATCTTTTCACGTAAATCATCTGGGTATGGGAGATCCAGAGCTCTTTCTATATCCAATATACAATCTTTGTAGAATTTTAAATGATACAAAGCAGCTGATCGATTGGCGTAAGATAAAGCTGCGCATTTTGAATATATTGGTGCTTTTTTCAAACTGTTAGTGTACATTATGGCTGCTGCTTGGTAATTGCCTCGCATGAAAATCTTGTTTCCTATTTATAAAAAGAGAGAGAAAAAAAAGACGCAAAAAAAACGGTAATAGAAACGGTAAGACTGTTGAAAAATTTGTGGAGTTTAATAAATTTTAGTATTTTAGTATTTTTTTTGATTACCTTGGATGCGATTATCTTCCGCTTCCATCGCGCATTTTGGTATATCAAATTCTTCAAGAATTGGGGGATGGGCTGCGAAAGTTTCGAGATAATCTTCGACAGTCCGTTTTCCCATATCTGGATGACTTTTTTTAATAATTTCACCGAATTCAGATAAATACTCGACGAAATCCATGGCGATGTATGTATTTTGGAGATATGATACTTATTCCTTTATTCTTCTTTCAATTTCTTCGATCTGCCAAACTCCTTCTCTTTCCTCACCAACCTTTGCTCGCTTTGAACTTTGAATAGTTTTTTAAGCTCGTTAATATCGACTTTGAGAACACTTGATTATACATACCGGGGATTTCCCAGTCTAAAGAATAAAAAAACAAAAGAAACAGTTCAAACACCAATAAATTTTGACTAAACGACAGTAAAATGGTTGGCTAATTTCTTCTCCGAGGATCAAAGACAGTGAGTTCAGGACGTGACTCGAGACTCAATGAAACAAGTCGCTTACGCACTGTTGAACATCCGTTTTAAAATCTACCAATAGAAACTGTTGAGATTTTAAATCCAAGCTTGTGATTGGTCGAGGGTAACACTTTGGGTTTAGAATGTGAAATACATGGACGTAGGAACGGCTAAGATTCGGTCTTATGGATGAGAACCGCTTTGTTTTTGCGAAAGCGGGAGTCTAATGACTGTTTCAAAGAGAATACAATACTATGTGTAAACAAACGTCATTGTATGAGACTCGAACGTAAACTATCCGTTTTTTATTTAAGTATTCGTTAATTTTAAACACGAATTTAGTATTTCGATTCATTTTTATCCCCCTCCTTTTCTCTTTCCGTACTTGTTCATTTAATTCATTGTCAGCGTTAACGATAAGCTGACAAAGACTGGTCTAGTTTGTTCAGTGGGTTTCGTGCTGGAATTCAAAGGCTTCTCTTTTTTTTTTTTCTTTTCCTTTTTTTATCCTCCTTCTTTCTTCAGAAGATGTAGATACATAGATAACAATTCTCAAAGAACTGATCTTATCCTAATTCTCCTTTCTCTATACATCCCTATAGCAGATTATTGCTACGATATAACTGAGTGACAAGAATCATCCGGCGACTGACGGAAATCGAAAAAGTATGAGCTGTCACTCACGGGATACGGAAATATAAGGAAACGATGAAAAGTTGGAAAACAGCCCTAGGCAGTAGATATAAGAAAACAGCGATATAATACCGCACTTCGGTATATATGTTTTTGAACTAAAATAACATTTCACTGTCTCCACCATTTCACCATCTTATATTCTTCACTGCTTTTTTATCCTGGTTTACAATTTTTTTTTTTTTTTTTATCTTGTTCCATTTTCAAATTTTCGTTCGAATATATTTTTTTTACTCTTAATAAATAACTTTTTAAAATTTTCGGATTTATACTTAGGGGTATATATTTATTCTTGTTTTATGATCGTACTTCGTGCTGCGAATAGAATAATTCTTCTTGTTTAGGATTTACGATGAATTTTCATGCGAGTTTTGCAGATGTAGGTATTGTTTATTTCGAGTTTTTCAACGGAGCGTGAAATAAATTCTAATTTTGAATGGATTAATAATGACGGTAAGAGAAGTGCGACGCGTTACAACTTGGCCACCGCTGCAGTTGGATGGAATCTATTTATTGTGACAGTTAAACAAATTCTTCGCGTTTGCGCCCCGGTAAGATTCTTGTATATAGTATATATGTATACATATATATACATGTATATATATAGCTTCTATACGCCTTGAAATTGAATCTTCAGCCTTACGCGACAGATCCAATTTGAATCTTGAAGTGAACGAATGTCCCAGCTCTTTCCCTTTCGCGAAATTAGAAACCGAATTAAGGAAGGCGCGGCTGGGACGATTGGATACTAAAATTGAAATTTTCGATTCTGCTGTCACTGCTTTACTTTCTATGTAACAAATTTGATTTCTCGATTTTAGTTTCACGCGGGGTATAGAATAGGCTACGATCAAGCATTAACGCCGTTTAAGTTTATCATATAAAGTTATTATATTCAAGTTTTTCATATCATTTTAATCAACAAATCGATACAAATTTTTATAGTAATTTTTTTGCATCTATAATAAAAATTAGAATTCCATTTTCTCTATTCCGCTTTATGAGGCGGATATATTCAGTGTGGTTTTTAACCCCTAAGATATTTTCCGTTCGATATATAAATATGAAGTCAAAGTGTTGGATGAAAGTTTCTGAAGAAATATATATATAGTTGCTGTTTTTAGTTTGTTTTCTTTAGTTTCTTTTTTACAATCAATTCTGACAACTACGCGATTCCGATTTATTTTTCAAAAACTTTTGAGAACATGAATTATTAATGACTACGAAGGCACGGAAGCGTGGCATTCCCAGTTTTTGCTGTCTCGCGGGCTAACGCGCGCTCGGGGAATCCCCGTCTCCTAACCGACACTGTCTGACACTTGCTGGCTGCTTCTACTGGCCGAAGCATTAACGATCGATTGTACAAACTGTTGAAGTTGGTCTTTTTTCGTTTTTTTCTTATCTTTTTTTTTGTTTTGTTATTTTTTTTTTATTTTTTTTCTTTATATCAGTTTCTGTACATCGTTGTGGGCAGTTTCACGACAGTAAACATGTCCTACTTTTTTGTATTCGAAATAATAAATTAGGAATAAAAATTTTGAATAAAAAAGTTGAAGACTTTCATGAATAAATCGAACTTTGGGAATAATTTTATATCCCCTAAAGCGGGTGGGGTAGAATTCGAATTAGAATATCCACCGAAAAATGTATGAATTGTTTAAAATTCAATCGAATATAGATTAAATTTATTTCAATGTTTTGTCGAACTTTACGAAGGGGAAAATTTTGGCGAGAATTCGTTGCCAGTCTGGCTTCTGAACTTTGCCCTTTCGTGTTGGGGTCGGCCGAGTTCGTTCTTTGTCTTTTCCGAGGAGCTTATTGATAGAAATTCCCAGCAATGCCGCATAAAGAAGATCAGAAAATTACCAACAGGTTTTATTTAATCTTATAATTTTTGATTGAACGGTATTAATTTAAATTCTGAAGGATAGTTTGTATATAATATGTATCTGAGCTAGAGAATTAAGAAACCTTTTCGTTTGTAGTAGCTGCTAAAGTATTAGCAGGATTTAAAACCCATACTTTTACTTTTATATCAACACATTTGTCAAGCTGACGAAAAATTCAACCAGTTTTCCTCTCAGCCGTGTCAACCGGAGATGGATCTTCGATCCGTTGCTGAAGATTCGAATGAATAAATTTCTTTTCGCAAGCACTACTGCATCGATTCTAACACTCAACGGGAAATGACTGATTCCGTTTCTAGATATGAAAAATAAAAAAATAAAAATTCAAAAAACTAGAATTTCTCACCTTGAATTTATATTTCCTAAAAAGAAGAATGAGAAAAAAGATGAAAATAATAATTTCTTGGTCAAAAGGAAACAGACTTTTTCAATTTTCTACATGAATACAGTCGTCCCGCGTAAGCGTAATTACAGTTTCTAATTACGCCCGTGAAATCGGTTTGTTCAATGTTCTGCGGTTCTGTAATCTTGAATAACGTGACTGCGGAGTCGACCGTATTGCCAAAATGAGCAAATCACAATGGTATATATATATACCTACCTACCTACACACAAGGATTTCACTTCTCTCCAAGTTTATTGAGGGTTATAAAGGATTTGGGTATCACCCTCGAATCGACAGGGAAGGTTACCGGAGAGACACGAATACGAGAGGATTTCCGATGACCAGCTTGAGCCTATAAAACCCACAATCTATGTTTAACTTTTTTTTTCTTCTTATATACCTAAGGTTTCCTTTTTTCATTATCAATAAATACGATATCTGCAATCAACGAGGAACACACACATTTTCATTCTATATTTGAACTTTTTCGCTTTGTATAATCAGTTATGTACAACCTATATCTATAATAAAGTTGGGAAAATTGATATCCGACATCAAACAACGGCGAGAATTTAATCCCTCATTCCCTGCAGCTTTCTCTAATTATAATCCATATTAAGTTTCGCGACTATTCTGAAATTTATAAATTTATAGTCAGCTTATACATACCTGCAGGTAACATATTTTTATCCTAGTATATACGTATTACATACATATCTAGTTGATAACAGTTATTAAATCCATAAGTCTATTTTATCCAAGTATTAATATTATAGAGTTAGACGTTTAAATTATGACTCGAAAGTTTTTCAACCTCGTATAAAACTGCAGAGGATATAAAATTTATATTTAACTCGTTTAGCTTTTAATCTCATAATTCACTCAATTATAATCGTCGTGTTTTTTTTTTTCTTTTTTATAATTTAAGACACGTTCGTTATACTCGAGTGGCACATCCATACTTCAATTCAAGTTCCTGAACGAAATTTTTATTTTAAAATTAACTACCGTGAAAATGTTAAAAAAAAAAACAAAAATTATCTGAACAATTGTGCTGACATTTTCGATACGTATAATTTCAGTTTTTTTTTTTCTTCAAATAATATATTCTATACGAATGCATATATCATATACATATGTGCATCTATAAAAATGAAGTGGGTCTCGTTGAAATAGATCGACCATACACAGAGGCGACGAACGGAAATGAATAAATGATTCCTCTGACTTCCCTACAGATGAATGCATATACAGGATATTGCGTTCTAACAAACTCTTCACTTATTCCCATATACGCAACAAAACACATGAACAAATACACCTTTGTGAATGTGTTTGTGTGTGTGTATCTGTCCATAAGCCGCGGTATGGGCGAGTAGTTAACTTCAGAGCATGTCGTGTTTAATAGCATCACACGGTGGCAGAACTAGGCCGTACGGTGAACAAAGACTTTTGTCCAACGTGTATAGATATCGGTTCCAACAACCCCTAGTACAGTTCGCCACTAACCTCCATGAGCTTCCGAGTCTTTGCTACGTGCTAATTATAAAGGCACGTGAAACCCTTTGAAGGGGGATGAAGCCGGGGATGTGTTTGAACATCTGTGTCCCCGATATTGTAGTCTCTTTTGAGGTAGTTAAAAGAGGGAAATGATAAAACACAAAAAAAAAAAAAAAAAAAGAACGAACAAAATATACTTTTGGTGAGTTTTAATTTCAAATAAACTCAACGTTTTTTTTTTTGTTTTTTTTTTGTTTTATCTATTTCTATGGATTGTTCTTTTTCAATTCTCCATCGTTAAGGCAAAAAAAAAAATAAATAAAATAAATGAATAAATAAATAAAAAAAAGGATCAAGACACCATCGGGCACGGTGTGGAACGTTGCGATATATATTTTACGTAGGGCCCTTAACCTCATAAATACACGAGCCATAACACGCACGTCGAAGTAGGTCCGGAGTCTGAAGGTGTTGCATAATACAGATATGCCTTGTACAGAGGACTGAGAACCACCCGCCGAATGCCCATGCATATTGGAACAGTTCGTTTTATGGGGGACTCCGAGCCCCTTCGAACCTCCGAGCCTCCGGCATATCCTCTCTTCCATATTACAAATTACGTTGGTTTATTACTTTATTCATTTTACCCTTACAGCGGTTATGGCTTCGTAGTCATTCATTATTGGTAAATGTAATCGAACTTTCGCTCCATACCTCTCCGTATATAACTCCGATTGATTATTCAAACTTCATTCATATACAGGTACGATGTGACAATCGAGGATCAGCGGAGATAATCAGTAATTAATAAAATATACATATACGTTGACAAGCCATTTATTATGCCTATTATTAAACGGAGATGATCGAATGGTCTTTAGGATTTTAATTAATTTAACAAATTTTGTTAAGTGTTTTGTATTATTGCGATTTTTGATGCTATTCATACGTTTTTTTTCATACATATTTTTCATTTATATGTTTCAGGTAAGTTCGACGTTTGTTTTTATTACGCAGATACGTATATCACGGAACGATCGATCCATGGCTCGCTTCAAAGGTAAATTCAAACTGTACAAAATATATACATATACCTATATGCTAATGAAATTTGGCAAAAGTTGGCTAGACGGAAATGAGTTTGTTTGGTAAACGCGAGGGTTAAAATTGAAGCTTTACAGCGTACTGACTGGAAACAAATTATTTACTTTTTTTTTTTTTCTTTTTCTTTTTTTTTTCTTTCATTTATTCCAAATTCGATTCTGAATGTGTGAAGTAAATTTTATTTAATAATTAACGCGGGCATCGTATATAGTATATATGTATATACATAACGTTAATTGAGAAACTCTCTTCGGTTGATGTTTAACTACCTACACCCAAACTTCTATTAGGCACTAATTTCTATGTAAATTGAATTTAAACTTGGTTAGGCTGCTTGTGATCATCGATTTGACCCGTAACCACTGTCTAAATTATACAGACTGTCACAGGAATCGTAATCAATTAACACGCACTGAAACCACTGACTATAATCCAATTATTTATATTACTTTAGAAATTTTCAAATTTCATAAACTCAAATTCACAACGTCTTCAAGACAATCATCGAGCATCCCTCTTATATGTTGTTATCTTTCTTCTTTCTATTTTTAAAAAATTTCAAATTACTGTAGAGAAAAAATCTAGCTTTTGAAAAGCTTCATGACTCATTTTTATCTTGAAGAAGAATATTGCCACGATCTTTCGTTTTGTTATTTTTAAATTTATTGTATTTATTTTGTACATTTCTTCTCCGAAATGAATAGAAACTTTTAGTAATTTTTTATTTTTATTTTTGCCAAAATGAAAATCGACAATTTTCCAAAAAAAAAAAACCTATATGTTTGAAATGGAAGTATGCACTTTAGTTCGCCTTTTGCTCCTCGAATTGTGTAAACAGAAATACGTGCTTTTGGTTTTGAATTTTTGATTTCGTTTTTAGTTGTTTTAATGGTTTATACGTGGAATGAAGTGGTCAGGATGTGTCGGGACAATTAGATAATGTTATGACACGCACGGCTGATCTTGTTCGTGTAGTTATAATAGCATTCGTCGGATTCGTGGCCGTGACGCTAACCAGTCGAGCGATTCTTCGTTGCAAGCGCCCTGACCCTGTAAGAGTCCATTATTCAGATTTTTTTTTCTCTCTCTCTCTTTCTTTCTATTCGCCAAGTTGTAATTACCTACAATTTATGTCTGTTTAAATGTGTCGCAAATATATCTGTTGTAGAGAATATAAATTCCCTCAAAGTAAAAAAAAATAAAAATTAACACAGTTTATATCGCACATCGAGTCGATAGATTTTAACGAAATTTAGCACAGAGATAGTTTCAGTAATTCACAGATCCCGTACTGAATTTGAACAAAAACGGTAAAAGGGTTTGCGAAAGGGAAGTAAAAATGTGTGTTTTTTTTTTTTATAGAAATTTTGATTTCTCGATAACCATTCGTACGATTTGGATGAAATTTTTTTTTGATTCTTACTTCCTGAGGCACGGAATTTTTTTTCTCAAATATAACATGATTTGAAAATCAAATGTGAGAGGGGTAGGAGTTTGAAATTTCATCGTGGAATAACTCGATAAATATATTGGACAAATTTCAACGAAATTTATTTTAAAATTGCGTTTCACCTGCACTAGCTGAGTATTTCAATACACAATTTTTGTATACTAAAATTACAAAATACTAAATTTTACTTCAATATATTTTCGACAGAATATGTGATTGATTAAAAAAAAAGGGGATATAAGATTTAAGGAATAAGTAGAAAATAGAGTAAATGGTAGACAAATATATCTATTTGGTTTGTTATTGCGTACTATAAAAGGAAGAAATGAAGGCTTTTAGGACCCTCGTATCCTGTATACTTCGGGGTACAATCGTTGGGTGAAATTGGACTAGCTGCACAAATGACATCGACCTACATATGGCCTGATTTAAAGTAATTTTAGTCAGACTAATAGTGCAATGCAGTTCTTGCAGAGGTCAGAATTATTAAAGCATATTAATACCAAAAATAAGAAGAAAAAAAAAAACAGAACTAGAATTTAGATTTTATTTTATTATTTTTATTTTTAATATAAAATTGATATTTAACGTTTTTAAAGAATCTTCATACATCGTCAATATTTGCGACAGATACGGAAATGGCATTCTTTAGAAATGCTTCATCCATACGATATAACGATTAGCTAATTACGAGATAAATAAATAAAGAAAGAAAAGAACAGAAATTGGAAAGAATCAAATTCATTGTTCTTGAATCTATATTTGGTATAAAATTATATATTATTCAGGTAATGAGATTGAATTTAAAACATCGACGAGTAGGATAATCTCATTAATTATTTAACGAAACTTTTATATTTTTAGAAGATTTTTTTGTTGAAGTTTATAATCATTGAGTGAGATTTAAAATATTTCTTCACCAATTATATTTATATATATATACACCTGTATAATCTACTATATAAGTTCTGGAAGAGTCGTGACAACTGACCCATTTTCAAATCTATAGTCTCAAAGTTTAAGAGGTTAAAGTAACATTTATATTTATATTCCGATCGATAATCAAAGGGTGGGTAGATATTATTGTATATAGGAATAACGCGGTGCATGCAGCAAGTAATAATAAAGAAAAAAAAAACTGCCACATATCTTCGATAGGAAAACAATTTTTCATAATATTTTATCTGCTACTGGCATCTTCCTTAGAGTTTAGTGGCTTCTCTCCATATCTTTATAGGTAGATGTCAAGGACCACGATTTTCGTATTTTATTTATATATATTTTTTTTTCATTTTTCGCGTCTAGTTTCAATCGTACTGAAAAATCAGAAAGTAATTAAACAAAATTGTCCTTTTATCAGTTATGGGTATATTCAGTAGAGTTAGAATTTACATCTTTATTACTATAAGTATATCGTAAGGCTGGTGTGTAGGGCTGTGCACGTTCGAAATTACAAAACTTTATCGACTAAAAAAAAAAAAAATGTGGTCGGAAAAACCTCCCCCCCCCCCCCCGTTCAGGAATTAAAACATTAATAACTCATGAGAATTTGATCAAACCCCGATTTCACATCACACTAAGGGATCTCGTTTTATTAACCTACCTGCCTTATACCTACCTTTGAAAGCGAGTAATTTACCACCTCGTTTTCGGTTCCGTTGTTATCATTATTATTATTATTATTATTACGTATTATTTTGTATGCGAATAAATATTTCGCGGGTTATAAAGTACCTGTACCGTTGTTTTCTTATAAAGGATGTTTATAATACAGGGTCAGTCCCTTCTCGTTTTTACCCAAGGGAAATGTGCTGTTGCTTTTGGGGGCTGGTTTCTCTTATCAGCGGTATATCTAAACTGGCTAATTCGTTTGGATTTCACGAGAATTCGTTTGCTCCTTATCCGTTAAGGGTTTTTTTTTTTCCTTTTTTCTTTTTTTTTTTTACTCTCTACCTGTCTCTCTCTATCTCGGTTTTTTATTTTTTGCCGTTTTTATCTCTTTGGCCTTGGCGATCTTTAAATTGTGTAGCACCCTCAACGAATTTTTCGTTAACGAGATTTTAACGGGAAACAAGAAGATGAAGCAAGATAAGTAATACCCCGCTTGTCATGAATTCTACATTTTTTTTTCGTTACTTTTTTTCTCTCTCTCTCTCTCTCTGACTTTTACTTTCAATTTACCATTCAAAAGAATTTTTTTTTGTGTTCCTTTTTATATCTACATATGTATATACTCTAATTTATTCAACGGTTATTAAATCAATCGATTATTTATCAGACTCTTTAAATCAACGTTCGTTTGTAAGAAGAAAAATTAAAAAAAAAAAAAAACAAAAAAAAAAAAAAAAATCGTTTGTTATCACTTGACGTATTTTATTTTATCATTAATTATCTCAATATCTTCGGTACGAATTTCAATTTTTCTTTTTCTGTACAAAACAGCTAGTCTGAAAAGTTGGAAAACACTATATATAGGATTACCTATATAAAGTTAGGATTTGCAGTTATAGAAATCTACCTACATATTAATACAGAGAGAAATATTTCGATTGTTCTCTGGTTCTAGATGAATTATTATTTTATTACATATTTTTTCATCTTCTTCTTTTATTTATTTATTTTTTTTTTTTTTTCGTAATCGCTTGAGGCAGTATTCGGTACAGCGTTCGATTTCGATTCATTTCGTTAACAAAAAGAGAAGAAAATAATTATTTTTAATAGTTATCATAAAACGCCAGAGGCGTTCAACTATTAATTTTTACGCATCTTCTACAATGCAGTTTCATATACCCTGGGGTTAATTTTTAATTGGCTATCGGAAAAATCTGTATATCTACGTATATGACGAAGCCCTATTGCAGGTATCGACGTATATGCATATTATATTACATATATACATGTACGCAAAATAATTGTGTATAGAAGAAATTTATTAATTATGTATTTAATCGTATTAATTATTTTAAAAAATATTTCAAGTTTTTTTTATTTATTTATTTTTTTTTTCATTTTTTTCAGAACATTTCTACACGCTCTTTAAATTCGCAGTTTTTCATACAGATAAAAAAAAAAATATATATATATATATATATTTCAAGCGATACAATTTTCCGGGTCGAAAGTTTCAGGTCATTTCAAAGTTTTATGACATCGAACCTATATTGTGTTGAGAGTAGGTATATAGATAGGTATGCGACGTTATGTTAGGTCGGTCTATGGTATAGCTTAGATATGCAGTTTTCCCGCAGGCAGTTTCCCCATTGTCTGATTATGCGCCTCTTTTCCTGCTTTCTTAGAGGATCTAAACCTGCAGCAATTCCGCGGTGCGAAATTCTTTCCATACTTTTAAGGAAGGCAAGTAACATCGTCTAGCTACTTTTCGAACTTTCTTATTGGCACTTAAATTTCAGCATTAAACAGCAAACAATAATAATAAGAATAGAATAAAATTAGTCATAATGGGTAAAAGTTCTGTTTCCAATTTTAACATTTAACAAGTTCTTCTTTTCCTTTTTTTTTTTTTTTTTTTTTTTTTCATCCTGTTATAACGCAAAAAAGTTCTTTAAGAAACAAACAAACAAGAAGGAAGATGATTTTTCGATAATAGGAGATAAACGATTGATTCAGGATCGACGTATCATTATTTCACCCATGGATACACCTCGCTTATATATTTATCGAGAAGGGTCGAAACCCATCAGAAATTGATCGGTGTGACGAGTTAGCTGCTATATAATACTCGATTATTTTAATTGGCGTTCAGCTAGATAATGAAGTGTCAATCATTCGTTGATATATAAATTACAGTTAGCTAACCAAACTTCGGTTGACCCAGATTTAGAAATACATGACGTTCTTTTACTGGACATTAAATAAAATTGCCTCAGAATTTATTTGCGAATTAAAAATTTATAATTCAGTTGAACAAAGTTTCATTTTTTTTTTTTTTTTTTGTTTATACGATAGATCGAGTACTGAATTTATTAATCGAGGCTTTTAACAAGTATAAATAAAAAGAGTGAATTATTTGATTACAAAATTGTTAAATAATGATTGGATAATAAAAAATTTAAAAACTTTTTAACAATACGATAAACTCGTCTGTTTTTTTTTTTTGTTTTATCGGTTAAAGGATTACCTACTACAAAAATTTGGATGATTAGTTAATACCGAGTTTTTGAGTACTTTTTAATTATTTCTATATGAAATGTTTTGTTCCATCGAGTACCTACTTTGGCCGAGTTTTTTTTTTATATTTAAAAATAATGAGACAAGGGTGATTCTCGATTTTTATTTCAAATTCATTTATAAGAAAATTTTCAGTTAATTATTTCACATCTTACACCTGATTCGAATAAAATTTCATTCTGAATATATACTGATAAGTAAAAAATTAAGAAAAAAAAAAAAAAAAACACTTTGGTGGGTATATATATATACATATATTCTTTTAACAATATTTGACGTAAGTGTGAAAGATGTGGGTTTGACCTTGCACTCATCGAGCTTGAGTCACGATTCTTGAACGCAACGTGTTAAAGACTTGAGCAATCGTCTCCCTATTATTTCACGTTTATGATGTCATTTTTTTCATCGTTTTTGCCAACCGTTACCATCTTAACGAGAACCATTACGTGCAAATGTTACTGGTAATAAAGTTTTCACTATTATATATACATACCTACATAGCCAATTTACTCATCGAGACACGAAACCTCCATTAAAATATTATTTCCTTTTTGAAAAAAAATACTTTGCGTTGGAATTAAAAAAAAAACCCTTTACTTACATCGATGAATATTTTCGAAAATGAAAAATATATTTAACCCTAGTTTTTATGTATATTTTTTTTTTTTTGTAAAAGAATGTTTACAGAGAGTTGGAATTTTATTGTGTGGTCAGACCTGTAGATATAGTAGAAAATACTTTAATTATATTTATTATAAAAATAATATGTAGAATGGGAGCTGTTTGAGTCTGTTTTGTTCTTGTTAATGCCAATCCCACGAGAACCGCCAACTTGTAGTTTTCGCAGTTAATATGAATTATAATCACAGTTATATATGCATAAATTTTCTGTATATAACTATGTATGTGTACACATATATATATCTCTATATTTATTACGTACGTTAGCTTTTCGCTCTATGTTTATTGCAATCCGGTGTGTTACACTATTCGCTGCTGCTGGTTTAAATGGAAATAACGTTTCCGTTTTTTATCTGGTAAAAAGTTTTTTTATTTTTTATTTTTTGAGCTTTAAAATATGCAATGGACAGAAAAAATATCGAGGATTGATACCTGCTAGGATGGATTTAACAACGATTTATAATACATCGTCGTGTATCACGATGATAATTTATTTAAAATTAGTCAACTTCATTATTTCATTTTTTTTTTTCTCTCTTTTTTTTTATCAAGTAAAAATCTTTGGTTTTAATTGAAATAACTTTGGGAAAGGGGGAGGGGAGTTAGGGAGGGGGGAAGAAGAATGAAATTAATAAATAAATTATACAAGATATCGTAAGATTATGCTAGTTTTGAAAGGTGGGACTGGCATATTGAAATCATAAAGTGAAAATTTGTGTAATAGCTGGGAGTTATAATAAGTGTAGTAAACTTTGGTTATACATATAGATGTATATAGTATATATTCTGAGAGATTTAAAACTAGGTGAAAAGTTAGTTCATAAAAGTCTTTCGTAAATACGTATATAGCAAGTCAGAGTGGAGGTTTATGAAACTAGTTTTTCAAATATTATTTATAGAGTTATTTCAGTTGTTTTTTTTTTTTTTTTTTCGTTTGTTCTTTGTATTTTTCTTCTCTCTTCTTTCTCCGTGCGAAGTGAAATGAAATAAAATCGAGTGTTTCAAAAGATGGCTGGTAAACAGGTGAACTCGAATAAAAGAATTTCACACTCGATTACCTACCTCTTGTGCTACGTATACATCGAAATTGATTTCAGATTTGGCTCCAACTCGTGGAATGTAAGTAAGAAGCAAGAAAGAAGAAGAAAAAATAAAAAAAAAAATAAAAAATTGACGTTATCGTCAAACTTTACCCAACCCTAAAAGTCTCAAGTTAAATTAAACCCATCCTATCCCATCTTAATAATAATATTTATCAACGTCTTCGAACCTCGTACCTATTTTCAAATTATTTCTCCCTACACTACCGAAATATTCTTTTATTAATAATCATTGAAAATGTAGATTTGTTTTTCGATATTTTTGACCACCCTTTATTTACTCGTTTATTTATTTACAACATTTTTGAAAACTGTAAAAAAAATTCATAAATTTACAAGAAGCCCCTTTTAAACGGTGTTATCTCTCATCCCCTTGCTGGCATTTTTCATTATTCAAGATTTTATTCTTGTCTTACCTTAATTTCTTCCCTCTCTTATTTTGCTACAGTTAATTTTCTCGTGTGCTTTTATTTATTTCGTGTCTCTTACCAAAGTGCTTTTTACTAATATTTACTCAACTGAATCCCCGAGCTCAATTGCGATTGTAATTAAGTTCCCAATCCTGTTGCCCTCTCCCTTTCTACAACTTATTATTGACTAACCCTCAGGACGAATCAGTGAGCTACATAATTGTACCCTTATTTCTGCTATAAAACATACAAAATAAAATATAAAAAAATTAAAAAAAAAAAAAACAGAAAAAAAGTAATGAAAAATAAAAAATAAATCTCTTATACCGCCTAGCCCCAAGGCAAATTGAAATATAAACACCCACAAAGGGGTCCGACAGTTTGATGAAAAATTATTCACCTTTTAAAATTTTTTAAACTTCGTATATAGTTTGTTTATTATTCCTCAAACGGTTTTTATAGTACATACATGTTCATCTAAATTATACCCCATTATTTACCTATTATATAGACATAATATCATCAATACTATACCTACAGTAGACCGTTGATTGAGGTACGAGCTAGACGCGATAAAACTTTCAAAGCTTAAGCTTTACATACATATATACCTACCTACCTACATTCTATATAGAAACAGATTCGTGATTGACCTCATAAAATAAATATGTATAGACAGAGCTTATACCTATAACGCTATATCCATCTTTCGACGAGAAATTGCCAATCGGTATTCTTTACTCTCGAGGGATGTTCATTGCTGGTTTAAAAAAAAAAAAATAATAATAATAAAAAAGGGTATTAAGCTTAGCTTGATTGCGGTATAACCTATACCTATATGTATATGTGTAGGAATACTTGAATCTTGTTTCTAGATTTTATTGTTATTTATAAGTAAGTATAATATCATTTCTAAAAATTTAACGGACGACTTAACTATAAGATACGATATACTGGGTCAGAACCTTGGAATGACGTATTCTTTCGGCACATAAATTATCACATTAGCGTTTACCACATATCTGATATTTTATGGGGCGACGATTTGGCACCGGCTCTTACTGTGAGCCTGTTTCTCGGTTGGACCATTTATGTCTTCCAACCCTTCGCCTGCCTTCCCTTTACCATCCCTTAACCTACTATATATATATATACTCATCCTCATTCTACTTTTGGAACTCAGAAACCCCACGAGCAACCAATATTTCATCTCACTGCTGACCCCCCGCCTTGGTTTTCCCAACTACGTAGTTCTGCCTCATTTTCAACCGCCTTCTATTCTTCAGTTTTATCTCTTTTTCTCTATTTCTTTCGTACTTTTGGTCACAAATTTATCTCTGTGTTTCGAAGAAATAAAAGTAATAAAAATAAAATCGAAAAAAATTACCAAATTTTTATACACAAATTATTTCATTTTATATAAATAATTTTCTTTTTTCTTTTTTTGTTTTTTTTTTGGGTGTAATAATTCACGCTCGTTTGTTAGCAAAAATATTGAGAAATTTGAAATTGATGGTTGGATGGTGAAGATGAAGTAAAGAGAACGATATAATCAACGAGGTATACTGTACAGCTGTAGTATATACGTATACTTTTCGTAACCATTAGACGAATC
Source organism: Macrophya annulata (assembly GCA_963924015.1). Classification (NCBI taxonomy): domain Eukaryota; kingdom Metazoa; phylum Arthropoda; class Insecta; order Hymenoptera; family Tenthredinidae; genus Macrophya; species Macrophya annulata. The sequence continues at coordinate 5,869,716 of OZ001260.1, forward strand.
CTCTCTTATTTCATTCTGGAAATAGTTATACCCTATACCTGTTTCATACTCCCTTGAGATATTGCCGAGTAGATGGAGTTTCGTGGGTAGCATAACAGCTCTTTCTTGCTCAATTCAAGATAGTCGAACTCTATGGACGCACTGAGATAAATCTATATTACGTAACTACACACACACACAATATCTGAACCAAAATTTTCGTGAAAATTTTATAGATTCTAGATCCAAATGGATTAAAGATTTGTTTTATATATATAGATGCCCATTCTTAGTAATTTTAAATAATTATACGTCGTAGTTATGGATAGACGATTTATTATAGATGATAAATAATTGAAATTTCGTCTGTGAAATAATCGCGAGATTGTACCAAAATGAAGGCATAAGATAAAGTGAGGAGAAAATGTTGTTCATAATGGATTTGATCGTATTTTGAATATTTTATATGATTCGTGTATTGCAAATCGTATTTTTCGTTTTATAGAATAAGTAAAATAGCTCGCAAATATCAGTACGTGAAATAGAACCGAGATTTTTCAGAGCTTGAGTTGAATACAAAATAAGTTTGTGCACGTTGGTTATATATCGTAGAATAAAAAAAAAAAAAATAAAAAAATTATCCGATATATAAACAATCGGATTTTTTTTTTCAAAATTGCAATAGGAATATAAAATGAACTAAACGATTTATAATTTATACAAAAACTTATAAAAAAAAAATATAGCAATGGTATACGTACAAAAAAAAAAAAAAAATTACTTCCTGAATTATATCCATTCATTTATTATTTAGTATAGTACGAATTGGCGACATCAAGTGTATCGATCTGAACCCCCTTCTAGTTTCGTTATAGGTAGATACCGAAGTGGATCACGATAAGACAAAAAAGATTGTTTTTATCCTCTCCGATCTCGGGGCAGAGATATTTTTACTACGATTCGAGTTAAGTAAATGGTAAATGGTAAAGAATAAATGGCAAAGAAAATATCTATTGAGTTTCGTTTTTTTTTTTTTTTCTTTGATTTTTTGTACGGAAAGTTTTACTGCAATAATATCTGTTATAATTTTTTATTTTTTTATGTTTCTTCAATCTTTTTTCGTTTAACTTTAGTCAAAATTAATCTGCCTAAACATCTATGTTTGTATGTAGTATACGTATATATTATTTTGTTATATGGTTATTGCAATATTCTAACTTATACAGTAAAACTCATTTGAATTCAACTCATAATTGCCAAGGTCTACCTACATATGTTCGTACTGTTTACTATGTTAAACAACTGTTCACGTATTGTCAAGGGAGTTCTCCAATTTATGCCAAGAGCTTGTTTAGATGGGAAAGTTTAAGTTTATACGTATTTACGTAACTTAGGCTCAAGATACTTGACCTAGAGACAGTTGAGAGCTCAAACACATCGAATGTTGACTGACGTTTGTCTGCCTACATAGTTTTCTTTTTTTTATTCTTTTTATTCCTAATTTTGCCAAATGACGAATGACATCGAAGTTAAAATTGGTTCCACAATTCATCCAGCAATATTATATATACAACGTGTTAAAATCATCTTTCTTTCTCTTTTTATTCTTTTTATTTCAAAAGGTCTTTGACCTCGGGTCAGACCCAAGACCATGGGGTAGATATACAGGCGTTCGAGTAGGCGAAGTAGGTATCCCCTATCTGGAGAGAAAATGGGGTGCAATTAATTTTACGGACTTCGAGGTCTTTCCATTGTATTGTACGCTGTTCCCTCTCTTCTTACTCGATATTCTCTTTTTCTCATTCTATAGCTACTGCTCTTTGGTTTCGAGGATTAGACCAATTCTTGTAATGGTTTTACTTTCAGTTTCAGTTTCGGTTTTAGTGTCTCTCCCCTTTATCTTACCCGAAGATAAAATCAAAATATAAAAAATAATTCTAATTATCTTACCTCCTATTTTCTTAAACTTCGTCGCTTTAAGATTTTCTTCATTTTATTTCTTTCCTTTAATACGCGGTGAGATTGGCACTAAGAAAAGTTGAAATTTCACTTCTCATTTTTCGAAGGGTCAAGTTTTCAAAGTTCTGCAGTTGAAAATTGAATTTTATTTTTTTAATCTGATATCTAATCCTTCGACAGTTTTAACTGCGGGGTTATTTATTTATTTCTTTTTTTCTCTTCACTGATTTTAACTTTTTTTTTTATAACTTTTTCAACCTTCTCTTCTGCTTCTATACTTCAGGCTGCAGTACTAACAAAGTGTCTGTAATAAAGCCTTTTTTTTTTGCCATAATAACCTAGTCCCTTATTTTTCCTTGACAGAATATAATTCTCGCGTTTTTTGACATTAGTCAAATAATTTTTTTTTTACCGGTTTTTTTCGTTTGTTTTTTTTTTTTTTTTTGTTTTCGATGTTTCACGTAGAATTTATCCATTAGTTGAATAAACCTTCGTGTGTATCTCGATCCTCGTGGTTTATTGTTCATAAGCAAAAAAAAAAAGTATTCACCGATTAAATCACGCGCTGCAGGTTTATCGAGGTTAAAAGTTTTGAAAATAGTAAAATGAAACAAAAATATACTTGATGCAGTGACACGGACGAATTTGAAATGAAAATTTGCAAACATTGGAATTGAATAGACCGAGTAAACAGTCGAGAATTATTTTCCCGATATTTTTGTAGTATATATATGAATTAAAAAAACAATTAAAAAATCGTGTGAAAAATTTCTCGTTGATACGATGATGGTGTAATCGATGACGTGGGATGTGAACAGGGTATGCGGTTTTGAAAAATTTTTCTTTTTCGTTTTTATCCTCGTTCTTTTTCTTTTTCTTTACGTTTTTTGTTTTCTTTTTTTCCTTTCTCTTTCCGTTACTCTAGACTCGGCCCTTTTGTATTCGCTGGTGTAGATCTTTCCTCGTTTATCTCGAGACCCTTTCGAAGAAGCGGTCTCGAGGGGTGATCCATTTTTTTTTCTGTTTTTTTTTTCTTTCTTTTTTTATCCTCAGCTTTTTTGCCTACGAACCTAAATGTGAAGCGAAAACGTTGGGTATAAAAATCAACACCTATCTCAAAACCATCATCAGCATTGAACCGACCCCTTGCCACATCTATTTGTACGTATCAATGAAATTCTTTCAACGAAAAACTGACAGAGTCAATTCATCATAAAATAAAGCTACGTATTTCCTGATAATAAAAAAAAAAGAAAAAAAAAGAAGAAGAATAAAGAATATTGATTCCTAACTCGACACTCAAATTTTGATTCCGGTTTTTAACTCTTTTATTATTTTTGACTGTTTTTATAGTTCCTATCTCAGATTCTTCAGTCCTCGTACTTTGAACCCCGCGTGTTATTATAAAAATTTCTGATTTTTCAGCTAGACTGCAGTTTACGAGTGTGATGTTAAAGCGTTTCACCCTTCGCTATCAAATTGTGGCCAACTTTTATTTTATCGTTGTTTTTATTAGTTACGTTGTATCTTCGTCTCTTCATTTTGTCGTCGTTTCAAATTCAGTTTCCTCTTTTCTGTTATTTTAAACAGAGATATACGTATATAAATGCACATTTATATATTTTTCTGCAAACCTTATTTCCACATCATTTTTCAATATTTATTTTGCCATCTTTCTTACCTCTTGTCTCACATCATTTCTTCGATTCTCATTCCTGTTGTTATTTTATAATAATTTTCTTTACAGTAAATAAAATCATAAAAAGCAACAAAAAAAAAAAAAAAACCAAAGTTTTTATTAAATCGCCCAAAGATTATTGCTCGTAATTTTTACTGCAGAAAATATCACGTTCTCGATTTTAAATAACGAGCAAAATAGTGATTAACGAAACATATGGTTCATAAACTCAATGATAATGCATATATTTCGTATCAATGTTTGACAACGTCGAGTTAATTATACCAGTGTCAACTGTCACGATAATATTTTGGAAGACGAGGGGAAGGGTTCCGGGTGTTCGTCAAGGACCATTAATCGAGAAACTTTGACTCGGAAGTTGTAGACTTCTATTCAAAGCCTGAACATCAATAGTGTTGAATAAGTTTTGTCACGCATAATTAACGAAAAATATCTTAGAGAGATTAACCGTCTATTTCATTATACTATTGATTCTATAATTCCAAGATTTATAGGACTTGGGGTGTTTAATATTTGAGTTCAATGACAAATCCTCGTTTATATAATATAGTTAAACATTCGGGATTTAGCGGAAAAGCGAGAAGTGACTAAATTGTAAAACAGCGAAAAGCTTGCCATTATAAGCTTTTCCCAAAATTTCAAATCGTCCAATTAATCTTGTGTCAAGATACCTACCTAAATCCAAACTTTCAAATATCACGAGACAAGACAGTTTCCATGAAATATCTATATATATACATACATATATATATTTGCAGACACCTCGTTAGATTGTTATAACTCTTTTAGAAACTGACACCGGTACACATTCGTATTATTTTGTATTTAATGACCAACAACCGAAACAATTAATAAGGGTAATTAAAATTTTATACTTATTACGATCAAAAACATATATACGAAACAAAATATAACAGAATTATTCAGTAATATAATATAGGTTGTCGTTAATTAATCAAAATTCAGTAACATAACGTATATCATCAATTTATTGGCCATTATTAATAAAACATAAATTTAAACTTGTTATTGCCAATACGGTTGCCCTAGTTCGTCGATACAACTATTGACAAAAAAAAAAATATATATATATATATATTTTTTTTTTTTTGTTCTGGTTAATGTCATGAAATATTCATGACGCGTTAGTCGGGTACGTTATAGATGTGTAGTAGAGATCGTCCAGTTTGGGGATATCAAAGTAATAAATCATTGTGTATCGTTCTGTAGGACGGGTTTAGGGTATTAAACGATTAGTTGAGGTATACGAAGAGTATAGATAGGCTTGATAATCCGAATAGGCAGGTGGGCGTTCAGCTTTTATTAAAGCTCTATATAAACTCCCGCTTCTCTAATCGTCGTTAGCTACCTGTTTCCTAATTAGTTTCCAAATTACCTCCATACTAAAGCGAATGAATTTCTGCTAAGGTAAGTTGATGACGTCAAATATTCAACCTTAAATGGAATTTCTAACACGTCGTATCTGCACAAAATGAGTAATTTTCATTTTAAGGAGTTTGAAAAAAATTTTGTATTCAAAAGTGTTGAAAAAAAAAAAAAATATATTACTGTGTAGGTATATTCAAATTTGAATTATCGAGTTTTAATTTCAGTACAAGAGGATTGGTAATAGAAATAGTTTGTAATTTATTGTTCAAATATTAACACATCGATAATAAAAAAACAAAAAAGAAAAAAAAAAAAAAAAGAAATGGGAAAGAGAGGTGATGGCAATTTTGAGAGTTAAAAATGAGGTGGGAAGTGCTCCCTTTTCGTCGTCTCTGCTATACTGTACCATGAAATACTGGTATACGCGTACGTTGCCTCCAATCAGATTTCCTCGCAATCAGCTCGCTGTGTATTTTTCAAATCAACTTACGCAAATATGAGTCATAACGAGCGCAGCGCGCTCACTTCTGCCTCTGCCAACCCACGTGCAAATAATTTTGACTCACTACCAAAGCTGTCTATCTATCTATCTATCTATTTGTTTGCAGTGCATATGCAGGGTGCATCGTAATTTACAATTGATTTTTTATTTTTATTTTTATTTTCATTTCTTATTTTTTTATTGCAGGCTATAATTCAATGAATGAATTGCGAAGGTGCAGTACCATTTTCTACAACGAAAAATCGCAACAAAAATCGCAAAGAAAAAAAAACAAAAAATATATACATATATTTCAGTTTTGATTATCTTATATATGCGATTGATATTTAGAGATATTTAAATATTCTTCGAGAGACTTATAAATTGTTTAAAATTCTTCTAAAATTAAGAATACACATTATTAGATCATGTAGGTGTATATACATATACGTATAGTATATAAGATACTTTAACTACTTGCTACACGAAGCGGGAGTTTATACCGCAAGGAAAAGTGCTGAGCTTGCGATGATATTATCGCGTACCTAGAGCTACTACCCCATCGCCCATCGCCCGTCGCCCATGGGCTAACTTAATCTTCAGTACTTTATCTTCTGCTGGCTTCATTCGTTTCCAACCCCCTCCACCTACTTTTCTAATTTCCACGTTTGTGGTCTGAAGGTGCCATCCGAGATCTTTATTCTTTATAAATTGGAAGAAAAATTCGTTCTCTTTATCCACAGTATGATATAACGTCGATCTCGATTTAACAAGCCAATCACAAGATCGTTGAAATTTATCTATAATAGAAGAAAAAACTAGTGAGTTGAAAATAGTTGGAAAATTATTGTTAACTGAAATACTTCCTCAAGTTGTTCTCAATCGTCTTTCGAATATCATTCTTCTTGTCGTATTTTTCTTCTTCTTTTTATTTCATTTTCATTCTCCAAGAAACAAGACCGAGCGTATTGAGCGAGGGAACTATACATATATGGTGACATCAGATAATGAACCGCACTGAACATAATTATGAAGTTTGGTGTTGCATGTCGTAGTGGTTATCATCACAGTTAGGGGTAAAGTTTCCTCGTTTCAAGAAACATTCACAACGTCTCGCACCTCTTCTCTTACCAGTTGGTACCTATATGTATATAATATAACTAGGACAAACATGACACGTGTATGAATTTTTTTTTCCCACTATTACGTTGCAAGTCCAAAAAATAAAAGAAACAAAAAAAAAAAATAATAATAAATAAACAAAATGGGATAAGAATTTACTTCTTCTTCTTCTTCTTCTTCTTCTTCTTCTTCTTCGTTTTGTTTTAAATAGATACTTCTGCGTAATTATCCGCGAAGAAATCATCCAGCGAGAGGAAAGAAGAAGAAGAAGAAGAAAAAAAAAACTCCCTTTTATACCCCGGCTGTATAACAGCTACCTACCCATTTCTCTTTTATCGTGAGAAACCGAAAGCTAGGGGTATTTTTTAGCCGACTACTCCCTCGGGCGCGGTGGGAACCAGCCTCTGGCCCTTTTCGTTATGAAGGTAATTTAGCAAAACACGAACAGTTTCCCAACCAGACCAACTACCATCGTGCCAAAGCCCAAACCTCGACCTCTGTCACGTCAGCCTTGGCTATACCCTTGTTAGAAACAACGCTTGCCTCGACTCGACTCGACTCGACTCGACTCGACAAAGGGCTTTTTTCACGCAAACGATCTTCGCGGCCAGAACAAGCAGTTAACGGCTATTCTCTCTCTCTCATTTCACCGAGAACTTGATGGAGCTTTTTAACATTCAAAATGATCTAACAATTTGAACTCAAAAATTGGATCATCAATTTTTATACACTTTATTGATTTCTAGTTTTATACTTTCAACAATTATTTACCGTCATTTTTTTTACAATTGCTCCGATTTTATGCTTAAACTACTACGAATTTATACGCGCGAGAAAACGATGGTTTGCGGATAAGTAAAGAAAAATAAATCGATGCTCGTATGACCCAATTACAGTTCTACGTATAAATCGTATATATTCCTCGTTGAGTTAGGTGAGAAAAAATAATTTAGGATTCTTCTTGTTTAACTGACAAGATAAAAAAAAAAAAAAATTCTTTTTAGAATGTTCAATTTATTATTACCGTCAGACGTCCAGTTTCTGTGGTCTAAGATAACGACGTACCTATGTACACACACACACACACACACACACACACGCCACATCTACACCTATACGTGGATTGTGTATCCATCTATAAATGGTTGGTCGTAAGTTAGCACTGCAGGGGTTTAATGTATGTATGTATGTATGTATGTATATGTACCCGACCCGTTCCTTTCCTTATCTATAATGCAATCCGACCATGGCAGTAGACAATGCGTTAGAGGTCTGAATTGCTCCCTTGAAACACCAGGGTTTGTGTTTTGTAATTTCTAAACATTCTAGACCAACCAATTAAACGAAGACCCTTACTCTAACGGCCGTTGCCTCTTACACTGTAATTAAGACCCTTATATATCTCTATACAGATATATACATTTAGATTTAATTGTACTTCACGAAATGTCTAGACTCTAGACCTTATTGTGTATGTTCATTAACAAAAAATTATAATCATTTTCAATGCTTCGATCATTTGTTAAATTTTTTTGTTTTCAATATTCGGCACAATTGTTAATCTTTATCGATAAATGGAAATATTTTATTACTTGAAAATGTTAACGTAGCTAAGGTATAATACGGGGAGTGTTCAAGACAGTCAGTCTGTCTGATGTTCTCAATGAAAATTTTACAATGATAAACGTCTTCAGGTGAAACTCAATCAACCCTGTGGCTGTAGGCTCGTGGCAAGGAAGGCAAATAGGTAGATAACCTAAAACCCACCCTTCAGTTTCCTTCCCTTACCTTCTATTCCTTGCCTTTCCTCCTTCTCTCTCTCTGCTTTCAACCCTGGGGAAATTACCCACTCCGACAAGTCGATGCCAATTTGCACCGCCGACGATGACTAACGTTCGAAAGCCGTCGCTTCTCCTTCTCTTCTCTTCTCTTCTCGTCTCGTCTCGTCTCGTCTCGTCTCGTCTCTCCTCTCTACACCCTCTCGCACCCCTCAGATCTTGCTTTATTGCGTCTTCCTCTTATTTCGCTACCCTCATTCAACTCTTAGCTATACCTAAATGCGCCGTTGGCTTTTCCCTCTTCTCTCTTGGAACAAAAAAATAAAAAAAATAAAATAAAAAGGAAAGAAAAATAAAAAATCTGCTGTTCATTACTTGGGGGAGGGGGAAAAGAAAAGAAAAGAAAAAGAAAAAAAAAAAAAGTTTATTTCACATTCTGAGAATCCGAATTCAATTTTATCAGTTCTTGAGGGTGAAATGAACGAAAATGAAACATTTTTTGTATTTGTTTTTTTTTTTTTTCTTTGGTTTGTTTCAATGTGTTCAGGATACAATACCGCATATCTTAGAAATCAAAATGGAATCTGAATATTAAGTAAAGATATTCTTTTAACAAATCTATAGATCTCGCATGAATTTAAGGATCATGTATTAAAAATTTTCTTAGTACCTACCGATCATGAGTAAAGGGAGATTGGAAAAAAAAATTACAAATATAAAGAAGTTGAATAACTCGATTGTAAAGGGAATCCAAATTCTCTTAGAAAAACCTGAAAACTACATCTCGGAGCACGGACCAGTTTACCGGAATAGGTTTTCACAAATCTTCTTCCACCGAATCCAATTTAACACACCGGTACGTGAGCGGAAATATTTTTAATACAGAAACTCACGGTCGGGGTTATCCTAGGTACATAACTACATACGTATACTTTATATAGATATGTTCGTATATTCACTGCGGGATGTTTAGAAATAATAAACCTACATACTCGCGCCTAGTACCATAAAGAAAAACTAAAAACTGCAACCCGCTGCTTTCCTTCTCACTAATTCATGGGAATTTGAATAAACCAAAGAAGAAGAAAACCCAGTCTGTATATTTATTTTTTATATTCATTTAAAAAAAAAAAAACTATTTTTTTCTCTTTTCGTTTTTTTTTTTTATTACGCAAAGAAAGAAGAAAAAAAAAATTCTCTTTACGCGATTTCCAACACCATTTACATGTATGTACATATTATATAGGTATAAAAAAGGAAAAGAAAATAAAAAAATTAAAAGTGAGTACTGAATGTACGTATGTACCTACTACGTGCACGGCTGTCCGCCTGTCCGCTTTATAATGGGCCAGGAAAAGTTAAAATTGAATACAGAATACGGAAGCCCGAATTTCCTGGGGAGAGAGAGAGAGAGAGAGAGAGAGTTGGCTGTTTTCACGAACCGACGCGACGCCTACGTTGGGAAATCCCACTGGTAAATACGAAATTTATTGATCATCCATATATATATATATATATATATATATAAGAAGAAATTGCAGAGTAAATTCTTTCTCACCCCCGGAAATCAAATTGGTAATAAAAATTTCAGAATTACACATGTAGAGGAACAAACAAGAAAAAGAAAAAGTCTTAAGCATAATAATCATTTAATTTGATAATTACATTCAGTATGTAAGTAGACTTGTTATAATAATTCGAAATATGTAATTTGTACGTAATTGTTCACATCGTATGACGTCTGTCTGGAGGTACGGCGTAGCCCTCTTCTTTCCGGTAGTCTTGTGGGAGTATAGCGCACCACCAACCCCCCGACCCTCGTTATAGAAGTTTACTTTTTATAAAGACCACCGAGGGACCGAAAACTTTCCAAAGAGGCGTCTTTATGTCTAAATATGTTCCTAATGGCGTACCTACTCCCTTATCCTCCGCGACCTGAACCAGTTCAGACTCTGTAACGCCCAGAACGATGAATCCTTCTTTGGTTGTTTTAACGATCAGAGAAATAAAAAAAATATACCCTTTTGCATTTTATCCGGCAGGTAAGGAAAGAATTTAAAAAAAAAAAATTTAATAAAATGTGAATAATAAAACCAAAAATTCCAAATTTTTAGATATATATATATATATATATTTTTTTTTTAATTACTCTTTGAAAATATCCTGTTAAGTAAATAATGGTTACGTTTTCTTTGAGAAACGGCTGATTGAATCGGACAAAATTGTGATTACTTGAGAGTCGTAAAACTATATTCTTGTTTTTTTTATTTTTCATCTACATTCTGTTCGGTTTAGGGTAAGCGTCTCTCATTTTCGAAGCTCTTACAACAAGCTCCTCGAAGAAACGGAGAAAGAAATAATAATGTATATTACCAGAAATGAAATCGTATTGGAAATTGGCTGTAATATAAAAGCAGTCTTTTTTTTTTCCTACGGTCCCGCTAAAAAGAGGAAATAAAATGAAATAAAATAAAATAAAGTAATCTAAAAAGTCAAAAACGAAGAAGTAAAAATAAAAAAAAATAAAAAAATACATAAAAAAAAAAAAAAAATAAGAATAAAAATTGTACGCTTTTTCGTAACGTGCAAAGCTCCTGGCAAGAAGTTCACGTAATGCGAGAATATGTATGCGCTTTCTATATTAGCTCTACGACCCATCGTGCCGAGCAGCAGCCCTTTGGCACACGCCTTGAATAAGAATATCCTTCAGACGATTTTGTTGAAAGTTTCAGAACCCTGCGTAAGCAAAAGGTTTCCTTTTAGTCTCGTTTTCTATGTATGTATGTATATTCTATATCTATATACATATATATGAATAACAGTGTAGGTATAATCCACATATATTTGCGGTCTTAACACAAGTAAGAAATTTTGATCTTGAGAATATCAAAATTTTTCGAGAATCTTATTATTCCCCTACTTTAATCTCGCAATATATAGTTTCGAAAAGATCGAATGATAATTTCGTATATTTTGTATAATTATTCACGTTTCTTATTATTATCAATATATAAAAAGCTGAGTTTAACAATGAATATATATAATGTGAGTAAAACGAGAAGTGAATTTGTTTAACAAGATAGGAAAGTGGTTTTGTGAAGATGTAGACCGAGGTGTAGAAAATTTTATAACGCCGTAAGCGATCAGAAACAAAGTGAGAAATAAGAAAGTAAGAAAAAAAAAAAAAAAAAGTGGTAAAAACTTGGCTCTCTTTTAGTAGTAAATCTTAAGACTCTACTGCACGTTGGATACCAGGTATTTCTGGATTAAATATGGGGCGGGTACTCAAACCTTATCTCTCGAGCAGATTACTATAATTTAATTCCACTAGCAGTAAAACGTTTGCGAAAAGAAGCGATCGCGGAATGATTGCTAAGCTCGACTTCGTCGTCTCTTCTTCTATATACCTCTCTACCTTTACTTCCACTTCCACTTCCACTTCCACTTCCACTTCTTTGGTAAACTATGCGAGGAGAAACTCTTTAAGCTCGACATTGTGCTTCGCGTCATTTTCAGTCCCTTGGTTCTGCACCTCTTTCGGCAAATGGCTCCCTTTCTCTCTCAGTTATTCAGGCAATCTGCAGTTAACTTTAGACGTATTTGAAAGAGGAAAGAAATTTTTTTTATTTTTTTTACAATGCAAACAATTCGGGGTTTTCTTCAAATTGATAAAAACCAAATGTTCAATTTAACAAATAGCAGTATTTAATTTTCATTTACGATTTACACGAGAATGTAGTATGTCTACTTTCATTTTCAATAGCATACTATTCAAACATTATAATTAAAGCTTAAGTTTTTAGATAATTTTCATAAAAAATTGAAGGGGAATTTTCACCCAAAAAAATGTATCTGAAGTTACGTCACGTCGGTTATAGATAAAATTTCTTTTTTAATAGGAATCGACTAGGAAAGATTTTTTTTTAACTCGAAATATGAATTTTTTTTTTTCTTTTGTGTCTAAAAAATTCCGGGCTGATATTAGCAGAATTTTTTAATTAATCGAAAAAAAAAAAATTATTCTTTACCATACGCTGCGTATATATTTTGGCAACTTTGACACCAGGCAATTAATAAAATACTGTTAATTAATTTAGGAAAACTTTCTGTAAAGCTTATAAGGGATGTTACATTTGCATAGGTATACATAGGTATAGGTATACATATATATAGGTATATGTATATTTGTCCCCGGATAATAAATCTCGAAATTTACGTAGCGATAGCGAAATTTGCCAACCGAGTCTTGAAACCGGCGGTTGAATACGTTGTAAATCGGATCTACCCGTCCATTAATTGTCCTTTGTCCAAATCTACGTCTCGTTTAATGGAATTAGCTCCTAACGCGCGAGGGCTAGTTTGTGCCTCGAATCGATCGTGAAATTGAACATCAGAATGCCATTTGGAGAATGTGGTCCTGGAGTAGAGGGTTCGAAAAGTAGGTACCTCTACCTCTCTCTACACTGTAGGTTATAACTTCTGCACCCTCGGGGAAATTATTGAACACTCCCTCCCCCCCTGCTTCACTCAGCTGACGTGTATTTGTACATTAACTTTTTTAACCACGTCGTTGTTTGCGATTATCTGATTTGCAGAGAATTTTATAGCGCAAAAATTTATATTTATATCTATATATAAAATATGCATACTTTTATATATTTTTTCAGGACGTTCAATTTATATACCTACGTTTTTATATAATTTTAAAAATATATACACTGACACTTTTATTACTGTATGTAACTACTGTTTTATAGACAGCTTTGGATATGGGATAGGTATATATATATATATATGGTGTAAAATATTCTTAAAGTATCGTATTGTCAGGGAACGGCATGAAATTTGTATTACTTATCGAACTTCTTGCATAATAAAGTAAATTTGTTATCAAGTTTGTTCTTCGGCAGGCAGGCAGACAGGCAGGCGGGCAGGCAGGTGTTCGTTCTTGCCAACTTTACTCAAACTAAATCAACTAAGTAAGACAGTATGGATTTTTAAAACCAGCTTTGACGTTAATCACTTTAATCAATTTCTAAAAAAAGAAAAAAGAAAGCAAATACAAGTTGAACAAAAATGAGAAAAAATAAATAAATAATTAGATTTGGGATAATTTTTCTATTCGAAATTCAAATTTACATTAAATTAAAATTATTAACGAAAATTTATGTTAAAAAAAAATATTTCAAATACTTATTATACTTCAAAATAAATTCTATGTATTATAAGTTTATATATGTATATATTATACGTATATATGTATAGATTGAATAGGATTGATCAAACCAGCCTATACATACTTACTTCGTTTCTATGTTTGAAAAGGGCTCAAATTTGCAGATAGACTTTGAAGTTTTTACGCGTTGCTACAAGTAGTAGATCCAAGGATAGTAGTCTTTGAGCCGTGTTCCAATCCGTCTAGTACTATTGCTACCGACAGCAGTGAACTGTACATAAATTCTTTTTCCAATGTCTTTTCTTTACCTTTCGAAAGTCTAGAACTGAAAACACATCTTATTTCACGAAAGACATAGTTCTGACTCCGAAAGAACTAGAATTCAACGTCGCTAGAACATGTACGTATTACACAGTACGTAAGTTCTTACATTTCATCGATTCCCATACGAAAACCAGAATAGAACAAATTTCTTTTTGTTTTGTTTTTCTTCTTACCTCGCATTTTCTGGATTCTCATAAAAATTTTTTTCTTCTTTTTCATTATTCGGTTGACTTTTTTCTGCAATCACTGCACTGCAGATATTTTTTAAACCATCATCTTATTTATTCATCCAATTTCAAATAATTTTCATATATATGTTCATCTCGTTATAATTCACAAAGTATTGTTTCTCTTTTATTTACCAAAGAAACAAAAATTGAAAAATTACGGTGATTCTTCAACGATCTTTATTATGACATTTTGATTCACTATGAAACTTTTTCATTTGTTTGTTCACAAATGGTAAATTTTCTCATTTTTCTTCTTTCGTGTGACAATTATATATATATACATATATACATATATATATATATATATATATATATATATATATATATATATATATATATATATATATATATATATATATATATATATATATATATATATATATATATATATATATATATATATATATATATATATATATATATATATATATATATATCTGTAGATATTTTCCGGCTGGCTTGGCAAGTCTTCAAAGCTTTGACGAATAAACTAGAGAGAGACAGAGGGAGAGAGAGAGAAAGAAAAAAAGGGAGAGAGAACGAAACAGAAAGATTTCCAGGTAGCCAGAGTTAAATTTTTTCAGGCGAGATATCCTGCTAAAAGCTTCCGGACATCAGGTGGATGACTCGATTACGAAAAAACCTTTTAAAACTTTTCAGATTTCGTTAAAACTGAATAACTATGTTTTGCCAAGCGAATGCAGCTGTTTTGATACACTGCAATACAATCTTCGCTTCAGGTTACCTGCAATTGTAGAACTCGTATCACAAATAGAGAATGAAATAGGAAAATAGCAGAGATGGGTAGTTTATTAAATTCACAGAACTGAAACTCAGCACAACTGATGATCAAAAAAAGAGAAAAATCTATTAAAAAATTGATAGTGCTTGTTTTATTATTATTATTATTATTATTATTTTTTTCAGTTTTTATTTGTAAGAGTAGGTTTTGGTATTTCCATGTCTTTATTTTCTTGTTTAAGTGTATGTTTCGTGTTAGACATTTAAGCCCTTATAATCATGACTAGTATAAGTAGATATAATATTGTTTTACACCGGCAGCTAGTGCTGCAATAATGCGATTAGGTAATTGGGGCAAAACTGCAGGGAAGAACGTTAGCATCTGCTGCAGTAGTACCAGCAGTAGCAGCAGTAAGTAAACTTCATCCAGCCTGTTGCACGACTCCTTAGCAAAGGTGTCGCAGCTTGCAAGAAGGACTAATCTAATGCGGCGGTACTCTACGTCTCCCCCTTTAATATAAACCCGAACATTTCCGTTACAAGTAAACTGGAATTACTTACTTTATAAGACGAATCTTGACGCGGTGAATGTCGCTTTTATTTTACGAACGAGTCAGCTTATTATACTGCAAGAAAAAACAAACAAAAATAAAATATATAATAATACAAATAAATAAGAGACGAGAAAGCGAAACGTAAATTACAAGTAGTCAGGCCATCCACTAATCAGACCATCGCTTGCAGCAGTCTAAGCAAGTAGTAAAAGTCAGCCACACCTCGGCGTAGACCGCCTAAGTAGTTAGGGTCAACGACTGATCAGACACGATCGAAGCCGCTCGCGTCGCGGCAGTTATTTTCGGATGACGACGGAAGTAACGGTTTTCAAAGTATTTGGATTCGATAATTTGGCGTTTTTTTATGCGGAAATAACTTCTTTTTTTTTTCTTTTCGAAGGATTTATTGCTCGGTCGGGAAATTTTGACGCTTTTATCACGCAGTTAAAATTAATTAAATATGTTTATAATCACTAGGCTATTAAAACAATGTAAAAATTTTGAAAAACGAATATATACTTTTATTTTTATCCATTTTATTATGTATATCAATTTTTGTATATTTTTTGAAACTCGTTTGGAAGTTAAATATGAGTGTGGATCGTATATATAAAAGTATGAGTCTTGTGATGGGTGACATGTCAAATAAGAAGATGAATACGCGGTAAGCAGTGAACGTCGAAAGATTCTTTTTACGTTTATATATGTTACCGTGGTATTCCGGTATTTGTGACAAAAATAGAACGTAACCAAGCGCGCGATCAGTCAAGACGTTCGGTGAGAAAGAAGTATTGAATACGTGATACCCAACACCTGATATCCGTTCGTCGTAAGTTTAAAAGCCAATCGGACACAACGGAGGAAATAAATGCAACGAAGATCGATGGAGGTTTTTGAAATATATTTTACATTTGGTTATACTACAGAGCGGTTGAGGATAAAAGAAGAATTTAACTTGTTGAAAAATACTAGGGAAAAAAAGTGGAAATACATACCTACGTGCTATACGTTTGAAAATTAAATTAAAATTTTATAAATAAAAAAAATAACGAGCAGAAATAATTATTAAAAAAATTCATTACTTTTATCAAAAGCTAAACGATGATGGTCCATTCAGCTTCGACGTGTAAAAGGAAACCTTCTGCAAGAGTTTAGATTCCGTAAAGTTCTAAACTCTGGGTAAAATTTTTTTTTGGTTTTTGTTGGTTATTTTTTCTTTTGTTTTTTTTATCTTTTTTGTACACACACAGATATATTATAGACGCACACAGTTTCCTGTCAAAGTTTGGAAAACTATCCTTGTATATCTTGTTACTTAAAAAGTTCGAAGCGTTAGCTTTTTCCGTGCGATATTTGCTTACCGGTGATTTCGTGGACTCCCTCTAACCGAGCGAGCGAACATTTGATCCGCGAGGGTAAAAGAGAATCGTACACACACACACACACACACACACACACACACACACACACACACACACACACACACACACACACACACACAGTTTCTGTTTGCAGAAGGGACAATCGAAAAGTTTAGCAAAGCCAAAGAATAAGAATAAGAATAAGAATAAGAAAAAGAAGAAGAAAGCGTTCACGTTCGCGTTTGGTTAGTCGAATACGTCAGTAAAAGTAGCGCCTTTCTCTTTACACAGTTTTCAAATATTTTTCTAAACTTGTAGTATTAACGACTTATAGTTCTCTCACGGTTTCTCAGACAGCCAGAGTTCAGAAAATATGATTTACGACGCCGAGGAGAGATACTAGGTTACAAAGTTACCGTTTCCGCACACTTTTTTCTCCTCTGTTTGCTGATGAATGGCTCGCTAGCGTTTTCCCACCTTCTCTTCTTTTCGCTTCTAAAGATCTTTAAAAGCCTGCTTCTAGAATGGGCAAACTTTTTATGAGAATAACGTTTAAGCTTAAACTGCTCGTGATAGCTACCAATATCATGGAACTCTTCATATCACAAACTTACTCACAGTAACAAACTGAGAAAATATGTTTAAAGTATGTACATACATACATGCATACCTTTGTCAAAAGAAATATTTCTTTTACCACTTTTGCGTAAATTAAGCAACGAATTATTCTCACCGTGAAGTCCAATCAATTTAATTTACTTCACAATTTGCACAATCGAGAAGTGAGCAAAAATAGAATGATGAAAAGAAGAAGAAAAAAAAAATTTGATTACGGCATACATACATTTGACATGACATGTGTTGGGGAGCTGCTGGCATTGACAGCAATATGAGTTCTTAGAAATACGGCGTATCAATATCTCAGAGGTATGATATACGAATCACGTTTCTTCGATGAAAATTCGATAAAAAATAAATAAATAAATAAATAAATAAATTCGATACCCAATCTCCGCCTCAAAGAGGGTCTTTAATCCTGAATTAGATATTTTTGGTGCCTTATCCTTCCTTCTTACTTTCCTTTCTTATTCGAATAAGAATCTCACCCAAGGCACGTGTTCGGATTACATTAAATTCAATCCTGAACGACGTGATGCGAGTTCACAGAAGTCATCCGCACTAATTAGGACGATGGCAACCTGGCCTAATTGAGAAATAGCGCGTTGCCCAGCCGCGAATTTAACCTCCGAAGCGAACGGGCTGCAGATGGTACAAATACTGCAGTACATTTCTCGAATCATTAGGGCTTAAACGGACGTTAATTAAAATTCTTGATTTAAGAAATTTCATTAATAATATCTCTCCAAAAGTTCGCAATCAGTAGCACAAAGAAAGATTCATATGAAAATCGCGTTAAAAGACCAACGTAAAAATTATATTATTTTATTTTATATTTAATATAATTTTCATCAAAAAATTCGTGTTAATGAGTTAAAATGCAAATTTATTTCACTTCGGTAATTGAATATTCCACGTTAATTGTAATTCAAATAATTCATCATTTTTGGTTTATAGTTTCTGCAGGGTATTGAACAGCTACAGCTTTCGGGTTTGAGCTTGTGGAACGGGGAAACTCATGGCGCCGAAACTGTGACAGTATCAATATTTAGTAGACCACGAATCAACTCTAATCTCCCAGTAACGTAGATAAATGAACGACTGTCGACATGGACGTCGTTCGCTTATGATTTGTTGTTTGGAAATTTTTTTTTTTTTTTTTCTTTTTTTTTTACGAAAAAAGCTGGTATTGCGGTTTCTGTTTCATGATATGGATATATATTTAAAATTGGATTCGGAAAAGCAACGAACCACGGTGTAATATAATTTTTGAAGATTAAATGTGTTTCTTCGTCCTTACCCTTTTTTTTTTTTTTTTTTTTTCTTTTTATTGTTTTTCTGCGTACCTGTACGTCCTACACGATTCTTCGTTTGGTCAAGTCACGTAGTTAATAAAGCCTTCGGTCAACGATGGTGACAGAAAATCGTGAGAGCGATGACGGCTGTTGATAAAAGTTTTGATTATACGTTAATTAAAGTAAAAGTTATTTGATGTTGTATTTCGTGTTATTTTTATTAGCTTTATTGATTCGATCGACATTTTATTGTGGAATTAAACTTGGATATAAATTCATCGTTTTGTTTAAACCACTTGTTTAAAATTACTCTTTGTTTTTTTTTTTCGTTTTCAAATAATAAAGTCGCGGAAAGGTTCTGTAAACTTTTATGAATAACTGAAAAGCGAAACTTTAGGTATGTTACTATGCCGGATGCTATGGGATTACATTTTATGAGAGCTTAGCACGTGATGCAAGTAATTTTATAGTGTTTCCTCACTCGAGAATTCATAGAATATGAATTTATTTACTTACCTCTGCTCTTTAGGGAACAACCGATTCACCCCTTGAGCTAAACCATCATCTACACGAATTCCATTACTCGTAAAGCTACGAGATGTTACTTGTTAAACCCTTTTCCTCAAACACCATGTATATACACGTATACTTCATCTCTCCCAAAAGAGTGAAGATTAAAATTTGTTAATAATAAATAACGAACATTAAACGATCGTCTCAAACACAATACTCGTAAGTTAAGCTCAGCTTAAGCTTTAGTAGAGTTGATGTTTCGTTCAAGCTTTTATTTCATTTTTCAGTTATCTATATCGATATGTATATGTACAGGTATGTAATGTGGACACGTGGATATCTATTCTTCGTACAGAATTTGAAACGTTGCCAGTATATATAGGAAGATTTACACAAAAGGGCAAAAGGTTGCCTTTTATCCTAAAAGCTTTTTGTAATAATACGATGAATTATCGATGTGTTTTTAACGCTAACCTGTGAGCCAATATTTCGATGGATTACTCCTCGTTTTTTGGGTTCTGATCATTCGGATCAAAAAAACAAAAGAATATACAACAGCCGATACCTGGTAGTAGAATTGACTATATTTTATTCAAATTGGGATGTGAAAACGCAAAGAGAGTGAGAAAGAGAAAGAGAGAGAGAGAGAGAGAGAGAAAAAAACATCCTAGATTTAATCGCGTCATCGACTGTATAAATTTCGAGAGAAGAATGAGTGCCACTCTCTTCTTATTCGGAGAGAAGAAAATTGCCTTACGATCAAACCTCCGTATCTACTTCTCTGTCGTCTCGCTTTTAACTATTTATTCAACTTTCTTAGTACCGCGCCGCTCAGTCAGAGGAGTAGGTATATATAGGTGTATAACTGAGATCGAAAGAGGTATACCTTGTGTAAATAATTAGGTATGCTTTGATTAGTAATTCCATTTGGAAGCTTCAAGTCTTGGCTCTTGAATTTTTGACTCCCATCACGTTTAAAAGAAATTAAAAATTGAAAATCCTTCAATCCATTCGTTGTCGACTATGTAGCTACACCTGTTACTCATTGTTAATTAATTCGTTGATTGCCTAAAGCCCTAAACCGTATATCAATTATTATCTGAGTGAAATAAATCGGTAAAAAAAAAATCTAACATTAATTTATTTCTACGGGTATTATCATCCACCGATTCTTCCTGGAAGTGTAAGTCTGAAAAATTCTTATTTCCAAAGTTTTTCGGGGGATGGTGTCACTGTCAGCTACAGGTAACCTCCAGCCAAGAAATTTCTTGTTTCTACATGGCAGCTTGGGCACGACGTAACGCAATCAGCAGTAGATCCATTTATTTGATTAGGTCCTTCGACTTTGCGATTGAATCAGTTGAGTGCAAAGTTTGCTCGAAGTATAGCCAATCCGTAAGTCCAAGTGGTCTCTTGGTCTTCGCTCTCTTCCTCTTCCTCCTCTTCTTCTTCTTCTTCTTCTTCTTCTTCTTCTTATTCTTTCTCGAGTCTTTACTCTCTTATTTTTAATTACTGAGAATTAAACCGATTCCTTTAATTAGATATCCGCTTTCCCTTACTCCAGACAACTATGGTTCAACAAGGATCCTATTCATCGTCAATTCATTTGTACCAAATAAAATATCAGCTCGAATTGAAATGCAATAAGAAACGAAAATTAGGTTTTTGAAATTGGACTAGTTCTGATTTTCATTCGAACTTATCTTTCGCTTTTGTTTATTGTTTTTTTTTTGTATTAAGTAAATGGTCTAACAAACGTGGCGTTAAAATGTCATGCGAAGCAGGTAAACTTGAAGAAGTGGATTTGTATAAGGGACAATCCCTTAACCTGACTTTAATAGAAGCTTCGTAAATGATTGCCCAACCGTTTGTCTGTATACTTAGCTATTCTGATCACGTAAATAAGTCGTAATTCTCAAGGAGATGAGACTAACAGTTTATCCGAACTAGCAGACGTCGACGCTACGTTACGCGAAACGACGACGCAACGCGACGGGACGCGACATTCAGCAGTAGCTACTTTTATTGTCCTGAAAGAAATAAAATCTAAGAAAATAGTTTTTGCTCTACGGTTTTTTTTTACATTATTTTTTTTTTTTTTCTACTTTGTTACAGTTCTAAATTTTATTTTTTTTTTCTACGCAATATTACGAGGAATTTGCAAAATCTCGAAGTTTTTGATAAAATTTAAACAACTCTTTTCATTTTTATATCTTATTTTTGTCTCCGGTTTTTTCTTATTTCAAATTTCATCACAAGATAATCTCCGCTTTTCTTACACCTACATGTATGCACCGTCCCTGGTCTCATTGCTTCTCGACGTCTTCAACTTTGTTTGAGTTTAATTGAGCTTGAAAGTTTCCGACTTGTTGACTCGCTCTCGCCCTCTCGTCGGCCTTCTCTTCTTATCTTAGTATTGGCTGCACGGATTCTTCTTCTTCTTCGATTCGACGATTGAAACTTCTTGAAACTAGTACTCGTAGTCGTAAAACTTATACCTTTATTCGACATAATTATTTTCATTCCCATTTTTACGTTGTACAAATAGGTGTAATCCGGCTGACTCACGTCTTTGGATAAATCCAGCTGTTAGCTTATCTTATTGCTCTATCAACAAGCCCGGACGAACAGATGTCAGTAAGACACGAGAAAACCAATTGCAAAAGTGATAATCTAACAAATATGTTCACAGAAGAATAACAGATGGACAAAGTTTAATCCGCATGAGAAAGAAAATCACAGAAATAACGTTCCCATGTGTCAGCGTAAAACAAAAAATAAATAAAATAAAAAATACGTTATCATTGCGTAAAGAGATTTTTTAATTTATTCTAATTTTTTGTTACTTTTTTGCTTTATTGTCGATTATCATATGATGAATTGTGATACATTAATTATAGATCTTTTTTTTTTTATTTCTTTAATTAAAATAATGTCGATTTTTTTTTTTTTATGTAATCGAAAGTCGCTTAATACTCTGAAAATATGAACGATATAAAAAGTTTCCGCAACGTCGAACTGTTCATGAACAATTAGATTAGCGTTGGTCCCGTTTTTTTCTCTTTTTTTTAAATTTTTTTTATTCGTTATTTTCGGATGTATCTACCAAGCTCAAAACGTTTTAATTCAAGCACTCATTCCTATACGGGCGATCGCTCTGATAGCAATAAAATATTCGTAGCTTTACGAGAGCGAAAGAGAGAGAGAGAGAGAGAGATCGAATTTACGAAAATAAATGGATTGAATTCCGCGGTTGGGTAAACTTGCAGGTACGCGTATGGAATAAATTAATACGAAATCAATTATAAATATAGATAAGGTAAAGAATTGGTTCACGTTGTGAATAAAATAAAGAAGAACTTGGAAAAATATTACAAAAAATTGCATAGGAAATTAAAAATGATCATTTTTGTATTTCTTTCTTTGTTTTTTCTTTTACCTTTCTTTTTTCTTTTTTTTTTTCTTTTTGAATGTGTAATTTTCAAATCCGTGAATTAACCGCAATCACAACGTGCGTTCAACTATATATAAACTGTGATCAGTGGGAAAACAATTCCGGTAATAAAACCAGTTAAACAAAGTTACTCAATCGATTTACCCCGGTTGCTTCTAATTAATGCAATTAACAATACCACTAACTGCTCGACGTGCTCAGATTATCTCGACGACTTCCGTATATATCTCCACTTTACTTTCCTCTTTCTCTCTTTATATCTCTTGTCTCTTTACATTTGGAATTTAGATTTATTTCATTTTATTTTATTTTATTTTATTTTATATTTGTGTACATGCAGTGATTTGGAAAAGTGACATTAACGTGTTTCGAAGGGGGCAGAAGCTCGAGTAATATTTCAATGGAAAATTTTACCTCAAGATTTTTATTATTTTATAAGAAATATACGTACGGGGGAAACGGATGAAGGGGAATCTTGTTTTTTGATCCTATAGAAATAATATCTCAAAGTTAGATTTTTACATACTTAGAACAAATCTTGTACAGGATTAGAAAATTCTACGGGATTTGAAAAAAACTAGAAAGAATTTAAAATTTAAATTAAATTAAATTCAATGAAATTTGTCTCTTTATTAATTATTTTAAACAATTTATTACCACAAAATATTTGCATAAAGAATCAATCAAATGGATTAATTTATGTTTATTTTTTTTTTTGTGTTCACCGACCACAATTCATGATCTAGTATTGATAATAGTTTGAATATTCCGGAAGACGTTCGGGCGGATAGTGAAAGAGATTTAATTGAATTCCAGCTGCGGTCAAAGTATGCAAGTCGAGGAGACTCCGTGAATTCAATTCAATTCATTAGCTGAATGGTGCTCAAAAGCGAATTGTACAAGGTTTCATACCGCGAAACTTTGTACTCTCGAATTTAATTGGTGCATGATGAAAAAAAACATATCGACGAATCGTTGCAGATGCCTGAATTAAAATATTTTAATTTCAAAGTTACGTTATAAAGTCACCCTATATAATTTTTCGGCGCAAGTACATTGGATTAAAATATTAATTTTCAAAGCTTCGTTTAATTTATCCATTTGGCACTAATTTTGCTTGCTCTTTTCATTTTACTTTCACGAATTTTCTTCTTTTTCATTTTCTAACTCATACAAATAAATTAACCCGTTAGATCAATTTAAAGCTAAAAAAAAAAAGTTTATAAAAATCAAAGGAGTTTATTCACTGGTTCAAAAAAAAAAAAAAAAATCAGCTATACCGGAATGACGAAAAAGTTTGAAATTGTGATCAAAAGAAATCAAGTAAAAAAAAAAAAATTGTACCAAAAATGGAGGTAAACGCGTTGATCGGTATATCAGCCCGGATATTGGAGGTAAAATCTGTTTTTATATCTTTTCATATATACACATAGTTTAATCGTGGGAGAAAAAGCATGTATAACAAACAGATACAAGGGAAGGAAAGTGTCTAGGCAAGCCCCAGGGTTTAAGTACTAATCTCTAGTCTCGCTTGGGTACCTGATTACACAACCGCAACGATTAAAATTCTAAGCCAAGATAGAGCGGGTTGTCTAGGCTGCTAAAACTGGGAAACGCGCGTTCTGTGTTAGGCGGTAAGGAATTTCATTAGTTATACTCCACCCGATTCGTTATTAGATTATTTTTTTAACGAGGTACATGTCACATTAGATCTCAACGCAGTGTTTCATCCGGTAAATTTCCGAACTTTCATACACGTTTTTACTTAAAAATTAAGTTTAATCATAATTATGAAATTCAATTAAATATAATAATTAGTAATCAGAACGCCTAACTCATAACAATTAGTTTTCTGAATTAGATACACGATAAAGGAAACCCGAAGTTTTGAGAGAAACCCGAAATAGGTATATGTATATGCATGTTGGATAAAAACAGTGAAAAGAAAACAAAAAAAAAAAAAAAAAAAATTTTTAAACTGCTGCAATTTGTTTGAATTCGACAGTATTTTTGGTTACAAATGAAACATCTATGTATGTACGTCCTCGACCTGTGATGCGGAAAGCACGAATTTGATCGCGTGGCCCTTTGTTAGTCGAACAGTACTCGAATTTTGTTGCACATGCAATTCGTTTAATTGAGTTCCGTCGAACGTGATTCCTGGTAAATTAATTAAAATACCATAAGCCTTTTCATTTTTGACTAACGGAGGTAGATACAGAGGAAGAATTTGTGCAAATATTCTTGTTGCGTAATATAGTATAGAGTAATTTAAATTCTGTTTTACAAAATGTGAATGAGTGTAAAAAATAAAAAATAAAAAAATAAAGAAAAATAAAATAAAATAAAATAAAATAAAATTCGTATTTGAGCTGCAAAGAGAAATATAAAATATTGACACATCGTATATAGGAACACACTTGACTAAAATGAATAAATTTTAAAGAGATTAAAATCTGCTGTAGGTATTAAATAATTTTCTTGCTGCAAAAGCTCTTTGTAAGCTTTTCCAATATAACAGTAATAAGATTTCTACTCTATCTTCAAACAACGTTCAGTTTTACTATTGTTACGAAACTCTAAAGCGCTAGCGTAGCAAAATTATATAGTAATAGTAGAAATGTCACGTCCGAGTGATCAGAATCGATGAACGTTCCTCATTATATTGATTTAATTGTCACTGTGTTCAGTCAACCGGATACTTAGCTCACGTCATTACTAATCACACGTCAAATTACGTCTTTATTAACTAATCAATTGTTACAGTATCTTAAATCAATATATAAACGTACAATTAACACAACGTAACTAAATCTAATCGATTTAAAAAAAAAAAAAAACAAAAAAAACAAAAACCAAACTCAATATCATCTAACATATTTTTATATCTTTTGATTACAGCTGCTAGGTCTTGGCATAATGGCAGTTGGAGTCTGGGCCTGGACCGAAAAAGACACGTTCAACAACTTGTCTCGTCTTACAAACGTGGCACTAGACCCGGCCTTTATCCTGATCCTAATCGGTAAGTAAAATCGAATGAACGAGAAAAAAGATTGCTACGAAAAAAAAAGTCCTGAGAGTGTCTACTAGTTTGTAATATTGTGCTCAATCGGGAAGAAATTGATCCCGAAGGATAGCTCCCTTATTCTCTATTTATTAGTATATAGGTAGATTGTATGCATAGGCTACACTCTGATTGATCAATATCGTAGCATATTCCCAAATGCAGTATTACTTATGTGCTCAAGTCGTCATCAATGCAATAGTTATTCAGATGCATTGGATATATATATACATACAGAACATTTATCGTTCGTGGAAAATTACGAACGATGCAACTGTTTAGTCGACCCGAAGCAATGCGTTGCTGGTAGTAGAATTGACTCAAGCGTATGGTAGCTAACCGGTTGTAGTCATCTGGCTAAATTCATATATGAACAGAAATTGGCATGATAATGTTAGTTACGGTTGTGCGAATCAATTATACATATATCAGTTTATATAGTTATCAGATTTATCTCGTTTAATAATATTCGGGATAAATAGTCGCGGTACGTCGTTTCGTTTAATTAATTTGTAAACAAATTTTTCATCAAATTTTTCTATGTACAGCTGGATGTTATTTTTTATTTATTTATTTTTTTTTGTTAAAATTTATTGTTCATATATAGTTTTTCTATTCTTTATAAATATTAGATGAAAGGTAAGGATCCACGAATTAGGAAAAAAAATTAAATGAAAATTATTAAACCGTTGAAACGTTGGTCATAATGAAGTTTTGAAAAAGTCTCACATCGGTTACATCATCACGTTTACCTTGTGCTTCTGCATAAATTTATGGTAATCGTCCGGGTTAACGTAATTGGAAATTCGTGTGGCTGAAACACTCCTGAGATTTAACGTCCAAAGTAGGTATACCACCGTTGTAGAAGTTGCCTATTAACATTCGTAATTTGATTTGAAGACGTTTTTCAGTTTCTACTAAAGTGATTATACCACAAAAGAAAAAAAAAAAAAAAATGCTACCTTTTTCCTCTGGTACAGGTTTACACAAATTTTATTTGATTTTATTTTATTTTTTAATAAATCGTTTTGACAGTTATGGGAAAAAGGATTAACAGTCACGAGGAGATTTCACTGCCGCAATAATAATTAATCGGGTCTAATATGGCTAGGTATTTCGAGGAAATAACTTAATCATCAATGTCCGGCACTTTGAAAGATTACCAGATATCAAAACAAGCAACTGATCCAACGTGGCTATGCTTACCTACACATATCGAACTCTAATTGATATTGCAGCGTTTCCTATTCCAAACCAGCAGCTACCAATCAACGCCTGATCGATAACCGTGATTATTTGAACTCGAGATTTCAGTTAACGATCAATTAGTTCTTCGTTAATTTGTATACACACATTCAGATAGAATATTGTGGTCGGACAAACAAACGATTCAAATATGAAAAAGTTATCGAAATTAAAGCTAACTGTATGCGGTTAATTAGTACTTTTCTACTGATAGTTTAGCACGCTTTGATTCAAAGTTTTGCGGTTCTCACTCTGACAAACTATACACTTATACGTGTATTTAACTATTGAATTAAATAAAGTGGATTCACGTTAGATATAAGGCGTTGAAATTAATGGAAAGAAAAATGAAAAAAAAAAAAAAAAAATGTTTAGACTACTTGACTTTTTTTTTTTTTTTTTTTTACGTGTATATATTTTCCAAGGATTCTTGATATTTTTATTTCTCGTTAAAAGTAATCAAAATCGAGATTCCTTTAGACTGACAATGAGGTCTGATCACTAGAGAAGCTTACGAATAACAGACGATAAATTTCACCTGCGAATCTAATGAGCCGAGGTTCGCGTGTTTCTTGCATCTAAATCACCCGTTTGCAAGATCGAAGAAACCCTGGAGGCTAGAGACTCCTGGGAGTTGCTGAAAGTCCCCTAAAGCATATAACACACAGCCAGTTATCTAGCATTCTTACATCTATGCATCTATATCTATACAGGAGTTTAAAATTATATACACAATAATCAACCAGTTGCTGTAGTAGTCGTCGTTGCAATTTGGCGCCGCTTTTTACACTCTTAAAGTAAAAACCTGCACGAAGTCAAACATTACGGACAGAAATATTTTACCTCTGCTCCAAGGATTGCAGCTAACTATCGTAGGTTGAAATTATTCATTTTCTTATGATTTTTAAGATCCTATCGATATTCGGCATAATTAGTTTTTCAATGGTAAATAGTATGAGAAAATTTGTTGTTTTGTTTTTAATCAAAGCAGAGAGTAGGTACAGAAAAATTAAGCATATGTTTCAAAGTACATATAGATATCTTGTTTTTGAGATTTTTACGCTGACGCAGAATATAACCAGGACAAACTATTTCTAAGGTAGAAAAATACCCGTAGGGAATTCACTCATGGAAAAATGCGAAGCGCTATTTTTCCTACAGCTTTGAACTTCGCACTGTCTTTGACTTTATGACTTGACAAAGAGTTTTCCGATGCTCGTGCTCGGTGCATCCTGTAGTTAACTCTTTTCAGTCGGAGTTACTTTTATTCAAAAGAGATGCAAAGGTATATTATAATGAAACACCAAGGAATGAAAAACAGCTGGTGTTCTATGAGAATCTGAAACCCTGTATGGTTAGCAATCGATGAAATCCTTCAGTATATAGAATTCAGTGGAAAAGTGAATAATTTTCAAACGCAATATAACATGTTCGAAGTTTTTTTTTCCGTTCTATCTTTTTTTTTTTTCAGTTTATTTTATAAAAGTTCCATTTTGCGAGCTGGAATATCAGTCAGCATGATGTCTTCGCAGTGGTAGTGCAGGAGGGCTTAGAAAACCAGAAAGTAGTGACCTAAATCTTGACTTATGAGAATGTGTGGTATGTTATACGTATATCGTGCGGGTAGCAACGCCTAATGCATTCATACATGTACTTACATGCGCGATTCACACTCTACCAAAGCAAGACACGTTCCAGCACCTAGCCAAAACCAAGTCTCCCTTACATCGAGCCTGACTACTTGATTTAAGCACCCGCGAACGTGCCAACGCGGCAAATCTACATTTTCCCATCTACCTTCGTATCTTCTACACTAGAGGTTTGGGTAGACACTGTTTCTGCTGGATATCTCGAAACACTAATTCAGCACGGATTATTTTATTCATTACGTAAAGCAATTAAAAAATCAAACATGAAAATTGAGAACACGATTTACAAAATAAAAAAAAATATTTAAATAAAAAAACTCTTAATCATATCAGAATTAAGTCCGCCCGGTATAGCATAGTTTAATGTTTAGAATCTCCGATCTTAGGGGTGTATTCTAATTTCAAGATTTGCTTAGCAGCTGTTGCTACCCGAGGGCCACGCCGTAATCATTCTCTCTAATCTCTGTCGTGGACAGGTTAGGTCAGCCAGTGCATTAGCTGCTCTTAACATTAATTAGATTCTGTTAATCGTCGAATTACCAACCGTGACTTGCTGCTGCAGGGATAGTCGTCACAACAGGGGGTTCGCAACAGTTTTCCATGTAATAAAGTAATCAGAATTTTAAAACAGATAAATACCACTAACAATTATCTTTCATTAATCTAGATTATAAATAAAATGAAATTAAAAAAAAAAAAAAAACTCACATGGCGGACTCGTTTAGCTGTAACCAAAAATCCGAAATACAAAGAAAAAAAATAATTTCGATACTTTGCGGAAAAATTTCTTTCTACTAATCGATTTTCTCGGTCTTTTACGAATCAGAATATAAAAGAAATAGCAAAATAAAAAATTCGGATCCTTTCATCCGCAGTCCAATCTTCCATTGACAAACCTGCTTCCCTCTATAATCTCAATACATCGCAAATTACAGCCTCAAGTTTACATCTGCCCTAAGCCTGTGGTGTACAGTGCTGTCCGTATCTAGGTATACCCAACGTAACGTTCTGACACATACCGAATTGATTATATGGCTCGGAACAGCGTGAGGAATAGAGATTATTGCGAACATGTAGATACAGGGTGTCCAGTTTGAGGCTTAACTAAACCGGTGAGGATAATTTGTCCTAATTGTTTTTTCTACTTTTTATTTATTCTCAATTTACTAAGACTGGATAAAAAAAAAAAAAAACGTGATGTAAAATGTTCGTCAGTTTTGATATAGAGTTCGAATAATGCCAGAAAGAAAATGTTATACCCTCGCCAAGAAGAAAAAAAAAAAAAAAAAAACGAGAGAAAAAAAAACTCAATATTTTGTGTGATACGAACCGTAAAATAGGGTTGGAACCATAGGCAACCTTGCTGATTGTAAAGAGTACCATATTTTTCATTTCGAATTATTTTTTTTTTTTTTTTTACTCTTGTTCCCATCAAGGTGGGAAATTTCTGTCTAGCAATTTTTCTCCACAGTATGATTTATTTCGTTTTGATCATCAAATTGAAAGATTTAGAGCCTGATAACTTTTTGATAGAGAGTATATACCCACGGCCTTACATTTCAACGAATTTTCTCGTTAATCGATAATTTATTAACCCTCCAATATGATACGAAAGGGATGTAGATGAAAAATTGGTACTGCCAGTTCTCGATTACCTGGGTGCTTTTGATATTCAATACATACATATCTCATTTCAATGCGACACAACCATTATAACGATATCCCTTTGCTTTAATGAAATGTTGGACTGTTTGAAATGTTACTACTCTATGTTCTGCTTATTAGTTAGTGCATACTTGTTTACGTATGTATTTAGAAATGTAATGTCCTCTTGGGATTGCTGTTATACCGTTAACGAGATGGAATTTACTCAAGGATATTAAACCCCCATATACATTTATCGTAAAAGTAAACCGCGCTCGGGGTCGTATAGGATGCAGCAGTTTTCGCGGCACAACAAAACTGCGTTTTATTAAAGTTACCAAAGTTTTGAAAACAAGGTTAATTCGTTAGAAAATAAACCAAAAAAAAAAAAAAAAAAATGGAAATGGAAATGGAAAAAAAAAATCGTTCAACTTTTTAAAATAAAGTGGAGCTTTGAACAGAGTTACCTACTTTAACCTAAACTTTCCTTTTTTTTTCGTCTTTTTATCCGCACGATATTATACATACGATTCTTATTCTTTTGACTACTGCACTCAAGCTCGGAAGCTTGGCTCACGCGCACATGACTAAGAATCATCTCCTTAGACCATAAATTTTTATCGTATATCCAAGATAGATCCGTGCTTGCCCCATCTCTTTTTCGGTGGTGGTGGTGGTGGTGGTGGTGGTAGCCAAAAGAATTTCACCACCCGACATAGTTTATCACCGTGACTTGTGAGCCAGAAATATTTTCGTCACAAAAGGGTTTGGTTTGGGCGTTATACGATCATGAGAAGCGACCGCGACGCCCTGAGGTAAAATTGCAAATCGATTTTACTTTCACGTACATACATACATTATTCTTGCTACGCATCTTTAGTAATAAAATTTATCCTCTTATGCTGTTAAACTTTTTATTATACCATACAAATCTGCGGCATATATTTTAGAACCCAAAAATAAAAAATAATAAAAAATAGTTTCATGCGGAATCGAAATCATCGGATTATGTTGCCGCATTAAAAAATTATTTTATATAATTATACAGCATGTAATTTATTATTTTTTAATTATTTTCGCTTGATTATTCGAATAAGAAAGAGAGAGAGAAAGCAATTTTTTTTTTTTTTTTGATTTTTACGAATGTCGTTTTCAGTAGACGTATCATATATTCCATATAGTAATTACATATAGCTAGTTTACGTTGGGTAAGACGTCTGAACGTAACCTGAGAGGTAATAAGCTGAGGTTGGATGGATAACGTGAGAAGCAATGCTCCAATAGCGTTTCCGTGGAATGGATTTAGGTATCTAGCTCGACGTGCTTAGTTGCGTTCTGACACCTAGCTTCAACTTCAGTTAATTGGTAATTAGTATAATGGTGTAGGTATATACCTTAACTGACTCTCGAAGATAAATAACCTCATTAGTATAAGATTACTCAGAGACTGATAAATTATTAAATAATTATGTATCAATTTAATCCGGAATTAGAAACCATCGTTAATATTGGAAAAAACAAAAAAAAAAAATACATAATAATCGAAGACCGAAACAACGAATGGATTTAAGTTTACCTAGAAATTAGATAATCCTATAATCAACACGCCTGTCTCTACTCGAAGAGGGGATTTGCAAAAACAAGACGGATTATACCTGCTCTATTGATACAATAAAGTTCAGTTTCTCTCACGACACCAAACGTGACGGTAATTGTCTTCTCTCTCTCGTTTTTCGTTTTATACCTCATTAAACTATTCTTTTTATTTATTTATATAAACATAGGTATAGAATATTCTTAGTTTTACCTAATGTCTCGTAAATAATACATCGCATTATCTCTTATGCCTACCGAGGGGTAGATCCTGATTTTCAGTCTCATGTTACCACGTAACATAATTTTATTCGTAATGTATGCCTCGCTGGTTGGTAAACAACGAGACGTGTCTAATCAGACTCCTTGTTTTACAGGCACAGTGACGTTCATCATTGGATTTACAGGATGCGTAGGCGCACTTCGAGAAAACACATGTCTTCTAGCAGCGGTTAGTATATAGTCTATAAGGATAAATTTTCCTAGTCTATGATCACACCTTCTTTCATCTATTACAGTATTTTAAAAAATTTTTTTTTATATGTATTTGATTTCTGGTTTCTGTTTAGTTCTTTTTTTTTTGAATTTTTAACACCACCGAAGTGACTAAAAAATTTTAACGGTTTAAATAGAAATATACTAATCGAAAATGGTGGCGGTTCAATCTCGGAGGTATATCTAATCGGAAATTACTATCTGAAATGTAATTTTCATCGTCCACGAAACTCGCGGATTGTACAGTCGTAGTATCCCGACGATAATTGCTCGATTAATAATGTGTTTCCGGCTTGAACCGCACGTAGGTACCTACTATGCGCCATATCCGGGCCAGATTATTTATATGCAATATATAGCAACCGGAAAAGCGCGTTTATTCAGTCTCAGATATACGCTGGATTGTATATGTATCAAGGTATAGGAATATTCACGAGCGCATGAAGTAATCGGAAGTATTTATGTTTATCCCGCGTTTAAAAAATTAATAATAAAAAATAATAATAATAATAGAAAAGACTTAATAATATATAATCTCGGTTTAATCTGTCACCGAATATTTTTATCTCACGTTATCACGTTATCGCGCTATATCGAATAAATAAACTCAGGTTCGTAAGAAAAGAAAAGAACAGAAAAACAAAAAAAAAAATTAGAAAAGAAAGAACGAAATTTTATTTTTTTATTTTTTAGCTATAATTTCATTTGAGATTGATAAGAAACGTTTTATTTTATTATTATTTTATTACTATTAATAATTTTTGCTTTTTATTACTGCGGGTTACGAAACTATATCATGCGTATGATAAAAATGGTGAACAATAGTGAGAAAAATTAAAAAAAAAAAAAAAAAAAACTCTGACCCAGAAAATTTGAAGAACATGAACGCAATTTAAATCCAGTAGAAATATACGCGAGCGTGTACTAAAACTCGTGCGATATTTTAAAGGTTTACTTGTCCTTTAAACTAAGGCTTTTTCGGTTTTATTTTTACTACCAGATTGCGAGAGGACTTTAATAAACCGACGTCATACGTCTAGGGAGACTAAACTCACCCTGATTTCAATCAAGTTTACTACCCAACAAGCCGGTGTGCGGTTACCACCGTGATGACATTGTCTACCACACTGTATACAGGCTTAACAAATGATAGTAAAAAAGATTTAATATGTATTTAAATTCACTTTCCTGCAGCTGTCTTATAGGTTTTTTCTGAATCTTTTTTTTTTTTCTTTTTTTTTATCCCGTTTAGTTTCGGTTTCACCTACCAAATTAACCCCACATTTTCGATTAGATTAAAGTAGCTGGTTTGGTTGGGCTGGGTTTGAAACGATGTTATAGTTACCAGGTGCTGCTAATATCTAATAAAATTCAACATCCACCCCAGACTCACATCTTGTGGATAAATCAAACGCAATACTTAACACATGGCCATTACATGATCAAAGATTTTACGACCATCTTTGACCTGATAATAAGTATAGAAAAATCGTGTTAACTTTTGTTTAAAAAATATTACTCTCTATGATTTTTCAGTTGTTAAAGAAAGAAAAAAAAAGAAAAAATAAAATTGATAAATTTTCACTCACGATTATTTTAGATATAGTGAAGTGAAATGACGATTAATTCATTCATTTATTTATTGATCTTTCTTTCAGTATGCAATATTTTTGGCGCTACTATTGCTGTCGGAAATGACAGCTGGCGTACTGGGATTCATCTTTAAAGATTGGGTGAGTCTCATTTGTCTTCTTTCGAGATTTCAACGTTTCATTATTTTTCTTCAGATTTTTATCTGTCGCTCAGATGTCCGATGGCACGTGCAACGACAGCTAGTCGTAGGTATAACAAACGGGGAAAAATGTAATATTAAAAATCTTTATCTTGGTGGAAATTCGAAATCGAAAAATATCTTTCTCGACGTTTCAGTAATTCAGGATTAATTATCGTCTCATTTTCTCATCTCCCGATTTCTCTTAACGGATTTTATACGCTTTTGAAATTAACAAGAAAGAAGGAAAAAAAAAAAAAGCAAAGAGAAAGAAAAGGCTCTACCGTTAAAACAAAAATCCTACCACCCCTGCGGAATATCAGGCCTTTTCAATTTCCATACGAGAGAACGATAAAATGAGGTAGAAAATATATTTTACCTGCGAAATGGCGGCCCTAACGTCGATAGAATAACCGTTGTACGTGCAATGCAGTCGCGAAAGGGTGTCGATTAATTTTCTGGTTCATTTTGTCCCAAGCCGTACTGCGGTCGACGTGCAGTATAGACATAACGTGCTTTCAGACAAAGTTTATTGATTGTTTCTCAAGTCATTCTATGGTTTTATCATTTTCAGGAAATTATAAATCTATCCGTTTCAATCCTTAAACTTTGTCTTTTGTTTTTCCCGACAAAACGTATTAGCGATTATACCATACCTATACTAACCGTGAATTTGCTAATAATTGAAATCCCTACTAATTACTTCATCGTTATACGTATTTCATGTAGATAAAGTCACAAGCCACGGGAGGTTTTCAAGCGTTCATAATCCACTATAGAGAAGATCCTGATCAGCAAAATCTCATCGATTGGATTCAGGAGGATTGGGTAAGTTTCCAATTTAAGTACCAATTTAAAAACCAATTTTTTAATATCGTGTTCAATTTTTTTAATTAACGAATACGTATGTATATACCTACCTTTTTCAAAACCGGTATTAAACGGTCAAATTTTTATCGATTCACGTGTAAATCCGATGGGCCTATATTTCTTAAAATTTCTATTTTTATTTTTTTATTTTTATTTTGTTTTACGAATATTTGAAAATCTGGAAGAAATTATAAGGAAGTAGACAAGCGGAAATTGCCAAGCGAAAAGGTCAGTGAGCAAAGTAGTGTTTGCAGAGCAAATGACCCAAAAAGTGGTTACGGTTTGGGCTCACGCTACCGTGAAATATTGAGGTTTAATGAAAGTTTGGAGACTTTACTTCAGGCGAGATTCACCCACGACAGCATCCAAAATCGTCGTTTATTTCTGTCTTGTAACTTCGTCTTAACATTTTTCTGTTTGATATTGAAACCTGACGATATCTCATCTCAAAAATTAAAATGAGATACGATATTTTGAATTTCAGTGCTTAAAATCCATATAGAATTTAGTCCTTCATTCGTAGCCATATATCTTGGTATAACTTTTGAGTAAATTGATTACTGAGTATTTCGCTTTGCAGTTGCAGTGTTGTGGAATTGAAGGCCCTAAGGACTGGGACCGAAACAACTACTTCAACTGTTCTTCGAGTGAGATTGGGTCAAGAGAAGCCTGCGGTGTGCCTTTTAGCTGCTGCAAGCGAAAACCAAACGTAAGATTTCAATCTCTTTGATAAAAAAAATTAATTCTCAGATATTGTCGATATTCAAGTAACATAAATAAGTCAGTAGGTATACATGCATATATAGGTACATATTATATATTGAGGCAGAACTTTACCTCTGGATAATATGCAATATTTATTTCTGCAACTGTAAGCACTTTAAACAGCGCAACTTCGAATATAAATCGATTCCTTAATATAACCTGCCTATACTTCAATATACTTCCTTACATACTTCGACTGAATATATATTTTGAAATTTTTATTTCACGAACGTGCTGTAGTCAATGAAAATAATACAACGATTCAAGTATGGTATAACAAAAGGATCATGTATAGAATTTATTTTATACTTTATACGAAAATCCTAATTAACGTATAGCTGTATAAAAAAATTTTTTTTTTTTTTTTCATTTTTTCATTATGTTTTTTTTTTCTGTTTTACAGGAGATTATAAAGAACAAACAATGTGGATACGACGTGCGGAAACCTGGCTATGTGAGTATGATTGAAATGAAAGAAAGTAATTCCCTAGTATGGTATATATGTATTTAAAATATTAATAATAACTTTGCCCCAAAAGCTGATTTCGTTAGTATGTACATATTTAAGCGAGATTTAAGCTAAAAGAGGATATACATATTATAAAAAAACCAAAGAAAGAAACAAAAATTGAAAGAGGTGCTTTACGTATTTATTTACTCATTTATACTGGTAGTAATGCCGAATGAACATACAAATTTCTAATGTTATATTTAATTTTAAAAGAAAAAACGTCAAAACAAATTCGCATACATATATTTTCAAACTTCATACTTCCGGTGAGTGGACACAAGCGGTTTAAGATATTCTAAAAGATTAGAGGTTTAATTCAAGTGTTATTTAAACCATCTGGGAAACTATAACTATAATTTATATATTATATTATTATACCTTGAACTTAAGAAAAATAAAAAATGAAGAAAAAAAAAGCTCACAAGCTCGAGGCTAGCTCCGAGATATATACGAGATAATAAGAAGTCCACGCGATGTTTTTTACCTCGCGTTACTTCGCCAAGTATAGGTATAATACGTGGGTAATTATAAGCCACAAAAGAGGAGGAATAGCAAACCAGGTCAGGATGCTACGGAACCTAATTAGACAGAAAATGAGGGAGAGGATGAGAAATTATTGTCTCTGGGTTGAAGAATCTTTTCGTTATCATCGCATTATAACCGGAGGATTTCGTGAAAACTATTCATTTCAGAGGGAGTAATTTAATTTTATAGTATACTCGGTAATTATTCTTGAAAATAATAGGCTTACCATTCAGTTTTTTCTTTCTTTTTAAAATTTATTTATTTATTTATTTATTTTTCTAGTACTTTTGTAATTTGAATTTTACCTGGCAAATATTTGAACGCAATATTTGTTCCTGTTACGTTTTTAACCTCTCCTTTGAGCAAATATTTACTTAAAATTTGGTGTAACATTTGTTAACGGTTAAAATAAGCTTTTAGAGTTTGATGAACTTGTGTAGACGTTATTATTATACATATACAACTTGCATAAGCTTTCTGTCTATATCTATATGTATATCTGTTTCACAACTGTTCATAACTGTAAAGTAAATTGAAGCGTAAACCTGAGATATATAATTAACAACTACTCCTGATACACGGTTTTGCCCTTCTACCGGAAACCGGCGATAACCCTCTTGCATTTTAACGGACATTGGCGAAACTTCCGTAGTTCAGAAACAGCATTAAATACTACCTATTGCACTTCCGTCTAACGGTCAATTCAATCGACGAGATTTATCCATTTTCACAATTATCTTAAAAATTCATATATTTTTCGTTTCTATTTTTAAATTATTTATATGAATCTTAATAGCTTATAGCTATGGGGCAAAGTTTCTTAATTTCAATGATAAATATATTTATATTAAATAATGCACTTAAAGTGTGGTAATAATCCTATAATGGCAAATTATTATAACTAAGTAGAAAACCAAAAAAGATTTTAAAAAAATTAAGAAGAAGCGTAGATATTATTCCAGCATTTATTAATAATTAATAAATAATGAGTCTAATTTGTCACCAAAGTTGTTGATTAATAATTATATGTAATTTTATTAATAACTGGAGAATATGCAGTTTATAGTTACTAAACCAGCATCGTTATTTATCTTGACATAATCTAACATCAATTCCCATAAATATATGTATATATCATTATTATTATTATTATTATACTTTTTTTTTTTTAATTATTATTTTTTTGAACATTTTCAACATTTTCCTTTTCTCCGCTATTACGCAGTATTTTCTACACTATATTTTTATATACCTACCTTACACCCACCCCAGGCATGCAACGCTTTCAAGTCTCTTACTAACCAACGTTTGTTACTTATCTCCTGGGTGCAGCCAGGGGAAAGAAGTATCTTTGAAAGAGGCTGCCTAAGGGCAGGCGAAGAATGGGTCGAGTTGAACCTCGTCCCTGTGGCTGGTGCCGCTGTTGGGGTTATGGTCCTCCAGGTATCCGCCAATCACCCATACAAACACCTTCACGCCACATCTTAAGTTTTTTTTTTTCGTCTTTTTTTATTTATTTCAATATTTTTTGAATTCACTAGTTTTAAATCAAAAAAAAAAAAAAAAAAAGAGAAGATATCTGACCCTCGCGTTCTTAAAGAAACAAAAATGATTTTAAAAAAAAACATGTATATATCTAAAGCAATGAAAAAATTGTTGAAAT
Source organism: Macrophya annulata (assembly GCA_963924015.1). Taxonomy (NCBI): domain Eukaryota; kingdom Metazoa; phylum Arthropoda; class Insecta; order Hymenoptera; family Tenthredinidae; genus Macrophya; species Macrophya annulata. The sequence continues at coordinate 5,908,184 of OZ001260.1, forward strand.
TTTTGATTTGTTTATATTCTGATTTTTGATTATCATTTTTGTTTAATAATTCTTTATTCCTTGACTTGAAAAATCGATCTTACTCTTCGGAAAATGTTAAAATTATGTTTTTACATCGATATACCCATACGACAATTTTAACTCTTATCGATATTGTACGAGACTCTGTCTAATACATATACGTATAGCTTTGATATTTTAATTTGTATTTCGGTACTGCATGTTACATTATTAGCATGTATTTATTTCCGTACAGTAGTTTGTCCACTTGCATCCATATAGAGATGTTATTTTTTTATTGATAGTAAACTATTGCTTGCGAATTAAACTGCAATTTAATTAATTAGGCTTATTAGAATTGCATTCCCTGATTTATTATCATGCTATGCCAGTTTAATTCGTTGAATGTATTAGTATAGAAAATTGGAAGTTTAGTCCGACCGAAAAGCAGCGCAATAAGTTAAAAAAAAAAAAAAAATAATAAAAAAATAACAATTTCTTCAAACAAGTAAGTAATCATAATGAATGAAATTTTTCACAATTTCAATTCGAAAATACTGAGAACAAAAAAAAAAACGAAACTAGTAAATAAAACAGAGAAATAATTCTGCAGGTGGATTATAAACCCCAAAAAAAGGAAGGTATAAAATCCTTATACCCTAACCCGAAAGAATATACGCAAGCCCACATATACGTTGCAGTTAATTTAAAGCTGGTTGGTTTATTCAGTAAATTATCGCCCGCATTTACAACTATCTATTTAACGAAGCCTGCGATTAATTAAGCATTTGGTACGATGTGTATTCCACCTAGAAGGCTAACAAGGGGTTAAAGTTTAGATAGAGCGTCTGGGTCATGGAGGTAGTTAAGTTTTTTTTTTAATTTAATTTTATTTTATTTTTATTTTTTCTTATAACTTCGCGTTTATGATTCTTTAAAACGCAAGGTTACAATCTTGGCCTTTACATCGTCATCACAATCAGTGAAATGAAATATGATCTTGAGATGTGGGGCGAAATATCGTGACCATTGTGGCATTGTACAGCATTTTGAGATTACACTCGCACTTTTTTTCCCCTCATATTCTGTGGAGTTAATTAGACAGTGACGTAATGTAAGATGAAAGATTTATAATCACGGGTTTTCATCGTCTGCAGTATAAATTCCAGTAAACTTACCAAAAAGGAAAAATTGTTTCTTTTCATAGTCGGGGTGTGTTCGGTGAAGAAAATAGATCGAAATTTTATCACCTATTTTATCGTAGTAGTTATATGAATTTTTGAGCTACATATGGAAACGGAAATATAAATTAAATATATAATAAAAATTCTGAACTGCAGGGAATATCGCGACAAAGTTTTTGTTCCGGGACGTTAGTTCAACTCCTTTTCAGGATAGGGATTCGTATAAAGTTTACAAATAACAGTAGGTACTTTGAAAGTATACTTAAGTACTTGAACGCAGAACTACGTATGTATGTATGTATGTATGTATGTATGTATATACGTACCTACCGGGAATATGCTCTGCGAGAATATCTTGCGAAGGAGTTTAGACTATATAGTTACACCGTGAAGATATGTGTACGGAAATAATGTAGATATATGTGAAAAATCTTCGCCGTTTTGAATATAAAATTCACTCTATTTTTAATTTTTAAAATTTATTTTTTTAAATATACGTCTCAACGGAGTTAAAATTGTTTTGATTTCGTTGCATATCATATTGATATTGCAATTTTCTTTCCAAGTAGAACAATTGTTGTGATTATAATCTTTAATGGTATAGCGTAATCAAGTCCCTGTAGAGTTACCGAATAATTAAATTTTATGAAAGTTTCCTGTTAGCTCTACAACACATAGGGTATTAAATTTTATTTCACCCTCGTCGGTAGGTATGCAGCAGAGTTTGAAAAACAGAAAAAAAAATAAAACAAATAAAAAAAAATAGGAAAATTAGATAACAAAAAGGACTCGCGTAGTTACTTAGAAGTATAATGGCAACTGGCAAACAATCGAGTGACTTTTTCCAACATTTGTATCTGGCTCAATGTCCTTGTTATAATACTAGACGAGAAGCAGTTGAGATATCTGAGAATTTTCTAAGACTTATTCAAGAAGGTACGGGGGCGTACGTATAACGTACGTAACGTTACGTTGAATTGTAGTCAGCAATTCGAGACAAAGGCACTGGAAACTTTCTTTCAATTATTTCTGTATCGTTATAGACGGATACGGTTTTGTGTATAGTATAGTTACAATTACAAAGTCCTCACAAGTTCAAATCCCGCTATAAACTTCGGAAAAACAATACGTATAGTATAGTATTGATCAATTTCTCGTCAAAGGGATCGGTCAAAAGCGAGTAATTCGTATACCTGGAGTTTCACTGAATGTAGATATATTTGTCTGGGATACGAAATATTCTATTTATCGACAATATTATACCCATCAATTCGTCTACATCGAGTCTAGACGTTCTATTACGTTTCACGAATTGCCCTACTCATATATAAAAAACGTTGAATCGTCGAGGTTCGCCGAATCTTCATTATCGTTATGGGAATTGTTGTTAAGATCATGTAATTTGATCATATTATATGCGTAATGTCAATTCTCTACGTATTCGGACTAACGAATAAAAAAAAATTGAATAAACACTCGGTAAGAATTAGGCAATGATTTTTTTTCAGAATTTTGACGTTGGGAAGGTGATCAATGAGAAGGGATGCGTTCAGGCGGGAGAGGAGTGGGTGGAAAGGAATCTTCTTATTATTGCAAGCAGTGCTGTTTGCACAGCTTTTGCCCAGGTACGAGGGAATAATTTTATATCCTATTTATTTATATTTATAAAAATTATACTCCCGATGATTGAAGTGAGAGGTGTTCGAGGGAATATGAGGTAAGAGCTTGATTACCGCATCTTAGATTGCACGCGCATTATTTTACTGCAATAATATACATGTAATATATGTTTACGTATAATGTGTAGAAATAATGCGTCTTGATGTAAGAATCTGTTTCTTTTTTTTTTTTTTTTTATCATTTACTTGCCTAAGCACGTCGTCGCTTATTATAATTACCGTCAAATATTTTCTTTTACTCTTTTACTTTAACCATTTTCGTTTTCATTTTTATTACAGATACTTGGGATTTGCTTCGCGCAAAATCTACGAGCGGATATATTTGCCCAGAAAGCTAAGTGGCATTGACAATCAAGGGCCCCCACGGCAGTCTAGCAGCTCGCCAGACAGCATGCTAGTCGTCCACGTTGATTAAGATTTGAAAATAAAAAAAACTAAAAAAATGGAAGATGAAGAAAAATCATAACTATGAAACTTAAGATTGACCAATGATCATCTGTACAACGATCGTCAACTAGACTCAACTACATTATAACAAGAAATTTTCGAAAGCATCAAGAAGACCAGGCAATATAACTTACAACTTCAAAGTTAAAGTTTCTTTTACCCCGTTTTTTTTTTTTTTTTTTTCTCATCGTGAATTACTTCCAAGTTTCATTTTATTTATTTTTTTAATTTTTCATATGAAACTGTATGAATTTAAGTTTAAACTTGATTTAGATTGCAGATTTTGTCGTAAGTATTCAGCACGTTGTGCAGTCTGCTTAGAAACGAAAAACAAAAAAATCAAAAAAATTGTCGTTTTTTTGGTGAAGAGAACTTTAAGTCTCACCTTTTCCATGATATTTTCTTACCTTCTCATTGTCAGGTTTCAGGAGCTTTAATTTTGCTCTGTAAATCGTTCGATTGCAACTATTTTAAATGAAAATCTTTGAAAGTTTGAATCTTTCTTTTTGAGTAATGGTATCGATACTTACGATTTATGTTTGCAATATTTAAACGTTATAATATTCTAGTTGATGTCTGTGTGTCATATCAATCTGGACTGAGGGTATGAATAGTTATTAAAAAATCAACGTGTGTCGTGGGGGCGCGGAAAGGAATTGGCCACCTTTACCGCAATATCGGGCTCGATCCGTCCGAGCATATTTTTGAGGCCATCTCGCATAGTTTCGTGAAAAATTTCCGTACCTTTTAATAAGGTATTTGTCGAAGGGGTAAAGTGTTTATTTACAGTTGTTGAATAATTATTTTTAATTCGTTGTTGAACGACTGTAATAAAATTTTGACTTTACGCATCAAGGTATATTCGACAGAAGGAAAATGAAATGAGGGCAAAAGTGATATTTTATATTATTATATTTTTAAGTGCAGGACTGTTGCTTGAACTTTTTTACTTATAGAAAGTAAACAGATAATACATACATATATACTCAAACCGTTACATTCCTAAAATGTATTAATTAAAGTGTTTTTAAACTCGTTCATACTTGCCGAAAATTTATAAAAATTTTAGAAATATACAAAGGGGGAAACACAATACTCGCATGATTAATTGCTTCACTATTTTTTTCTTTTTCATTCCATTGCTTTTTTAGAGATTTGTTTTCCTCCGTATTTCTGAATTTTTGTCAATTTTAGAAAAACTCTAACGCTAATTTAACTCTAACATTCAATTGAAACAGGAACACGGAGTATCCAACGTCGAGAAAAAAAAATCAGTTTTTGTCAATTTTTGCAATTTCCTTTACCAATTTGTACTTTACTTTTAATTCAAATTAAAAGGTATAATTTTGTTTTTCTTATTTTTCAATCAAAGCTGGATAACCTCCGTAACAAAATTCGGTGTTCTATATTTATTTATAAAATTAGTTTAAAGTGGTATAAAAATTGACGCTATAAGTATACTAATGTTGATAACAGCTGAATTGAAAAAAATATCTTTTATTAAATACAAGAGGAATTTTATTGTGACCGTTACCTACTATTATTGGACTTAACTATACCTATGTATTTAGTTGAATTACTATTTTAACTATTGTCAAACATCGTTTGTAAAACGTTGAACAAGAAAAGAAAACAGAAAACAAATATTGTATTTTTAACTCGACTATACTACACAAGAGAGAGCTGGCAAAAGCTGGATAATTGATCTGCGTTCATAGATATTACTATTCATGAATAAATCCTGATATTTTTCAATCACTATTAATAATACACATACCCTAAATACATAGGTGTATATATTATATACTAATTGTCGACTTTTCAAGACGCCTAGTCTTCAAATATAGGAATTATTTTATTATTGTTAAAATAAAAGGTCTAGTAAAATTTAACATTACATCGTTATAGATATACATATATTTAATGAACAATAATTTTTGGTGCGTAGATATACGTATGTTACATACATGTATATGTATGTTTATGTTCCTTTGAATCTAGCCTCTCTCTTGTTAGACTTATCATAAATACTTGTCAATCTGTTTTATTTACATTTAATTAACGCCATTCCGTTTACCTCTTGTAACATGTCGTACGTGCGTTGTAATTTAAGTTGTCAACCTGATCCAATATCCTTATACCAAAGTATATCATTATCATGATTATTTGATGTTAAGAATGGTAAAATTTCATAGAGGTTCTTGGTAAAGGATATATGGATCACGTGATAAGAAATGAGTTCACTTTAGAATAATTAATATTAATAATATATGTGATGCATTAAGTTATTTAAATGAATAGTTTAACACAATTTATTATTCATTATCGTTTTTTCAAAGTTTACTCATTTTATATGCCTTGGATATTTCGTATAACGTTATTTTTTATTCTAATTAATACATATATACATATACATAATACTCATCTGCGTTTCTCTTAAATGTGAGATGACTGACAGTTTAATGAACTGCTAAACGCGATCGAAATTGCTGTTCGATTTCGGGAATTTATTTATCGTGCGAGAGTAAGAGAGAACGGAATAATAAAAATCTCTTCAATTTCTTGATCAGATCTGTTGGTAAAGTTTTCTTTTGAAGATATATTTTAATGAAAAACGCACAAAGAAAAATATCTACGGAAATCACTGTGTTTAAGTTTAGGCATACAGAGATATACATATATATGCGTTTGGCGAACAATTTTCCATTAATTATCGATTTTATGGTTTAGTAATAAAGTTTTTAATTATCATTTTGTATTTTATTTTACTTGTTACACCTTATTTCGTCATTCTAACTTGTCAATCATTTTAATCACTCACAAACTACACGTTTTTCGTTCATATTATAAAAAAAAAAAAAAGAAAAAAAGATTCCATCTTTATTTTTGTCAATATTAAACTAGAGAGCTAAGCAATTTTTTTCGTTTTCATTTATTACTAATCGATAAAAGTGCGAAGGCAATTTCGTCCTGATTGTGTAAATAAATGATTAATGTTAATTAAATAGAGTAGAGATTTTTTCTTGATCATTACGGGATATGATCTGGCGTGAATGATGATATTATAAACTAAATTTTTGTGAATAGAATCTCTTTTCTTTGAACATTCCAACAAAAGTCGAATAAAAACTACCTACCCTATTTAGAGAAAATAAGACATTTTAAAAACAATCAGCTAACAGCGTCAAGTTAGATAAATGTTAATCATAAGTTTCAACCATTCTTGACTGTTACAGTAAGATCGTATCATGAATGAAATTATTCAAAGAATTACCTAAGTTATTAGTTTTCCGATGCACAGCCAAGTGTTCGAATACCTAATTCCTGTAGTTTTTATGATCATGTAAATATTGTACATCGATTTGTAAAAATGAGTACATGAGAGCATCTGATAAAATGCTTGACCAATATACATAAAAAAACAGAAAAAAAATTTTAAATTAAAAAATAAAAACGGTGAAAAAAATACAATGATGAAATAATACGATGTACCATACGTGTTGCTTACTAGTTACGTAATCGGATAATCTTAATGTGTATAATCTACGTATGTTATAAAATATAATTAAAACGTAGCTTACTCAATGCTATACCTTTGAATTCTTGCAACGACTGAATGTGCATAACGCAGCTTTATGTTTATTAAATATTTTCCGAAATAAAATTATTGTGCCAAAAAAAAAAAGAAAAAAAGAAGCGTCATCAATTTAAATGAATATAAATTTCATTCACTTAGCAACATGTTAAATTATTTTCGAATAATAATATTTATTCAAAATTTATAGCTATTGCTCGAATCCCGATTATTTATTATATCATCCATGATCTCTGTGATCTTCTATACAAATTATTTCTGTTATAAAATAAAAATATCCAAACATTAAAGTACCCAATATACAAAACTAATTTATTTTGTATTGAAAAGCAAAAAGGTCATTCGGTTTCCAACGGATAAAATTTTCATTCTATTAGATTGACATCGTTTTATATAATTCATGCATTATACATGTATTGTCGAGGCTAACAAATAGTTTTTCCAATTAATCTGATTTTGTTTCACAATATGTAGACAATGTGCATTAAATAAATAGAAAATCGATGGCTGCGATCAGATGTTTCTCTTCTCACATAGAAAAAGTCTCAAATCTATGAATATAAATATGTATTATATCATTTTATTAATATACCTAATTGTTATTATTGACTATTGTAAATATCGCTAAATACTTTTCGGATAAAGATTAAGAAATACCTGTAATGTTTTTATGGAAAGAATAATATTTATACCCATTGATAGTAGTCAACATAAATAAACATATGAACGTATTCAGTGGTAATTTCACTCACCCAGTTATATAAGCTCATTATCACCAAATTATAATTTATCAATTATATATTCATGATTAAATTTTCAATTTGAAACAAAATTAATAAAATGAACGGTCTCCCAGAATGATTACACTTTATTATAATATTATTTGTTGTCAGAGTCATATGTAATTTGTGATTGTTTCACAAAAATATGTGTTGTACCTATTGCAAGTAATTGAGTGTTCATTCTACTTCCTGGCATACAGGTTGGCTAGTTTAGAGTATTTCGACTGAGCCATCTGTCACAGTGGTGATAGTCATATCTCGATGACATAACCCCCTTAGTAACTCTTTGACGCCACGAAGGCCACTGACCCTTTGACAGGTGTACTCGTCCAAGGTCAGTGCGCTCCTCTTTGATCAGCCACCTGCGCCAACGAGGTTGCCAATAGTATCGCCATCTCGCGGTTGAATTGATTACTACTCTTACCATAAGCATTCATGCGCCTTATTGTATGCAACCTCAAGTGAGAGATGACAAGAATGGCATGCAGGTTGTGTATAATGAGGCGAAATAATGTGTGCGGTAGGACTAGTAGACGCAATAGAGATGGCGATGGCATATCATGCCATTTAAGCACTCTGTTGGCGAGACCACCTGGCCAAACAGAGCACAGTATTCAGGATATGTTTCGGAACACACCCTTAGACCAAGGGTCGGCGGCCCTCGTGGTGTCAAAGTGTTCGTGTTGGAAGTACGTTAACGAAATACGACAGTGACAGGCTATATTGAACTCAGTCTACGAAAATAAGTCATACTGACTAGTGTATTATTGTAGTAATACCAATGTAGTTTATACTATGAAAACCAGTATTCTAGGAGTCAAATTCATCTTGAGAAACAATTACGAATTTTAGCTAACTGTGACAATTATTAACATTGTATCAATGCTAGAACAATAAATTACCACGTATACCAATAATTGATTGCTACGTTTTTTTTTACTCCCCATTCCTTCGACTCTTTGGATAATAAAAAATGAGAATTATTGCATTTTCAGCTACTTGAGAATTTCTGTACACTTTCTCAGGTCCACAAGCGAACTTTTGGCTTGTCATTTTAAAAATTGCAAAAAAAAACACTACTACCTGTACACAAACAAATAGCAACGTGCATGAAGGCATACATGCATGCCTACTTGCATGTACGCCCCAAATTTTTCCCGCCAAAAATTTCAGCACACCTCCTCGGTTCAGATGTTCTCCTGATACCAGGAGCAATTTTTCGACTTAAAATTTCAAAAACTCCAAATTTCTTAAGCGAATGAGACATGCAGAGAGACACACCCATACGAATGCATGCCTGCTCAGACATATGCTCCTGATTTTTCCCGCCAAAAATTTCAGCACACCTCCTCGGTTCAGATGTTCTCCTGATACCAGGAGCAATTTTTCGACTCAAAATTTCAAAAACTCCAAATTTCTTAAACGAATGAGACATGCAGAGAGACACACCCATACGAATGCATGCCTGCTGAGACACATGCTCCTGATTTTTCCCGCCAAAAATTTCAGCACACCTCCTCGGTTCAGATGTTCTCCTGATACCAGGAGCAATTTTTCGACTTAAAATTTCAAAAACTCCAAATTTCTTAAGCGAATGAGACATGCAGAGAGACACACCTATACCAATGCATGCCTGCTCAGGCATATGCTCCTGATTTTTCCCGCCAAAAATTTCAGCACACCTCCTCGGGTCAGATGTTCTCCTGATACCAGGAGCAATTTTTCGACTTAAAATTTCAAAAAATCAAAAATTCCTTAAGCGAATGAGACATGCAGAGAGACACACCTATACGAATGCATGCCTGCTTAGACACATGCTCCTGATTTTTCCCGCCAAAAATTTCAGCACACCTCCTCGGGTCAGATGTTCTCCTGATACCAGGAGCAATTTTTCGACTTAAAATTTCAAAAACTGAAAATTTCGTGAGCGGATGAGACATGCAGAGAGACACATCCATACGAATGCATGTCTGCTTAGACACATGCTTCTGATTTTTCTCCTTCTCAATTGGGAATCGATTGTGCGAATTGGAATAAAGGTGACAGACGAAACAATGAATAGGGAATCAAATCTGCGAATTGGGAAAAAGGCAAGACGAGAAGCTGTGATAGGTTGACAAAAGGTGACGGAGAAGCATGAGAGTTTGGGAAAAGGTCAGTCAAGGGGTGGTAGAGGTAAAACATGACGCTTTTCTTATTCTTAATCGGAAAGTTAGAAAAGTAGAATACAAAACTTATTAGTAAACAGAAGGGTAAAATGAAAAATCACAGTGCAATTGCTCATTGGTATATTTAGGAATTTATTGCTATGACATTGATACTCTCATGAATTACATTACATCATATTATTCAGTACTACCCGACAGGGCTCTATGTAATAAATGTACATACATACATACATACATACATACATACATATATACATACATACATACATACATACGTACTACATACAATTCGTAGTTGTTTCTTAAAAATAAATTTACAGTCCCTCTACATCGCAATTGATTACGTCTGTACGTCTATACCAAGTGCCATGAAATCAACAAATTATGATATTCCTCTGGTATATCCATTGTCACACTTACATATACGTACAGAAAACTGTTACAAAGAGTATTTGATATTCCACTCCAATCCCGATAAAAAAAATTCGAGTATTTGTCCTCTCCAATAAACGAACGAGACGACAATTCGAACGTCTCAAACACCGAGGCTTTCATTCGTCAAAATAATTGGTGCGATGACAGCCGTATAACTATATAAAAGTCTAGCAAATGTTCACTTGCTTCAACACAAGAGGAAAACCATCGCAGACGGAATGATCAGTATTCTTTTATTCCTCTTCGGATCCACATTATTCCATAGCGCGATAGCAACCATCAGTAACGTTGGACGTCCCAGTTTTGTAAAAAGTAATTATTGAATAATAAATTTTTAGTCAAGCATTTTGTGTAATAACGAATTTCTTGTTTCAAATTATATCTTTTTTCGATAAAAGAAATTTTGTTTCGTATATCTTCTACAATTTTTGATTAATATCTATATGCAAATAAAAAATTCTTATCGATTAATAAAAATTTCATGTCACAGTGGATCAGATTCTTTCACAGATTCTTTTACCTCTGAAAAATCATTTAACACATAAATTCATTTAATTGATCACAAGTTTTCAGTCTTTATCTTAGACAGATGACTTATCTTGCAGATGCTCACGAAATTGGTGCCCGATTGTATCGAAACAGAGTTGGCCAAGTCGGTGAGTAACCATCACTCGAAAATTTTACAATCTCTGCTAAATTAAAACTCGATCTGAAACCCGACAGATAGTTAATCAACATTAACTTCATTCTTACAGAATACTTCCTCACCTACGTTTCTGGCGGGGATCCTGCGGACAAGATTTCGCACAGAGGTAATTTACCGACTTTTCTTATACTACTACCATCAGACGAGCTTGAAATTCTTTTGAAATTTGTGCTTTTAGTTCCCTCAAGTACTTCGAATCGTTGAAATTCTCACATTGCTTCTGATCAAACCGAGAAAATTGTTTATCAAGTGTCGGTCGAGCTTTGAGTCCGATTGATACAAATTGCCGAACCTGTGCCTGATTTTTGAATACCAAATCTTTGATATTTAGGAAAAGTATTTTGAAAACTTGATTAACTCGTTGCTTTGCGGTATTAATGTGTTTTAATGTAATAATTTATCGCTAATTTTAGTTATAACTCAGAATTCCAGTCGTCTAGGGCGCTGTTAATTTGGTTGAAACATCTGAATGAAATTATTTTATAAAGCTTATTCAATTTTCGAGACAATAAACTGTCCCCGTTTAGTATTCTTTGTGGATTTAGTTCTCACAAAGAGTTCTATGAACTAATTGAAGTAAAAATCTTCGATATAAACCTGCTTTGATAAACAAAGGTAAAGAAACGTTATAATCTAGTGCGTTTTATTCCATGAAAGTAAACTTCAATTACAGTTTACAGTAATCGTACTATTGTGTAAATGAATCGCGAAATATGATGAAGACTAGAATACGGTATACAGTATTTGTCTTAAAACAGAGTCGTGAATAATTGACCGTAAGACAACCAGACGCGCAAGATAGAAGATGGATTTAAGCAGTTTATGCGGTTGTGAATCATTTTAATCTTTAATCACAAATTTGCAGACTATTCTACAGATTCACGGTTCTTTTGGTGTAAAGTAAGATATTAGTTCTCCTTTGTGTATGAGCTAGGTACGGTTTATGATCTTAGTTCATTTCTCATCGCAAGAAAAAGCGATGAGTTTCATCTCAGAATCAGTACAGCACCGTGATTATCTTTCGCACCGTTTCATCGCAGGCACCAGATGTTGTGTAGAGTGCTTTGAAAATTTATTTCACCACAATACAGGGTACCACGAATAATCAGCAGCGAAATATGATGAAACTCGAGGAATATGTAGACTCATATCTCGTCAGTTACTCGACCACACACTAACCATGTTTTACTTATTTTGATTTCTATACACATACTGGGACCTGTGGTGAGGAAAAAAATACGAAATTGGCTGCCACAGTGTTCGTGTAATCCCCATAGAGTCGTTCCATAAGTATTACGGGATTTTCTTAGCGCGTATAAAACGTAATTTAGGTTAGAACAAATAAAAAATAAAAACCTGTACTGAATTCCATGTTTCTTTATTCGGGAGAGATGCTCTTTCAACTCTAATTTCCTCCGAGGGTAAAACGATGAATAAAATCGTCATTTTAAGCGGAACAGAGCAACCACATAATCCCAAAGTACATATACACTTATTCAAATTACTTATGGAAAGAGTCAGAGTTGTTAATTTGCAGCGACTTTACGCATTGATATTCGGCACGTGCTGGCGTAATTTATCGCTATAAGTTGATGTACTTTTACTTTTAAGAAAATTGACCGGTGACTGTAACCCTCAAATAAAATCCGTGATATTTTCTCTCTCTCTCAAAGCCCTCAAGTAATTCTCCACTTTGCGAAATGGGTAAAAAAAAAAATATCGATAAAATGAGTAAAAGAAAAGTTTTTTGAAGTACCAACGATTTCCTTTTCTTCGTTGGACATATCTACACTGAAACTAAATTATCTGGATACTGTAAGATTCAATTAACTTCGATTAAGGGTGGATTCTCTTCTCGTTTCCTTTAGTATTATATGTTCAACTCTACGGAACAACTTTGAACTTGGCTTACTTGAAAGTCGCGCATTTCACAGCGAGAGATGAATAATTGATGAATGTTCTACTTGGAACTCTACACTAGGGTGGAGGATGATTATTTTTTACAAACAGTATAAATGATCCATCAAATTATACCAATTACTCATTAAGATTTAAAGTAACGTATATTAGGTATTATTCAACACTGTCATTCAAACTACTTTTTCCACAATTCAATCCCATGCACTGTCTAACAAAGTTCTGTGGCACAATGTTCAAGGTATTGGAACCTCAAAAACGGAGCTTCATTTTCGCGATACTTTATTCAAAAGACGAAAACGTAATCCAGCATCTATATTAAATTGGGTATTAGCAGCAAGACGTCCACAAACAGCCCACAATATTGTCAGGCAAGTTATGTCCAAGTAAATATTCAATCATCCATACATTTTGCCGTTAGGCTATTCCACAATATTACAATTTTTTATATTCATCTTCTTGAATCTGCTCGGTATGCCTACAGTTCTGGAGGCTGACTCCCACGCATTTCTTCTTTCTTTCTAAATATAAACATTCTGTAATATATTCTTGTATAGAGATACTTATTATTAATATCTAAAAGAATGTTCGTAAAATGTAAGGTTTGACTTCTGACGTCTAGATCTAGGTATGTATGTACAGTTATTATGACTATATAAGTATATTGGGGTTCCGGAGGGTGAATATTTTGATATTTTCATCTTTACAAAGCCAGTCTCTCAATCGAGGGTATACCTACGCAGCATGGTTTAATTAACACGTTCTTCTCGTGTAGTACCTAATATGCTTTTATTAAACATCGGGTTCATTCATATCTGCCTTTATTTAAAAAATAGATAAATAAAAGGAGGAGGCCGCAAAACGGTTGCTTTGAACTTTTTGATACCCGCAACCACTAATTAGATTCTTGGTGTATTAACTTTTTCTTTTTTCGTTTTTTTTATTTTTTTTTCTTAATGAACAAGAATTATTCCTTTCGAAAATGCAGAGGAAATAAAAATAAATTAACAAATTAATAGAAAATAAGAAAACAACAAAAAAATTCTAATCTGCTATGGTGGGACATGAAGCCATATTTATATTAAATCTGGTAATTGGATGATATTGCAGGTATTGCCAGTATCTTTTATTTTCATTCACTTTTTTAATTAGCTCGGCCAACTCTGAGTGATTAGACTCAAGGCATGAAAATTTAAAAGAATAAAAACAAAAAAATTCACCCCATGTTGGCGAGCATCATTTCACGGATGTTGGTTCTCGTTAGTACTTAAGAAAACGTTTTCCATCGGAGTTTGAACAGTTGAAAAATTCTTCAAAATTTACAGTACAGACTGTTGGGTAAATAGCTGTATTTTAAATCTATACCGGGTACATATACTATATGTATAGCAATATCCCCTTATTTATTTTCACATCAAATTTTTTGAATTTTACGCTCGTCGGGCACGGGTCGTAAATTTTACGCGGGTATTACTGGCAGTGTCATCAAAATCATGACATTTACTTTGTTTCGAAAATATAGGTATACATACATATACCTATATGATTAAAAAAAAGAAAGAAAGAAAGAAAAACACACACACACACAATTTATATGTGTTCTAAAAATGATTCTATATAACCACGGTATTAAAAATATTCACATTTTATAGTTCGTTCTTTTTGATAAAACATCAATTTTATTGCGTTCGAGAGAATATTTTTGCAACCAGATTACGTATGTAAAGAAAAAAAGTAGCTGACAGTAATATGGTATCATACGTATTATTTTCACTCTTACAATTTTCATATCTGATCGGGTATTCGTCGATAATAGTTTTTCCGATAGACAAAGTGAACGTTTTTATTTCTCGCAAGAATATCTAGTTCAGACATGACATCGTATTTCCAAAGTCTAGACCCCAGACGCTTAATGGCACCAAAAATAAAGGAAAAATTTTATCGATCTAATAACCTTTCTTACATGTGCAGGCTGTCTCTAAGTCGATATTATTGGAATCATTATTTCGCGTGATTATTTTATAAATTATTTATGATCACGGCTGTTTGTATTCTCTTTAAATGCCCGGTGAAGTATTTACATACCTACCTTCGCTATTATATAATAATATCATTCCCTTCATTGGCCATTAAAAATTCCTACTGATTTCTGGGTAAAAGTAGTTGCCCTTTTTTTCTGCCGCTACTTACCGGAAGTCGCAGCTCATCTGGATCATTCATCTCTAACAGAGAGAGACTCCCGGGTAGTAATCGACCAGCCGCCTTCATCGCTACTATGGGGAAGAGGGAATACTCCGGGGACTTCATCCCAGTCAAACCCCAAGTCAACTGACTATCGCTTTCATCGTCAACCCTGATCTCCTGCGGTGAGTCTATTTATCTCAGTGTCGTGATCTGTTACATACATTGACCTAGACATTTCCCTCACAAATAAATACCCCTAAGGCTTATTATTTTAAAGTGATATTCGTCTTATAAGTGTTACAATAACTTGCTAAGTGAAAATAACGTAATTTCAGAGATTACATATGAGCAAAAAATAGGCTATCTAAAAATAGAGGAACAATTTTAACAGAGAATTAAAAGTTAACAGGCTGCATAAAGCTCTGTTACATTATGCATATGTATAGGTAGATATACATTTAATAGACTAACCTTTATTAAATAAGGATTTTGCTGAAGTTTCTCATAGCTTTTCTGTAGTGCTCTCAAAGTCCTCATTTCCATTAAATTACTATGCTAACGGGGCAGTATATAGAAGCAAAGATCACCAAACCTAGATTCCCTTCGTCCTACACATAGCCTTTTCAGGTCCCGTACGTTCTCATCCCTTAATCTCACTCACTCCTCTTCTTGTTGACCAAGAGCCAAAGACAGATGGTCCATTTATCTCTACCCACTCGCTCATTACCCCTATATCGATTACGATGCGCGGAAATGCACGTAATTGAAGCGTCCATGTGAAGGTTCAACTTCATACCACGTGAGGAGACTTGTCTGAGCTTATCACAACACCATCTTATCTCTCATGTTATAGCCACGTGGCTTTAATTACTAAATTTAAATCATATTTACTCCAGCCTTGATTAAAACTAGAACAACAAGATCGTTACGGAAGATTAACTCAATTTACTCGAGTGTTTCGACACTCCTTGTCTTCCTTGTTTACGTTTATTGTTATAGAACTGGAGATGTGAAGTTATTTTTATTATTTAATACATCTGTATAGGAAATATTTATGAAATTTTTGTAAATCTACTGTACAGGAACTAATTGGCGTACCTCAAACTTGGAATTATCAAGACGCAGTCGATAAGACAGGGTTAAAGTAGACAGGTTCAGGAACGTACGGTGGGTAGATAGTATGAGGAGTTACTAAGACAATTTTGGTTGACGAGTACCGACCCTTCTACTAGAAATTTAGTAGTTAGTTTCAGGGATGTTACGGACGCGGAGAAAATCTTGAGCTGGGCTTACCTCACTGAGATCTACGCACCCGTCTTTCACACTGTCTACCTATATACTATATGCTTAAAGTTTGTGTATTCGCACGATTCAACTCTGACCGTGTATTTGCATTACTAAATTCATCCCATTTTGTAGATTCCTGTTTTTACCTTATACGCTTTTTGCTCGTTGAAAACGTTTCCTAATAAATCTCTACGATGAAAATTGTCTCTCTAGTAAAAAATTTATATCCTCAAAACATTCAGAGATTTTAGCGATTTCGAAAACTAAAAATAAAAAAAAAGTTAAATCACTCATTTTAGATCAGTAATGTAAACTCCATTTTTATGATTACGACACGACAAATGGTTATCTTTAAATCCGTAAATCAAGATTGAGTATGAATTTATGAATAATGTATTATTTGGAAAGGAAAAAATCCCCATATCTTCAAGTGTCCAATGTGAGTAATGAATAAAAAAGATAAATGAATAGCTGGCAGTTATGTATTCAATGTGTGTGTAAATATTTTGGTCCTATGTGTATATAAAAATATTTATTCTATGATAGATTTCATGTTTATTTTTGCCAAGACAATATATGCAAAGTTAATCCTACGTGTATGACCGCATGGAAAATAATTTTCGATAAATACTAACATGAGGGATTTATAATAAAGTATTAACCCTCCCACCCATTACATAAGGCAACGATAAAAGTGGTTAGATTCGCTTTTCTGTTAAGGGATCGCATTCAACCTCCGATAACTGACAAAGTAATCCCATTGGGAAAATAAAGTCGTAACTATCGAAAAAGAAAATTTCATGACCAAAGGGTATTCGTGGATTCTCTATTCTAACTGATCATCAATGGTAATCTTCTTTACTTGGCTCTAACCGATTTGTTAATACGTATATATGTATAATGTATATGTACATATAACTATAATACATTATAGGTATACACGTATGAATGCGATGCGATCCAGAAGCAACCGAATTCTGACAATGGGTAAATTATCTTTCTCAGATTGTCGCGGGATGATGGATGTAGAAGGTCCATAGATATAAATAACACCGGTTATGTAATCAATTACATAGTATATATAGATATATGTATATAATAATCTAAGTAAATACCGAAATGTATATGACGAAAATATAGGATCAGCTGTATGGGCCAAATCGAATCTTATTCTCATTACTTTGTGTGTTGTATATTATATAAATTATACCTGTGTGTATTAAAAATTTGATCTTGTGAGGTAACGATTCAATTATGAAGTTCTGCACAGCTGTACGCTTTTTTTTTTATAATTCTATAATTGCAAATTCGCGAACTGGAAAGTTACCAGAAGTCATTATCGAGCTTAAGTCTAAAAAGGTTTATCAAATTGCACCGAAACTGACCCTTTGACTTTATGCTCATTTTCCCTCGAGCTCTGTGAAATTTAAAGCTTTAATTGCACGAGGACAGCTCACTGATAATTACGAGTACTCTCTTTGGTCTAATTAAACCATCTCTTGTATGTATACGCGTCACGTGTGATGGGTTTAAATACCCCATGATGATTAGCCTTGCATATAGGTATTTAATCATTTGAAAACAGTAAACGAAGTATCGCGTTTGAAAAAATGTATATTTATTATAGTGTACGTGATAAAGTTCTCGCTTTATTGATTGATATTAGTTTGAATAACTTCAAGGTATAGCTTTACCTTGAATATCAAATATCACTCATTGAATAAAGCTCGCGGTTATTTTTTATCAGACTAATTGCAAAAATATTTCAGGGGATTTATATAATGAACAGAAATGGTTCTCTTTCTTTTTTATCTACACCTAACCCAGACATGTCCTACTTTAACGTCGAGACTTATAAATTTTACCAGCAAGCACAGCTGCTTAATCCGAGGATAATAATGACTAAAGCTTTTGACGATTTTTGATTTAGGATCACAAACGACCGTCTGTGATTTAAAACGACGAATTCTCAGTTGGAATCAACCGCAGACAGCTCAATTTAATAATAATTATACAAACAGATGAAAAATTTGCGCACCATAGGTAACCCGAGCTAATTGAAATTAATCTACAAATTTGAAAATTGTAGGTATTCAAGGGAATATTTTCGGCAAATAAATTACTGAGACGATGCGCATATTATCTATAATCGTTAAGTAACTACTCATATTTAATTTTTTTTTTTAATTTTTTTTTTTTTTTGTACGGAGGTATTTCTTTAATTTTTGCAGGCACTTTTATGCTTTTTTGTTTGGCTAGCGAAAAAAAAAAAAAAAAAAAAAAACTGACAAACCCAAGTACATAAATGAAATGATGTTTATTTTTGATTTTCAGGTAATCCGTAGAGCGACAGGACTTCGCCTGGCATTGAATAAAATGTATTTCCAAATCTTAACATTTCAGTTTCATATAAACGATTCATTTTCCAAATTGATAAATGAAATTAAGAAGACATCGTCAATACATATTCTTCATTTTTCTATCATGATTCATATTCTATGTAATCCGTGTTATACAATAATTTTCAAAATAAATATGCCTAATGTCTGTATGAAAAAGTATAAATTGTATTTCGTCCATAATCGTAATAGAAATATTAAATAAATTTTTCTAGCAACAGGATTTCATCCATTAAATTTTTGTCCCTGCCAATCAGCCTGATAACCCCACAAAATACTAATAGAACACACATTATTGTGTTGATATATGAAAATAACTTTGCGGTTGCGGTGATATTATACACAAATTATTTTCGAATCATTTGCCCGAAATTTCTGGTCGATAGCACGTGCCAAATTATCACTAAACAGTGCAGGGTTAATACTCTAATTAATTTGTAATTGTTTAGCCATGGTATATCCCGAGGCTTATAATAATTGCGAATTATAGTACCGCGGTGTTTACTGCGTATAATATAGAAAATATATCTCGAACGGATATCCATACACTTGCTATTTCATCGGTTAAATTATGAATGAAAGATGGGCTGTGTTTCCTCCCCCAAATAAGACAAGTTCTTGGTAACCTAACTTTACATTCAAGCCAAAGAAGTTTCTCTGAACATCTAATTGAGCTAATTAACATACCACTCTCTATATGCATAAGTCGTCGCGTTGCGTGATATAATAGAAACAAGAATCTCATTCAAGGTGGTCTTAGATTTTCTCTTCCCACACAATTTTGACGTACTCTCTTCAAAAGGATACACAAATTATTATTATCAAGCGAGGTACCGTTGTGGCATTGGAGCAAAACTAATTTACACAAGCCGCGTACATACATACATCCATGCATGTACATACGTTATATACTTTGGTCTCATCGATGACCTCACGCTTATGTACGTATGATTCGAATCGTCCTTTGAGGCAAATCATTTATACGTTTACCAATTACTGCAAAATACACGATCCCTAATTTCTCGAATTGATTTTCTACCAAAATGGATAAAATCACGAGAGCTTGATTACCGCTAAACTCCCACGCAGTTGGTCACCTAAACCTTCTGAATTTAATTTACTTTCTTGAAAAAGCAATTCTATCCCGTTACTTGGACAAATTGTACCGGTATCGAATACAAAGAATCTAGTTTCCAATCAGTGACAAAGCTGCAAGCTTGACGTGATAAGAAAGTCTTCTTTCGACACTGAATTACAGAATCAGACAGAGTACCACAGACGGTGGTTTTTTTTTTCTCTATATATTAGCTTAGAACGAGATGTTGCCGTAGAAACAAACATACGGATATCGGATCCATAACTGACGTATTTTATACACCGTGGAGAGGTAGGAAGGGCTCTTGCGAGGTATCTAATGTTAGCGAAAATGGGATTTCGAAAATCCATACGCGAAATGATCTGCGAGTTCTTTCCGAGCTCGAAAGGAAGCAGTATATTTCAAACCTGAGCACTTTTTTTTTTTCTTTTATGGGCCACGTAAACGTATAAAGTTTTTTCATCGCGGCTTATTACGACCCTATCTACAACCTGATATAAGAATTTTGTTTCTTCGCTCCACCGTGATATGAATATTTCTTTTCCTCACCCACAGTTCATATTTACTTATTTTCTATTCGATACCTAGTTTTTATTCTATTTCTTTCACAACTGTGACACTCTTACATAAATTGATATGACTTACGTGATTTACTACGGTTCGTGGTAGGTACTTCTTATTCTCTGTAACGGGGATTGAATCTTCAACTTTTCACCGAGATCCAGACCTTCGCTCAATTTAGTTCTGATTCAAAAGCTAATATTACACTTTTCAGATTTTCAATAATTAATTTCGATTTTCATTAACTTCAATTAATTATATCTGCCCCTAAAGGATCTGGACTAATTGGCGAGTGCTAGGCATTCCGTGGCTTCCGTTCCCCGAGACGTTAATTTGGAAATGTTATATCTGGTCCTAATTCAACTAGGTCACTCTGGTTTCACTCAATGGAGTATATTTCGGATAGGAAATAGTATAGTCAGAGTTCTGAAGGTACGTCTACACTGAGCTGGTGTTATTTTATGGAAAATTCATAATCTTTTGGAATACATTAGGAATACAGTAGAATTTATTATCCGTGAACGGATATTCCAGTTGATTGAACTTTCCGAATCACAACTTTGAACGTGAAATTCCCCAATCTGTCGACGCTTCAATCATTTAATATGATTCAATCCCCTACTCTCCTGCAATAATACGTATAATTTACCACCGTACCATCTTCATCGTCACTCATTCACGACTTCTGGATTACTTCAGATCTTCTTCATACAAAGTAAGTTTGAATTTGGATGATAATAGTGTTTTCGAAGGTTCCCGCAGACATGCTACACATAGAGATTTCATTAGCAAGGGTCGTATAAGATGACGTGTATATTTTGATTTTCAATTCCTAATTTGAAATGATCTACTACGCGTATAAGTGTGATATAAATTTTAGAAACATCATCGAAAAGTTGACTATAATTACTATTACTCAACTATGAGGACATGCTGGAAATTTCGGAAGTCCATAAACTTTGAGTATTGTGATGAGAGTAGGCTAGCAAGTAGGAGCAGGTTTCAAAATGAAAATTTATTGCGCAGTTTCCGTTTCAGATTGACCAGTAATAACTACGTTGGTTATCTAATCACGAGCTTGGTATCGTGAACCCCTTTATACCGAAGGTAATCCCACTGTATCGCTGATTATACCATTCAATCAACAACTTTACATCACAACTGCAACACAACACATCACACGTACACGTATGCGAGTATGAGATAAACACGACATACATACAAGCTTCAATTTTGAAGATGTCATTTACTGCTAATAGTTTAAAGTCATTTAATTATTAAAGGGGCGCGATGTTAGCGGTTTTAATCCTCTTTAATGGTAATAGGGGAAACGGACATCTACTTTCATTACATTATAGTACACTATACTTTGGATTGAAGAAACTCAAGTGATAGTTAATACTGCAATGATAAAATAACGAGGGTTTCGATAACCGAAGCCGCAGAAAGTATATTTTTAAAACTTGAATAGCAAATGGTTGGAAAAATTCGAAAATTGTATTAAAAATCTGATAAATAATATTTTCACAAATACCTAACAGTCAGTTTTTTCATTCACTTTATAGTGCGGATAAAAGGCGATCTAATGCTTTGAACTTTTAGCTTTGAGTTTGAGACTCTGTTCGTTTAGACGGGATCTAGCAGCTTTGCCCTTAGAGGGAAAATTTTGATCAAAATATAAAATTTAACTTTTCCAAATGTCAAACGTTTTCTCAAAGGCCGATTGTCTGCCCCATATAGCACGCTAGTAGATATGTAACGATGCTGCTTGTTATGGCGTCAGCCATCGTCGACCAGGGATAAACGCGTATTGTCAAAGAGATCGAGTATCCCAAGAAGCGAAAGATAACATACCTACTAGAGGGGTGTCTGATATGCGAAACTCTTTGAAAATAAGAGGGAAAACATTCCCGGGTACATCGTTGTAGAATACATTCTCATTTTCTAGGATGAATAGTACAATGGTATAGGTAAGATCTGTTTACTCACTAGCCTGTAATTCCCTTTTCAATTCTATACTCGTTTATTTCTTAGCTTTAATTTACTATCTTTCTTCGAAATCGAACCCATTCAAACAAAGACTTCATGACTTTAAGTTCTAAGACGTATCTAAGTCCTCCTCTTGCAATTTATGTAATCTCGAAGTACATATATCTGATTTAATTAAACTCGTCATACGAACGACCCTTTAGACGTAATTATCAACTCTTGTAAAGTTATTAAAATTATTGAAATTTGAACTAGTTATTATTTCTGTACATTTCCCAGTTTTTTTTTTTTTTTTTTTCTTAATCTTAATCTTATACATTCCTCATGGATTTATCAATGAAATACAACTTGAGACGGTAATGAAAGTATATAGCAGTACTGTATTGTATATAAGAGTTGAGGTAGACCAGATAAAATCTCGAAAAAAAACGTTAAAAACGTAACGGTTATACTTTGGAAATTAAACCTCTTCTTTATTGGCCCGTAAAAGATGGTAATATTTTAGTACATAATTGCTGTTTCCAAATTTGTACAGACGTATTCTTTGTAAGCTTATAATATAATTCAATTTTATTCATTTTAATTTCGCGAAGAAAATATCTCCGAAATGTCTGTCTTTCAACGTATAAGTATAATAAGTATCAAAAATCAAATAACTGTCGGTTTCTCTTTCTCCCGCTCTCACTCTCTCTCTCTCGGATAAAGTCAAGGAATTACGTATCGAATATTAATTGATAAATAAATGATGCTATGTATAAGAATTTATCCCTTTCTCAATATTCAAGATTATTTATAATTGACAATGCTTACGTAAGCCTGATCCGACTGTATTTCAGCTGTATCTATATAATGCCATAATTGACAAGCCTGCAGGGTCTAAGAAATGTCACTGGTAGGTACCCTTCGGAAGCAGATGATCTGACACTGCGATATCCTTGTAAGATAAACCGTAAAATGACGAATGAAATTATTTGCAATAAACCAATACGTTGACGTTACGTAATCGTAATTTATCTCTTGAAAGGATCCGAGCTTTACCGAGCAATATCTATATTCATTTACACAATTATACACTCACTCTGTGCGTTTCTCCCTTTAACAAAGACGGACCAATTAGTTATGCGTAATTAAACGCACAGAATATAACAAAGTACATTAATTTTGTCACTCCAAAACTTGGAGAACAGTAAGAGTAAGAATGCCTGAAACTGTGTATTTTTTTTTTTTTTTTTGTAAATGTGCTGAAATTTGCGACAATTTCGGGGTAACTACATTGCTAAATTATATACATAATACGAATTCAGAAGGATCAAATATGATGTAAAGTTTGAACGACCCTTTGCGTTATGATAAATGGACTGTCTTAATATATCACGTTACCGTGTTATTTAATGGTACAAGTGTTGACGGAAATTTATACACGAATGGAATGTTAAGGAAATGTGTTTAAAATCAGTCAATTAAGTATACATGAGAAATGTCACTTATAAATCACATGGATTTCATGACTCAACGTTTGCTGGAAGCTGGAGTGTCGTACTTACCAAAAATTAACACGTGACATCTCTGAAGTAAAAATATTAGTAATCTCGAGGCCCGAAATTCATTTTTTTTTTTTTACATATTTCAAATATATTACAGTTCAATTTTATTAGATTTATAATATTTACAAGACAAATATCGATATGTTACATAAAAATAAAATTTACAATAATTTTTTCATAGTACAAAGTGAGTTATCGAATCAATTACGTAACTTAATTTCGTTAGTATTTTACACTACCTACCGTTACCCGATTTTATGTAATACAATTATTTACGTAACTACATAATTTTCTTAATGATCGCAGAATACTATTTATTATAAAAAAAAAGATTTCTTTTTTAATACAATTTAAAAAAAAAAATTTTTTTAATTTGCAGGTAATTCTGTTATAAAATTTAAACAATCTAAAAATTATGGATAATTATTAATAATTTATTTTAAATTAATCTCAGAAATTTTTTTTTCCTCTCGCTTCTATAACACAATTCCTTCAATAATTTGACTTCTTCCTGACCGTAACGACTGACAATAATTTTATTTCAAAGCTTGAATCCCAATTCACAACTCAATCAAATAATTAAAAAAAATAAATAAAATAAAATAAATGGAACCCGTATATCACGTGTGTAAATATTGCCAGTTTATCGATCGGGTAAAAAGTCAGAATTTGTATAAAAATAAAACCTCTGTTATACATCTCCTGATTATATTTACAATTTAAAAATACGATGAATAATTAATGGGATTCGAAAACTTTTACTTCTTCGTAAGCAATTCATGTAATGGAATGAAAAATATTTATTTTTATTAAAAACTGTTGAAAATTTCATGGTAATTAAGACAAAGATGATGATGAATCAGGAATAAAAAAATCATCACGATAGTCCACATTTCTGCAGACGTGTAACAGAAATTATGCTAAACAATTAACTTCCCCAATTTATCGGAGAAAAAGAGGACGAACTGTTTTTTCAGATTATCAAATATCACCCTACGCAGATTGTAAAGATGTTAGAATTGATGGATTAACATGCCAGTCGTATTACAATTGATTGATCTAATTTTAATATACATATAGAAATTAAATGACGGCAAGTTGCTCATTCTTCGAGCTAATATAGTTTTTTTATCTCACTGTGACGGATGATAAAAAAAAGAACAATAAATAACATAAAAAATGAAATTCCAATAGCATGGTATCAAATACAAAACGTCAATACTTACAGGTATGTTATATTCAAATAAAAGGAAATACCTATATAGTGTATTATTCAACGAAATTCGCCAAGTGTATATCCCGGGTCATATATATATACTCCCTATATATAAATATTTACTAGGCATTTGTTCAAACAAGTGATTCACGTGAACATAGATAAATAAAAGATATTGAACCTTCGTAGAAGAAAAAAAAAAAAAAAAAAAAAAAAAAAAAATGCAAGAGAAATTCATGATCTGATTCGTTTTTAAAATACGATGTATCTTTATCCCACGTATACTCACACATTGTATAAAATAGAAAAAAAAAAAATTGGCTGAAACAAATTAAAAATAAAATGGAATTGAAGTGGAAAATTTTTCAACTATGAATAGTCTATTTCAAAACTAAAAATAATATCCAACCTATACATATAAGCCTTGAGTTAAACGAGCGAAATTCCATTCTTGAAATTAATTGTAGTAAGCGGTAGGGGAAGATACTAGCACGTTTCACAATTATTATCATTATCATTATAATTATTATCATCGTCTTCGTCGTCGTAATTATCATCACCATCACCATTTAGTCACATTATTCTTAATATAAATATTTTATTAATATTATAATAATTTATTAATATTACTATTATTATTATTGTTGTTGCTGTTTTATTTCTTTTGTTTATTCATTGATTAATAAAATTACTGTTATTGTTGTGATTACAATCTCAAAATACTTAATTATTAATATAATGTGTATATATATATATATATATATATATATATATATATATATATATATATATATATATATATATATATATATATATATATATATATATATATATATATATATATATATATATATATATATATATATATATATATATATAATTATGTACAATCATTTAATAACACTACCTATTAGAATCGAACCATCGCATTATACGTTTGACTGTGTATTATAAAAGCAAGCTGATGTTTTCTGTTTTTTTTTTCTTTATTTTTTTATATTAATCGTAATGAATCGATGGATAATTGTGTCAATTGGTTAAACCATATCGAATTTGACGGTAGGCCGCCTTCATGGAATTGAATTAGTTTGAGAAGAAACAACGCCATTTCCATTATGATGAGCATCGTTGAGTCTAAGTTGACTGGTCATTTTTGGTACTCGAATTCGAGTCTCTGTTGTGCTCTGTCGCCAATGAGTTGATGTATACTTCAACCGTTCTGTAAACCCCGAGGAAATGTTGTTTGTTAAGCCTTTATATCGGCCTTCAAGAGCCTCTTTTTATCCTTTTAAGCTCCTATTCAAATTTACTTCGTTATAAATTTACAATGAAGGATCAGAAATGTCAACTACTCGCCAAAGGGTTTTCGAACCCACCATTTCATTTTTTTCAATGTTTTTTTTTTGTTGTTTTGTGCTTCTCTTTTTGCAATACGTTTAAAAACTTGACAGAATCAGAAACGATTTTATTTCTTTATATGACAGTAGAAATTTTGTTGTCGTTAAAATTTTGCAGCATTGATTCGAAAATATTATACAATATTAACAGCCGCACAGATTTTTTTTTTCGTTTTTTTTTTCAACATTCGTCATTTAAATTCATTTGTAATGGAAAAATTTTATCATCAAATTTTAGCACCGATTTCTGTTTGAACTACGATATAACTTAGCGTTACCTGCTGGTCTTACCGGATCTGGAGCGTACCAAGTCCGAATGCGGAAGTTCGGCCAAACGTTCAAGTTGTCGGCTCTGAGATTCGGACCTTCCAATCAAACAGCAGCAAATTATTTGTTGAAAATATACTCGGAATCTGAAACAACGTGAAAAATATCCACACATATTATACATATATTTACGAGTCTAATCATTTTTTTTTCTTTTTTGTTTTTTTTTTTATTAAGCAATTATACAGTTTCAAAATTTATCCCAAGTCCAAATGACCTTGTGGATCTCTTCCGCAATGTGATATTCAACTTGATACTTTCCCTTTAAAGGAAGTTATCGAGCGTCTGACCTGCAGTGCCCCAAGTTTATCACCAGCATCCGGTTAATATATTTGTTAGTTATGGCTGTAGGTTATAGTAGAAAAGGCCGGTGCATGTTTGGAATTTTTATCCCAACATCCCTTGAGTATCCGGTTCGCGTATGGTGTTTAAAATTTAAGTGAATGGTTGAAGGGAGGGATTTATTCTACTTAGAGAATTGAATTGGAAAAAAAAATATCATTTTTATTTTTTAGAGCGTGTTGCAATTAGCGAAATTGATCGAAAAAATGAAAAAAGCTCTTGGCTCGAGGCCCTGCAGTTCCTTTCCTTCTAAATCAAGCATTAACATATTCTATGTGTCTTAACCCTCTGTCAATCTTTCTTGTAATTAAACGACAGCCTTAAAAGTAAATCACGCAGCTGTGAACCTTCAGATTTATTTTCACGTTTGATCAGTGGAAAACTGGGAATATAAATGCCGATAAATTTTTAGAATGTAAAAAATAACGAGGCATTTTTTATTTATTTTTTTTATTTCTTATGGCTAGGTATAGATAAAGAAAAATTGTACAAATAAATTTTCACCTTGACTCTGTAATTCGATAACGTTCATCTTTTCTAATACCAGTCTTTTCTATTTTTTAATTAGATTTCTAATCCACGACGGTGCAGTGTCGCGTCAAAGAAATGAATTTATAAGTTGAAAAATGTTCACGATGCACACAGCTATAATATTACAATCGAATTCTAAAAAAAACTGCTGCATGCATGCAGTCGTGATATTCAAGCAATATCAAATTTTTTGCTACTATAATACCTGTTTGAAGTTATTTTCTTTCAGAAGAAAATAAAGTACGTATAGAAAATTTTTCACTAAGCAAAGCAAGATTCGTTTCATACTATGCTTTGGCATGTTCGAGTTTAGTGTACAGGTGCTTCTATCATACAGGAATGAAACGCAGCGTGATAGTTGTTACGTTTATTTGAAGTTAGATATAAACATTCCTCCGTAGAAAGCACATTCAGTTCTTCTTCATTCACTTCCGATCTGGCATGAGAGCCAACTTCTTTATCTATGAAATGCGTACTTCTATTCAAAAGATGAATTGGACGATAGGAAAAATTCAAAAGCTTTGTGACAGTCGATTTTTTACAAATAAAACATTTATAGATACCGTCTGCAATTTAATATCTATCGCACTTTTCCTCACCTTTAAACTTAAAGCTTTAAAATATTTTATCCCCCTTATTACAATCTCCGCTCGAAAGTCAATTAGCTGTCAGCCAAATAGATACCGAGACGTAAATATCTCGGGATTAACAGTACGATAAAAGTTCATTACTTACTTAGTTGAGTTAAGAATTGCGTCTAGCAAAAGTGTAATGAAAATTGCTTTAGTCTATACAGAGAAATTTTCATCATTTTCTAAAGCTACTAAAAACCGTTAATATACATTCGTAATTATTATTTATATGAGTAAAACAGTCTCAGCTTAATTAAGAAATCTTTTAATATTATACCGAAAATAATTGTCATTTTAAAATACAGAAATAAATGTGTAATGATTTTAGTCTCAGCTGAAGGTTTATGATAAGTGACAATATTTTGCTCTTCGTGTATGTATGTACGTAGATATACGCGACCGCACGAAACCTCAGCAAGAAATCTTTTCACCCAGAAGACAATTCGAGTTCTTCCTACTTTCGGAGACAAACTCCACGTCGTCGGTAAACTAAATGAAATATATAGGTACCCTGTGGTTGAACAAAAGAACAGTAAAGTTCTACTACCGTAAGCTTGAGAGATTGTGTCCTCGTTTGTTTCATCCCTTTGAAAACTAGAAGTGCTTTTGGATTTCATTGGTTTTACTGATTCGTTGCGGTTACCCTCCTGCCAAATTTCATTTTCTTCAAAAAGCGTAGAAGAAAAAAGACAAATCTGTTGTGTATAACTACGTGAAGATTTTTCTTACATTTTTTATAGTTTATCTTTTTGTCATTTCAATTTAAACTTCATTTCAAAATTCTCGAACATACTTCTTGCCAGTAAGAAGCGCGGATTGAGAAAGTATAGCTACATTTTAAAACTAATGAAAACTTTTATCGGAATTTACGAAAGCTCGTAGATTAACGGTAACTGATCGGTTTTTCCGTAACCGTATCCAATAGCAATTACAAGTCGGGTTTATAGGTCGCACATTTTCACAAATTGATCCATTTTTTTTTATATAATATTCACGTTTAGTTACCAATGCATTTTTGAATAACTAAAAACTGTTTGAATTCAATACTTCGTGGTAAAATAACGAGGCTGGGTTGAAGTTCTGAATTTTAAAAGTTCCGAACTGTCAAAATTCCGAATTTTAATATTACCGACTTACAGTTTTCCGAAATCGGTATTTCCCCAAAAATCTGTATATTCAAATGAACAAACTTCAAAACGAAAAACACCGAAGGTTCAAAGTGCCGAAAGCTAAAGATCTGAAAGGTCAAAACTTCAAAACTTGAAATTCACGCATGGAGTGTCATGTCCTTCAATTAAATTTTCGGATCCTTACGAGTTTTGAACTTCCTGAGTTTCAAGCTGCCTACATTCCGATCATTCTAAATTTCAATTTCCGGAACTTTAACTTTTCTGACAAATTTTCACCCTTCGAAACTTTCAGAATTCGGAATTTAAGTCTAGCCCTAAAACAACTCAGCATCATAAAAACTCACCTGTTGTTCATCCAATAGTATATGATGGGGTTCACCATCGCATTAGACATAGCGAGCCAGTAGAATGCTAAATAGACGTGCTGGACGTAGATGCTATTTGTAAATGAGCGATGATGATAAGCGAAGATGAAGAAACCGTGATAAGGAAGCCAGCATACAGCGAATATCGTAACGACGATAATGAACATCCTTACTACCTGTGTGAACAAGAATATAAAGATAGATAAATAAATCTTTAAATTAAGAACATAATATACCGAATTCTCAACCTCATCCATCTGATATCGTATATTTGTCGATAAACTTAACCTTCTGTACCTTTCGCTTGGATTTCATCGACTCCTTTTGACGCTGGGTATGTTCGCCGATTGATTTTGAACCCCATAATTCACGTCCCATCAGGGTATAACAGACAGCCATTACTGTCACAGGGACGAGATACGTTACCCCAAGAAAGACCAGATTGTAGCTAGAAAGAATAAAAAAATTTTATGAGTATAATCTTTTTTTTTTTTTTTTTTAATTAATTATAATTAATATCACATGGGAGTATGAAAGCCAAACGAGATTGGATTAGTTCAAAAACTCTTTTCGTAAAGTAAATTGCAATTTTGTGTCATCATATATGGACCCTAGGATTTTAATTGTGTTTCACAATTCATGAAAAGAATGTATGTATATTTTGGTTTCGAATAATTTTACAGGCTCTAGATGAATTAGAATCAATTTTATATTTTATTTACTTTTTCTTAAATCTGAGTATACCACGTAACCAATTGACGTTTAGACAATTGTTTTTGGTGTTATTTGCTAATCTAACCTCACTGGTAATCTCTGTTAAGTCGTTGCAGGGTTGGTTCAACTTAGAGACTAAAATCTCATCTACGTGCTACGACTTATACGAACCACAAACTCAATGGCTAGGCCCAAAATCCCGAGCGATTAATCTACCTGAACGATCCTGTGACCCATGAACCATACTTCCGGTTCGAAGCTACACGCTTTTGGAAACCGAACGAGCACTTGATGATAAATTGTATCATGGCACGTGTAATAAATTCCCCAAAGCTTGGCCAGCTGCATTAGCAATAGAATGAATTCAAGAGATATATAGAATATACATGTGCTTATTACCCATAGCGAAAACCTATAAATATAGTTTCTACAAATTGTGATAAATGTTTGACAGGGGAATAATTCAGACACCGTGACTAGCGGGAATTGTGAAAGCTGTGAAGATTGTGATTTTAGAAACATAGAGTAATACTTTTTTCATCATTTTTTTTATCTAACTATACATAAGTATGATGTGGAAATATAGTTTAGATTGTTTTTGGTAGTCGACGGGGATGGCTAAACTTTAGTAATTCCGTCGTCCCTTATCCGGATTCACTTTCGTTTGATTTATCTCAATACTTTGGGCAGAACCTGGTGTGGTATTCGGTTCTAGAACACAAACTGTAATACGTTTCACAGCTGGTTCTACGACTGATTTTTACCCGGCTTCTGTATTTTCATTTTTCCAACATTGTAGACGTTTGTGGTAAAAAATCACAATTTTTTTTTTTACTTTTCTTATATTTGTTTGATTTTGTTTGTTGTCCGAAGCCATCAAAGTGCCACATGTTTTCGTACCTTGTGCTTTTTAACACGCAGTTAAAAAAGACTTAAGTATAAACTGAAATTAATTAAGTTTTCACGACTATTATACAACATTTCTGAAATTATTGTTATTATTTTATTTGCGGTACTTAATGAACTCGAAATAATCTCATCGTAAAACGCAAGTCTAGCCGTCTCTAAAACTTTTCAATAGCAAGGCATTCATACGGATAAGCTTCTCGTAGCCACTTCGTTAACAAGCTCGACTAATTGACGCAAGGTAAACTGAAGTAACTGTACCTACGTCTTGGCATCTGACTTTTGTATTAGGGTAATCAATATCCCGTCTGACTTTTGAAAGGAACTATAAATCTACAACATTCTCGGTTAATATAATTTCAAGTAGATTTTCAGGCTGAGATTTTACTTTGCACAGATGAGTTTGTATTTGGCATTGCTCCAAGATGACGCGACGAAGTTTCGAAAGAACGGAAGATAGATATAACTATATACGTATGCGTGAAAGATTCAAATTTGTGAAGTCTTTATTCATAATGTAATCATTTTCGGGGATGAAAGTAACGAAAAAAAAAGAAAGAAAAAATTTAATTTTTGAGAAACTTTAACAAAGTGAAGGAGAAACTACCTTTCACTGACCCTGAACATAATATTTTCTAGAAAATAAGGAAAATATACGAAACAAATTATATGATAAGTATACGGTTCTATTTATAGAAAATTAATTTGATATAACAATTATGAATTTTGGTGATTACACATATATTGTCAAACTTCCCTTCGAAATGATTAATCAAGCTATAGCGTTGGTTGACCCTGGTAACCAGTAATTACCCTTTGAAATAATCTCTTGATTCCGCCTATACAGTTCGAAGGGTTGAAAGTACAAAGAACGTCCATTAACCCAGCCATAGAGTGTAACTTTTTTTGTAATTTTTTTGTTTCATATTTTGTATTTGTTTTATCATCAACACCTGAAGGCCTCGTAAAAGCGAACAATATTTTGTTTTTTATTCCCAAATTGAAGCAAAGAAATATGAATTTTACGTGATATAATAATCGAAAAATTCTGGTACTGAAATATTATATGAAATACAGCCGATTCGTGCGTATCTACCGCACTGGTCTGACCTTTCCAAAGCTTATGTGGGTACGTATATAAGGTATACGTATAATACGAGATAGATATAATTATACCTCTGGCAGATGGTGACTGAAGAAATTTAAAGAGGGACAGAAAAAAAGAAGTGAATCTTTATTATTTAAGAAAATTTGTGATTTCGTCTGAAGTTAAAAAAGTGAAAGAAAAAAAAAAGAAAGAAAAAATTCCCGGTGCTTTGATGCAGTAGAAAAATTAAACGAGGAGAAAATCTTCTTTTTTTTTTTCTTATAAAAATTACCATGGAGAGCGAAGAATTTTCTGTCATCTTAGAGGGGACCGGTAATTGCCGGTCTAGAACTGTGAAGACAAACTATAAAAAAGCAAAAAATAAATAAAAAAGAAAAGATGAACTAAGAAATAAAGTGAAGAGAGAAGACGAAAGAAAATAAAAGTATAAACATAATAATAATAATAATAAAATGGACAGAGAAAGGCCATTACTCGTAGGTCACTGTTCTTCAAAGCTTCTTGTCATCAACAGCATCTAGACCAGATAACGTCACGTCAAGTGGAACTAGCTATACAATATTTCCAAAAGTTTTTCGCCCTTTTTCGACGACCTAAGAGCAACAGGGCAGTGAGAATGCCATAGCACTAAAACGAAGAAGAATTCAATACGTTTTAAAAAGGGTAGAATATTTCCGAAAGCTTAAAAAGATTTGTGATTCCTATTTAACATCAAATATAAATAATATTTTTAGTTTACCTAACGACTGGTAATTTTTTTTTTCATTTCTTTTCTTTGAATTTAACAAAATTTTTAATACACATTCATAAAAACATTATTTTTGCATACCTACAAACTACCGCTGTTAAATCTACATTCCTATTTAAATTTGACGAAACGTTTGAAAATAATCAAGCTTCAGATTCAGGATCGAGTTTGTTTCCGCGTCAGTGCAATTTTCTTCTAACAAAGCGGTGAGTTTTTCATTTAAAAAGTACGGAAGGATGGTTGCCCAAACAGAACACCGAAATATGAAAACGTGAATGCGAACAAAATGAGAAAAATGCAGTCGCGTATTGTACGACTCCATCTTTCAGACTCTGGTTGTAATTGTATAATTGTTTTAGCGTTGTATAACGCGTGATGTGAATACTTTACAGTCCTAGTTATCTTATAGCCAGTAGAAAAGATGTGAAAAATATTTCAACTGCCCCTTGGCTGCTTTGTCAAACCAAAAAGCCTTTCGACCATGAGATATTCTCTTCCTTCACCCTGTCTAATTATTATTCAAGCCACAAGGCAACTCCTAAAACTTAATTTACCTTCAACCTCGAAAAAGTGGAAACATATTTTCCACACGGGCAGAGATATGATGTTGACGGCCAGTTACGAGAAGCACCCTCAAACATACATGAAAACCACCAATTATATACTAACTGCATTCCTGGGCGTTATTCGCGAATAAAAAAACAAGGAAATCAAAAAATATTCTGCTTTTGGAATCGTGCGCAAATTATTGCTATTCGTTTTAGGTACCTAGTGTACGAATTTCAAATAACTATTATCGTACCTCATCCAATCTACAACACAAATTCATTGAAATTACACAATTTTGTAAAATTTATAATCTATCCTGAAATTTTAATAAAAACTTTATCGAAATACAATTGCTGCGAAAATGGCCATAAATAAATTAAAGATTGCTGCTGCTAACGATTTTTTTCTACTGAAAAATCATATTTGCCTACAGACAAATTGCTAGTTCATTTCGCTGCAGAATTTCAGTAGAAAAAAAAAAAAAACAAGAAAAAAAATAAATAAGTAAATAAAGAGTAAAAAAAAAAATTTAATTGGAGAGCTAGCTAATTGAATTATATTATACACCTCTTTGAATGAAAATTAACTGTTCATTTTTTGTTTATCTATATTTCGTTCTTTCTGTCTTTCTTTCTTTTTTTTTCTTTCTCTCTTTACGGAGGGTATTCTCTCGTTGTTAGGACAATGAACATGACTCTTATTGTTTCATTGTATACCACCACCGTTTTTTGCCCCAAATAAGGATCGTGAAAAATTAGGAAGGCCAGGGTTAATTTCAGCGTTGATTATATGCCTCTGGTAACCGAGGGTATAAAGTCAAGTTTTTAAAAATGTACAAATGATGAACTCGAGACGAGAATGAGACCTCAATTTAGCATAAAATACATAACGTGATGGTATACCCTGAGCAAAAGAAGTACGAACTTTAAATTTTTCAGATATGTTACAGACTGAGTAACTTCAGTTAATAAAAATAATAATCCATGGTTGTATGTATGTACTGCAGGAGTTTGCAATATACTTTGATAGTATCTCTACGACAGACTACTAGATGAACTCTGCAATAAACCCGGTGGAGAGTAATCAACTCATGTAGCGTATCTAAGAATACTTCGGAAGTTACTTAACATGAAGTAAACAGAAAATCAAACTAGAATATATTATAGGTAAACCGAATTGAGTCGAATAAATTTCATTGATAATAAAATAAATAAATAAAGTAATTTGATTATATTTTTTCGAAGAATTTATTATTTTATATAGACGGTTCAAAAGAAACACGTATATAGCTTGTTCGAGCTGGGATCAATGAATAATTTAATTGAAAAATTTCAGAGCAGTTGTTATACGTTACATCCACTCTGTAAACTCATGAAGGTCTGAAAAGATTCGTGAGGTAAAAATAAAAAGGTTAAAAAATAAAAGAAAAAGAATCTCGGACAGGTCAACAACAAATCAAGGGGAACAGATCCGTACTACGAAATGAAAGTCACAGATTGATACGTTAGTGTTTCGAGGACCATTACGATTGATGATTTTTCACGAATCTAAAAACAAGAACAGACCAAAAAAAAAAAAAACTTTTCAACAAGTCCGAAACTGAAGCTAAATTTTAAGAACTTCTAAAATTCGTAGAGGTTCTTCCAATCGTATTATAGATTTTTTGTGTAACATTTACTCAAAATTATACGCGATACTCACATGTACTCGGTCATGCTGTTTGGATATCTACCATCTGGCCACATCATGTAGCAAACAATCCTGGCCTGCCCGTTTGAATATCTGTAATAAAAATGACATTTTATTAGTTTTGTCTAATTTTTATATTTAAAAATGGAAGCTTAATCGTACGTAGGTATCTGCTGAACCAAATGTGATGTATGAAGAATGATAAAATATAAAAATTACACAAATATAAAAAAATAAAAATAACCTCGTAATACCTCATAAAACAATGCCTTTATTTGATTTATCAAATATTTACATCGGATTATATCCACGAAAAATATTTCTAATATAACGGACACTTTTTACTTGTTTATAAATCAATGCTTGATTTATTTGATGAATTCCTTTTAAAGTAATAACTCACAGTGAATTTTTATCTCTTGAAAACAGATATCGAATATTTATTTATACTCTCTGCCAATAACGAATTGCTGAAATCTTTTTTTTACAAAAACATGTATTTGCAAAAATTATTGGAGATGATCCCAAGAGACGCGATTATTACGATCACGGTATTCCCGGTATACAAACATGCAAAAAATATCTTGTTAATTAATATTTTTTCATGCTATGCTTGTTGAATTGAGTTAATAATTTTTTTTTTTGTAGATAATATTTGCCACTAGTCAAGGATGTTAAAAAAATTTCTAGACTATTACTTGTTTTTTGTTCGTTCATTATAACGTAACTTCTGGATTCGGATATAACTTTACTATGTTGTAACGTCGAAAGGCAGTGACAGACAGACAGAGAGAGAGAGAGAGAGAGAGAGAAAGAGACCGGCGAAATTTTACCAAAAGTTCATATAACTTTTCGAAAGTTGACTTTATTCGTTTAAGAGACATTGATCGACTACATTCATAAAAGTGCAACCCCCGAAAAAAAGAATCTCAAAATAAAAAAATTTCCTCCGAAATCTGAAAAACTCTGTAGCCAAATTCAATTGAAGTTAGATATACTGACTATTTTATTTTCGAAAATCCTTAAGAACTGTTCTGATATAGATATAGTCACGAAAAGTTACAGTAGCTTGAACAAGTTTCAAGTCATAAAGTTTTTCAGTATATTGTTATTAAAGGCCAAGGTAAGCTGTGTTTCAATATGGTAATTAAGAAAATCATAGAAGGAAAAAAGCATCATCATCATCACCACCAAGTTTGACTGTTGCATTTCATTTGAGTTAAACTTTCAGAATTAATCATTTCACAAAAACGTGTCAGAGGAATTGCAAACTGAAGTATATCGTGACGGTAGAAGAGAAGACATTGGTATATAAGTAACTACACGGAACATTTTAATCAACCAAAGTGGAACAGCAACGCTAGATCGCATACGTATTATTTTAATTAAATCGTAGAACCATACTCTACTTTTCTAATCTACAAAAGACTCACTTTCGAGTCATGGTGGTAGAGTACAGAAGGCAGGGAAGTCCGAGAAGTGCGGATGCAAACCAGATCATTGCAACAGCTAAAAGTGCTCTTCTACGAGACATGCGGTGTTGAAGTGGTCGGACTATCGCCATATATCTGTAACATAGAATTTTAACACTAATTAAAACAAATTGAGTATAGTGAATTAGAATCTTTTCCTTCCTGTTTACTATTTTACGTTAAATAAATTTCACTGTTTTTTCAATCGAAAATCAAAATATCTGATAAAACTATATCAAAAATGAACAATTATATTTAAATCGCAGTAATTTAATGCTAACACGAATTCAGACTCTACATTATAATCTCGGTTAATCCTGTTCCGGAATGCTAATTGTGTGTGAGAGAGAGAGAGAGAGACTTAGCAATTTCATGTACTGATTAATCACGAGCCAACTAATGCTTTTCGTGAAAAGATAGACACATGGATACATACATATATATGAACAGTAAATAGAATGTTTAATTGAGATAATAACACAAGTACCAAAAACTGGTGAGGAATTACATCGGATAACTTAAAGCTCGTAATTTATAATCTACTCCGGAAAGCAAAAGTTGAACCTCTAAGGGATGTGTCCTACACTTTTAACCCCCAGCTTTATTTCATTTATATACCAGAAGACATATATTATTCAGAATTTCTAAATGGTTTGTTCTAGTTACTTGGTAAATGTTTTGTCAAAGTATATTATACATCTACACAAAAAGTCGCGGCTTTTAAGTCATGAAACTATTTTCATCCCCATCCCAGGCTCCCAGTGATAACTATTCAATGTGAAAATGTTATATTTCACTCTGCCTTATACTTCGGCTTCACTTTCGTTAAAGAATTTTTTTCGTTAAGAACTTCTCAATGAATGAAGCAACATACATATTATATTGTTGAATTTTATTTTCACAATCTCAAGAGCCAAAGTTATCACGAAATTCAATACTAACGAGTATGTATAGATCAAATGGTAAAGATGTTCATCAATTTCTATAGAATTGAGTTTCGCAACAGGGATTACATCACGAGAATATCCCTTATCAAAATCTCAAGTATTTTCAGTTCGTTAGATGATGATATAACAATGAGTAGAAAAAAAAAAGTTATTCAACAAATGCAAGTAATGCAAATTTTTATGAATAATCACAAAGATCAAACAAATTTCAAACTTTTGACCGATAAAAGAATTTCGTTGACAAGAAATTGGTTCATCTTGAATTAGTTATTTTTCTGTGACATCATTCAGCTTCCGTAACTTGTTGATTATTCAGTAAAGTCAACAAGCACATTCCGGCTTCCTGTCACAAAATTTTTTACAGCTACATAATATTATGTTTTGTATACCTGACACTTAGACTTTTCTTGTAAAAAACAGAAATCGAAACGAAAAATCTGCTTACTGTAATTAATGATTCAGCAACGAAATTCCGAAGCTGGAACCGTCCTCTTATTGTAAATAATAATTTTAGGAAATCATGCTACACGTAAGCCAATATCGAATTGATTGATTGAAAAAACTTGTTATTTTCTAAGTTACAATGACGTAAATGACGCATAAATTTCTGAAGATTTCTATACTTGAAGTTATACCTACCATTTTAGTAAATAAAAGGAAATAAATCCTGGCTATGAGGTGTAGTCGTAGCTACATCGTAACTGTATCACGAAAATGAGGTGGAAAAATGTCGAGCCAAGTTTTCCTCTTGAATTGCGGTAACTTCACTTGGTATGGTAGGTATACGAAATATACATTCTAGCTGTTTGGTATATAGTGTACATACAACGGGTAGGTAATATAAGGGCTTAGAGCTAGCTCAGTAGCGATAAATATCTGTTAGCGAATGGCGTATCGAACTCGTGAACTCCACTATACCCATAAGCGAAAAATAGTAAAACAATATAAAACCATGGTGGAAATGTAGATTTATTAAAAGTGCGCCAACATTTATCCTGTCAATTTGAAAATTGATTTTATCTAAAGATCGTGTGAATAGTTTAGTGACGGGATTAGTTGGACTAATAATCTGAGGTATTGTTACCTACCCATGATACGGATTAATTGTTAAAGTAGAAATAATTTCACATATTGTTTGCTACAGATTGTTAAATATTTTTTTAGTAAACTGATTACTAAGCACAAAAGGTAACATAGGATATTACGCGAACATAACGTGTTGTGTTTAATACTTAATAGCATATAGTATGTTATTAAGTCCAAAATCCTCTTGATCTAGTGAAGCTGATTGTTTCGACTGGCAATCTAGCAGATCGTTAAGTAATTTTATCGAGCATTCGGACGCATGATTGCAGAAACTGTAATTTTCAATCAAGAATGAATAGCGA
Organism: Macrophya annulata; assembly: GCA_963924015.1. Lineage (NCBI taxonomy): Eukaryota > Metazoa > Arthropoda > Insecta > Hymenoptera > Tenthredinidae > Macrophya > Macrophya annulata. Next base: position 5,947,618 of record OZ001260.1, read on the forward strand.
CATTTTTTTTCCATTATTATTATTTTTTTTTTTTTTGTAATTTATTTTTCAAGAATATGTATACTGTGAAAAAATAACATCAATTTTGAACGCATTGGAATGAATAATTTAAAGAAACAAGGGAAACTTATTTGTATAAACAGTAAAAAAAAAAAGATCCCGTCAGATTTGGAGGGGAACAAAATTATAAATTTCCCTGTTATTCCAGATTTTTTGTTTCCATGTTTTCATGGCCTGCTTAACATTTTATACATTCAACTTTTTGGATTTTATCAAATCCAATACAGCCACGATTATTATGAACTAGATAATTTTCTACGACAAGTATACTCTGCCCCGAAATAAATCTTTGACAATAAAATATACAGAATCATATTTTTCCACTTTTGAACCGATGCATATAGATTGAACGAGATACTTCGTGTATCTAACCATATGCAAGCGAGGATTTAACCCTATCACATTCGATTTTGATCTCACGACAAGCGAAGCTATCAAACGTTGATAACGCCAAGAGGTGGAAATAAAATATTTGTGTAAAATGGAATGCGAAAATATAACGTAGATATACAAGCATGAAGAAAATTTCTACAATTTTTCACTGAGAATAGGAATATAAATAAAAATATCACAACACGTTTTTTCTTATCTTAACTACTTGTCAATAAAGTATAAAATTTCTGCCGAAAAATTTGATGTGTGTATTCATTCAGGGTAATATTTGTTCATGTAATAAGCAACGTATTACGTAAATCCAAAGTTCAGTTTCATTAGCATTTATTTATCTCCGATGAGAAAAGCTCCAAACTTAAAGCTGCGATTTTTTTGACTCTAGTATCGCTCACGGTATTTTCTAAATTAAGCGAAATTTTCTGTGAAATATATCACAGAGAGGTCAGAGGTGTCGATTTCTGCTAGACGTTCTCGCATGTATACTCTGGGGTCCTGATTTTATGGGTCTCTTCTTGTTGCGAGGTTCGTTCAATTTATTTCCTTTCATGAAACTTATTCGCTAGCTGGCGAAAGCAGAAGAGAGTCTCCATTGAAAGATGTCAACGTCCAGAATTCATTGAATTCCAGAGAGCTGCCGTTCGATGTTCTGAAGTTATTCGAGCCAATCAATATATTATATATAGGTATATACATTCTCCTTTACCTTTTCTGTACAAAGTTTATAACAAATATTCTTCACCTATATATTGTTTAGCTAGTTTTCTACACGAGAAATTTTTTACAGAAATTTTAAATTTTACTCTTCGCCAAATTATTACATCCACGTATACTGTGTGATTAATTAATAATTCATCAAACTTCATCATACGATTCAGGATCTAGCGATTTTCATTGAGATAATCTTGAAGCTTTGAGGATCTTTAGATTAACATTCTCTTGAATTTAGCTTAAAAAAAAAAATTGCTTTAATAATCCAAGGAAGTCTTCGTGGGTTACCCCCAACCCCCTTTTTTTCGTAAAACTATTTCGCTTCACTTTTCAACTTTGAGGTTTTTCATATTTTTTGTTAGTTTTTTCAATCTTGGGAATGCGTAGGACACTCAAAGCCACCGTCTCGCAAAAGGGAAATACTTAAGAGGGTAAGTGGTCGTACATATCGTATCCGTGTTAAGTATCTTATCTACATTCTACAAGGCAGGTCCACCTCCGCACTAAATGTTAGTCGAATATATGATAATAAAACAGGATAGAAAGTAAAAATTCATGTAAAAGTTTTAGGAGATTAAATACGGAATTGTAGTGATTAAATGATTTTTACAATCTTAGTCAAAATAGGTACGATCAGCTTTTATTGAGATTGTAAAATAAGAAAATGAGAAAAGATCTTGGCATAATTTATCTCGACGTTGGAAAAAATTCAATTACTTTATTTATCTAATTTTGACTTACCACCATGATTATATAAAAGTGTAAAAATAATGTTAGTTAAATAATAACTTGCATGTAAAATGTTTTATGTAAATTATAACGTTAGAACAAAAATTAAAAAAAAATACAAAATAATATGAAGAAAAATTTTCATTCCTAGTATATTATGGATCGTTATTTATCCTATAAAATTTCCCTCCAATGAAATAGAAGGCTGATTTATTTTCCACTAACTGGATGCCACCCAAGCACTTTATTTCTTCGAAACACAACACTTTCAATTAATCATTATCAGTTTCGTTTATTTCATGAACTGGTTCTAATTGGATAAAATAGAATCTCTGATTACTGAAGTAAATAGCATGAAATTTTTTACTCCTTTGAAAGATTCGAAGCGTCTTGAAGAAGTTCGAAATTCTAATTATAATTAGAGAATTAGATAGAATTAGGCAGTTCATTAATTAAGAAAATAAAATAAAATATATACAATTACTTACTGGATTTAAAAAGCGTATGAACTAATACAACGATTCTTAAATCTCTACAAATTTCTATTATCGCTGGATATAGTAAAAAAAAATCTTCGTAAAGTAAAAATTATCTTGCAAAGTAATTTTTTTTTTTAGTTTTTTTTTCTCTTATTTTCTTTTTCCATATGATTTAAAAAAAAAATAAAAAAAAAAACCAAGTTTTCTTCCGGTTTCGTAACGCGAAACTCTTCATGTCACGTTACGTCACCTTGAAATATGATCACGAATTTCTCACCCCCTGTTGCACCTCATTATCTACCCTTCACTCAGAACTTTGTTAACTTGTATAGTCAAGTTAAATATAGCCCACCATATAGATCCAGTTTAAAATATTAGCTCGAAGCAAGCAAGCCTTTGCTTACGCAATTTCATGTATTTTTATACGAACAGGGGATTTTTCAGATCACTTTACCAGTGATATCAATCCAATTACTGTAATTGATTTGAAAAGAAAAAATCTAAAAAAAAAAATTGAAACTCATATACGTACGCAATACGTCAATGTGGCTGTATAAATCGAGGTCAGGTGAAATCTACGACGATATTAGCCTGCACCAGTTGAAGTACGACGTTCGCAAAAAAATACAAAAGAAGAAAAAAAAAAAAAAAAAATCCCCCAAATCTACACCCCTGTCCCGAAGATGTATAGGATCAACTGGATACAGAAGAACAAAATTGAATAAAGAAGTAATAGCTGTGGAATTGGATCTTCCGAAGCTTTAGGATTTTCTGGATCATCTGGAGATCGGAGCAGTAGTGTAACATTTATGGAGAAAACAATCAATACTTGATACTGCTGTGAGAAAGGACACGATCAGTATAAACAGAAAAGTAACAAAAAAAAAAATTTACTATCTGAGATGCGATTATTTTCTAAATAAAATTTCCGAAGTTACTGTTTCAATTTTTGGCCATACTCGACCAGATGAAATATCGAATACTTGTTTTAGAAATAACCCCCAATTTTTCATCTTGAACTGGCATATACCGTATGCGATATTTCGGCGTAGCTTCGTCGGATGTTTATTCAGTTACGATATACACTCAACTAACAGGGAGTATATACATGAAAATGTACAAGGTTGGGAAAAAGTAAATACTTGAAAACCGATTCCAGGCCGTCTATCAAATCTATAAATTCGGAACTCAGAGGTGTCAATAACTTCTAAAAAAAAAAAACATGGAAAATTTGATCCTGAAATCACAGATGAGAATTCGTGTTAGTTTATTTTGTACGCAGAAGCTCGATGGTACTTTTAATAATTTTTTACTTTTCGAGCTGAATTCAGTATCCTTGAAGTGATTTAAATAAAAATTGTAATAAGCGTAGACATTGAAGTTTTTGGTAACGATGTTAATTGAAATTTTCTTTATTCATGTATTACAATAATTTTTACTCTTAGAAATAATAATCAACGTCTCTCTCAAGACTTCAAATTATTCATTTAAATATTATTATAACATAGACTGCAGCCATGTATAAAAATAACATTCAACGTCAATTACGCATGATGTGTTTCTGAAGTGAGAAAAAAAATAAAAAAAAAAACTTTTTCTGACTGACGTAAAACAGTAAGAATATTTATGAGAAAAACCATTCCGCGGCCATTGTTAAAATCTACATTATTTTATAAACGCAAAAAAGAAAGAAAAAAAAAGAAAAAAATTTCCATACACTCGTACTTTGAACAGTAACGTATGGAATTTCAACTCATTGTTGTTATATCAAGTGATTGAAAGACAACGAAGCCTGTGAGTTGCTCCCAGCCAGTAAAATTTAACTGACAATTAATTGACAATGAAAAAGTGTAAAATGAGATTTTTAATTAAAAATGAAAACTGAAAAATATATAACGATGCAAAAAGCACAATTCTAAAAAAATTTACACCCCTAAAAACTTTTAAAACTCATTCGTTTGTTTTCTCCAAAGAATAAATTATCCTCGTTTGTAATTAAGAAAGTTTATTGTCTTTACCCTGGTGCAGTATACGACGAATCTGTTGATCACCTGTCATTTCAATCTATTCAATCAATAAAAAAAAAAAAAAAGAAAGTTATTCCAATTTTTTGCCAACTGTCTACTACCTTTGTATAATTATCTTTTTACATCACAATTTCGCAGGTGAAAATACGTTTTTTTTTTTTCATTTTACAGCCTGCATCTGATCAGTATAGCTTATTTAGCCTTCTAGATAAATGTGATAACGCAAATGAAAACTTTTGTTTAATTTAATTCTAGATAACTGTATAAAGTTAAGAAAAACTAGGGTTCACTTTAAACCCTTTCAAATACAGAAAATACGAGTTGTAAAACGTGGGAGATAAGGTATAGTCACTCACGTTGTTCATGTCTCGTTTACTGCTTGGTCGATAATCGTAAGAATGGGATTAGTATCTTGATTATTTTTTATTTTTATTATATTCTTTTTTTTTTTTTTCTTTACTTTAGTATTTTTTCGTAAGACTTAAGACAAGGGCAAAAGAAATTAGACACTTTACGAGACGTTTTATTACCAACTTGATGAAATTTTCTCACTCGGTAACAGAAAATCTGATTTTCATGCTTAAGTTATTCCTGAGGTATTCCACTCTTTTTTATAACAATAAAATGTAAATTTATGAATACATATGAACATTTTAACACATCCCGGCGCCATACTATGGTATATGAGCCTATACTTTTACGTAGGTGAAATATACCTGTTTAGTAAAAATATTCAGTATAATAAACCGCATAAAAAAAATCCAAATTTCTAAATATAAATTTAGAGAAAATATATTTTTCGAAAGTTCTCTTTTATACAAATAAAAGTTTAGACGAAACGTAATAAAATTCGAGTTACTTTAACCCTGCACTGTAACAAATATAGAAATAAAAAATGTTTACAAATTTTCTACCGAATGATCGATTTCTGAAATTATATTATCGATATATAAGCGAAAATCAATAAATTCAAATTCAATGAAACTTGAATAATATTTTATTGATTGAAAGCCAAGGTGTTGCTACAAAAGTTCCCCTCCTTAAATCAGTTCTATATATTTTTTTATCAGACAAGGTTTACTTGATTACAGTAATCCGAAACGCTTTTCCGATATTACGTATCCCTAAAACTGCATATGATAAAAGATGAGTGATTGTTCATTTAAAAGCTGCAATTTTTTCCACATTTCGAGAATATTCTGAAGTCGACATTATCTCAGAATGTAAAGACGAGAGTTTAGATATACCCGGAGAGAAACAATTCGAACAATTCTCTTGCCCGCACTATGAGTACAGTTTCTGTATAGAATTTCACATGAAACCTTTTAACAATGGGATGAAATTATAGAGATACTCCTTCGTATTGTTCCGTACTAGCTGTGCCCTCTAGACTTATCAAACTCATAGTCTCTTATCAGATGTTGTACCAATATGAGAACAAAGTTTTCAGTTCGAATTGTTGTTCACTCGAACTACCAAGGTTCATTATTCACCAATTTATTACACTTTCCGGTTCTCAGTTAATTATGCGAATAATTTATCACGGTGTTTGCAATTCCTTGAAAATATGAACGGACATTAGAGAAATTAATAAACAATAAACTCTCTTAGAATTTCGTTGCGAAACTAATACAATCTTGTGTTTTGAAAGTTAGGGCAACTTCCACCTTATAACGTTTGACTTTTTGAGTAAGAAAAAGCGTTTTTTTTTTTCTCATTTACGTCGTTTGCAGGATCGACGAAGGTCAGAAGGCTATTTCCACTCTACATTCCTAGAGAAAAATTCAATTTTGTTGATTCACTGTGAATGGCAGCTGTTTTCTTACAAGCTAATACCAACGTATTTTTTGAAACTAACCATGCGGAGAGAAAAAAAAAAAAAACCAAAATAAATAAATAAAAACAAAAATGTACATTTCTGTAATGTGAATTCTGACTGACGTTTGACGATTTTCAATTTATATACGACCCTCGGTCAATAGCCTTAGCGTAAGGGTATTAAGAGTTCTTTTTCCGTGTCCGATAAACGTCCTCACGTTTCACGAGGCTAACCAAAGTTGGCACAACCCATCTCAACCGATTCATCATTATTCGGTAAGCTTCTTGAATTTATTGGATTTTACTGGATTAAGTATCTCATCTTTGTAACCGTCGGTATTTAGTTCGATAATACCTACTCGTCAAATTAGGATCTTTGTCATTGCTGATGCTTAAATTTCTTTGAGTCTAAGAATAAAACTATATTCAGCTTAAAATTCGTTTCATTTGACAAATTTCGTCCACATGAGTAAGGTAAGAGACTTTTTTTTCTCTTCTGCCAATAAATGCGGCTTTATTTCAGGCCCCAATCGTGTTTCTGAGTCCCAATGATCCCATTCATTCTTAAGGCGACCCTGAAAGCCCACCCTTAAACGACCCTAAGGTCGCAGCATCCTTGGCTGTTCACCTCGTTCATTTCTACGACTCTCTACCTCAACAGCCGGAGGATCCTTCCACCAGCTCTTTAACATTGCAATGGGAAAAAAAAGCCTTTCAAGGGAAGATATTGCGCAGACAATTGTTTGGAATCTGATGCATGAACGAAAAGGATAATAACTATTTCTTATCAAATAAATATAAGTATACATATATGTATACATAGACTGGATTTATATGCTGAGCTAAGGTCTCAGAATTACGATTTACGGTTGAGAAAATAGAAAAATCTTTTCAAGATTTAAGGGTACGAAATAGTCGAATAAATAAATCTTTCAAAGTTCCATAAAATAACTAGATGACAGGTGAACTCGGTTCAGTATTGGAAAAACAATCAATTCTCATAACTATACTAAGTACTGTGACGCAGAGTGTAGTTATTACAGTCCTTTAGATTGAAATGACAGTTTGACGATACTTGTCGTATTTCTAGAACAAGGTATTGACAGTGATACCAACATTCTAATTGAAATTCATGCGACACTTGTTCTTAAACGAAGCGATAAATAGTTTAATATCAAATGTGTCGAATGCAAACTTGTCGTACCGTGGAGCAGGAAGAATAGTTAACGAAGAAAGCTGATGGAATATGTCTTAGTATTATTCAGTTTTTTTTTTTTTTTTTCTTTTTGTTCAGAGAAAAGTGTGGAGACTGAGACCAAAGAAAATATATAAGAAAAATCTCTAGCGTTTATATGCATTTACCAATTTAAATTTTATCGTTTCTTGTCGAGTTTGATGACCGTTTTATACGGGCGACTAGGTCGTGAAATTTTTGACAGCTTGATTATTTTCTGTTCCGGCGGAAATGAGCCACGAGTACCTCCGGACCTTTGCCCGTCATGGTAAGAGTAGGCTAACAGGGGCTAGGCATTACCATTTTCATTTTCTACATGTATAAATCAAGATTAGAGACCCCACGTGACTAGAGTACCTTGGATAAGGTCTAAGCGATGAGGAAAACTTCATTAAAAGGTTCTGGTGGCGATCTTTTACGACTCCCTCTCAACCTAACTTTCAGGATTTTACGAGTAGATGTTTTTGCGGCTTAAGAACGATAGATCTATGTTGTGTATCGAGGTTCTTAGTAGCTCCAACACTCAGCGTCGTAACTATGTTAAAAGTAAATTAGTAGATTAAACTTAATTAAGAAAATAATTGCATTTTAGATAATTTGCGAGTCAATATTTCATAGAAATAAGAGAAGAAGAAATAAATTATTACTACCATAGGTATGGGTATGTACCTATACTATAGGTGTATTTACAGAATTAGTACATTATCGAAAAAAAAGTTGAAACAAACAAACTCTTAGACAACGTAAAATTAAATTTTGATCAAAAAATCTCGGCGCATAATTTGTTTTCTCTTCAAACTAAAAGGTAGACAAATGAAAATATCGAGTAGACAGACGTCTAAGCTAACAAAAAGTAATGGAAATTAGTTTTTTTTAAATGTTTTAATTAAAATTTGAAGAAACCAATATCTAAAATATTAGGGTGGCAATATTTTATTTTTTATTTTATAAACCTTACATGGAAATTTTTTATAATTTTATGCATTCTCGGAGCCTTCTCAAAATTTCAGCTCAATTAAATATTTTTTAAAGTACAGTCAAGAATTTTAAAAATTTCAAAAACGATCAAAAAATCCCTTTTTATTTTTTAAATATTTTTTCCAGTTTCTCACTAATTCAATATTTTCAAAAAATTTCAAGTAAAAATATTCATATTTAAAAGTCGCTCAGTAAATTTAAAAAGAAAAAAAAATCTAAATATGTATAAATGGTAATTGTTTCTAAATTCTTGAGCAGCCTAAAAAACAATTTTAATTAATCTGAAATTTGGAACCGGTTTTTTAAATTCATAAAAACTAACAACTTTTCATCTGAACTACGTGCAATTTTAATACAACAATTACGTTACATGTGAATTACGAAAAGGTGTCTCGTCTCTGTTTAATAATGTATTATGGTTACAAGCGATGGTATTTAGATTCCGTTATCTTGCAATTCAGGTATTCGCTACTCCGAGCCACAGAGCTTGTCAAAGCACTCGTCACCTCGACCCGACGACACGTAGTTACAGAAATGAAATTTCAGGAATTAATTAAAGCAGTAGAATTGTCAGCTGCTTCATTTCGTTAATAAACCACTTCACCCCCCGTAACAAATGACATTAAATACTGTACAATTAACAATGTTAGCAAAAATTGATCACCTTCAATTAATGACAATTATTATCACTCTACCCTAATATTTGTTCTGTTGTAAAGTCCTTCAATAGTATCGTACGATTTATACAAATTCTAACCTGATCCTAAAGCGACTATACAACAAGCTTGATAAGTTATATTATCAGATATTTGGTAACCAAACACTTGGACACTTTGGTCTACAGCAAGCAGACAGTAAGTAATGGAATTCAAGTTGAAGTAGTTTGGTCAATGTTTGAAGTCGTCAAGAGGGATCGTCAAAGTCTCGTGAGCTCGAATAGCTTATACACAAAATTTTCGGAATTTCTAACCCGTAAACTTGAGCTTAGAAATCGACTTGAAGGAGCTTTGGATATCCTGGTGAAAAGACGAAGGGAAAGAATTGTCTTCAGTTTCATATACGATCCCTGAATCAACAATACGGATATTGAGAAATCGATCATACGAATAGGATGAGAAATCGGATAATATCAATACGATTCAATTTAGTCTCAGACCAAGACAGCCAAGATAAAGGAGCTTATATTTATCCAACAGAAAAAAATAGCTTTCAGAAAATAATTAATCAGTGACTATATCTATTTTATTTAGGTTTCTTTACTCACTTTGATGAAAGAGACGGTTTTTCAACAAAGGATTAAACAAATGCTTGATAATTATTTTGAGAATTTATATCGTTGCTGGATCATGAATTTAAATAAATGAACAAAGACCTCTCATTTTAATTTCCTTTTCAACTGTAATCGCGATGATTTTATTCCACAAAATTTTTTTATAGTATAAAAATACGTCCGAGAAACTCGTATTTTGTTATCCATTCATTTACCTATTCACTTTCGCTATTTCAACCCTCTTAAAATAAATTAACTTTGAATTTTCCGTTAAACTTGACAAATTTTCAACTCATTCGATTTTTAAATCCATGAATATTTCTCTGAAGATAATTATTCCTATAAGCTGTCAGAACTTGGGATGTAAAATGTTGAATTAATCGTTATTACTTTTTCGCAGTGCTAAAATAATTCCGTTATTAAAGTATAAGTTGATAAAGATTTGACGACGGTCATCGATCAGTTAGTGAATTACTGGGCCCGACTAGTACTACTTACTAATTTCTACTTTGATTTTTTTTCCTCCTTTTAATCGACCGTTAATTTTACCGCCAAGATTTAACGGGCCACTTTCTTCGCCTGCTAAGAATAGCATAAGTATCGTTAAGCTTAGTTGATAGCTTTAGAAATTCTAGCTTTGACCGCTACTTGCGTCAGATAAAAAAAAATATAAAACGAATCAATAGGATGTCGGACAGGAAGTATATCGGTGTCTGAAAATCCTGCGATAAAAAGCTAGCCAGTCAAAAGCCTCCGATTGGAATTGGGATCGGGATTGGGATTGGGATTAGAAAGAAAAAAGGTATTACGGTACGTAGGCCATGGGGCCAAAGGGATCGTTTCAGATCTCTAAAAGCATGCTTTCGACGAAGTTTCATACGATACGATAGAAAGGTAGCTGTCGTTCCTGACATTTGACCGTATCTATAATCCTGCGAGAGGGTTAAAAATAATACAAAAAAGTCATGAGAGAATAGAACATTTTAACTTACCGATCGAAAGAAATTGCGACCAAAGTGAAGACACTTGAAGCGACTGTAACATTTGCCACAAAGTTGTTTACGATGCAATATATCGCACCGAATGGCCAGTCTGAATTGAGCATGAAGATAAAGTTGAAAACACAATTGAGCAGAGACATCATTAGGTCGGACACGGAGAGATTCACCAGAAAGTAATTTGTTACTGTCCGCATTCTCCTGTGAGCTAAAACAGAAACAGTAAAAGTTCTTAAAATTGGAATAGAATTAAACTCTTTTTATTTTTATTTTTTTTATGTTTAATACCTTATTTCATCTTATATATTTTTGAGAAAATATATACTTTAAAAAGTTGAAATTATTTTGCAGTATCCAAGTTTTTTTTCAATTCAGCAAAAAAAGTTTACTGTATATTTATATGTATACCTTGTATAAGAGAGTTGAAATATTTATTTTCTACAAATTCCGAGGTAAAAACTTTTCGGGTTTACAGCGGAACGAGGTTTTTATCTTGGTCGAATGGAGTAAAATGTAATTTCCTTGGGCAGATTCAACGTTTCATGTCAACTGTCATATCCCACCCTTCGTTCTGGATGTCTGCCTGTCTGCTTGCGCAGCAAATAACCACTAATCGTTAATTTACTTATATATACCTCCTCTTATCTCGATGGGTTACAAAGCATGACGCATTGACGTCACAAGCTTTGTTATTTTTTATAACAAGTTTATAAAACATCAAATTCAGACAGACACGGTTAAAAAAACAAAAAATAAAAATAAAAAATTACAATAAGTCATAAATTTATCGGAAATGTTTGAATTTGAAGAGTTTATCGTATTTATATTGATTTGAAAACGTGTTCAAGGCTCGTTTCCCGTTCTTCAATTGCCTTCAAATTATCTTTGATTCTATTTATTGATCACTTCAATTCCGTTCGATTGCCATATGAAAAAGTTTATGAAATTATATTTAAATAGAAAACGAGAGGCAAAATGTTTACGATATCAAATTATATCAATAAAGTGGATTTTCGGTGTTTTTTCTAAGCTTATATCAAACATTAGCAAATAAGACTCAGAGCAGTCGATTTTGGAAGTTTGTAAAACAGGAATCTGACAATCCCAGTACATCTTAATATTAATAAATTTATGAGGGTTCTCACTGTTTCAGAATTAAATTTTACTGTCTACCGAATCTAAGGCCTCACCTGGCACTAAAATTTCGTATATCTATCTCTGTTAGTATATAATAAATAACTTAGATCGATGGTACGTAGGTTTTGAGAGAGAATGAGTAATAGCATAATTGTGCTTATACATGAAAGTCGAGACATCGCCGCGGAGTCCAACAAAGCACTTTAGAAATTGGGACAGGATATGGGCGTTAGGATAAGACATTATTGTCATAAAAAGATTAATATCATTAGCGTAGATTTAATTATCGTTAATTAAATAATAACTTTGATATAAATTAATACTGTGACAATTATGTCAAGCTAAAGATACAGTAATATGATATATAAAATATTATTCACGTCATATATCTAAACAGTGTCCAAGACATTTGAGAAGATAAAAAATTATCGGGCAAGAAATTTGCGAGATGATGTGAAATGGCTGGCATCTAACTTCTACGGTGATTTTTACACCCTATTGGTTCTGACGGAATAAATCACATAATTCTATGACACGTATAGTATGATATTTTTTCTCCTATCTTCTATCATATAATAATATCAAATTTATTATTCGATCTTCGAACCCTGACCAATGGAGGAGATAAAAAAAAAAAAAAAATTGAATATAAATAAAACATGGATGCAATTTCGACGATTGATGAAATGACATTTTTTTTTTTTTTTACAAACATTTTAGAGTTATTCTATAGAAAAGAAATAGCAAGTGTATTTAAGTAGACGATCGAATTATTATAAGGTAAAAATAGGTGAATATAATCTATCAGATATTATTTTTGTCATTCCAATTTTCTCAACATTTTTATTACGTCTTATTTTAGTCTTGGGAGTAGGTACGTACAGGTTGATCGTTTTAAGACCGTGATATAACAAGGGACCATTAATTCTCTGCTATAATAAAAGCACCCTGCGTTATATCTACACGGTGAACGTGCCTAAATACGCATTTAGGCTGTTATTAAAACTTACAAGAAAAGGTGAATTGCTTTGTACGGATTTAAGTAGAATCTAAACCTAATGGAATATGATCACATTATAGTATGTTAATTTCGTTCATTTAGAACCTTATATATCCCCTAATCGACCATGTATTAAAATGATTAATTAACCGCTAACAATAAGCCACTGCAAAGTGTGAATATACATACTTATCCGCATTTCATCTTCTATGGACGGATCAAAGTTGTAGGGGATCAAAAAAAATAACAAGTTTTGTTAAAGTTTTAGATTTTGAAAATAATTGTTCATGACCAGGTCGAAATGGCATGGCACATATCTGTAGCCAAAACCGCATAGATCCAATTTAATCTGTGCTCAAATATAGAAAAGTTTACCATAGAGGTATATAAATTGGTATCAGATTTCTCATTATTTGTATAGAAGTATAGATATAGTCAAATTGGTTATAATTATGCAGACGCACGGTGTACTTATTCGTGCAAGGTTAGTTGCGTCGAGCTTTTAGGTCGAAGCGTTACGATGAATATCAAACTAATGTTAGAGAAACGCTGTTCGTTATGGCTCATAATCAGATGCGACACTAATCCCACAAAAATTTTTTTCAAATTTTAATCCATAAATCTCTTTCATTTTTTTAACTACGTAGGTATAGGTATATGCATAGGTCTTAGCCATAATCCTGATTGGTTTCACTGATTTCGTCGTTTATCTCCGAAAAAATCAATGCGGTAAAGATTATCGAGGTTGTAATCGCCCCTTTCATCCAAAGTTTGTGGAAAAAAAAAAAAAAATGAAGAAAAATTAAAAAATGGATTTAGTATCTGCCTTTGAGAGATAATTCGTTCGAATGTTATCAACGTCTTTTTTCTTCACACCTTGTTAAATAATTGCAAATAAAAATCTTTGAATATGCAAAAACATGTTTTTCTGCTCTTTATCATTTTTGATTAAAGGGACTCACGCAACTTACGTATCTACTAAACGGCTCATTTTTAAACTACATATACATGCCTAGATATGTGTCGTTGAAATCTAATAACAACGACATGCTAGGCACGTACATACCTTTTTCGGACACGTATGTGCACTTCGTGTTTGCACAACGTGTTTACAGTGCTGAAGTGGCTCTAGATGACAATCTTGTTTCGTGTGCTTTTAGCATAGTTTATGGTGACATAGTGTCGCATTTCCAACGATATGTTAAAATATTTTTGTCCATATAAAATTTATAAAATATATTAACGATAAATCGTATAAAACTAGATGTCATACATTGATAATAACTAACGAAGTACTATTTTAAGCCGTTATTTTCGGGGTTCCTTTCATGCAGCATAATCTCTTAATACGGAAATTGAACTTGGCAAGATTCTGCGACTGTCAGATTATGCAAAACCGTCTAAAATCCATTAAGAAACAGGCGCTAAATTACCCTCGGAATTAATAATGGAGGGATTTCTCTGTTACCAACCTTTCAACAAACCCCAGAGAATTTCGAGATACTCGTGTTTAAAATTGGGTGTCATGTATGTAGACTATGCTTCCTGTTTCCGTTTAACTGGCAGGGGTAGTGGATGAAGCTCGATTTAATATCACGCAACGTGATTCAATTTTAACGGTCCCGCAGTTCATATATACAAAGAGAATTCAAATATATCTATACATATAATACACAGGTGTATGCTATACCTATATCGGACAATTTACGGATATCAATTCGATATTTTCTCATTTTTATTATGTTTTTCCTTTTAATTTAATTTTTTTTCTCATTCAATAACGCCATGTGTTTGTTTCCTACTCTCATACAAAATTCGTGTTCAGGGATTCTGTTTTAATTAAAAATCGTTAATTGTGTTAAGTTCTGACCACAATAAGTCACGGTAACAAAATCAAGACCTTACTGTGAATTTTCGGTCCACGACAAACCTGCTTGAACTATTAATTGATCTAGTAGATAATTCGTTATAAAGTTTAGAATTTCAAATTGTAACAATATATCCTTAATCAATCTACTCGCAAGTTTCAAATTTTAATAGTTGTCGCAATAATTATCCATCAACTTACTTCATACGAAAAGTTTGAGTAAGCAAAACTCTCTCATGTTGACGATCTCTTCTGTCGATTACCTGAGCAAATTTCATTATATTAAAAAAAAAAACAAAAAAATTTATATACTTACATACCTCGAGGTACCAAAAGCGGTGTAATAAGCGGGATACACCTTCTTAATAAACTATATTTATATTCCATTTACTAACTTCCTTAGAGCATTTTTATGAAATTCTTCTTCGGTATTATACCCTGGGCTTTGTATAGTATGGGTATACATATATCTACCTATTCCATAAAAATTCTCAGTTTATCAGCATTTTATAACCACCGATGAAAATTTTTAGTTTAGTTTTATGTACAACGTGACCTAGAGTTCTCGGACATTCAAAAAATTTACAACATATATTTTTAAAGTAAATTGTATAAGTGTCGGTGTGTTTTCCCCTATCCGAAAACACATTGCACATATCCTCTGGCGTTTTTCTGTAAGTACCGTAAAAAAGTATCATATAAAAGAAAAAAAAAAAAAAATGCTTGTAAATCTCCCCTCTCATACTTTTTTTTTCATCAATGTGATTCAGGGATATTCAGTTTATCAAACGACTCATGTAATCTGAAGGGAATAATTTATTTATACAGTATGCTAAAAAATTTACCAATTGTATAAAAGTTTTTCTTAATAATTTATCACTTCGTGTTTTTTACGTAAGTATCTACTATAGAACTCGAGGAATAATTATAAATGGGTATCTTAGATTGCTTTTTCAATTGTACATTTGGCGAAGTTGATTCTGGGCCACCTAGTTTGACAACTCCCGAAACAGCCCATCAAAACTCTGGACTACAGCGATTCTTACGCGCTGATTAGCTGCTTCTTGAGTTGTCCAAGAATCAACCTCGGAAAGTGTACATAAGGATAATTTATTCACCTAATCATACAACTGTAAGTAAATCTTCAGTGTTTATTTTAATTTTAATTAAACACAAGGCTTCTTATACTTTCACCGTATAACGCTGCAGCTTCTATAACTTTCTGGGCTCTATTTCACTGTAAGATTTCTTCCTTGAAGTATTATAAATTATTTTATTATACCAGAAGATATTTGCATTGCCAATTATCGATTGGTATAATATTATATGTTCAAAATCGAAACCCTAAAACAAACTCTTTTAGTAAACTTGTATATGATTCGTATCGAAGACTGTAGATGAAAAAACTGTGACAATGATATTTACGCTGATTTTTATCTAAGAGAAAGCTGTCTTCTGTCGGATACAGCAACCCTTACAAAAAGCTATCTCGTATCAAACCCAGTATGGTTCAAATTTTTTTTTGATTCTCTTTGTTTTCTTTACCCTGTTAGTAAAGCCCGAGCTTTCCAATTCTTCTATTTACGTGTTATATTGGAGTCTCTTGAAGGAATGAGTGAGTTAGGTAAGTGAGTAAATAAGTCTTGTTGATTTTTTTCTTCGTAAGAAATGTAAGATATTTTTTTTTTAAATTATATATACCTATAGATATTTTTTTTTTTTCACCAACTGTGAACTCGCATTTTTTACTTAAATTTTAAAAGCACCGTAAGAATGTCAAATATATTCATGTATATTCTGAGCTAAAGTATATGCGTAATTTATTTTTATTTATATCTAAGCCAGGGGTATATTATGCTTGAAATTTTGAAGAATATATACTTACATAGAAATTTACATAATAGTGAAAAATGAAAAATAATTAAATTCAATATACGAGACAGTACCTACTTCATTTTTTATATTCAAAAAGAACTTTTCAAGTTTGAAAAATCTGACCATAGAAAGTCTTCAAGGGTGTGTGATAAAACCATAAAATTATTTTTATTTCCAAATAAATATATGAATCAATTTAATTCGCAAAAAAAAAATAAAAAAACGTCTTGTCTATCGCGAGACTTTTAATTACTCGAAGTTAAGGATTGATAGGATTTTATTGTATCCCAGTCGATTACAGATGTTCGGAAAGCTAACTCCAAAATGAAAATAAATTTGATTATTCTATGGGGTCGGCTTACATCCCATGACATTTATCGTCACTGAAATATACTGCACGAAATCCATGAAACAGGATCTCGGTTAAAGTAGCTGTATCTCTTTCATTATCTTATGTTTACTTCAATCAACAGAGTGCTTTAATTCATCGAATTATTCGCCCAAATGGAAGAGGATTCGGCTATCTTTTTTTTTCCTCTCTCTTTTCTAATTTTTATGTTCAATTTTATTTTTCTTTCTCTTCCAACCTTAAATTTCTCCCCGAAGAAGAAAAAAAAAAAAAAAAAACTCAGGTAGCACCGACTCGGTGTAAAAAAAATTTCATATCTAAAAATTTTGAACAAAAAACTTATAGAATAAAAAATAAATATATAACAGATGAGAAATGACCGTCACCAACGCTCGGTAACTCTTCGTCACACAAGCACTTCAAACTGATATTCGTTGGCGTAGACCTCCATATGTGGCCAGATAATTTACTACACTTACGCATGACATTTACACGTGTTACCCTAAAAAGCACCTGCTATTTTTGACGAACATTTTCTGACTTGCTTAATCGTCCAAAAAACTTTACAGGTAAACTTTATTTCGCTACGGTAATGTGATGAACACAATACGATATGTCACACATATCTATATACGGAGTGATCATCAAGTTTTTCACATGTATGGATAGTGAACAATAGACATCACCCTCTTTTCTTTATTCTTTCTTTCTTTTTCTTCATTTTTCTTTATATGTAGGTATACTCCATCATTTTTCATTCTATTTCTCTTCTTTGTTAAGAATTTTTTAAACCAACTGTTATAAAAAGATTTTTTTTTTTGTTTTGTTTTTTCTTCCCCATTATATGTATAAGTTTGATAACTGAATGTCAGACTGTGAATAGAAATTTATATACCAATATATAGATAAGATATTTAAGAGACAGTTGCATGCTTGACTTGCTTGAATTGGATATTTAAGATTTTAGACAATATTGTTATACCTATATCCATGACCGCGAATATCAAAACCCTGCAAAGTTTATCGACCCAGAACAATGCCTCTCTATAGTCAAGAATTAAGATTCATCTAAATTTGAGAAACGTTAAGATGCGCTTTGTCAAAAATCGAAGAATAAAACATTAGTAAGAAGACCGGGATTCAAACTAATAGTGTTAATGATACACGTAACGTATCTTAATGGGTAAGACGTGAACTAAAATTTTTACAACTATCTCAACCAAGTTATGATTTATCGTGAAATTTCTATTATAAATGTCTACAGCTTCCAACGCGCAAGCTACTAAACTCGGAGATATTCACTCGAGCTTGAAAGCAAGATTGTGTCACGTCCCCGAGATGACTTGCTATAGAGATTTTACACCCTGCAGACATATACCTATCCATATATATATATGTACTAATTGTGAGTGATATTCAGCATCGTTAAAATTAACTCTAAGTCATGCTGAGAAGTATAAATAATTTTGGCATAGTTGTGTTTAGTGAATAAGAATAGTTGATGCGTTAGATCTTCGACTCTAAATAAAAGCTGTAAAATTCTCGTTAAGTTCCTATTTGACAATTTTCAGATTGCCATTTCTCTTGGATAACCAGAATAAACGGGCGTGGCAACATTGAGCCAACAATTACTTATGATTTACGTGATAATTAAGCCTTCTCAAAATATATTATCCAAAACCTTATTACTTCGTCCCTTGCGGACTGGACCCATAGCCCCTTTTCACTTTCGTGCGGAACCGTTCGGTATACCAAAATCCACCCGGTTATACTGAACGACGTAACAGCACTTAAATAGAATATAATCATCGTGGTATGTACGTTCCGATTAATATTAAGACGGTGAAAACCAGGGGAAGAGAAAATCGAGAAGGGAAATAACTTCTTAAAGGTAGAGGGTAGGAAAGTTTTTTTTTTTTTTTTTTCCGATAAAAATTAATTCGCTTTATAACCGTAGATATGCGATTAGCATTTCGAATTAAATAATGATCGATCATCATAACTTAACTAATTGCGTTATTATTTTGTAATCAACATTATTAATGGTACGGAACGTTCACGTCTAGTTTTTGCACCAAAATATAAAATTATTTATGCGTTATACCAGCATCTCGTTGTCGATATTGAAATCCAAAATTTATACATAATTCCGTTTTTATAGTAAGTATAAAAGAAAAAATTCAGAAATTGTAAGTTTAAGTATAAATTTTTTTTAAATGCTAATTTTCACCACATACTGAATCACGAATATACCCACATTGGTGGATTCAAAGTATTGAAAACCTTATGCCAAGGCATTTTCTTCGTTCAAAACAAAAAAAAAAAACCGTCGAGTTTAATTGAGAAAAATTAATCCATTAAGCTTTCAATTATATACCAAAACTTGTGGTCTCTTTACTGTCGGAACCACAACCGTGGATCAATGTTTAGCAAATGTTGCGGAGCCTTATTGTCTGGCTACTACTAAGGGTTGGAATAGAGCCAACTTTTTTTTTCCATATGTTAAAGCGTCGCGGGCTGATAAGCATTCGTACATATACTATCACACATGTGTTAAGGTACGTTTCGTACCAATGCCATTTGCACTAAACTCCTACATGGCAGTTCAGGTGAAAATAGAACCGAAATTTTTGCCTCATTATACGTAATTCATGTCAACCTAAGTATACGTATATATTTACGTTATATATATGTACATGTGTGAAAAGAGAAAAATGGAATATATTTTCCGTTTCGTTCACAACGTAGTAAGTGGAATCGGTACTGGTTTAAGAATGTATAAACTTTATGATCAACGGTAAAATATGATACTTGCGTATAAGCGAATGATAGATCTCATGAATATGTTTCTATTTATTGGTCAGCTTTTATTGACGGAATACTAATAAGAACTCGAAATGCCAGCAGTACGTTATTCAGAGTTATATTTTATTATTAATAAAACTGTACCTACCACAGTATAATTTTATCTCGTTTATCATTTGCCAAGTAAAAGATTTGTCTTTCGGGAGTTTTCATACCGGCATAAATTTATCAGCACTACTTTTACTTCAGTTTGAAACTTGAACTCATTTTCACAGACGTTCAAATCAGCTCGGTGAAACTGATAATAGAAATAAAACTTTTCTCAATGAAAAAGTAATCGTTATGATATTGAAAAGCGGTATGACTATTTAGCGTGAAAATTTGAAGAAAAAAAAATAAAAACTTTTATTCCAGATGGGAAAACAGCTTGCGTCAAGTTTCAAAGAAAATATTCAATCTGAGTGAAATTGGTTACCAAAAGTAGATTATGAAATTATAAGGAAATTATAACTCAATTTTCAAACGTTCAGAATTCTTTGGACATATTTTCGCTAAGAGTTTTCCAACTTTTCGAAGAAACTTTTCCTATTTAATTTTTCAACGTATAGGTATATAGGCTGAGTTCAAATTAATACTGAAAATATTCTTGAATTCATGATTTAAATTGTTAAATTTTATTTATATTAAAAAAAATTAATGAATAGATGAAAATTTTTTTTTTTTTTGAAAGTTTTTGGCTAAAATTTATCACAGTTTCCTTGTTTCGTGTTAGAATAAAGTATAAGACTCTATACACAGGACGATCAACTGAAACTATTAAAGAAGTATAAGAAGAGAATACCCTGCTGAACCGCCTGTTGCGGCATACAAACGACAGCATGGTTTAGAGGTGAAGGCCGACAACGTATCTAAAAGCTTATCTTTAAGCGTAAACTTGAGCGGTTGTACGAAAAGCATTGAAAACTTTTTCTCGGTTAAATTGGCGAGACTATCGTTCATCTAAATGGGCTTGGTTGCTTTAAAAAGCTCGTGGATCTTGTAAGCATCGAAAACACAAAAAACAAAAAAAAAAAAAAAACACGAGTAACACGACCGAGAGCAATTATAGAGTACGCGTTGTTTTCCGGAAAATCGTTTACGCATGTAAAATAAAACCGCCCCAATACTGTCAACCAGAAAAAAAATCAACTGCTTATAGGTATAATAAAAGTGGTAATAAATTCGGTAGAATTTTCACAATCACTAATTACAACGATGCGAGTAATAAGATAACGAAATATGCAGTTACTTTTTTATATTTTATTTTTTTTATTATCGTACTGATCTCGCGTGATAACTATCAGTTAGGTAAACACAACATAAATTCGTAAAATCCCTTGATGTTAGTAACATGATTTTTATGAAACAAT
Source organism: Macrophya annulata (assembly GCA_963924015.1). Classification (NCBI taxonomy): domain Eukaryota; kingdom Metazoa; phylum Arthropoda; class Insecta; order Hymenoptera; family Tenthredinidae; genus Macrophya; species Macrophya annulata. The sequence continues at coordinate 5,968,754 of OZ001260.1, forward strand.
TAGCTAACTCCTTCACAGGTTCGTGACAATGCACACTTTCTTTCTTTACTAATGATCGTGTATAGACTCCATTTTTACATACTCATTTATTTTCTAGCTTCTCCATTATTTGTATTCCTGTCATTACCATTGACCATTTGCTTTTTGTTTTTTTGTTTCACGGTTCAACTTGCAGAAATTACTTTACGATAAGCGTGATTTAGATATCTATCAATCGCCATCCATATATAAAGAACGTAAAAAATATCGAATTATATTTATAAGCCGATCGAGGTTGTACGGGAATCGAATCATTTCCACTGCAGGATAATATCGAAATCATGAAATTCTATCCAATTCTAATTCTAAATTGTTAGTCTTTAAGATACTAAAAGGATTTCGTATTTAATCAAAAAAATTCTTGTCTTGAAGACCGGAATGACGGAATAAGAAAAAAGTAATTTCTCATAAACAAAAAAAAAAAAAGATATTTAATAAGAAAGTTAAGTGTCTTATTGTTTGGAAGGACCAATAGCCAGTTCTGAAAGGAAGTATATTGTCATTCCACCCTCGCTGTAACATAAAAGAGGGAAAAAAAAACCTCGATCTTACCTCGACTTGACCTCCGAAATGCTGATTATACCCTCACTTTTGTGTAATTTTTTTTCTTTCTTTTCTTACGCATAAGATTAGTGCCCACCCACTCAATTACCCGAGCGTAATTAGATACGAACTTTAATTAACGAACGAATATATAGCTTTTCGAACGTATACGCATTTAAAAAGTTCAACTTTTAAAAGCACGTGTAAATTGAATGATAATTTTTTTACAATTTTTTTTTTCTTCTTCTTTCTTCTTCCTACTGTTGAAGTAATTTTTTTTCTTCTTCTTTTTTCCAACTTATATTTGACTAACTAAAAGTTTCCCTGAAAGAAATTTTCACAACTCTTATCACGACTTTCGGATCGCTGAATAAAAATCAAAAGTATTTTTTAAGACTCGTAATATCTTTTACTTTTTAAAAATCGTTATTTAAATATTATCACAGATTCGATATTGTTTGAATCTTTAAGTGATATCCTTAAACATTATTTGGCTAGATATATAATATATATTCTTACATAAAAATATATAATTTCTTCAATTTTTTGTAAATAAAATGAAATCGAGGATAAATAAATTTCCTATAATTATTTCATGAAGACTAAATTAACTCAGTTTTATTTTTTTATCCGAATATAGGTATACCTATGTAACTCTATATATATATTGGTTATCGTCTGAGTTCTGTTGTGCAATCTGTAAAGTACAAATAGGTGTATGTATCTACTAGAATTGTGGTAAACCGTAGAATGATTGAAAATTCAATCTTCCATTGATATACCTATATATATATATATATATATATATATATATATATATATATATATATATATATATATATATATATATATATATATATATATATATATATATATATATATATATATATATATATATATATATATATATATATATATATATATATATATATATATATATATATATATATATATATATATATATATATATATATATATATATATATATATATATATATATATATATATATATACATATATACAAATGGTATATGTGTAACAAAGAGCTAATATTTTATTCATGTGGATGGGATTGCGTAAACTTTACGAGGGAACTAGTTGACTTGAAATGAAAACAGATTTCACGGGTATGGTTTATGTTATACTTCATGCCCTCGCAGTTGAATAAACGATAAACGGAGCCAGTTTGTACTATGGTGACAAATTGTTCAAAAAAAATATCATAAATTTTAGACAATTCGTATATACATATACTATAGTTAAACTCTTTCAGTATATATCTATACAAAAATTAAAACCATCAAAGTATTTAATTCTGATTTATTTCACAACTGTATATTCATTTTTAACTGTATTCATTTTTTTCATCACTTACGAGGCTATAATATTAATCGTATTCGTGGAAAATTTCTTAAACGAATAATAACGTATTCGATGAATTATTAACGATCGATAAATTTCATTTCTTGTTAAAGCTGAACCCCCCCCTCAAATGATGAGAGAGGTATCTGATACGAGAAAATCCGATAGACAATTACTGTCTTTCCTCGATTTCAAGCTATTATTGCTGATATGACATTTCTGTGTTTTTTTTTTTTTTTTGTTTGTTGGATGTTTTTTCTGGTTTCTTTTTTTAGTTATTTTTTTATTCTTTTTTCTTTGTTCCTCAGCCACACTCGTTATTTTTATATTATCAAAATTGATTGCGGATAGTTGACATATAAGCTACAAAAAAACAAAAAAAATTAATGGGAATAATTTAATCGCGGAGTGCTCCGTGAATAGCAAAGGTAATAGATTTGATATTGTGGAAGACCTTCACACCGGCGAACGAGTTTTAAATGTATGAGCTTTCGTTTTGAAAAGGTACCACGTAAATCCGAAGAAAAAAAAAAGTACTAAAGGTATATATAAGAAAAAACAAAAAAAAAAAAGAATAAGAATAAAAAAAAAGCTCTGGTTGAATATAAAAAGCCACGGGCTATAAATTGCCTACGTTCAACCCGGTGGATGACATAAACTGAAAAAAATAAAATAAAATAAAAATTTCCTCTTTTCCTCTAGATCAGGGGTTGCCTAATTTTATTTTTTATTTTATTTTTTTTTTTTTTTATCGACTTGCCCACCAGTAGCGATAACGTCTCGATTAAAAGCGGAAAAACCCATTAACCCATTTTAGTGGTAAATTATTTATTTATAAATTTGATCTAATATTGAAATGGAAGGAAATAAAAATTGGGTATAAAAAATAATTTATATTCAACGATGAAAAGGAGTAATTTTTTTAACACAAGTTAGAAAAGCTGTAACAGCACAAGCATCACACCTCCCTAAATTCATAAGTGTCGGAATTCGGGTATACCGGTGAAATACGTCTATCTTGTTTTCTTCGTCCTATACGAGTTACCCGACCGGGTGAAATTAAGGTAGAAGTGAGGTGACGGCGCGTGAGAAAAATACCGAGTGAAGTAGCTTTCGAAAATTGTCAATGTTTTTTTCTCACATAAGAATAAAAATCAAAAGAAATAAAAATAAGTAAAAATCAAAAATGATCCTTATTAAGTACAGATCTTAATTCGTTACGCCCAACTTACTGTACACTTTCATTTCTCAGAACTTCAACCCTTTCAAGGAGTCAAAATTCCATCTCATTAAGCGAAAATTATACTAAATTAAACAAAGCAATTTAATTAATTGAGGAACAAATTTGAGAATGTTATTATCAAACCAACCGCCTACAGGTTATGTAAAAAATTCATTTTTAATTAATGACAAAATGATTTTCAAAATTTTCAAATAATTCTAATAAAATTGTTAGATTAAAGCTGTAAAAAATAATTTACAAAATACTTGTTAATCGTAATTTGGTATACGTAGCGTGATTAAAGGGGTAAGAAAAAATAAAAATAAAAAATTATACGATCAGTTTAAAAAATTAAAACTGAAACCCCAAGGGTCGGTATCTTAAGGATTAAGCTAAGCACTAAAAGATGTTTTAAAAAGAAGAAAAACACAAAAACTAAAAAACACAGAAAAATCCAAGTTGTAATAAGATTGTCCCTATATAATACCTTGCTGAGTTTACTTCAAGCAGCTGCTGCTTTTGCCACTCTGACTTAGCAATAAAAGAAAAACTTTTTCAACGGCCACCACATAGCCATTGAGAAAATCTCGCGTGAGCTTTTCTCACTTTTTATATTACCTACCTTAGGACCAAATCTCCGCGCTCTACTACGAGTTAAAAGAATCTCACAGCGACAATTGAGTTTTGTAATAATCCTGGGAACGGTTGTGAAGAAGAATTTCTCGCGAAAATAGAAGCAGAAAAAAATTTGGAAAACAAACAAAAAAAAATAAAAAATAAAAAAGGAAAGACAAGAAGAAAAAAAAAACAGTTATACCAAAATACGCAATAACTGAGACGAAATCTGTCGACTACGAGGGTATCTCCGTGCTGTTACTTTTACACAGGAAAAAAAAAAGTCTGATGTTCACTAAATTTTTAATCTACTTTTATGATCCTGATTTAACATGAGAATTACAATAAAATCAATAAAATGTGAAGTACTATTGATCCTACTCGATTCTTTAGATGTGAAGATATCTTGTCGATTGAATAAGTCCCCTATCACAGTACAATACGTCATGACTTTTCCTCATGCCACTACTTGTCATATTTGAAGAATTTCAACCCCTATGGACTTGGCATGTTCGCATAATTTGATAATTATATATATACATACGTTTGACATACTGAAAATTTATCAAACTGTCAACTACACGTCTGTTAACACAGATGTCTTAGGCGTTTAATAAATGTCGGTATAGTATATTGATCATTTATTACGTATAGCAGAAGGAAAGAAACATTTTATTGAGGTGTTTATATCCGCGTTATAATGACGTATGTATGGACATATATTATACATATAGGTATACATACATAGCTATATATATACATATAAGTGTAAGCATATTGTGCCTGGCATATCACAACAGTGATTAATAATTTATAACTGACAGGTAAACATACAGATCGAGATTGATGGATTCTATCAAGAGAAACAAGGCTACGTCTAACAACAAGTTATACCGGGTAATCAGATTGTTTATAAGAGATTTCAGGATCGATGAAACGCCTACAAAACGGATGCTATTATTTTATGGGAATATTTTCTGCAGGATTGAACGTTATCATGCATGATAATTGACTTGTTGTTTTCAGGATCTAATTTATCGTCTTTTGATGTAAAGGCTATTTTATTAAAACGTTTTTTTTTTTCTTTTTTCTTTTACAGCGTTACGATAAGAGTTAAGACTCGCCTTAGCTGTGTGGGAATATAGAAATGAAATATTAAACTAAAGGAGGATATAATGCGGAAGTGAATTTTTGAAGGTATATATTTGGTACGATACGTTACAATTATTACGAAAATAAATGATGAATTTTGTCCAATTAGTGATAAATTATTAAAATAATGTTTTGAGGCAAAAATAAAACACACACTATAGGCTTCGAGGGAAAAAATATACGATGAACCCATTTGTTAGGCTGGTTCGACTTTCAGACTCGTAAATTATTTCACGTCCACTTTTCTCTAGGGCACACGAAAGAAAGAGAATAAGGCAGATAAAAATAGAGGAAACGGTAAAGGGTGCGAAAAAGAAAATAAATTTAAGTTTGTGGTAAAGAAACACGGATCCTTCTCACAGATGAATTATTACCCCGAGTATTACCGGATATATTTTTTACAATATTTTTAGTCTTGTAGTTTCTTTGTTCTTATAGAACTAGCTCAGTGTACCACGACGCATAAATTTAGTTGTCTCAAAAAACAAAGAAAATTATTAAAAAATCAAAAAATACTCTCCCTTCTCAATATCTGCAGTGAGATAAAAATTGTAAACTTACTAAAATATGAAGATTATCGTTTTTATAACATTGCTAATGTTTTATTTTCGTTCTATGGAGAAGAAGAGGGTTGATTAATGCGACTAAAATTCGTTTTTACAAACGTTCTGCCCGTTTTTCGGTTTATTTAAATTTTGTTAATTACTTGCGACCTAACCTTGGCTCAACATCTGAACTGGTCAGACTTATAGGCCAAAGAGATTATTTCGTCTGTAGAAAGTTCGAAAATAAATTATTTTATAATATTTGATTACCCAAAGGTACCCTCGTGGGGCTAGCTGTACTAAAAAAGTGGAAGAAAATTCAATTCATTTTTTGCATCTGTATGTCTGAATACTTTACTTGCAATTATATACAAACACAGATATAATCCACGAGAATGAAAACTAGCCAACGCTGTTTTCCACAATAAGAGACAAAACGTAACAAAATTTATAAGATTTTACTGAGAGGAAAATTCCTCGGCGTTGATTGCCTCTAACTTCAATTACCGCCGGAATGTTTTACGAAAAGAAATAACTTCACGCGCGACATCTTCTTATACCGGCCGATAAACGACGACAAATAGACAATTTATAAACGTTCCTTTTTAAAGCTTGAAAATATAATTTATGCAAGTTTATATCTTTGACAAAATAACGTTTTTCAATCTCTAGTTCGGAAAATTGAACAAAATAAAGAAAGAAAGAAAATAGTCTTTTTGATCTAAAAAAAAATAGAAGAAAGAAATTTTTTGATAGAACTGATCGTTTTCTATATATAGGTACCATTAAAGAAAATGCTGTTATCGATATTGACTTTTCATAAGTAGTAAACTCCACTTGAACTTTTCCGAGCTTGAAAAGTCCATTTTAAAGTAAAAGACTGCCTCTTATAGTCACAAATTTTTTCTTTTTTTTTTCTTCACCTTTCATTTTTGAACGTTTTACCAAAAGCCCTTATTGATGGTATAGGTATATAAAAAACGGGATTTCTCTATTAAGCTTAGTTTCGTTCCGTGAAACTTTTTTCATCTTTTTGAAGCCCAATACTCGATTCCCTTGGGACTTTTTTCGCGAACAAGGAGTTCTACTACCGCCTTAGACAGCCGGATAAACAGATAACAAAGGGGAAAGATCTCTTGAGGGATATCGACAAAGGTCTGGCCTCTTGCCGCTCTTCTAACAGTAGAATATTTTTATAGGCGGCAATCGAGGGTCATACAAGAGTAAAAAAAAAATTAAAAAAATACGAGAACAAACTGATGAAAATTAATTATCTACACCATGTATACCGGGTATTTCCGTGTATGAGACTCATAAGACGTACAATTATATGCAATTCGTGGTACAATAAAACAAAGACAATTAAGACGTGTAATTCTCACTTTGAAAATATGTAGAAAAAATTTGACTACAATCAGAAGTATAAGGAAAATAAATATAAAAATAAAATATTAACAATATATTTTAATTAAACGGGTTCGCGAATGTTAAAATTCCGATATGTCCGATCCCTAGGGACTAAAAATAATGCCAAATACTGAATAGTTAATATAGTATGTATACACCTTTTTCTGTGTAACAATTCTAAGAAATTTTTGGCAAATTGAATTCGTAATTAATACAATAAGAAAGAGACTGACAGTAAGGAATTTCGTGTTATTTAAACCAACCCGACGCGAGTTAAGGCAAGTGAAAATTCAATTGTCAGATCTACCCGTGCAAGAACTTCTCAATTTCACGGGATTCCGATTTATAGAAAAGCCCAAAATCTTACGATGAGTTAATAAATGAACTTAACTATATCCCTTGTTCTATTTTTATTATTATCATTATCATTATCATTATCATGATTATTATTATTATTATTGTATAACACCGTGATACTTAATCATCGAAATTCAGGCTTGATCAAGAACCATAATTAAAAGTACCTTCATTATTATCTCTTTGGAATGAAAGCCGCATCCCCGAACGTGGGCTTTTACCCATAACCCGTTAAAATCGATCCTCCACACAGCACACATACATCCACCACTCGGCATTATCTACTAATGAAATGCTAATTATGAAATTACGCTATAATCTACAGATTTGACAATACCTCAAATATTGATTAATTTTAACAAGGAATTAAGAGCTCGGGTTATAACGATCATCTCGGAAAAGGGACAAGTTAGACACTTATAATGGTTATATCTTGTTACTAAATCGTTACTGCTTCGTATTACCGATGAAATAATATTTTAGTGGCATTTTTACATAACGAATACGTAACACCAGAGTTTTACTAATCTCCTTATTCCCAATTTATTCGTTTATATGTATACCTAACTCTCTTTGAGTAAAACGGGTCCGTATTTAGCCAAAACGGTAATTCGTCCTTCCTCGTTCATCACGGTCGTTTGTTTTTCGTCTTTCATCCTTCGTCCTTCGTCCATTCGTTTTCGTCCATTACATCTAAAGCTTCTAACATTTCAAGGGTGGGTCAATGGTGTCTGGTGTTAGCACTATAAAAGAGCTTAGAGTATCTTCGTGTGTACCAGGTGTCGGGTTTTAGTGTTTGGGTCATACTTATGATGCACTGTATATAAAAGGGAAATATTTTTTTTTTTTCGAAAACTAATTATCTTTATACTGTATAGGATTTTCATTTGAAAATATATTCATCGTAACGTAATATCGTGCTGATTGCGAGCCATTGATGAAGAACGACTACTTTACATTCCCTTGTCGATCGGTTTTTCTATGAATTGTAAAATGCGGATGGGTATTCGTATGTTAATCAAGACATAGACAATGCCATTTAATGCGGTTCATCACGTTCGTAATATAAGAATTCAACCTGTATAATAATCACGAATGAAGCAAAAAGAAATTTTATAATATAACAAGGTGACACTGTAATTGGATTTGACAAAGTAAGAACAATCCTTTAACATCGTTTACAATCTTCGAAATATTGGAAACTTATGAATCGGACAGTTTTTAACTCTTTGGATCTCGAAACTGGTCTTGACAAAAAAATAAATCAGTATTCTGCACGGATAAAACTTGCAGTGAAGAAGAAGAAGGACTTGATTGTATGCATTCATCATTGGATTGAAGAAAAAGTAATAATAATAATTTACCACTAATAGTGGTTTCATGTATATTCAGAATACTGATTGTGAGCATTAAGTTAAAACTGTGTAAATATGTTCAACGTAAAATATACTCGTCAGGAGTTCAGTGTGTATAAAACACCGAAGAACGAAATTTGAGAGAAAAATAAAAAGTCCAGTCCACTTACCACAACGCTGTAAAAAAAAATAAATAAAAAAAAATATGGTACAAAAATAGCGGCTAATAAACTCTGGTATAGCTACCAACCCTCTGAAGGTAAAAAAAATTGGCTAACAAAAGTAAACTGCTTGTCATTTTTCGGAGATAAGTGAAATGGTTACTCTCTGTAGGCGGTATAGGGACTGACGGAATAAGCTGATGAAAAAGGTTTCCAAGTAAACATATGTATATACATACACATACCGTATATACCTACCAGTGCATTGAATCGATTTGAAATGAAAACTTGAATTGATGATAATCCATACGTTACGATTGACACGTTATTACACTCATCGATATTACACTGACAGAGAAGTAGGTGTCTATCTGTTAAAAACAATCTTCGCTCTGCGACGAAAATATATCACTGTTTCGCTACACGAATGATATATCATAAGTTAACGTCCCTTTACAGAAGTTCGATACACATACGAGTGTTTAAAATTTATATAGATGATGGCATAAATCTGATTTAAAATTAATTCCGCTTGACTATTGATACTGATACACAGAGTCGAGTGAATGTATTAAAGAAGATATGTGCCTCTCACCTCCATTTCATAAATGATTATTACACTTTCGACTATCACCTCAAACGGATGTAATTATTCCCCAGTATTGCGCTTCAGGAACTCCTGAGGAATCCTAAATGTCGAAATTTCAGCAGTCACGTATAATTAGGCAAATGCAACGAAGGAGTAGTGATACAAGACGTGAATTGAACACATCAATACTCAATTTTGAGGACAAGTACTTGCTAACAAGTAACACCAGTGGGTATAATTATGGAAAATGTAGATGGTTAAAATTGGGGTTGTAACTAGTACCAGATAAACACAAACCAAGCCAATTTGTAGTACCTTTAAGAGAATCTAGTAAACTCTTAAAGCGACGTTTGCCACAGGCGCTTACATTCAGATGGCTGGATCCTAAGAGATCCGAATAGTTGGGTTTGGGTAGATGAAATGAGTTATTTCGTATATAAAGCAAATCGATCTGGAGATAGAAAGAAGTTCTTTAAATCCAGAGGACTTATCAAAAAAATAAATAAATTTTGTACTACAAGAGCCAAGAAAATGAATTTATCTTTATGCGAAAATGGGTTAGAGGATTTATTCGTAGCTTGTAAGTTTTTATTCGCCATAAATAATATGGGTGTTTATAATATTGAAGGAATTCATTCAATTCAAATAAAGTGGAACTGTCTCGAATTGAATGTAAATCTTCTCGATTAATTTCCTATAATACTATTCGAGACAACTTTTTTTATCTTTTTTTTTTTTCCTATACGTTAATGTTACCGCCGATATATTGAGGCCAGACAATTCATGAGGAAACACAAATCTGTTAATAGTTTTCGCAAATTGCTCTGGAAATTTGATGTTCTTAGAGTAATACACTAATGGCCTTCAGCGATTGACCCTGTCAAAGCCAGACAGGCAAAGAGAAGTAAAAAAAAAATATCGTGCAAAAAATGTTTAGCGAAAATCAATTTGACACTAAATAATATGTAATAGTGTTCTTGATACTATACATAGAATAATATTCCAGGGTGTAATACTGACTGATAAAAGAACTGGAAGTCGTAAAACTAACGCACTTTCTACCAACTAATAATAGCCCCTTAAACTCAGTATGAAATTTTCTTACTTCTTGTCAAGAAAAGTCACACACGACGATCGATACTTTCCAACTATTTGACGAAAATGTGAATAAAATATTAATAAATAATTATTTTCAAGATTATTTTCAAGTGGCAGATATTCAACGTAAAATCTTTTTTGGCCAAAAACGTTTTCACGATATTGTATATAAAAACTTATACAGATACAAGTAAAGTGAATTTTTGTAAACGAGGGTTCGTAGTGTTAAAAAAGCAGAAAAATACTACTTAAAAAAAAAAGAGCTAGAGGAAGAAAAGTCTCATTTAGAAATATAAGCTCGAGGATTGTGAATTTTAACTACTTCTCTGTGAGAATATAAAAAAAAAAAGAAGAAATAAAAAATCTCATTATTTTATACGGATTATATATAACCATCCACACCGGACTCTGCGATAGGCTCGTATAGGCAATACTGACGGTATGTAAATGCTGAAAAAAGTCACCATGTAACGAAATTCGTATAATATTTGAATTTTTTTAATTAAAGAGAAGAAATTTTTTTTTTTTTTTTTATCCTAAAACGCGGTTCTATTCTTCTATACTAAAACCCACATTGTCAGATGTAAACGATATTGCGCATATGCTAATTGATATACTCAATTCCTAAATTATACCCACATAATCTAGGTTTAGTGATCAGTTAAACCAACGTTCGTTGGCCCCTTTCATATGATGACTATAACGTATGTATATGTACATAGTACGTTTATATCTACAAGAGCTTAACGTATCGGAGTAAAGGTGAACCTGCGTGTCTAGGATATATATTGCAGATCTCTAGAGTCCACATAATAGATAAGCTCACTAAAACACGCAAATGGTATGCCTTTATTCGAAATTATTGTATACATATAACTACGAAATTAACATAAAATAACATATAGTAAAAGAAAAAATTTCATGACAAAAACCTGAGCTGTCTACCGCACTAACGGTATTATTAATTATCAGTAATAGAGATCTGGCTGGAATTACATACCATATACGTATATAGGCAAGCATTTGGAATAATTGGACAAATGTACGATGATGTACACTGCGATTTTGTGTACTTATAATTAAAGATTTATTCTTGTTAATTTAAAATAAGTTTTCAGCTTTGCATAACTTTTACTGTGAAGCAAAAAATGTAATGAAGATAAAATAAAATAAAATAAAATTAGAATAAAGGAGAGAAAAGTTGACAATTAATGTTAAGACAAGTTTAATGATGTGGCAAAGTAACGATGCCACATGTATACCTATAGGGTGAAAAACCCTTTAGAAATTTTTTTTTTTTTTTTAATTATAATAAAAACCGAGGTAGAAACAAAAAAATTGTTGACATTTCAAAGGAAGGTATACCTACTTTATAACGAAATATGTAATCCTTGGATTTTTCAAAGCTTCGTCAAAACTCGAGGAATTCGGGTAACGCGTCTGAAAAATAACGCAGAATCCGTAAACCGCGAAGAACAAAAAGAAAAAAGAAATTACTCCGTGGGGCTTAGATCCGTAGAAAAAAGTTAAACCTAATTAATGAAAAAAGAGATAAAAAAAAAAACAGAAAAAAAAAGAAACAAGGTGCGAGGTCAGAAGTCCTGTAAAATAGCTGATACAACTTATAGTCGTAGAATAACACTCGCCGGAAAGAAAGCTCGAGGAAATTGTAGCCTAGAGGTTTAACCCCGGGAAAAAATTTAAGGCTTAAGAATTTTCCTCCTGTCGAAGAAATCCGTCACTAAATAAGGATATCCCGAAGGCTGTAAATCCGGGAAAGTCTTAACGGTGTCAAAGTCGTTTGAGAAAATCAGTGTCTCACAGATTTTTATGTACCGAACGTTAACGCGCGTTAGTAGGTACGAAAAACGTATTCACTGTGCCAATTCGAATTTTATCCATTTGTATTCATTTATTTCATTCCAAAGGCTTTGCAGAATAAACTTGTAATAAAACGGAGCCAACATTTTAACACAAAATTATATCGTATTGTTAAATGATTTATAATATCAAATTTTCGAACGCTATTAATTTGTAAAAAATAAAATTTGATTAAATATATGACGTATATTGTTGTTTATAGTCACCATGCTCGACCTCAGTGATAATTTAATTGCAGATAATCCACCTGGGATTGCAATCCAACTTTCAACAAACACAATTCTACAAATTGGTTTCGACCTTCCATCTCATGCCAACAAGACAGCAACACGACACTCGACATAACATAGCACAGAGTATTTCGAGAACCGTAAAATTTCGTGTTACATCTTCAATATACTAAAGGCAAATAACAATTTACCTAAACATGATCCTAGAAAATTTCCTTGTGGCTATTAGAAACCCTTCATTTATCATGAATAAAAATATTTGAATTATAATTTAAAAATTTATTTAAATACAAATATTTCGTCTATAACGTCGTATTTTCTCACCTGTCTGTGTCTGACTCCTGTCCTGTGTGTGTTTGCTATGAACTCATACTCGAATTCATATTAACAGCTGTTTGTTATTGTCCTCCTTTAAACGGACGGTTAAAATTTGTTTGAAATTTGAAGAGCTATGTTTGTCAAGGGTGAAACGTGTTCAAAACCAACTTTAAACCTGTAGCCCCTATAGAGTCTGTCTCGTAACAAGCGCGTAATTGCTACCCTCAGTTCTCAGTTCGTGAACATCACGCACCATCGTTTGTCAGAGCCATCAGTGGTGCGTTTGAAACATCAATGAAATAACAATCTGCGTGAATGAAAACGCTAGTGAATGAATTTTTAAACTCAATTATCATTTCGGTATATTCGATATGACAGATAAAAATTATTTATTGATTGAATTTGTAACGTGTCTTAAACACATATATACGAGCTTGTACATTTTTTCGGAATGCTAAAAAAGTATTGGACAAAGAAAAAATTAAGAAACAAGACTCGAACTTCGTTTCATCTTTTTTCGGCAGTCACAGACGACGTAGGCACACGTACATACGTCTGTTCATCTATGAAAGAAATATACTTTTTTCTTTTTCTTTTTTATTTATTAAGGTGTACAAAAACTGTGCGGCTATAGAATGTCTGGTAATTCGAGACCCTTTTACTCTCACAAAGATCCACAGTCTTGAGAGACCCAGTTTCCTTGCCAACATACATAGATAGGAACAGCAGTTTGTACCAGGAGCATAAAATAAATAGTCCGAACAGTATAGGCCCTGAGGGGTGCAGAAGTGCTAACCGTGAACCATGAAACGTGAACCGTGAACTTTGTCTTGATGGTATACTGAATCAGCCACCCTCGGTGTACTTATACCTACTGTTTAATAGAATTTATCTCAAGCTTTAATTTTATGGTGAAAATAAAAGTAAAAAAGTAAAAATTAAAAAATGTATCCAAGATCTGAGATTCTGACATCATCCAACATCTTTCATCTTCTGTTCAACAGTTCTTTCGAATTTTTTATACTTTTGTATCATCAAAACACATAAAACAACATTTAAAATGAAAGATATAATTTTGGTTCCTATAAAGCGACCTTTCATGGATTTTATCACAGTCTGCATCAATTATTCGTACGGGGTAAGTACAGATGTAATGCCAATGGCTGAGGAACTGAAGGGTCCGATTGTGAACTATGAAGGTACATAACCTTGGTTAAATATTGTTTCTTCAATCCATGCTCTAGAAAGTTTCAGTCTCATGGAATAAACTATCGCTGTGAATATGTAAATATTCGCTTTTCCAATATTCTCCATGTATTGTATGTTCCTTGTTTATTCCAGTTCATAGATGAAGGTAGGATGTAACCGTACATCCTTGACAAAAATAAAAAAAAAAATTAAAAAAAAAATCCCATACAATCATGAAGCTTTTTGCAAATACAGATCGCTAACATCTTCTAAAGAATGTAAACGATACGATCTAGCAAAGAAAGGATATACCTCAGGACTAAAGTCTCATAATTTTATATATATATTTCTTATCTTGAATTGTGTAGCTAGTATTAAAGGATTGAGTTCAGAAAGTAATGTGAAAAAAATTTGTCCTATCTGGTTTTTCTTTGAGGACGTTAATCCGACCATTCATGAATGAAGTCAATTTCAAAGGATTAATTTCTTTTCATATATCTCGATGTTATTAAAATATTTATGTAATAACTATAAGCAGATATGTTTATTAGATAGAAGTAATGTTCGTTGAATATTATACATACAAAACAGCTCTAAATTAGTATTTTTTTTTTTTTTTTTAATATGTTATTTCTGTATTATGTTGAGGTAAATTATTTTGCTAATTAGGAAAAGTATACAGTTGTGTAAACTTCCTTGAAAAAAATTTTCAGTAATTACCTCAGAGAGTAGGTACCTAAGACCTTACAAGTTGAAATAATAAATTAAAAAAGGCTTAAAAATAAAGAAAGAAAAAAAACAACAAAAGTTCCGACAGTAAGCTCAACAATGTCTGATTCAGTTTGAATTTTTATTTTAATTTCCCACTCTACGAGTAATTTAATTTCTTCTTAACATAATCTTCACATTTACTAAATGAGCCAGAAACAGGAATATCCTTTTGTCTGTTTTATACAATAAAGCACCAGGGATCTACTTAAAAAGTGTTTCAATTGTCTCATAAATGAACACAAAATTAAATATACGTTCGTTACATTACTCACAAATTGAGTTTTTGAAAACCCACCGGAAATCATACTTACTTCTCAAAATGAAGTAAATTAGGAAAATTAAAAAATCAAATTTCTTAAATAATAATAATAATAATAATAATAATAACTTTCCAATTATCAAGTTTTTATGTATCAATATGTGTCGTATCAGCTACGATCAGTTATGGCTTACATGATATACGGATAGCCGATAGTCTAGGTATTATAAAAAGATGTTCTACACCATCTGTTATTAGTTTCTGTGATAGATTAGATTTTTATAACATAAAATAATGGCGGGCTCTTCCGGGTCGGAAAGTAATTTACTATACAGGCGTTAATCTTTTCAGATAGTTGAAAAATTACTCCCAACAAATTAGGACTGCAACATGTATAGGGTTAATTTTCAACGAGCAAAAACTCCGACTTTCATTATCCCTACTTATATCCAAAAAATTTCATATTAAACCAGTTAAAAATGGAAAATCAAAGCGGATTATTATTAATTAAAACTCGTTAACTCGACAACCCTTGAGATGTCGTAAGATAAAATATAGAAAGTTTCTTCACCGATGATATAACTAATAATCGAGTCAGCCACGCGATTGTGTGTGTGTTGTTTTTTACTTTAAAGTAATTAATCCTCGAGACTGATCTTCCAGGTAAAAAATCAAACGAACCGGTAATTGGACAATATTTGAAACAGAGTAGTATCTGCTTCGTCATCGTCTATGAACTTCTGAATTCACCCGAGGCTTTTCTCGAAAAATATTTTTATGCTAAATTATGTTAAATTTGGTGTGAACTTTCGGAAGTTTGCAAAACTTTTGATAATTTGCGTTATACGACGTTGATATATGTGTTTAGTTGAGCAATTTCGCTCCTGCTTTTCTCCATTAGAATATACTATATGTATAATTCTCAAATTGCACCAAACACTTACTTCGACAATTTGTGTACATATAACTATACACATACGCAGATTGTAGATACATACGTGTACTGTAGTTACGTTATCAAATCCCATCAATTACTGGCAATAAACACGTATAACTTTCTCGCTCGTTTTTATATAGAAGCAAATATAACAAATATAGGAAAATAATTTTCGCTATTTTAATAATTTATCGACAATTTATTACCCTACGTGAATTCAATTACTTTTTTATTTTTGTTAATATATATTGCCGTTAAAGTAAACATCGCAATTTCGTAGAATGTAAAACGACACGATTACTGATACGATCTAACAGGTGGTATTTTCATTGTTAATGAATTCAGATTTCAGATACATTGAAATGTATCTGAAAAAAGAAAAACAATTAACACTGTATTTAACTACCAAAATTCAATCCCAACATGGATCTGTATATCGAAAGTAAACGATCTATATTGAAAAATACGTATCAAGTAATATATGCGGTTACATAAAAGCTTTCAAATATTGCAATCCTATTTCGTATTCCAATTCAATATTTGTTTTACTGAAAGTTTTAAATAAATAAGTAATTGTATGACTTGAAAAGTGATGAAAATTCACTTGAAGTAAATTTGATCAATGAAATGTTTCTCGTATTCTTTGAATCCTATTTCTCGAGTAAATTAATTTACTTGAGTAACTTAATAACGTAATAACATAACAATTTTAAGTATCAACAATTTGTTTAAATCAGGAAAGAATATTCAAACTGAATAACAAGCAAAGTTATTTTTGAATCAAATTCACGCATGAATAAATATGGAAACTGGTATACCGATGAAGTTATACGACTAATAATTTCCATCCATGTAAAAAAACAAAAAAAAAATATTTTATACTACCTCGATAACGGTGAGAATATGTTTATAGATATTATAATGTACAGAGATTCCATAATTTGGATAAATATTTATACATTCGTATCATTCGCTCTATATAAACATTTCGTGCACGTCTGAGCTTTCAAAAGATTTATATAAGGATTTTGAGATCGTGGTCGTCTACCGCAGGCCACGATCCGGCAAACACCAGCAAAGAGCATTCTTCGAACATCCCTGGATCTTACTGCTCGAAAGCCCTCCTTGGCTTCCTTCCAATAAGCAAATATTATCACCAGGAAAACCGAAATTTATTGGTGTGCCTTGTTTTCGAGGCTTATAGTTAGATTCCAGGATCTAAGTACATACATGCATACCTATATGTCGAAAGTAAAATTATTTCTTTTTAACTCTTATTATACGATCAGGGTATAGCCTCTGATAATACGTGAAAACCACAACTAACTTCGGTGGTTTCATACATGAAATAAATTCTATGAAAATTTTCATTGAGTGTTCCTTTACCTAACCAGTATTTTCAACGATCAATAAGGCTTAAATCCGAGCCATTATGTATGTATGGTTTGACTTTCCATACAAGCATTGATGGTCTGTAAATTTCGACGAACATCAATGTCGTTGCTTGGAAAATTGTAATTCAAAGCCCGCATCAAGTGATAGTTAAATTTTCTCGACATGATCACTCAGGGCTTTGAGTCATACGATTAAATGTTAAAAAAAATTTCAAAGCAACCAATTACTTTCTCTGTTAAGCTACCATTTTTCTTTTTATTTATTTTCTTTTTTTTTTCGCTTATAACAGTTCCAAATTGGATTACATGTGCATTATAGGTAGTTATATATACGGTAAGATTTATGGGAAATACGTGACTATAAGAAATGTCAGAAAAAAGATTTTCAGTTATATTTATCACCGTTTGCCTAAGACTTAACGAAGAAAAAAAAAATCGATTACGAAGTAGATAATATATACCCGATGACCAGATGCCAGAATTTGAATTTCGACATATGCGTTACTCGTTCAGCCATATTCTAAACGTGTTGAATTATATTCCCACCATATTTACCAGAGCAGAAGTAAATCCAGCAGAATAATAGACACTATAAAGTTAAGAGGCAATTCTCCAACGTAGATGGAAAATTTATTCCTTCACAGTAATTTTCCTATACCTATACACTCCTTGCGTATAATCGTTTGTAGTGTAATTAAAGGTATAAAGCTAAAGACATTATCTCTTCACATTTAGAATTTTAGTCGTAAAATAAATCTAAGCTGCGGTAGTAAAAAAAAAAAAAAAAAATGAAATTATTTCGTTTTTTTTTTTTCAACTTTTATTATACACGGTTAAACTAAGCCACAATCCATTTTATCGAGAATTTTTTTATATTTGTTTTCACACGCAGTATTAAAACTGATCGATGCGACGATTTGCCTTCTTTTCTGTAATCACTTAGTTACTTTTTTTTTTTATTCCTCTTTAATCTCCCCGCATCGATCCCATTTCTTAAAATTAACGAAAATATAATCAAAAGGAATAATATAAATTTCTTTTAGTAATCTAATTGAAGAATGGCTTTCATGGCTTTTGAACGGTTAAACTTTTTCAAAATCATCTAACTCAAAACCCTTTAAAAGACTTTAATTATCTGAACAATTTTAATGAACCGTATATATAATTACTAGCTGATATCAAGGATCAGGCGAGAGCAAATAGGTATATACTGTACCTACATATTAATCGAATATCAGCCAACTTTTCAAAGCACGCAAGCAATCAAGCCGATCATTAATATAGCTCCATATTGATTACGTAGAGTAGGTATATACTAGACAGTGAAAATTCTAAAAAGGAATGGCAGCTTTCGATAATAGTTCATTTCTGCACTTAACGTTTTACCCCCATGAATTTTCTCTGCCTATGGAATACATTCAGAACTAAAGAATTCGTATGTGTATTTCTCTATGAACTATGAACGAAGCTTGTATGTACATACATTGGCCGTTATTAACTTCAGTCATCCTTAAGGGTTGATTCATTGATTGTTGTATCACAAGAAGTGCCTTTGATAAAGCGAAACAGCTTTGTATGTTCGTAAACTCCATAAGTTAGAGCGATGAAGTAGAAGTATAGGAGAATTCGGCTTGGTATGAGGTGGATTGGTGCCTTTCATCAGTTTCTCTTCGCCGGCTTTACCTCTTCCAATTTCCAACTCATCCAACCGTACGAAGATATCCTTAGCCTTCTATTTTCCAAAGATGTTGTCACACTAGTGTCTTCTTCTTCTCCTTTCTCTTCTTATTTTTCTCATTCTACGATGATAATGCTCTTCAAACCACTTCGTCAAGTACATTTACCGCGAAATCGTAACCTATCGAATAGACGTTTTGCTATCGTGGTTCCACGCGGGGATTTTTGGACACTTGAAAAATGATCGAACATTCACGATAGGGATAGAAAATATATGGGCTCTTAGTCGACGGAAACTACGCTTCTTTTTTTTTTCTTTTTTTTTTTTTTTTTACGCGTGTAATAAACTATGCATACGATACGGTATTCTGATCCTAGGTGAGAAAAGGATATTTCAAAGCGCCTTAAAAATCCTGAAATATTTACACTCGATAAAGTATCAACGAAGTTCTACCTTTAATCACATTTACGATCCACCGTAGCTTCACTTTGCAAAGACGAATAGCGGTCAGATACTTCCCAAAGTTAGGAAACCCATTTAGAATTCTCAAGAACCTGGAAGATCTTCACGGTCTTTCATTGTTTGTTCCTATCAAAGGATTTTAATAGTCAAAGAATTACCCTGCACCCAATTTTAAAGCTTTTCTATTACATGGTGAAATAGAAAAGTACATATATGCAATTGTCAAAAGGTGTTGACACTTGAATTGATAAACTATTTTATTAGTTTTTGGTTCCAGTTTCAGAAAAATGTACAAATCCATTATTTTTTTGTCTTCCCCTCAATTATTATCTTTGTTTGAAATTTTCAATTTTTAACGAACTTTCAAAACCGTGTATGAGAGCGATGAAAATCCAATCAAAACTCTTTGCTTAAGATTTTTTTTCATTCACCAGACAGATTTCAATACTATAGATGCGAAAATATGGTTTGAGCAAAAGAAAAAATTGATTGATACAGTATTTTTTATTTCTTTCATTTTTTAAAAAATTTTGTTTTGTTTTTGACACAATTATTCCACCGTGAACATATTGATGTTTACTTGCACTATAACAGTATGTGTGCTCGTTGCACAGTGCAATTTCAACTGCAATATGTCACCAGAAAAATTTCATTTTCTTTTATTTATTTTCTATCCAATTCAAATTACGTTTCTACGAGTTGCAATCATTCTTGTGCTTAAAGCATGAACTAGAAATAATTATAATTATTATTTTTTTATTCGCAATCTGTTCTGATATATCCGTCCAATATCTAAGGAAATTTACGTTCGAGAACACAATCAAATCATCAATAATCCGAAATAAAGCTCCTTAGAATAATTTCTCGAGGATTTATAAAAAATTTTGATTTGGCTAAAAATAATCCAAATGTATAACTTTCGATATGGGTTATTTTTCGAATGGTTTACGCCGAACCGCATACTATAGATAAAATAAAAACTGTTTGTGTTTATCTTTTTTTTTTCCATGATGGGATTATTTTTAGGAAGCTTATTTCCTATTCCGTTATCTCGAAACTGAAAGTGATTCTAGCGGGTTTCCTGTCAGGTCCTAATCGCGAAAAACAAAAAAAAAAGTTGATTATCACTTTAGAAGATATGACGTAGGAAAGATTCGATCAAATTTATATCTTTGAAAGCCCGGACAAACTACCCACTCAGTTCGTGAATGCAAATGAAAACTTGACTTCAAACAATGAGGTAGCTAGAATCGGGTAAAGATTCGACAGCGATAGGGTTGGAGTCGAGTAAAAGGCTGTGAGGGTAAAACAACAGAGCCGGTTCATCCGAATGAGTACCCGAGGTTCTATTGAAACAATACGTATCGAAAATAGACTCGAAATTGAATGAAACCATAAAAAACAAATTGCCCGATCATCAAGAATTTGGAAACAAGAAAAAAGAAAAAAAATCTCAAAAGAAAATCAAACAACCGAAATATTGATGATGGCAAGATGGGCATGGCAGTCTTAATTTTTAACACTAGCCTGTCTTTAGAATTTTCAATTTTCAATTTTAACATCAGGAAATTAGATTTTTTTTAATACAATTTTCTCTACCGTGAAAGAAGAAAAATTTTATTACACTGCTAATTCGTGTTCGCTGAAAAACTATTTCTGTACCAAAGAGCATGAATCTTTCAGTCTTCTGTATACATTAGGGTAAAAAAACATTCAGATTCGCCCCTGTCTGCTTAGGGGTGGGTACAAAAATTTTATTAGAATGAAGAAAAGCGAATATGAACTTGCGATTACATTGTAAAATTCAATTGAAGATAATCGGATAAGCCGGAATTTTATAGGAGCGTAAACGGGAGGGTGGATAAATAGTTAGGACCGGTTGTTGGAAGAATAGAGACAAAAAAAAAAACATGAATTAGAAAAAAAGGCACTGAATCGTGTCTCATCTAACATGCTATCAGCAGACTGATCTCTACACCTTCCAATTAAACTGTAATTACCGCGCAGTGATGTGACAAGGGTAAGAATTACTCAGTTCGTATACGTATCTAGCTATACGACTTTCAAAAGCTCACTCCGAGTGACCAGAGCAAGAAATTTACGTTGAACCCTTCGTTCTACAATACCCAAGTAAACGTCCCTCGATATCCGTCAAGGGATTTACCAAATGATGAAGTCCTTGTTTATTCGCGTGGACTATCATTCGATAAAAAATATTTAAAAAAAAAGGTATTTTAAACTAATATAGGTATGTATGTATATACTCGTATAGATAGGTAAATAGTCAGAGTTTTGTCAATCGAAAATCGTGCTCAGTTCGATCAGTTACTATATATATACATATTTCCGCAATATTTATTATGTACATCTATTAGCCTAAACAAATTCTCATTCAAAACCCATTTGTCAACTACTGGCTTTGTCCTTATATTTTACGAGTAGAGTGAACTGGTTAGTTGAACCTACTTCAGAATTCTAAGGGTACAAAAAATCTGTTCGGGACATAAAACAGAAATCAACGTTATAATGAATATGACATAAAAAAAATTCCAAATAGCTAATGGTACGTCTAGACTATCGATACGTAGTTATTTAAACAAAAAACAAAAACCAGGTTGATCAAAATAATTACCTAACGACACACGTTGCTATTACCAAGTATTACTTTAATTCAAAACTCCTACCTTGCGCTCTATTAGACCTTGAAATTCAACACCAATAAGGGTCTTCGATAATTATAAGCGATAGCTGAAAACGTGATCGTTCCTTGAGACCGTTTTCATTCGTGAATGAGTTACTTGAGTGGATCAATTTTACCCATAAAATATCGTTGTATGGTTTTATTTAAAAATAATTAATTTCATCAATTTAAGCAAACTATTTTTTATCAATTTGTCTGCAGATTTTATAGAATATATAAGAAAAAAGGCACCAAGTTCAAGGTCGCAAATTTCTCATTCAGCTCGCATCACGTTTCTCAAAACACTCGAATCTCTACGCTGTCATATCAGTGGATATACAGTCCAAGGGTTTTACTAGGTCTGATATCAAACTGTGTGAAGAGGAAAATCGAGAGAAAGAAAGACAGAAAGAAAGAGAGCGGAAAAAGCTTCTATAAATGTTCAATTTTGGGGTTGTCCCGAAAAATGCTGAGGGGTACATTTATGAATGCGGGATCTTTGGCCATTTGCAAGGGAAAAAATCACGGAAGTACTCGACTAGGTACATTCCTAGATAAAAGATGAGAGTTCGTGATAAGTTGAATCGCTAAACTCTACCTATAAACACTGGCAGGTATAATTTTGGTAGGAAAAGTTAACCTTAATTACTACCTTGGATCAAGATATTATATCGTATGTTTATTCATAACGCTTCATTTTTGGATGGGTTCAAATAATCTCATCAAACTTTTCGAATAATTAGTTACTTCCTTAACGTTATACGACATTCGAAAATTATGGTTAAAATTATTCACCACATGCTGTGATCTCTCGTAGAGATTACTCAGAGGATCTTCATGATTCACTTTCACCCTATAGATGTGTACAATTATTATAAAGCTGATGATTCAAGCTAGAGTAGTTTGATGACATCGAAACCAATTCAGAGAAAATTAAATTAAAGTTTCTAACTCTATACATATATGTAAATTCTCCTGCACTATCCAAAACTGTTCTCAAGTTCTGCTCAAGGTATCAGTGCCAAGATTAGAGATCCAATTATTCTGGTTTACCACCAAGTATGTAGTTGAACCCTTCGACTTCCTAAATGTGATTTAAACTTCTGTTAAATCAACCGGATTTATAACCCAAGATTCGTCATAAACAATTCACGATATGTGTATAACATATGGATTAGCTTTTGGAAAAGGGCTGTAGATTTTTTTAAATTTTTATTGATCAATTTTTTCTTTTTTTAAGAAAATTAGTGAATGAAAAATTTTTAATCTTCGTAACATGAAATTTTTTTTAACAGATCCCACGTCGAAAGATTCTCACTAAATATATTATCACAGTATATACAAAGTCTGCCTTATAGGTTGTAACGCAATTTTTTTCTTTTTTTTTTTTGAGTTATTACACGCCTCGCTGTATACGATGCGATGGTTGTAAAATATCGGGTGAAAAAAATTCACAGCAATTTTTTATTCCCGTTAAACTTGCTAAGACATTAATAAAAATATTTACCACCAAAAAATTCACACCCATGGTGTATAACCACTCCTTATAATTTTTCTATCATATTATTTTATTTAACTTTATTTTTTCAAAAAATGTTTTCTATCTTTGTTTGACCTTCACAATTACGGATGAAACTCTTGTCAAGGTTTTTGAAGGCACTCAATTCACACTCTCGTGAACACATGACGCTATGGATAACCCACTCAAGCCATCAACTTGCCAATTACTTCTCAACGGACATGCAGTTCGTACTAATTTGCTGGAAACAGATGCGTGATTATATCTCGGGTTGACATCGTAACATAAAATCAGAATTTCACAGCTTGCGACAAAGGGCAATGAAAGTTTATAGGTATCTGATCATAAATTTTTGATTCAGTGTTTCACATGTTACCAATTCGCACAAAGCTTCTGTTTAACAATCACGAATTTGCGTATTTCAGGTACACCTATGACAATAGTGTACCGAGATGAATCGTTTCCTACCAAAATACCCGCAAGACATACGTAAATTCAAAATCACTAACAAGATGCTTGGGGTGATAATCGTACACCTTCATACCTACGATATAGTATACCAACTCAAATGAGAGCGAGCTAGATAAATAGAGGCGCAAATTAAATCGAAAATTTTGAATCAAATTCTCGTTGAATTTGCGAGAATTTATTCCTGTCACTGTATAGAAAAAAATAAAATAAAATAAAAAAAGAATCGAAAGAGAGGAATTTTTATAAAAGTCAGACTAGCTACTTTTATTTTAACTCTATTTTTTTTTTCTTTGTCACCAGAAATTGTCTTCTTTTCATGATACTGTGGTCCACGATCTTTCAATACTCCGCATCAATTTTCACCAAATATTTATTTCTTTTTTTCGGATCCGATAAAGTGTAAACCGAAATTGTATTTCACGTTTTAAACCATTTTCACCGGGAATTTTCACCCTCTGTTTATTGCTTAAAAATCGTATATACGATAAAAAAAAATATGTATATCTAATGAATTTTATTCTCCGGAAGTTATTTATTGTCTAGGGATTTCTGTAATTAAATTATTCGTTATTTCTTCCATTCAGGACTAACTGACACCTACGATATTGAAATAAATTTATTGTTTGAAAAGCCACGAAACAAAACGCTGCAGGAATCAACACGAAAAAAAAAATATATATATATATATATATATATATATACATATTTCAAAATAAACAGACATATAATTTGACTCCACGTTGTCCAACATTTGCATGAATTATTTTATGCCCTATATCGCATTTACGAATCTTCAACTAATCATTAAACCCAATTTCCATGCAGAAATCAATCCTGCAGTGTACTGTTAAGATAAGCTTAATGTGTATGTGATTATACGATACGTCGTTATTCGATCTGGAAGAAAAACATCCTCTCAGACTGTCAGTTTATACGGAATGGAAATTTCCATCCCCATATATCGAGGTTCAAATACCGAGTAACTTATTGTGTATTGATTATAGACCATATTAACGAGGGGCTTCCCTCCTGCATTGTTAAATAATAAAAAAATTTGTTTCACACCGAACGAGAAATAAAACGAATATAAATTATTTTCATTGAAAAAATTAGTTACACGTAAGCTATTCCAATTACGTTACCCACAATTCTTAGCGGGGTTAAATTACGGTAAAATTTTTGCCAACTTCTATCTTATAAGAAACCGATATCTACTTTCGATAATTGATTTTATAATTTGAGTGGTTAATTCCATTGGTTGTTTATTTATCGACAGTAAGTTCTCCTTATCTGCAGATTAATTGAATAATAATCTCATTTTAGGTAATTTTAGTTTATATAATATTCACCGTTAATTGGCTGACGGTAATAAATTTTTTGAACCCATTATGCCAAAGCCGCACAAATGGAATTACGCTTTTGTTCTTCTTACGTCAATGAAAATTTTTGGAATTTTATTTCTTCTTTCATATCATATTTATCCTCATTAATCCCGGTCATTATATCATCAAACTGATGCTAATTTCAAAATATTCCTGGATTTTACGACGGCTTTGGATCAATCTCACTAGTGCTAGAAGAAAAATATATGAACATATTCGGGACTGGTACTTTCATCTTTTGAATTTATTTGCTGAACTTGACTTGTTGACTTCAGAACCAAGTAGCAATATTCTCTTTCGAGAGTACCAAGTGCTAATACAGCTATGTATGTATGTACATACCTACAAGCTTTTTCTTTTCTTTTTTTTCACCATTTCTTCCATTCTTTGTACGAAAATTGCGCATTTTTAGACGATTTTCATTCAATTTATGCTTTAAATTAATCCCTATAATTTATTCGAAGGAACTATTTTATAGTAAGAACCTAGGAGCTGATATGGTGAAAATTTTTAATTAAAATTTTAATTACAGTTTCAGAATAGAAGTGCAATTTCTGCACTCTGGAAAGAGTCTGACATCTGAGAGTAGCTATATAATAATCGAAATTTACATAATACGCATACATAGTTATAGCTCACTAACATATGGTATAGAAAAAAATCAATTATCGTAGAACAAAGTACCGTTTATGATTCTTCACTGTGAATACCCTGTAAAGTCTAAACTAATCGGAAAATCAAAAGCTGATATTAAAACTTCACGAGAACTTTTTTACTTCCCTATAAAACTTAGAAAAAAAAAAAGTTTGACTAAAGCTACATGGATTCATTTATGTATCGTAAAATTCTTACACCCCTATGGACCTAAAAGTTGGTGAATTTTTTACGTGAAAATGAAAAAGAAAAAATTTATAGTTCGGGAAAAACATGAACCTAATTAATAAAAATATTTATTTAAATAAAACTAATTTATTATTTAATAATTCACTCACCAAGTACGATCCACATGACGATAGCATTGCCACCAATTGCGACAAGTAACATGGCGGCAAATACTAAAGCCCAAGAAAGTTTTTCCCACCAAGGTAAGTCAAATGGTTTTTGTTGACCAGGAAAAAGACACACGGCCAACTTATCGCGAAGTAACTCTCTGCTAACAGATCCTGAAAGCGCTTCTTCTAAAGCGTTCAAAAGTTCACTCCTATTCAGATCACGCACAACAGATAAATCCTGTTGAAGTACTAACGCACTACAATTGTACAAACGTTGAGTATCCACATTATTCATGATTGAATCTATTTCTCCACTCCGATCCACAGTCACATGTGTTAACTTCACCGTAAATTAATTAAAATTGTAAAACCTGATTATCTGCGTTAATATCGCACCCGCGCTAAATTCGGTGATAAAAATTTTAACTCTCATTTTTAACTTAACAATTGCAAGAACTTGATTTTCTTCAAGTTTGTCTCTGAAATTGATATTCGTTAACATATTTACATTGGTTATCATTTTTCAATAATATATCTTTCGGATATTTGAACGAATTGTATAAGAAGGACATCAGTTAGAATTATGTATTTTTTGAATTTGATTAAAACTTGGAGTTTTAATGAGAAATAATTATTGGGAAATACCGTCGTTGATAAAACGATAATCAAGACATCAACGATCTGAGTAAATAAATTTTATAAATTTTCTTCTAAATATAAGGTTGAACATTTTTATATTTGCAGACCACCACTCTCTGGAGTAGCGCCGAAGACACTGGCTCAAACCTCGGATCAACTTTACTTCAAGTTGCGTGCGCAACGCAAACATGCGGCTATCATTCGTTGACTCGTACTACTTGGCAATTATATTTGAAATCCATGAATGAAAGAAGGTGAAAATTCAAAATTACGATGAGCAACCAGCTACTTGACACTTTTCATTTGTCATATGCGTGAATTATTGTTATATTTAATAAATGACGAATGAAACTTTGTTCAAAATCAAACTTCTTCTTTTTCCAAAATCAAAAATACAAAATATCGTTCGATAATACTGAAAAATAAATCGATTCATTGTTCGATTGATTTTTCCAACGATTTACACTCCACTTATTTTTACCATAAGTACCTCTTGCCATCGGAAGAAAATTAAATCTGATACAGTTTCGTGACACAGGCGAAATTATGCCTACCTGTTTGTCTATTTGCGTAGCTTCGACAAATTCGATGAATTATTCAAAGTGCCACAGCATTTTTGAAACGTACAAATGAAAACGAAAAATATATTAGGGTCTACGTAAAATTTTTAGATGCTAATATTTGTTTAAGACAAAATTAAAATTAATGATATTACATAATTCAGTGGATTACACGTATAGGTATATACTTTATATTTGAATCCGAATCAGATGTATACTTTTTGAGAAAGAATTAAATAAATAATTGACTACCGATTGTAACGTAAAGAGAGAATAAAGGTAAAATCGATCAAAAATTTATATTACACTAAAGTAAGTAACTTCTACTTCTCTTTCTTAATTTATACGCAGACGTATATTATTTGAGAGAAATTTTTATTATTTGTGATACGGTGAGACTCCGGTAAAATATTCTCTTTCTGCATACCTGTATAAATTATATAGACAGTGTATTTCTGCTCACAAACGATTGTCGTGTGATATTATTACAAATATGTTATCGGTATGACTGGACACACAATGAAGCAAAATGCATATCGACACAGGGATCAATCAATTTATATATATTTAATTCAATTCTTATATCTCAATCGACACATCGATTCATTTTTTATGAAAACTACCAAATCTACGATCTAATAGAATAGATTCCCAAAAATTTCACACGCATGATGTATTTAAAAGAACAGAAAACTGTCCGGTACTTACTTCTGATTTCTGAATTTAATTTAAAATCTAAAAGTCAAAAGTCGAAATTTTTTTCTCTTGAAAGTTAAATATTTGGAAAAAGAAAACCAACGTGATAGAAGATTTTTCGTAGAACAAGAAACTATCAGGTCATCCCTCTGGGCATATTCTTTCTTATCGCACCCGGGGAATTGGGTGTCTACACTTTTAAAATTAAATTTTCATGTGTTCCTTTATTTTTGAATATTGAAGTAAAAAATCAATCAAACATTCCCGAATCCTTTATTTCACCCATAATAAACTTTTCTAAAAATTTTTTCATCTAATGTAAATCCATACGGTGTCAGTTAAGCTTAACTTTGTATTTTTTTTATCACTTTTTATAGGTATATCATGAATGAGATAATTTTATCGCTATTCGAGTCTCTTAAAATGCAAGTTTTATAATTTTATTTTATAAAAATACCAAATTAAATTATAATTATTTAAATCCCAATGCGACGCAGAGATTGGTTTACAAATCTCTAATTGTATCCATAAATCCGTATTACAATTACGTTTCCCTTATTGTTCACGAATCCAACCTTTATCTAGAGGCATTCCGTATACGCTCTGCGGTGAAAGGATTTCTCGAAAATTTCTCGGACTACCTTAAAACGACTTCATTTAGTTGTTTCGCACACGTTTTAGATATACACGTAGGCTGTTGAATAACAGACATTAGGTCGCTTAGCGGTTCTAGTTTAATTTACCATAAAATTAACACCAGCTATATATATATATGGCAGGACTTTTGATGTACAAATTTGCAAAATTTTATCTCGTGATACTGTCATACTTCGTTTGAGTCTAGGTTTCTCTACATAAAGTGAATATTCCAAGTAGTAAATTATGATATTACACTAAATTGCTACTGCTTTTTTTTCTACTTTACGCTCTGAAGTATAACGAATTGAGGTTTTCTGCTCCATGTGGTATAAAGTATCGCATATACGATCCTGTAATCATTAGGAATGCTCAACCTGACTGGTTCGATTTCCGGTTTCTAAAATGTGGAGAATACTTGCAGGATGCGATATATTTCATAATAAATAGTAAAAAGGAGGTTTGAAATCGAATTTTTATTTATTTATTTATTTATTTTTTTTTTTTACTGTTGACTAACTGATCCGCAATTTATAACCGGGATGAATAACTTCTGAGATGAAAAATAAAAATACATATTACAACTGTCAAAGAAAAAGATTTCTTCTTATTTCCGTTTCTTGCAGAAACATATCTTTTACAACTTTGAACACGCATATTCTACACGTTTGATCTGAAAGATTTTAAAGAAATCAAAAAAAAGAAGAAAAAAAAAACAGAACAGAAAAAAAGCTACCCTTCAATTTTTCGATCAAAATAACTCAGGCATTTTAATATGAATTTTTTGAGCCAGATATTAAACTTGGTTCCAGTATTATGGCTGAAACGTTTAGCGCACTGATCTGTAACGACGATAACTATACCTATATTGGCCGGAGGGATCTATTTTACGAAATTCTCTCAATCAGAAAATAATAGAATTGTGTTGGACTATAAGAAATTGCGAACAGTTCGGCTTCCTGTTATACTTCCTGCAGCCAATGATGTTCAAGTACAGTTTTCGCATAACAGGAAATAACTTTACTATATGTATAGTATTATGGCTTCTGGTATATTTTTTGCGTAATAAGACAGGAGAAAACTGGATTACGAAGCTGCCTGTTTATATCTGACTGCGAAATGAGCTTGGGGAATTACTGAAGGGTTGGAAAGGTAAATTGCCGTGACCACAGCCTTTGACTTTATCTTGACCTCACTTTTGTCTCATTAGGCTTCATTTCAACGCACTTTCTACATTGGAAAAGTATATACCTTTTCAGGGGAAAAAGTACACCAACTAAGTTAGGCTTACGTTCGTATGATTCGTTCAAATATTTCGACAATATTTTTTCTAGGGCGAATGAAATTTGTTACATTTATGCAGGGTAAATTGCCAACTAGAGGTGCTTGACCTGACCTCTGTCCATACCTTTTGTCCTGTTACGGTTCATTTTGAGGATACTTCGGCTGAGTTTCGGGAATTAAACGCTTTTAGCACAAGAAATTAGCCGAATATTAACAGCAAACTCATTTCAGAATTTGTTCACGTATACTTAAGTGAATAAAATAATTCTTTGAAATTTTTCAATAACCAAAATATAATAAAATTTTTTTTAGTATGAAATAAGGAAATTATTTATTACCTGAAAATGACAGATCAAGCAGCATTTTTCGATGGACCGATTTCAGAATAAAGTTGTATGAGCGAGCCGTGTTGTGTTTTAAATCTGAATCTATAATCAGAAAATTGTACAACTTTTTTTACATCAAATAAAGTACACAAAATAAAAGACGTGAGTTTTTTTTTTTTTTTTTAGTTGCTTCGAATCGTCACGAAACATACAGGTCCGGAGATAATTCTTTCGGATATAACTTTCATATGTATACCTACTCTCCCTTTCGATAAACTGTACCTAAGTAAATACAAAATGATTCAAAGTTTTCTGAAAGTCTAATGTACGAATGTAACTTATAAATATATTTATCATAAAAACACGGCTGAAGTTACGAAAGAACATGATTTCTTTACCTAATTTCTGAAAATAGTCTTTCTTATCTACGTGATTGAGATATTGAGTAAGGATCGTGGCCAATGAAAATAGAAAAACTAACGTACTACCGGCAGCATTTGAATTAGACGGTAACTCTGAGAGAATTCTGACAAGGATTTTGAGCCATTCGATTTAGGGCTCAATATCTTATCAGAGAAATTAGATTATATCGTAGTCCCTGAGAACCAACCATCCAAGAGTTTTATCAGAGAGATTCGAGAAGCTTGAGCAAGATATGTGGCTGCCTGTTTCCGAATAGGCAACCTTTAATACTCGAACGATTCAGCGATGATTTAGGGTCCAGAAGCAATTAAGCTCTGAACGGTATTGACATCTATTGAGCGGAAAATGTTTCGATCAAAGCATTAACCACCAAATTATTACCCCAAAACAAATTCCACTGTATGATTATAATTGAGTATTAATCACGATTCACGTATTATGAATACATGTGCCTATAGGTAAAACATCGCAGACTGGAATGACCAGCGTAATTATAATTTCAATTTGTGTGCGAAATTTTAGTTCCAGTTGAAACTGGGTACTGTTTTTAGCTCCGATAAAATTCTATCGTGAAATATCCTGCTTATGATAAAACGCAATTCTACAGTAAATTTTGATGATATTGATCCCACCAGTTATCGAGCTACATGTCATAATGAAATTTGAAATTGCTACCCTTCCAACATTTGATTTTCAAAATCGTGTTATACTTGGCGAAAAAAGCTGAGTGCCTGAAGACGTCCAAACGAAATGAATTTCATTCAAATCGCACGAGTGGTTACTGAGATATTAATCTTTCTTTAAAAACACATTTTTTCCTCCGCTTTCAGAATCTCAATACTAATTTATGTGGAACTCAAGATAGCTGCAGGTATTATTCATCTGTACATCAAATAGATCTATTTCTAATTTTTGAAAAGACACGAAAATGTAACTGTTCTCTTTTGACGAATTAAATCGTGTGTAAAGAAATGAAGATAATTATTATCTTGAAAGGAGAAGGAAATGAGATAAGAAGAAAAAATTGGCAACAAAAAATACAAGGTAGCTTCTATTATAAGAAGTGCACGACCCCTCGTTGCAGAAGTCAAAGGAAAGGAGCACTCAGAGGCCAGATTATCCGCAAAAAGAAAAGTAAGATAAAAACCAAAACAGAATAACTAATACAAATATCCCTGGACGAGGAAAACCATCGGTTCGCGGTTTTGATCCTACGGGCTTTTTGGAATAAGATCAAAGGAACTCTAAACCCGCAATTGCGACGCCGACTAGAGGCCGCGTAGGATTTAATGTCCCTTGAAATTCGCTCGTGACAGAACTCTTGATGCCCAATTGTTCTCAGCTCTGCGTAAAAGACAACTGACTTTAACCGCTTTGCGCAAAACCATGAAAATTAAAGCACTATTTAATTACACTATGCCCTAATTTAATATGTTACGTTAAGATAGTTATCAGTAACTATACCTTAACTTGGCAACTTATAAAATTAGATGAAAATTTCAATGTTACACGACCAATTTTCACAATAATTTACATATTTCAGAAAGCTTTATACTATACGAACCTTGAAATTTCAATTATTCTAAGCTACAAAGTGTATCACTTCATCACTTATATTTCATCAAGAAAAATTTCATTCGAAACTTTTTTGCATATTGCGTAAGGCCGGTCGACTGCATCTCGTTATTTGTCGAGAGCGAAAGACCTGTTGCTTCAAAAAATTTGTAGATTAAAGAATATGAGGTTCCCGATATGATTTCGAGAATGAAAAAAATCACGTATTATATACCTACTGAACAAAAAGGTCCATTGTACTGTAGCTACGTATAAAGTACAAAGAGAAGATTGAATGAGATATTTTGTTCATATTTCCGGCCGAAATGCAACGGTGAAAAACGTTCCACAAAACCAGACTAACTCATTCTTTACTAACTTTAACTTTATAACAATATATTTTGTACAGCTAAAAACTATTCACGACTGGATTTCCGAGAAAAATTTGGAACCCCGCCACAAATTTTTATACCCCACGAAGTTACTCTACCATTGCCAACGATTTATTGTCTATTTTAACGGTGGAATGGTAAATTAATCGTTCAAAACTCTTACCGTTTCCTAAAACTCTACGAAAATCTGCCAATGTACTAAGATCATACGATGCAATTACTTAGCGTTTAAAGATCGCCTATTTTTCACACTTTTATCTCGCTTTTCGTGATTTTAAATTGACAAAACTCATTAAATATAAGCATACCGAGATCGCGAGACTAATATACTGATATTTCAAGTAAAATACGATCTCTCAATCGCATGAGCGATTCATATAGATGATATAGACTCCCGCCCGTTGGATTGCTGCAAAAATAGTTCGCAGAATCGACACTAGTGGAGCCACAAGTTGATGTAGTTGAATGATACTTGAGTTGCATATAATAAGGCGCTATGCCGCGCGAATTATTTAAATGTTTTAATTTTGATGACACTATAAAGTATTCAAATCTAGAGTCGAAAGAATTATTTGAAAATCAATTTATTCACGTTTGTGACGTTGATACTTATGTATCTGTGATAATTATGTATCTCTGTTTAGTATTACTTCATGATTTTAAATAATTATTTCGTCAGTGTTAGACGCACGAATAATTATAATATTGAATATTCGGGATGAATTTCAAGGCCAATTTGACTCTAGAGCGCCTTTCTTATAGCAGCATCTTTTTACGTATTTTACGTGACAACTTTCTTCCTAAAAAGGGATTTCCTAAAAAGGGTTATCTATAGGTAATGGCCATACACATCCACCCCGGCTTCTGTGGTTACTACGAATTTAAGAAATCTATAAACCACGAGCTATAAGCCGCAGGTCGTAATCTATAGGCCAAAAAATCGTAAAGCAAACCGTAAATCATCAATCGTGAATCTTCTAGCTGAAACCATAAACTACCTCTCTACTTTCAACTTTGTTATTCTCGAAATTAGATATAAGATAAATCTAGTCAATCCGTGAAAACAATTCCTGCCCATAAATAAGCTTTCAAATTAAGTTTAATTCAATTTTTGGGCTGTGAACTTTTGAATTTAAATTCAAATCTTTACTCGTTTTTACGTTAATCTAATGAAATTAAAAACTTCATTAACAAATATCATCTTTTAAAGCCTTGAGTGTCTCTTCGAATGCTAAGAATATTATAAAGTCGAAATACCATGAGTATTTCAAGATATAATCGTTTATTTACGAAATAAACCTTCCAAAATGTTATAAGGTAACTTTAAGCACTACAAAATGATCAAACTTTGCATAAGAAGTCTTAATAAGCTTACAGATTTGCCTATAATATATTTCTACGCTAGCTGAGTCGGCTCAACCTCTTTGCTGTCCGAAGGTTCTTGCGTTGTTTGCTGAAGTAGATTTTTCTGGAACCATATAGGCCTCTTTTTCGGCATTTCCACAATGCGCTTATTCTGTAATCATTTTAAAATCAAAATAAGAAATTGAAGCACAATTAGGTGATAATCGTTTCAAAAAAAATCTCAAAACATTAAATGCCAATTTTTTAGTCGCACCTTCCAATATCCTACCATCTCATCAGACTTCTCTCCGTCATAAAGAACAACAACGTCTTTCTCAACAGGATTTAATCCTAAATCAGCCACAATAGCATCCTGCATCTCTTGAGTTTCCATTTTAACTTTGTTGTAACAATATCCTGAAATAACGTTTTACAACTTATTTAAATTTTACTTATCACTAATTACAAAGTTTGAATAATTAACATAAGTAGTTTAGAAACTGTGTATTGGAAAACTGAGCTCTGTTTAACAATGTAATAAACTAAAGACAATAATATCGATAGAAATATACATATAATTATCTTACCACAAAGAATACCAGCTTCGTAATCATGTCCACACGTATTACAAGTTAAGATATTAGTCTTAGGTATTAACAATTTCCAATGATATTTAGGATCTCCAAATTTTCGTTTCAGTCGTTTTTCAATTGTCCTTCTGTGCTTGGGAACAGCCCATAGAAAACCATTACCAATAATGTCTTTTAGTGAAAACGGAGATGGCTGGGGTATTGGTTGAGGCCAGTTTTGCCCATTGCTTGATTCAACGACGCATAGTGCTTCTAAAATTATGCACAATTAATTATTACTTCTAAGTAACAAATTTCTAGAATTATTTGAAGTTTTAATTCAATATCAACGGCTTCAAGAAAGTGATGAGCTATCTGTATAAGTTAGCAATTTATAATTTTGAATGATATTAGTGTCTTTTAGTCGCAAAAATAACGAAACATGGCAAATAATGAATTTGAGAAATTTGAATACGGATTGAAATAGAGAAAAGATTTGAGGTTAGGTGAACCAAAAAGTCAGGTTGGAATATTGATATTTCATAAATTATCGTAAATTTGACTAATATGTTTATGAGAAATTAAATAACATCGAATTTGCTTACCTGGCGGAAATCTCCGACTCAATATAGCTGCGATTACATTATCAAATCTTTGGAGTGCTATATTAACGCGATTTATTAACCTGGACGCCATCTTTATTCTTTATTCCGTCTGCTAACAGCATGGAATAAATTATTTATAGATTGTATATTTTAACCGCGAAGTGTTTATTTTGTTTAAAAAACAAATAATAGAGTAAAAACTATCTTATGGCTTCGCAAACAATTTTTTATGAATGAAAAATTGGTCGGTGATATGAATATAAGAGTCGAAAAATAACTTCAGATATAATAAAAGCGATGTTTATTATCAAGTAATCGTAACGAGGTTTTTTGTAATGATGAGCGGAGTCGTACAAGAAAGTTGGACGATATTATTTTGCGTGGGAATCGTTGTGATGAATATGTTTTATCATTTTCATTATTCTGATCCCAGTTTATCGGCATTATACGGTCCATATCAAGCTGCGATTACATCATCTGGAAACGTCGTCAATGATAATGCAAGTAACGACCGCTCCCGTTCAATACATTAATAATAATATATTAATATTAACTAATTATTAAACGACGATTGAAAGTAAATTGATTGAAAAACTGAATCCGAATATAGCATGCAATTTTATTCTGTAAGAAAAAATACCAAGTTCGAAGGCTTCTTATGAAGAGAATATATCAGCGTCTGACTAAATATTTATTCAACTTTCAGTTTTAACCGTTAAGTGATTATTTGAAAAAAAAAAAAAAACTCCCGAGTCGGAAAGCCAATTCGCCCACCACCTTCTGGAAATTGTAGACCCATTTACATCGCATCGTGACCACTAGAATGTATTAGCCAATCAGATATATCGTTTGAAAAGTATTTGCGATAGAAGAAAAATCAGTTCTAAGTTATAATATTGAAACTTGAGAAAAAAGCTTGACATTTCTCCTAAAAAAACGAAATATTAGACTTCTGTATTTTAAAAAATACTACTAAATTTTTTTCACTCGTATATCAACTGCAAAAACATGCTGTAAAGTCGCTTGAAGGTTGGACTTTAGATTCTTGTATCAACGATCCGTGTCCCGTTTTTTGTTGATTCGTGGTTCGACCGCGAAGTGACCGCGACGCCTACAGCGCTGTAATATTTCGAAGCGCGTTTTAAAAACTTGTCATTACCACGTAGGGTACTGTAGATAAGTCATAAGTAGATGTAGAACAGCTCGATGTAACAAGTGCTACTAGATAAACTCACAATAAAAAGCCATGTGGCAATACATTATTATTATATCCATCGTATTATCCTGCTTTACCTCGAAAAGTCAGGGATTATTCGGCGAAGATGAAGCGTGTTATTCTTACGCTGGTGGCACGGTATATCCAACCGGTACTAAACACGCTAGTCACCAGTTGCAAACAACTAAAGCCGTCAGTGAGTCTCTCAAAAATCACATTACTTCTGCATATGCTGATACATGCGTAGCCGCAAAAACGTTCATAATTACCAAATAATTACACTTTTAAAAATCGTTAATCAAGGTCTCGGGATATTCCGAATATTATCTATCAAACATGTTTAAAAATAGTGGCCAAGCTCTAATCTTAATGACTATTATTTCATTTTTTTTTTGTTTTTCAGAGAGATAGAGACTTAAATGACTAGTTTAATCACGTCTATATCGTTTCGCAATAATTTTGAAGATGATTATTTAGTACAATCAATTATTAACAACGTCAACTTACTATAACTGATTGATTTGATTTACATTATCATAATCTTATTATCTGTCTTATTATCTCTTATCTCTAATTAGACACGTGAAATTGACAGTGATTTCAATTGTCTATATTTTTTAGGTATAAATGAAATTCCAAACCGATTATATCACTCGTTCTTCTTTTTTTTTTTTTGTTTTGTACAGTCGGAAAACAGGCTCCATTCTGGGAAGGAACTGCTGTTATAAATGCCGAATTCAGAGACATCAAGCTGACCGACTACAAGGGAAAATACTTAGTATTTTTTTTCTATCCACTAGATTTGTGAGTATAAAAATGATCTATCATTTGATTAGAAAAAAAAAAAAATATAATAATCTTTGACAATTATTTATTGATTTCTAATTCACATTTTTTGTTGTTCTCAATATTTAGCACTTTTGTTTGTCCGACTGAGATCTTGGCCTTTTCCGATCGATTAGCTGAATTTAAAAAACTTAATACTGAGGTGATCGCAGCTTCTGTTGATTCCCAGTTCACTCATTTAGCCTGGATTAATACACCTAGGAAAGACGGAGGTTTAGACAAAATAAAAATCCCATTACTCTCTGATCTCACGCACAAAATATCTAAGGATTATGGAGTTTATCTTGAAGATCTTGGCCATACATTAAGGTGATTAATAAAATATGTTGGAACATGTTTGATGAAATAAAATAGTAAAATATATTATTTTTTTTTCAACTTGCTGAAAGGAAAAGATTGAAATAATGTTTTAATCACATTTTTCATTAACGTTTTATTATGTTGTCTAATTTATTTTTATTTTTGTTTGTTTTTTTTTTTGTATAAAAATGCAAAGAATATTGTGTCGAATAATCTTCCCGCTATATGTATATTTATTTACACAGAGCGCTGTTCATCATCGATGGCAAAGGAATACTACGACAAATTACAATGAATGATCTTCCTGTTGGACGGTCAGTTGATGAAACTTTAAGATTGGTACAGGCCTTCCAATACACTGATGAACACGGAGAGGTCTGTCCGGCTGGGTGGAAACCAGGTCAAGATACTGTAAGTATTACAATATTACCAGTAATTTACTTCTCAAATTTATTTATTCCAAACAAATTTCATCATATTTGTTAATTTTATCAGAAAGATTACGTTATTTTTATCATCTTATATTTGTTATTTTATGAGTTGCTTTAATTATTTTATATTCCTACTATTTCGGTGGATAAATTTTACCGTAATTGTCTTTCTTTTCTTTCAGATCATACCAAACCCAGTGGATAAGAAGAAATTCTTTGCAAAAAATCTCGTGTGATTATTTGATATATTTAAATTATATATTTTTACGTAATTTGAAGAAATAAAATTAAAATTAACTTTCATTATTCTAATTTTGACTATTAAAATTGTTTTACCTGATACAAAAACTTGCCTCAATTTGTTTTTCCGCTTTTTGGACTTGATAGCGTAATGAGTTTAACTCTGCGAGGAGTTTTGGCCATTATTACATTAGGAACAGTTGCTTTAGGTGGTGTTTTTTTAACACAATCACTGGGGTTTTCTGTGTTACTTTCCTCATAAACGAGTTTTATGTCTTCCGTTTCTTCAAAAACAGCAGCATTGATATCAGCTCCATTTTTATCCTCTACTTTTGTTTTCTTTGTCTCAAGTCCTTTCTTATCAATATTTACATCTTTTGTACCATCTTCTAAGTTCTTTCCTCCAGTGATGTCAATATCCATCGCATCACTACAGAGATCAAAAACCAATCCAATTTTCTCAGTATTCTCATCCTGAATACCATCAGTTTTATTCTTATCAGATGGAATAGTCTTCACAGTCATGTTCTCTGCAATTCCTTTTAAACCGACAGTACCTTTGTACACATTTCCTAGTTCTCCCTCTTGGAAATAAACTATCGAACAATATCCATCTGTTGATGAAACGACCAAAAGACGTCCGTCAGATGACCTGGAATATTAAATCCAAGAATAATTAGTTGGTTGTTAATTCATATACAGCCGGAAGATCATGTTTGTTTAAAATCAAGTCAATTAATTTGATTATAAAGTTTTATTGACTCACCAAGTAACATCTGTTAATCTTGTGTAATGAATATTCGAGATTATTGCAATGGGAGAAATTTGTTGTGTGTCGTATATAAGTACCGAACTTTGCGTTGCTACTGCAAATACCATTCTGTAAGTAAGTGCTATCATCGATACCGGGCCGTCTTCTCTCAGCTCAAAATATACCGGACAACAACGTACAGCTATTGTGCACTGCTCTAAGGATGGCAAGATAATAATAGGTCTGAAAGGTGAAAAGTTTAAATACCAAGAATTAGGAATGACAATAAATAAGTACATCGGAGAATTCTGGATGAAAATTTGTTAACTTTGATTAAACTATGAATAAATCAATAAGCATACTCTTTAATATTATGTCTAGAGAATATGATAGTAGCATTAGACAATTTTTCCGAAGATTCTTGTGGTTCGATGATACCAGATGGTGTAATGAGTAATAAACCATCAGGTGAAAAAGTAAGCCTTCTAAAAAATGACTGAAAAGTATCATCGTGAAACAAACGAACAGTTTTTCCTTTTAATGGATGATCATCCGGTGATGGAATCCTTGATTTACTAACTCGCTGAACTGTCTTCTTTGTGTTTATATCAATCAGACGACATTGTCTGTGGAATAAAAAAATACTTTTTAACACATTGAGGAGTCAAAAAATAAACAATGTATTTCGCAAAAGACAAAGTTTCATTACCTGTCCGTACTCAGCGTGGACACATATTGATTACAAGGATCCCATGAAACTCCTTGAACAAATCCTTTGTGGTCTGATAATATGCCTGTGTTTCTACCCTTCTGTACATCCCAAAAAATTGCAGTGTTATCAACAGAACCTGATACCAAATAATTAGAATCTGGTGACCAGCTTAAATCATAAACATCTTCGACATGCCCCCGTAAAACCTTCCATAAATTCCATTGTTCTTTATTTTGGATAGTGTCATCGCCTGCAAGAGGCGGAGGCTCAGATTCGCTTCGTTCTTTCCATAATATTATCGCAGATTCTTCAGACAGAGAGAGAAAAATGGGAAATTCATTACTATGAGTAATTTTTATTTTTTTTCTCGATTGTTTGAAGATACACAAATATAGATGATTAAATTCAACCATGAGAAAACTTTTGGGATTTGAATTTTGTCACCCACCGTCATCACCAGAAGCAAGAATTTCACCAGACGGTGAAAATCTTACAACATTTACTGCCTTTTGATGACGAACCAAATCTGCAGCAAATTCTACCACTACAGCTCCGAGCTCGTTCACTCGAAGATGCCAAATCTGAAAGCCAGCAAAAAAAAAATAAAAAATGATCAAACATTAGGAAAAATGTTGTAGTTTTTTTTTTCTTTTTTTTTTTGGGTGGCGGGGGGGGGGGGGGGGGTAATAATTCAACGACGACAAAGAGGGTTGATTATTTCAATAAGGAATTGATTTCTTAATTATCTAAGGATCACACCCTTGAATAAAATTTTTTGACCGAATTCGAATCGAAGATTGCCGATCCTAAACGGCTCGAAGTTACCTTTTTTTTAAATGTATAGTTAAATGTAATGAGGATAATGAACCTTTGATTTAATATAAAATTCCTTATTTTAATAAATGTAAAATTATTGATTTACCAGGACGTGTGAGTCTGCGCCACCAGTTGCTAAACGCCAAAAAATTTTTCCATCAGAAGTTTTGTTTATGCCAGGTTTTATGTCGATACTTAATACAGGGTCACGATTGTGCCATGATATTTCAGGAATTGTACACTTCATTGTTTATATTTAATAATTAAATCTTCACACTACGATAACAGAACGCAGATACGTGTTCTGTAAATTTTTTAAAACTTTCTTTATTCTTTTCCACCACAACATAACATAACCTGTTTTCATATAGCAGAAAATATTTCGCGCGAAAAACTTGACCACGATTCAACAAGTTGAACATAAAAGTAACCACTACAGGTGAAAGAACACCACACGTGTCAGTGTTGTTTTTAACGAAATATTCCAGAGGGCATTTAAGTTCTCAATATTTCAACACCGAGTTCAACACTCTATGCTAGTCTAGTTTTTCAGTATTTGATTAGCAATCTGTTTACGGAGAATCGTGTGTCTTTTATAAATTGTTTTAAAAATTAATACCGGTACTGGACGTAAGTCCTGCGACCTTTTTCGACCCGGGGATTATTAATTCTCAATCAAAATGCCACGTATTATGATAAAGGGTGGTGTTTGGCGTAACACCGAAGTGAGTAACAAATTTCTAACCTAAATAAACGACTACCAACTACCCGGTTCTGAAATAAAAAAAAAAAAACCGCTGTGATAATACACATTATCCAATTACCAAACTTTATATTTATACTACTGCAAAAATTACACCCAATTTACGTTCAATAATCCTTCTAATTGCTTTATCTCATCGCTTTATTAAAATATTAATTACCAGCAACTCATCGTTGCATAATTTTCTTTATCACACGATGAAATTAAACATTATATCAATCTAACAAGAACAACATTAAAGTTCGGTTCTTGAGGGATTCCATTTTAATCTGCTACAGCAAAGTAATGTGTCTTCATATTAATGTTTTGTTATTTTCAGGATGAGATTCTTAAAGCGGCTGTTATGAAATATGGGAAAAATCAATGGTCCCGTATTGCCTCTTTATTGCATAGAAAGTCAGCCAAACAGTGTAAAGCAAGATGGTTTGAGTGGCTAGATCCGAGTATTAAAAAGACTGAATGGAGCCGAGAAGAAGACGAGAAACTTTTACATTTAGCAAAATTGATGCCTACACAATGGCGTACGATAGCTCCAATTATTGGACGTACTGCTGCTCAATGCTTAGAAAGATACGAGTATCTGCTGTAAGTATGATAGAATTGAAACAGAAAGCCTCAATTATTAATGTGATTAACTTTTCGTTTTGTTTCTTTTTTTCAGAGACCAGGCTCAAAAAAAAGAAGAAGGAGAAGACGCGGCTGATGATCCTCGCAAATTGAAACCAGGAGAGATTGATCCAAATCCAGAAACAAAACCAGCTCGTCCGGATCCAAAAGATATGGACGAAGATGGTAACTTGTATTTTTAAAGTATAATGAAAGTTATTATGAATCGAAAAAAATGCTACTAAACTTATTGTTATTTTAAACAGAACTTGAAATGCTTTCGGAGGCTCGTGCCAGACTGGCTAATACTCAGGGTAAAAAGGCCAAGCGTAAGGCACGTGAAAAGCAGCTAGAAGAAGCTCGGCGATTAGCAGCTTTACAGAAAAGAAGAGAATTACGTGCAGCCGGTATCACTGTATCACAAAAACATAAACGAAAACGTGGAGTTAACTACAATTCAGAAATACCATTTGAAAAACGTCCGGCTTTGGGATTCTATGATACTTCGGTCGAGCATATCGACCCATTGGCAGCAGATTTCTCTAGAATGAGACAGCAGCATTTAGATGGAGATCTTAGACAGGAAAAGGAAGAGGTGTTAACTACTGTCTTTATTTATCCGTTTTCTTCGCGTCTACATTTAGATCCTACAATTTCTCAGGCCTATTTCTTATCTGAGCAACTAATAAGGGAAAATCTATAAAGCAATCCAACAATAATTACAGATGGAGCGACGCAAAGATAAGCAGAAGCTAAAGCAGAGGAAAGAGAACGATATTCCAATGGGAATGCTCAATAATCAAGAACCAGTGAAGAAGAGGAGCAAGCTGGTCTTACCAGAGCCACAAATTTCTGATCAGGAATTACAGCAAGTTGTAAAACTCGGCAGAGCTTCTGAGGTAGTGTTTAGTTCCATTTCTATGATGGAACTTAGAACCAATTTGAGTTTAATTTTTATAGAAAACCCGTAATACGCATTAATTAAATGAAACCGAAATTTATTGACTACAATTTTATCAGGTGGCTAGAGAAGTTGCTACGGAAAGCGGAGTCACATTATCCGATAGTTTGCTGGCTGATTATTCTTTGACTCCGAGCGTCGCAGCAACTCCACGCACACCAGCTGCTACAGATAGAATTCTTCAAGAAGCTCAAAACGTGATGGCTTTGACGCACGTTGACACTCCTTTAAAAGGTGAATGCTATTCACCTTTAATTGTTCTTGGAAACAAAACGAAGCTCTAACATAATATTTTTGAAAATTTTTACAGGTGGTTTGAATACCCCACTTCACAGCTCAGATTTCAGCAGCGTATTGCCTGCTAACAATCTTGTTGCTACTCCTAATACTGTCTTGGCAACACCTTTTCGTTCACAACGTACAGACGGTACCCCTACAAATTCTTTCAACACTCCGACGTCTCTGCGAAGCCAAGCCGGCGCTCTGGTGCCGACTCCTGTTCGTGATAAACTGAGTATAAATCCAGAAGAAGTTTTGGAAGGGTCTGAGACACCTGCTCTTCACAAACAGGTCCGGTTGAATGAAGAGAATCGGATATTTACCTAAAAATTATCGTTCTGGTTTTATCATTCAATATTGATTGTGTTCTTTTTAGGTGAAGGAACAACTACGAGCTGGATTGAGCACTTTACCAACACCTCGAAACGATTATGAAATAGTAGTTCCTGAAGGAGAGGGAGAAGACGACAAAGGCGACGATTTTTCGGACAATATAGTCGAGGACCAAGCCGACATCGATGCTAGACGTCAACAGGAAATAATTGAGCAAAGTAAAATCCGCGTTTTAGACT
Source organism: Macrophya annulata (assembly GCA_963924015.1). Taxonomy (NCBI): domain Eukaryota; kingdom Metazoa; phylum Arthropoda; class Insecta; order Hymenoptera; family Tenthredinidae; genus Macrophya; species Macrophya annulata. Next base: position 6,012,882 of record OZ001260.1, read on the forward strand.
ATAATCGAATTCAATGAGATAGAAGTCTCTTCTCTTTCACATTTCGTCATAATTATCCAATGAATAACGTAAACTTGATAATTTTTTTTTTACAGAGAAAAGAGATCTTGAACAAAGATCTCAAGTAATTCAACGAGATATGCCAAGACCAGTGGATGTGAATATGAATATATTAAGACCACTCATGGATACTCCACTGACAGACTTACAGAGGGTAATAAAAAACTAAAAAAAGAGACTCAAACCCTATAATCCTGTATCTATGGCTCTAATAATGAATATTGCTAATTAAATATCTGTTCTAGGCTGAAGAATTGATAAAACGAGAAATGATCACAATGCTACAGTACGATGCGCTTCAAAATCCAATGCAAGCGGTTTCAAAACGAGGAGCAACTTCTTCGATTATACAAGCTACTGCTTTCTTAGAACAGCATCCTTACATTGATTACGATCCAGAAGATCTTACTGAAGCAAGTTCATTTTATATTTGAACAGTTGAATACAAGCTTTTGTTTATAATTTTAATTACAACGAAATTTTTTAACAGGCTCGCAAACTTCTTGAACAAGAAATGTCTGTAGTACGAGAAGGAATGGCACATGGTGAACTTAGCATAGATGCTTATACAACTGTCTGGGAAGAATGTCTTTCACAGGTTAGTTTCTGACCTTAAAATGTCCTTCTTTCTATCCGATGTATGACATTTCCTGTTATTCAGTAAATATATTTTTAAGCATCAAATGATTTACTTTTCTAGGTTTTATACTTGGAGAATCAAAAGCGTTACACGAGAGCGACGCTAGCTTCTAAAAAGGATAGAGTTGAAGCGTGCGAAAGAAAATTGGAAGAAAATCGTGTTCATATGACTGGGGAAGCAAAACGGGCTGCAAAAATGGAAAAGAAATTAAAAATATTGACTGGGGGATATCAGGTGAGAGTATATATGATTAACAAAACTGTAAGAAATCAATCTAGATCTCTCTTTACGGATGTATTAATTTTTCTTTTTCTTTTAAATAATTTATAGACACGTGCACAAGGATTGACTAAGCAAATGCACGACTTGTGGGAACAGATCGAACAAGCTCACCTTGAATTATCAACATTTAAATTTCTCCAAGCACAAGAAGAGGCTGCAGTACCAAGACGATTGAATGCACTAATGGAAGATGTTAATAGACAAACTGAACGAGAGCGTACCCTACAAGCTAGATTTGCTGAACTTCAGGAACAATTGCAGCAATTACAAGTGCAATAACGTTAGTTTAAAGGCTGATGAAAAGAAAAAAAAAAACAGAAAATTATCACCATTATCTAATATTTTTGTGCATTCTTTCTATCCGATTTTAATAAATTCAAATCAGTCAAAGTGTTACATAGACTCACTGAGCTTTTGCTTTTGGATTTCTACCAACGTACCTTGAGATGTCGAGACGGCAATTCAATAATAATTAATTCATTTCTGAAATATGCATTCTCGACGATTATACCAAACATGAGTTTTTAATTACCATACTTACTTTAACTTATGTTACACTAATTAATTTAGCAACAGTATCAAGTTCACCAAGTTTTGTAAACGACTTTTTTTTTCCTTTCTTTCTTTAATAATAAATGACTAGACAACTCTTGAGTAAGTTTTGCTGTCACTAAGGTTTAATTAAATAGTTTGATGTTATTGATCATCATCGTCATCATCACTAGGGCCAAGAATAGCTTATAATTAAGTTCGTAAAGTTCTGACGCACGGTCGAGTAATAATTTCAAATATATAAAAATAAGTAAGCTCGTACGATTTAGGAATTATACATACATATGCATATAATAGTAAACGCATTCGTTTCCTTGTTGTTCTCATTGTTTATACAGCGTATCGGTACGGTGGCTGATATCATGAGGGCGATCTTTTCAGACCGAATACAAAGCTCTGAAAAAGCTACATTGTTAGTTAATACGATAAATTATATCACTGTAATTTCTATGTGATGATTTTTCATTGATTAGTATAAATTTATGGAAACAGAATGACAAATAAATTAACGTTTATTCAATTTATCTAATTATGGAACGTATTGTCATTTATCCATCCTCGTTATACAAATCATTCATTTTTTTACATCGCAAGGAAAGAATCTGTACAGACTGATTATAAAAAAAATATTATCACAATGAGATTTCTCGCGATTTTTCTTCTTTCATCTCATTCTTGGATGGCAAAGTAAGTTTCAAAACACGTATATCATGACTGGAGAATGTTGGATGTTGTTCTGATAATAAAATCGGTATAATTTTGAACCTCTTCTTTATTGCATCGACAAATTGACTCCATACTGGCTTCTGATTTGGTGTGTCTCTCTCTTCTTGAGAAAGTAACGCATATGTATCTTTTGTAGAACCACATAGTCTTTCCAAAGTATCTAGCAAAGGTTCTATGGACTGAAATAAAGTTGTAAATATAAGATTAATATTTTAGAATAACAAATTGATGAGACTATTCTTTCAATAAATATGGTATGAATAATCTAGACTGAATTTTAAGGGAAAATCTACACGCAGCTGCTGGTCTTTTACCTCTGTGTAATAAACACAATCTGCTAAAACAATGATATCAGGCTTGAAATCTATCTCTGCATCTTTACTCCAAGCAAGTTCTGCAGCTCTAGCAGATCCCCCAGAGTTTTTCCAGTGGTCTTTGTTCATTTCAATATTTTTATTCAACGCTGGTAGTACATTGGGAAGATCCGTTAAAACCACCTCTGCTCTGAAATAGCCACAAAGGTTCTATAGCATAAGATAAAGTATCAAATCTTTGTATCGACCGATTTTATTAAATCATGAGCAATAGAAACGAAGGCTGAAAAAGTTTCTGATTGAATAAATAATCTGGTTGATTAAAATTATACCCAAGACACGCAGCAGTCATTCCAACACATCCAAGGCCTGCACCTAATTCTAACACCTTTTTGCCAACAAGCCAATCTCTTCCCAGTCTATCTTCTCTGCATAATATATCTAGGTATTTGGCTAATACCAAAGAAGCATCCCATACTACACAGCTAACGTCGCCCACCTCTTTTTGATATAACGTTAGTGTTACCTTACGACTTTCCAGTTCGAAATCTCGTGTAAAAACATCGTTTTCAGTGGTCATTGTTGAATGCTATTTTATACCTGTTTAAAAATTCATTATTATAGCAAATGTGTTGGATAATTAGGATATGCAAAGTCATGAAATTATTTCCATAATAAATTATTATCAATGGTTGATCAATTTGGATAATTAGAATTGTGACAGAATTTGTATTTGAAATTATTTAAAAATTGATTTAAAAAATATGTTGGAAAACGAGGAATATTTACATGCCTGGAATTTCAATGTAGATATAAAAACGTACCTAACCTAAATCGACATTATTTGTTTTTGGCAAGCGTTAAGGTTTTCTTCAAAGATGAACTATAATGAACGATCCACGTGCTGTTAATATGTAAGCAACTGATTCAACCAAACGTCATTTTTACTTACTTTATCAATAAGTGACAAGAGCGTCTTGTGCTTACGGCAAAACTGCGGGAGTCCGGCTTCCGTACAAAATAGCTACACGTGTATGATAACGACAAACCGTGATTCATGAATTTTCTGTTATAAAATAAAATTTTACCAGTAAATTGTTAGATCGATTTGATAGAAATGATTTTAGTTCATCGTTTAAATTGAATTTCGTTGCTTGACAATAAATACACATATCTAGGTCAGAGTTTTAAAAGAAATAGCTGGGTCAGGGAACGAATACGATAGCGTTGGCTGAAGAATTTCATGGTAGAAAGAACACGTTTATTAAATTTTTTTACATTATATAATAATGAAAATGAGAAAAGAACAATAAAATTTGTACAGTAGCTTGTAATGTCTGTTGATTAACGATTCATGTTTACATATTATACATGTTAAATGATTAATTATACGATAGAATGAAATATAGCATAAAATTATCAATTACACTGCAATGTCAAGTGAAAAACAAAAAGAGGAAAAAATGTACGACATAATCTCTAACGTGATTTTATAAAATTATCTCTTACCTACTAATGACTACTAAATTTCAATATACATGAATATAATATAATTGTGCATCTGCTGACAATTCTCGATTTTTAATGCAGACTCGAAAATACTTATAAGAAAATAAAAAAAATAAAAAGTAGTACGGTATTGGATTAAATGTTTTATTAATCTTTTCTTAAGGACAAAAAAAAACTTTGTAATATAAATGATGAAAGGTAATCGAAAAACGATACTTTTCTGTTACACACAATCATTAATGAATTCATTCGTGCTAGCCCTGATCTCTATTCGTATCTAATCACTTATTATCGCTTTCAAAGATCACTAAGATCTACAGCATCTACTTGTGCACTGATGCTCTCATCTTTATTGGGTTCTGGCTGCAAGGCAACAGTTTTTTCTGCCGTAACAGTAGGATGAGCAGTTTCAAGCTTAGCCCAAGAACCTGGCTCAGCTTTTTTCAATTTTATTTCTACTTTAGTTGGGAGCATATTCACGCTACTTTCCTCCACATTGATTACCTGGAAAATTGAAACAAGAGATTTAGTCATTGGTTAATAGATAATTGAATAATTTTTTTTCAATTTATAATCATCAATTATTGTACATAATTAATTTACCCCTCTCAATTCAATGTCTAGTTTATATCGAGAATCTTCAGCTCGAAAGTATAGGTCCACAGACAATCTTACTGGGCTTAATTTTACACTGGACTTGCTCGGCTCATACTTTTTACAAAATACTGAAACTACAACAAATCCTCCGGTTTGATGCCAGTCCATCCGACACGAAACAGTCTTGTTTGTAGCCTGGAGAACGAAAAAAGAAAAGTAGTCAAATTTTATAATGATTTTACGAGAATCAGCAATACAAATCAATAATCTGTTATATATTTGAAAGAATTTGTATAAAAGGACTCAGCATCTGTCTTTATCTAAAAATCAAATGGACTTAAAATTGTTTGCATTTTCTACACAGAACAAAACGCATTCAATATCACCTCTCCCAGCCACAGATGCGTTCCTTGAGAGCATCCAGGTTGTTCTAAAAAGACAGTAAAATCTGTTGTTTTCTTCTGACAACAAGACCAATATTTAAGACCCTCATGAAAAATAGGTACGCCTGGATGATGGTTGCATATTAATTCGTCGTCTGAAGTCCCGGTGTAAGCAGCCTTGCAACCTTTTCGTTTGCACATTGCACCGACTGGTACTTGAGTGCCAATTGCTACAGGTGTTTGTACAGCAAGACCTTCTACTTGCTGTAATAACGCTGGAGATATGGTAGGCTTTAAAGTAACTTGAGGAGTATTGAAATGAGGCCTAGGTTGACTTTCGACAGTGTTAATTGGCTTGAGTCTAACTTCAATTATATCTTTAGCCGTGGATTTATCTACTATAGGTTTTTCAGGTTCCGATGGTTTGATGTTGCTGTGAAGAGACTTTGTACAGCCTTTGATATTCAAGAATTCCGTAAAATCTGTACATTTTTTATTACAGCATGACCAACCCTTGTAAGCGTCGTGAAATACTGGAAGGCCAGGGTGGTTGACGCAGTCTCCTAGTCGCAAGTAATTTAAAAAACATATTCAATGAAAATTCATAACAGTTGAAGAATTATGCAGATGTTCGATTACAGTGTGCATCTTTATTTTATTTTGATAGATTGATTTGAAAATCAGAGATAACCTTAAACCTACCCTCTTTGTTGTCATCCGGGTCGTATTTCTGACCACAACCGCGGTTGTAACAGTGTAACAAAGTGTTTGATTCAGACATTGTTTCTTTTTTTAAATATATTAGTGTATATCTCTTTTATTATGTATGATAAATAAAGCGTTTCTAGAACGAGTTACGAGACTCTTGAGTTCCGAATACATACGAGAAAATGATGAATTAACGCATGTTTTCTAGCAAATTCTACACACAGCCACATAGCTGTCAGCATTACAAATGAGATTATAATAGAGGTGAAACTGACAATCGAATCTCAATTCGTAAACTGTATGTGTATAGATTGGTCGATCGAAGCGTCGACGTCAATTTCATTTGTAGATAATGTAGGAAGCATAGTTAACAAATTGGGCCGCGGGCAAGTGCCCAACTTTTGTATGGATGTGTGTGTTTACAACAATCGATAAAGCTACTCACAATCATTGTTTGACAGGTGACACACGTGATAGCAATTCGCGGATTCTGCATACCGATTAAAATCTAGATTATAAAACAGAGTGCCAGAAATAGACCTTGATACTTTGATGTGTGAGATAAATTTTGGATATACAAGATGAAGATGTGCGATGTATTATTGAAGATTGGCTTAATCCTTCAATATATCTGCTTCACTAGTGAGTCCTTTTCTTTATTAATTCAAAATGATAACAAACTTCAAAATCCAAATCCTAATTCAAAAATAACTTCTTCCTTTTCATTTTCCATTATTTCTCTACAGACAGCCTTCACAATAACCTCAAATATTACGAAACATTACACGCCTCTCATTTTGAACATAAAATCGTAAAAAGAGGAGTTCAGCACAGCCATCATCCGTTCAATAAAATCAATGAAGTTGAATTTTACACCCATGGACGGTACGTATTTAAATTACATTAATAAACAACAAAACTGTTGCATCTTCTAAATTAATTCTTCAAGTTTAATCAGAATTTTGAATTTTCCTCACTATTTTTCACCTCCTTAGAAATTTTCGTCTGTTTCTTACCCCGAGGCGAGAAGTTGTACATTCGAATTTTAAAGCCTACGAGGTCAACGGAGATGGAGAAGAAACCACTGTTCACGTAGGTGAGACACAAACCTCATTATCAGTTATCATTATTGTCCAAAACGTATGAAATCTGTTACAGATCATGAGAATTTTTATCACGGTCGTGTGTTTGGGGAAATAGATTCTTATGCTCATGTACACATCGACGACGGGGTTGTTACTGCAACAATTACACTGCCAGATGACACTTATCACATTGAAGTAGGTTTAGATATTGCCATTTAAGTCGGGATATTTTATTCATCTGAGCAGTTTTTACTCTCTTAAGTATTAAAAACTATTTTAATATCATTTCAGCCCTCTTGGAGACACTTGCCACACTTAGACAATCGTTCTATGATAGCATACAAAGGTTCTAACGTTAAATTAAGCTGGGAACATTACGAGGGAGGCGAAGGACACACTCATGGAGTTCCTAAGACTTGTGGCTACGTCAAAGAAGGTACGAGTATAAATTTATAGCTGGATTCTTAATAAAACATTGTGTTTTTGGTTAATCACTACCTTTTAGAGACATGAGTTCATTGATTTTTTGAAGGATTGAGATTCACCTCGATTTTTAAAAGAGAAATACTACAGAGATATTATTTAATCCAGATATCGATAGTGAAGAAGAAGAAGAAGAAGAAACCGACAAGCATGAAATTGATCAGGGAGAGTCAGAGATACACAATAGAACTAAAAGACAAACTGAGACCTACGAATATACACCAACTAAAACTCGCTGTCCTTTATTGCTGGTTGCTGATTATAGATTTTATCAGGAAATGGGAGCTAGTAATACGAAAACAACTATAAACTACTTAGTAAGTGAATATAACAAAGTTGTTTTATATTTTACATTTTACCTATACAGAGCTTGAATGTAATTCCTCGGCCATTTCAGATCAGTCTTATAGACCGGGTTCACAAAATCTATAATGATACATTATGGCAAGAACGTCAAGAACAGGATGGCTTTAAAGGAATGGGATTTGTGATTAAAAAAATCGTTGTACATAGCGAACCTACTCGCATGAGAGGGGGTGAGACTCATTATAATATGGTTCGTGAGAAGTGGGACGTACGGACTCTCCTTGAAGTAAATTTCATCAATTGTTTCCACCAACACAGATCCCATAAAGATTCCAACTTCTTTCTAAAATTTGTTAACTGTGCTTCAGGTCTTCAGCAGGGAATATAGTCACAAGGATTTTTGCTTAGCTCATTTATTTACCGATCTTAAATTCGAGGGAGGAATACTAGGGTTGGCGTATGTTGGATCTCCACGGAGAAATTCCGTTGGTGGAATTTGTACTCCAGGTAAGCAAATGCAAGAAAATGAGATTCTCGAAAAGAAATGATTTTTAATATAATTTCTATTGGTTTACAGAATATTTTAAGAACGGTTACACTTTGTACTTGAATTCTGGACTAAGTTCGAGCAGGAATCACTACGGACAAAGAGTAATTACACGCGAAGCTGATTTAGTCACTGCTCATGAGTTTGGACATAATTGGGGATCGGAACATGACCCAGATATAACGGCAAGTACACAATACCTGTTTCTGGGACGATTATTTCTAATTGCAAACTATAAATTACAAATTCCTGTTCTTTTTCCAGGAATGTAGTCCAAGTGCTAGTCAAGGAGGGTCTTACCTCATGTACACATACAGTGTTAGCGGATATGATGTAAATAATAAGGTAATATCAGCCGCAATTATTGAAATAAAATTCATATAAGATTGCAAATACAATCTGCAAAGCTTTTTACATTTAACTCTATTATTTTGCACAGCGTTTCTCTCCGTGTAGTTTACGTTCTATAAGGAAAGTACTCCAAGCAAAGTCTGGCCGATGTTTCTCCGAGCCAGAAGAATCATTCTGTGGAAATCTGAGAGTAGAAGGTGATGAGGAATGTGATGCTGGTCTTCTGGGTACAGAAGACAATGATTCTTGCTGCGATAAGAACTGTAAACTTCGTCGTAGTCAAGGTGCCGTTTGCAGGTGAGAAGAAAATATTTTCTCGTTATTGAACTTGTTTAATTTTAATTTTCTCTTTGCATATAACAGTGACAAGAACTCTCCCTGTTGCCAAAACTGTGCCTTCATGCCAGTAGCTATTAAATGCAGAGATGCTCAATACGCCACTTGCGAACAGGAATCAAGATGCACTGGTGCTTCAAGCGAGTGTCCTCGTTCACCTCCCATGAATGATGGGACTGGATGTTTGGAACGAGGACAATGTCGGCTTGGCAAGTGCGTCCCATACTGTGAAACTCAGGGATTACAGAGCTGTATGTGTGATACAAGTGAGTATGACCTGAATATTAGAATCTGTGATTTGTAGAATAGTTAAAACAGAATTAAAAAATTGAGCTCAATGGCTAAAATTATTAAAAAAATAAGTTTGGGATTTGGAATTCATGGTTTCTTTCAGTTGGAGATGCCTGCAAACGATGTTGTAGAATGAGTCTGAATGAAACTTGCTTCCCGGTTGATCCCCAAGATATTTTGCCTGATGGGACGCCATGTATTCAAGGCTTTTGTAATAAGGTATGTAAGAAAAAAAAGGGCGAAAAATTCTCACCAACGTATGAAGTTTTGTGCATCAATTGTATTAATTTCAATCTTTTAATAATTATTTTTTTCAATTCTACAGGGAATTTGTGAGAAGACGATTCAGGACGTTGTCGAACGCTTTTGGGACATCATTGAAGATATTAATATAAATAAAGTGATGCGTTTCTTGAAGGACAATATTGTCGGTGCTGTAATAATAGGCACAGCCATAATCTGGATTCCTGCAAGTTGTGTCGTGAGCTACATCGATAGACGTAGAATAAAAGAAGCGGAAAAAAAATGGCGGTGGAAACATACAGATGAACTTATTCACCCAGAAGATCAAAGACGAATAGTTCATATTCAGGGTTCATCGAGACAGAGAGCACAACCATCTTAATTGATTTTAATTTATAGGTAGTCTGTACGTGAGTTACCTGATCAAATTTTGCCACAAATTAATACATTTCAAATCACATCACAGGCGAATGAATCATTGTTAAATCGTTACATCCCTCGTAAATGTAGAATCGTTTATCATTTTTGATTTTTTTGATTATACCTTAAGCTTAAAGTTACCATTTTACGTACTAAATAGATTTTGATAATCTATTAGACATTCTTTTGCATACAGTAGTACCAATGTGTATTATAGATTTACTTACAAACGATGCAGGGTATCGATCTTCGATCAACAAAGTGTACATAATTAATAAGCCTGTAAAAGTTATAGAAAATGCAGCTGTAGTAGATCTAAATTAGATTAGGTATTAACTTTTGTTCTTAAGTGTAAACAAGTATGTGAAACAATTTTTTATTTATTATGTAGTCTTTTGAAGTATAGATATTATTTTATTGTCGTGAAAGGCGTAAAGTGGATAGAAGAAAAGGACAAGAAGACTTTGAATAATATTGAATTTTTATTTACTCGATGTCACAAATCACATAATTATTGAAGAAATTAATTTCATATCATTTTTGAGCGTATGACTTTCTTTTTATTATCCAAATTTCGTTCTATGAAATCCTTTTTTTGGAACTGCATGCTTATAGTTATTATCATTCTAATCCAGTAATTTCAAATATATTCGCGCTTCGTATCGTGGCAAGGAATTGTGGGAAATATCCACGTGATTTTGTTCATCCAATGAAATATCTACGATTGAATTTGAATTGACGATCGTCTCCAGTGTTCAGTTAACGCGTTGTCAACAATATACACCGTACAGAAAAGTCAGTTCAATTAATTTGTGATAATTATAAAGCGAATAAATAAATATCATCGATAATGACCGAAGACTGTTTTGCCTCTTTAATATCTCACGGAATAAAATTTGATGAAAGTATTAAAAAGCTAACCGAGACATGGCGGCATCCACAGAATATTGTGGGAGGTTATGGTGCTGACAAGAATCAGGCGGAGGCTGATCTGCAAATTTTATTCACCGAAATAACTACGTTAAAGGTAAAAAGCTAATCATTTTCTACCAAATACGAACCTTTCATAACTCATATACCATTCATTCACCTTCCGTTTAATATTTATTAAACAACTTATCAAACGCAGCATGTATTACGAATAAATAACGACACAATCTTAGATACAAAAAGTCGCAGTTTAAAAAATTTATCTCGCAGTTTAAAAAATGAAGAAAGATTACGAAATTTATCCGGAAATAAAAAAAAATTTCACTGCATTATAAAGTAATTTCTTATGTACAATTACGTATAATTAACAATTGTCGATTTATTATAATTATACTGAATTTGAGTTTGATTTTCAAAAAAGAAACTATAATACAATTTTTTAAAAATTGAACAATTTTATAGAAGAATATCGCTGACGATGCAGACTCTCGAAAAAATCAAATCGCACAAGCGGACAATATTTTAGAAGAATCTCAACAGATGTGCAATGATTTGATTCAATCGTGCAATGATATTGTGACAGTATTAACAGAGTATGGATATGTTCAACCCGAAGCTGAAAATTCTGTGAAGTAGGTTTAATTAATTGTAAACTATAATCGCATTTGTTTATTCAATCAAAGTATTCTATTTGACGCAGATATTGATTCACTTCCAAAAAAAATTAGTCAAATAATCGAATTAGAATCAATTAGATGATCTAATGATTTTACTTTGCCATAGGATGGAGACTGAAACCAGCCTGAATTTGAGCCTGATATCATCTGATGTGACTGATGATCTTTTAGAAGTTGAGTTTACTCCAAATATGACTTGGCGTCAAAAGGCAAAAGCAAGTGTATCTTAGAGGAGAGGAGATCTGGACTCTAATCTTCCCTCTGAATGGAATCAGCTATTTGTAAATAGTGAATCAATGGTATAATTTATTATAAAACTAATAGTTGATCAGTCTGAATTTAATCAGCATACTGTGAATATAAAATGGCTAAAATATTCCATTGAAACGTAATTTTTAACGTGAAATTTCAATAGAATTTAGAAATTTCTAATCATATTTTGACGAACTGAAGAGAATTGTACATATTGCTGTGGTATTCTAGCTTTTAATATGTTTTAGAGAATCTGATTAATGAGTGTAAGGTATACATTTTTCTCGTAAATTTTTTACTCCTTTTTCGTACGAAATTAAACTGAGATAAAAAATTGTCATTAAAATAATTACAGCATCCTATGTAAGCTTCTTCTTCGTGTTACTAGTTTAAAAAGTACAGGATAGTCCAGATTGCTCATAAGATTTTAGTTTTCAAACATCTGTGATTAATTGCTACTCAAGAGGGTAATCAGATTATAGATTTTCTTTCTACTGGTCGATTTCAGGAATAGCTTTATTTATTACAAATGAAATATATGCGCAATCAGGTGTAATGATGGTGTAAATTCGGAACAGAAATAATACATTATACATCTATCCTCAGGTTTGATTTAGGATATGTTGTATCTGCTCCTTGTACTCCCTCATCCAAGCCACGTTGATTTTTATCTCTTCTAATGTTTGCTCGAAAGCTTTATTTGTGGCTTGTATATTTATCCCGTTTCTAAAATCCTCGAACTAGAATCATTAGAAATAGATTTTTCACAGGAGCACATTTGGAAGTTGGGATTTGAAACTGGTACTAATTTAATTAACTTCAGTGGCGTATTTTAGAATTTGTACGATAAGTTTCACACTTAACATACCTGCTGAAGATCCAATTCTGTATTCATGTGTGTTGAAAGTGCCATTACCATTTTTGATACTGCAGAAAATCCAGAGCCGTAGCTAGAACGAATAAAAGTTCCATTGCAAGCAGTTAAATGGCAGTTAAAGGGAAAACTATTCAGATAGCTAGTATATTTGCATCAAACAAATATAAGTAACTTTCTCAATTTACTCACTACTTGTTAAGAGCAGACCACTTCTCTCTAAAAAAACGAAACGCGATGTGGGCGCCATTTGGCGTTTTAGCAACAGCACGAAATACATGCCAACCATCCTGCTTTCGCACACCAGAATCACTTGAAATTGATTTTTCCAAATAGCTGAAATCATGGGAAAACATACAATTTTATTATCATTATTCTTTCTAATTTGAGTCAAATTTTTGATATTGATCCATCAGAACTCGACATTTTTTGAGCACACTTGACTAGCTCACCTAGAAAGAATAGACGTGTCAGATGTACATCCTAGAGCTTCCAACAGCACCTCTTTCTCTCCCCCAGAAGTAGTTTCCAGATATTTGTTCCAAAGAAAGTCCCATTCGTTTTTACCTGCTCTTTTTAATCCCATGCAATACACCCAACTTCTTAGATTTGCTGGAATCCTGTTGTAGTATAAGTTTGAAAAAATTTGAATTAACAGAGCGATTGTTAATTAAATAATATTAACTACTGACGGATTTTCTCCTGTAGCCATTTGCATCCAATTCTGAAAGTACTGATTTGCACGATCATGGCACTCCTTGTGATCAACTTCACAAGCCCATCGCAGGATCTCCCCCCGCCAACATCTATCCCTATGTCCGTCGTTAGATTTTTCGGCTGTACCAACTGTCTCAAAGATTTTTTGCACCAGTCGCCGCATAAATTTCTTGGAAAGAAAATTTCATAGAGTTATAAAGACAACCTTAAGGATTGAAATCTACCAGAATTATCTCAGTTTAAATATTCCTTATATCTTACATTGAAATTTTCGTCATCGTATAGTTTATTGTGAATATATCGCAGTCCTTTAATGGCAGTTCCCCAAACAAGATAATCTGTTTCATTCTCCAATCTCTTTATCACATCCATCGTTATCTCGTATTTTAAAATCCCTGTCCTAGAAGCTGCGAACGCGTCGTCAATTAGCTGTGATCTAACTACAGCTGGAAGTACATCCATAGACTGCGCGAGTCGCTTCCAATTTTTATCGTCGTAAGTAACGCGGTAATAACCTGTGAATAAAATCCTTATCTGATAAAGTTATCTGGAGTTCTAAAAAGGCTTCAAAATAACTTCTTTTTACCCGTTTGCAAGACGTTGAACAAAATCCATTCGTCTTCAGCTACTGCTTCATTTAATTCCAACGAAGAATTTCTCAGCCAAATTTTCGGAATCGTATTATTGAACTGTGGTTCTCTTTCCTTAGTCCAAGTCAAGGGAATCCACCAGGACTGTGAACTGTCCTTGCAGTTATTTGACCAACAAAATCGTTCCTGAAATCAAATCGAAGAGTCCTGAACGTCTTTAATAATTCAATAAGTCGACATACTCACCTGAGTCACTGTAACTGCTCCAGTTTTGTAATTTCTTTCTACTTTTAGGATGGGATAGCCTGTCTGTAAGGTCCATGTATCCATTACAGTCTTCACTGTCATATACTCGAGCATAGATTGATGATAATGAGCCACTGTTGTTAGAGCTTTCCAGAGATCGTCTTGTTCAGCATTACCATACGCATAAGTCTTCAAGTACCTTTGTATTCCTAATCGAAATACTTCGGGTCCGAGGAAGTGGAACATCATATGAATGATGGCGCACCCTTTAGTGTATGAAATTACATCGAATATCTGAGTAATCTGATCTGTACGATTTAGGAATACTGAAACTGGGTGGGAATTTTCTAGCGCGTCATCTTCCAATACTTGATGAAGGTCTTCAACCAAGCTGTCTGTTACTCTCCACGTTTGTTCTACCTAAGAAAGAGAATCACAAGTTTTGCTTCTGTGTCTTGGAACTAAAAATATAATACTTTTCGATTTTCTATCATTTTGTGCTGAGATATTTGAATACTCACATGATCTACTGCCAGGTTTCCAAAGAAAGTTGCAAAGCCTTCTTTCAGCCAGAGATCGGACCACCATACAGGTGTCACTAAGTTTCCAAACCATTGATGTGCAAGTTCGTGAGCAGCAACTAAGGCAATAGTTTGCCGGTTATTAGCACCAGCCTCATTTTCATTGATTAACATCGCAGATTCTCTGTAATGCAATGAAATATCATCATTATTAATTTTTTATTTTGTGATTATTTGGTTTTTGTACCAATAGAAGATCCGCGAGGATTGAGATGCGTAATATATTTCATGGTGCTTACCGGAAAGTTATTAAACCCCAATTTTCCATTGCGGAGTATCCAAAGTCTGGCAAAGCTACTATATCTTGTTTTTCAAGCGGAAAAGAGATGTTGAAGTAATATTCAAAGTAATGCAGTATTCTTGGACCAATTTTTGACATGTACTCAGTTTCATTGAGTACGTCGGTTCTTGACCAAAGTTTAAAAACTGGTTTTGACGAATTTTTTACCTCGACATTATTAAAATCGGTAACAATGAAAGCGACCAGATATGTAGACATGGGAAAAGTCAATGGGTAATTATCCCAGACAAAACCTGGCATTTCAGATCTAAAAATAAATCATTACAGGTTTATTAAATCAATGTTTAATAACTTTATTGATAAATTTATATCATGTAATAGATTGTATAAATTTTGCTCCGTTTTCTGACGTTTAAAAAACCAGTTAAAGATCTTAATTCATTTTTTATAATATCTGCCGTCTGTCAATTTGATAATTTTGAATAGAAAATTGATTATTTAAAGAAGAAAAAAAACATCAAAGTCTTACATCTCGGAAGTTGATTTCAGTGGCATGTTAGATATTGTGGTCATGTTCTTGCGTCTACCGAGTGAAATTTGGAATTGAGCTTTGAAAGATGGTTCATCGAAACATGGAAATGCACGCCGTGCATACGTTGGGGAGAATTGAGTACTCGCCATCCATCTGTGGGAAGGATTGTAAAAAGTTGTATTCAATTATTCAGCTAAAAATGCGTTTAAAAAATTTGTGTGACAAATTAAATTGCAAATTTTGTTCGAAAATAATTAAATAATATTATATAAAGTGTATTAATAAAATTTACAGATGATGAATTGATTAAAAATCATGTGAAACAAATACCTAGTCTCCTTTGTCGCAGCAACGACATAGCTGCTTCTATAAAATCCTTGAAGAACGTCGTTAAGAATTCCGGTAAATCGAATATAAAGCGTATATTTATCACCTTTTTTCAAAGGCTCAGCAAGCCTGATCAAAACGACGTCAGAATCATTTTTTGCTGTTACATTTGTCACAGAAATTTCGGTAGTCAAAGATTTAAGTTCTACTGAATGAAATGTGATATCTTTTGCATTCAAAATTATCTTATTTGTTGTTTTATTGCAAAATATTTTTATCCAGAGTTTTCCACTGCTAGTAAAGTTTCCCTCCTCTAAATGAGGAATTATCTCCAATCTGTGAAAAACAAAATATATATATATATATATATAAAAGAAAAACAAAATTAGTTCAAATTAGTTTGTTTATAAAAATTTGAATTTTTTATTTTCAAAATATGTATTTTTTTTAAACTCGACAAAAAAATTTTTGTTTTGTTTTTATTCTCATGTTTTATGTTTCAAGAAATAAAAAATATTGAATATTTAATACTTTTTTTTTTCGATATTTTTTAAGAACAATTTACAAATATTTATTCCAAAATCCTACTACCTGTACTCGGAGGGCAAAATAGATCTGGGCAATCTTTCCTCGACTTGATCGTTTTTGTATTTTCGAACTGAAGTCGAATTTGGCTCAACAACTGAATTTCCGGAAGTGCTGGTTAACATATAGGCGATAAATCCGATCGCGGCACAAGTAGCCGCAATAGCGGTCATGCTTTTAGCGCTAAGACCGCAACTTTCTGTTGTGCGATCGTTCTCTGTAGCTTCGTGGCGATCATAAGCAAGAAATGTTACCTCAGCGATTCCTGAAAAAAAAATAAAAAAAATCTTGTCTTACCAGTTTCATAATTAGTTGAACGACCGGTCATAGATAAAAAATAAAAAATCAATAAATAAATATACAAATCGCATTTACTTAAAATCTGGCGCCATAGTATACATAAACATATTTGCCGCCGATAATTTCCGATATGAAAAGAAGAAGAAAAAAAGTCATGCATAATAAAAATAACTCGATTTTTCACTGTTAATAGTTCAGTGGCCGATAAACTGCCGCTGTTACTTTGCAATTCAGAAATGATATGTCGTTCGTCTGTTCAAAGAATACGTCATTTATATTATCGTGAGGATCTTATAACATTGGAAGAAAAAAAATAAAAATTGAAAGACTGCAGTTAGTTACAAAAATATTCCTAAACGTGATCTTCTGTTACGAAAATATTATATTCGATCATAGATGTACGTTTTGTTATTTTAATTTAAAATCGCACCTGGATTTCGCTTACGTTGGTCCATCATTTATTATTATTATTATTATTATTATTATTATTATTTATTTGTCTTTGCTCAGCACAGTTTATAATACGTGGATTAACGAATATGAATTGATATTAAATATATTTTCATAAGAAAAATATTATATCTTCATAACGGACAAACATCGACTGACTGACTCGGTTGAACGCAGAGATGGACCAAATCTAGACCGTGCATTCTCAAGAAGCGATAACCAAAAATATCCAACCTCTTGTAAGTTTATAGGGTATTTCTTGAGTGGTCTTTGCAGTTTAATAGTCAATATTCGTTGTAAACTGTGACGTATATTTAAAAGCGTTTTAGATAAAAGAAAAATAAAATATCATGGCGCCCTCAATATATGACGTCGTATTATTTTAACCGCATCCGGTATTATAATACACCGGCTTTATCATTTTTTTGGCACGTGCCACGGTAACCGTAATTCGTGATCACTTGTAATGTTCTACGTTCTCGACTGATCGTCATTCATTATTTTATTACTATTCATCAAAAACTGAATTATTGATCAATGTATTATGAATATGAATAATTTTCCTTCGGCAAAGCAATAATCGAATCGTCTAGAAATCGACCAAAAATTTACTATCTTCATTGTATTCCCCCCTCGGCTTCTTTTGCTACAGATTTTCAGGAAAAAGTATTGGAACATGATATTTTCAGTAATTAATAATTACACACCTACATCACATTTGTAGCTGATATGCTTATCTTCGTTCGACACATTCAGAGGATCTGTATGTGTATAAACATGTATTTCTGTACTATCGGTAAACATAATTAGATTATATGTATAGGTATGGTATACCTATAATGTATGCAAACGTATAAGGATTACGTCATGTCGATGATGACGTCAAGTTCTTAAACAGGACTGCTTCACTTTTGAACAGTAAATATAATTCTCTTTAAATTCGGCAGCAATGTCAACCGATTATTATTTATCATCAATTTTCAAAACATTTCGTAATTAATGAATTCAAATACGGTAAAAAAATTTTCTCACCATTCATGAAACGATATAATTATTTTTAGTTTAATATTTAATTAAAAATCTTGAACTAAAAATTTTTCCCTTTAATTCAATACTTGTGAATAAATTTTTCTGACAAATTTAAGAATCAATTTTCAAAATTCTTATAGATCATTTTTTGAATCAAGAATTCTATACAACTGTACAATAGGATAAGATAAAGAAAATGCTGTATAGCAGTTTAAGTATAACATCGCAACGTATACGAAGGATGTTAAGAGGGAAAACTCATGAGTCGGTGGATTTTTATAGTAGGAGTATAAGTTTTTTTTTAATTTTATTTTCATTTTGAGGCTGCATAATCGTTGAATCGTATTATTCCCACAACAAAAATTGGGGTGAAGAAGATGCTGCAGGTCTGATATAAACCGGGTGCCCCTAGTTAAGCGGCGTCTGTTCATGCCTGGGTTTCTCATCACATCCAACAAATTCTCACGCATACCGTCCTTCTCACTTAAAAAGTCACCAACTTCGACCACATTACACTCCGTCATAACCACCCGGGACATTACGCATTCATTAACACCCACGCACCGGGCTTGTCCACACGCAATCTTCTCTCTTTCTCTGTCTCTTGAATAATGCTGTCAGGTATATAATTATACATTCAAATAATTGAGGACCAGAATTTACCAATGAAATAAGGATTTCAAACCCATTAAACGGAACTCTAGCTCTTCTGAACAAATTTTTGTTCATTTTGGTCCTGTTTTATGAAATTGCATATATACACCTTAGATTTTAATTATTCTACAATTTGGAAATCATCGATGATCTACAAAATTGATTCCAGTTCGTACTTGCGATTGAAAAATGTAGAAGCTGTGTATGGAGTAATAAAATTCCTAAAAGTCGGTAAACGCTTTTTGCACTTTTGAAATCATAACTTCCGGTCTCGCGTAAAGTTCCGTCTTTACTTATCTGCGTGGGGTTTCCTAAAGAATTGAATAGTTTGGGTCATTTTTTTTTTCGAGCCAGACTGCCTGGCACCAACGATGAGTTTCAAATTTCTCCCCGTGGGTGTTTCCTGTCGTTTGAAATACGTTCGCACGCGCTATAAGCTTTTCGGTTGGTTTCCTCAAACCAAACAAGACAAATGATTAATAGGGGTGCGCGTCGAAAGGGCAAGCCGAATAGGAGCCCGACGCCTGTTTTCTTAGGTGGGCCTCGAGGCGAACCTCGGATTAACTTATGTTCTGGTTGACGTAGTAATGGCTCTTGTTCAATGATATCTACCCAAAGTTGTAACTTGGTACTTGCTGATTGCCACCGATGAATGAAGTACCGAATTAATTAATCAGAAGATTCTTCGAGAATTACACACTTACCCAGATAGCCAAATTTCATTTCCATTGCATGGGAATGCTGTAAATCGATTGCAATTAATTACAGCAACTTTATACCGTCGTTAATGTCCGCATCAAGAGTTGTTCTTGCACTAGCAACTTAGTACGATACTTGATTGCAGCAAGATCCTAGCAATATGCTGTCAGCTGATTTGCATATTTCAAGTAAATGTATATAAGCAGAACTCCGCAATGCATTCAATCAATCGCAACTGCATTTATATATTTATTGGCTATAGCATATATTTTGAAATACAGTAGAAGCTGTGCGGAACGTAATCCTCAGACTAACAGTGGATGATTTTCAGTCTATATAAGTAACATTTAATTAATCAGATAAATTTCTCTTAATAAGTTTTAGTTCAATGGGATTTGGGTTTTCAAAAACTATTGAAAAAACATATCATGAAATATTTAGAAGAAGAAAAAATTGATACAAATGATTGACAATCATTTTGAATTGGTAAGTATATACTTGAAAATCTGAATATTAATTGGAAAAATTACGGTGCATATATATTAGACATGTTGTGATCGTAAAGAATTGTTTATGTCCATGTGTCGTGTATAAATACGACACTATGTAACTTATATTTGTAAAATAGCAGAGTGGTCAACGTTACAGCGCAAGCTGTACAGTAATACTGCCGCGTTCTTGTGATCGCGGCGTCATGTGACTTCACTTGAGTCGATTTAGCGGAAGTATGACCATCACCGTGCTAGGTGCGTCGTAGTACCATGCGTAGTACTGACAACGGTGACAACAATAAACGAGAACACAATGCGCGTTTTTGTCATAAATTTTGACCAGCAATAAACGAGCATTACATGCCGCGATAGTTAATTGATTTAAAAATAATATTTTTACTAATAAAATTGCATCCCTTGAATCAGTTGCACAGATTCTATTTATTTCTTCACTATTTCTACGCATGCAGAAAAAACAACAACAAAAAAATGCAATTGTTAAGAATTTTTTTAGGAAAAACCGAGGAAGCGGCATAATCAACCGTAATTTTTGTTATCTAATAATTGACAATGAGTCGGTATATTATTGTGATTAACAAACCTCGTAGGAGTGTGAATGAAAAAAATTAGTGCAATGCAGCAAACTCTGCTGATGATTCTTGTGTGGACAGTAAAGACGTGTTACTCGTTCGAACTACCTCATACATTCTGGTAACAATTATGTCAGTCCCACTATCAGATAAAAAGACTGTTTTCTCGATAAAAAAAATCGGTCTCGTGAAATCTTACCTATAGAAATTTCTCATCAATAAGTTTTAGATATTACAATTGCAGTCGGTATATGCGATAAAGAAAGTTAAATTTGACCATAAATTATACACATTTACACGCTTTTTATATTAAAATACAAATGTAAATCGTTCTTCAATTAACGATACTAATTAAAACCGTGCAATTTTAGGATTCTTAATTCTAGAGAGGTAAAATCATACCGTAAATGATGAACAGTTTTTATCTTTGACCTAATCTAATCACTCCAAACAAGAATTAATAGAAATTGAAAATTTCAAAAATTTTGTACTCAAGAGATCGCATAAAATTTAATTTTCTTATTTTTCTTCTGAATCAACGGTACTTATAGTATTCTGTACAATAGTTAAGCATAATAAGTCGACGATGTTTTAGGGCGAAGTTTAATGTCACGTAATGTCTGTGTCAAGAAAGTTACAATTTTTAATCTTATCGTTATTCAGTTTTCTGATCGAGTTGTTGATCGATACACTTCGATAATTGAATAGAACTTATAAAAATAAGCAAACACTATGAATGCATGACAACCAAATATAATCTACGCAACAATATCCGTCATGGGCGTTTTTGAAATATAATTATACATCTCAAAAAACTGCATTCTGCTTTTTATGCATTCATTGATAATTGGCATAAAATAACTAAGTTGGAATTTTGATTCGCTATAAGATTCGTCAGAAAATTTTGCTTCTCTTATTGCCAAACAAACAATATTCAACTAAAATTTCATAATTTTATATTGATTCAAAATTTGACAAGCTTGTTTTTTTTTTTTTTCCTTATAGAATTCAAATTTTTAGGAAAAATTTCAAGACAGCCTGTTTTTACAAATCATTTTATATGTCAAAGCTACATCATTTATTAGAGCGAAAAGTTTCTTTCTTTTTCTCTATCACAGCATCCAGCATCAGTATAAGGGCTACAATAACGCATTTTCTGCACTTAGCAAAAGTCGGTGCAGGGAATAAGACTCCGTACACCACGGCGGTCTCGTAACCGGCGTCATGGGACGCTCAGCGGGTTCTTTCGTCCTTAATGGACCGTGACAGACTACAATCGGAAGTCGTTCTCGGCTTACAGAAAACAGTGCGTTTGTCGCTGTAGATCGCTGGCTACCGTATACATATGTACTAGTTTCTTTGACATAGCGATAAAATGTTTCACTCTTACGAGTCCTCACATATTATTGTTAGTATAACATTACATACATGGCATAGAAATCTAGACACATAAATCGCCATCAGAAGTTCAAAAAATTAAAACACCTTACAGAAAAACGTTGTTATTAATATAACATCGCGTTATTTCGGACAAAATAAGAAGCTTGTGTCTTTCCATTCGTTATTCTCTTTGAATTCCGCCGATGTTTTCTAAGAGATGAAGTATCTATCTTAAAAATTTTAAGTAATTTTTTAGCCATAGTTCGATTTGTAGAACAGCTCGCGTAGCTGGGTGAGCCTTGAAGATCGTCTTAAATTAGCGTTAGAAAAATGTTTTCAGAAAACTGGAAGGTCTGAAAGTGTAACGTAGATGTATAACAGCTGGAGGTAGAAGTACAACAGATCTTTGGATCATTAGCGTCTTTAATGTGATCAAGCCGTTTCTCATTCTGACTCATGACTTTTGACTTTAAGCTCCGCAAACTCCTGAGTAAACATCGAGACTCTTGCGTCTCTACGAGCTTTTTGACGCCTGGAAGATCATGTTTGACGAAAGTGCTGCAGCGCGTAGCAGGTAATTGGTCTGGAAATAGGCCCGCGAACCCTCGAAAAAAAAATATTCTTCAATAGAGTTAAACTGCAGAGTTTAAAAGAAATTTACAAGACTCTTATTTAATTGTTATGGAATTTGGAAAAAGATCTAATTATCTAAAAAAAAAATTTACTATTCTTATGAGATTAAAAATTCTTATTTTCCTTCGATAAATTATCCCTCTTCATTTTATCTGATCTTATGGTTCACATTGGTGTTCTAATTAAAATATAATTAATGTTGAATAGCTGAGAATGAGATGAATTTTTGAGACGCCATATTCGAGATTAAAAATTAAGAATGAGAGAATAAGAAAGGAGGAAAAAAAAATTTGGATACCGCCCACCATGGTCCTGTAGTAAGTCTGTCATAATTGGTGACAATTAGTTGGTTATTCGTGGGCTTACTTCGTTACGATTGGTTACTGGGCTGTCGCTGTCCCCGTTGGTAGCCAGAAGATACTTTCCGTCTTATACACCACATGTGTTACTCTGACATTTCCAACTTAGTGTCGAGACAATTCACACGAGGGAAGTTTTGTTTTATGACAGTCACAAACGCTCGCCGGTTCTTTAATCGACCATAATATTGTTATATTATGTATCCATTATTTATACTGTGAGACAATTTTGCAGACATTCGATTTTTCAACAAATTAATATACAGTGTATTTTCGTCCCAGTTTATCTGATATTTCAAATATCTCAGCACGTTAATTTTTTTTTTTCAATACAACTGCAGGTAATTACTTTTAATTCAACTCGTGCCAGGTACTAGATTATAAACGAAAAAATCATTTTCAAATAAATAATCGAATCAAGGTTTGTTTCACGGAGCCTTAGTTTTTTATTATAATTCTCCCGCGCGTGAAAATCCAAGCGAAATTTACAAAGAATTTTGCTTTTCGATATTAAAGTGACTCAGCGGTTAAATTTGCACAATTTTCGTTACAAATATGAATTATTCTTACATTTTTTAAATATTTCTATTTTGAGGAACTCCGTTAATAACTTTTCATGATCTATACAAGCCGAAACGTATAACTGTAAAATTTATTCATTGACTAGGGTGTAGTGTATGATAAATTTTATACCCTCTAAAAATAATTAATCGGTTTGATTATCACGGTAATTAAAACTAGAAATTAAAGTTTTATTTTCGAGTTTTACAACATGGACTCTTGGACGGATCAGAATATTTCTTCAAGACTTCGAATGGCAGAGGATATATTCGCGCTACCACCAACACCACCGACGCCTCCAACGCCGCCGTCGCTTCACCTGGATTATCAAGGAAATCGTTTTCAGAGTAGTTGCGAAGCAGCTTGGCTCTATAAATGGCCATGGGATGTGTCTACGGATCCTGGCGATATTTCGGAGGCTGTTAGTCCACCTCTTGAGTCCGGGTGCTCCCATGTCTACGTCACTTACGGAGGATCAAGTCCGGGGCAAATCGTATTTGATAATAACAAAAATTATCAAGGAAACAGGTGAGCTTTTGATATTCTTTTTTTCTTTCGTCTTTTGCATCTTTCGTTCAAAGCATTAAAAAACAAAACTGAAACCCATCAAACGTCTCGTTGACACTAACTTTAATCATTATGCTACAAAAATACGCGAATGATTCGATTATCTTCTCTTTTCTTACTTTTTCATTAGATGGGAGATGCAGTATTCAAATCATGGGTTTCTGTGCGGTAATTTAGGATCTTCACATTGCTCTCTGAGCAGGGAGGAAGAAGTAAGTTCTTTTACAGCGGGTGATTCTTCGGGGGACGTTGTTTGCTCGAAAGAAAATGAGCTAGTGCAACAGACTGTATTTAGAGCTTGGGAAATACCCGATTTACAAGACGCTGCTACAGCGTCTTCAATTTCGAGTCAGGAATTCTCCAAGATTCAATCTGTTCAATCGGATATTCCCGCCGTAAACCAAACTGCAGAACACGAAGCTTACCAAAATTATCACGTCAGCGAAGACGAGGCTGGTTCACCTCAAAATTTGTCCGAATTGGATTGTGGTGAGTTATAAATTTTTATTACTTTACTATCTCGAATAATTCAGACATTTATATAAGTGTAGAATAACTTTAGAACGAATGCACCGATTTCAGCGAAATTTGGTACCCAAATACTTTGAATAATTTCGAGATCCGGTATTGAATTCGAGAAAAATTGATCGAGGGGTTTGGGAAACTGAGAGAAAACCGTATTTTTTAAAACCGTGTTAATATCTCGGTGACCATTCGTACAATTTGGATCAAATTTACTTCGTTTAAACGTTCTAAGGCACTGAGCTTTTTGGCCAAATATAACAGGATTTAGAAATAAAATGTAAGAAGGGTAGCAGGTCATTGCGCCATAGCTCGATAACTGTCGGATCAATTCCAGCGAAATTCACTATAGAATCGCGATCTACAATAAGATAGGATGTTCCATTGCGCAATTTTTTACCGGGAGATAAATTACGCCCACTTTTTTGGTACGCAGTTTTTAAATATTTGAAAAAACAAAAAAGTAGTCAGAACTCAAAATGACGATAGTATATCTTTCACTACCAAAGGACTAAAAAATAAAAAATGAAAAGAAAAAACACATATTGTATAGTATGCGATATAAACTTGGTACTGTAACTGTTTGTTGATAATTAATTTGTAACGGACGCGTTTATGTCTTTACTGTCGCCAATGCGGCTACACCAGTCTCAGTTCAGCCTAAATATTTACCTAATAACCGACTATTGTAATTGTACGTAGATAGATACGGAAACATGCCATGCATTAATATACATATATTTATTGTTTATATCATATTAGGGGATAGGTACCCGTGTTATAGACACGTTACACAGTAACATGTCGTATAACTATATGATTAATTTAAGAGCTCATATGGGATAAAAAGTGAACACTTATACATAAATTATCGAAAATTATTATTTTTTATTAAATACAACGTAAAATACAAATTTACATCAATATCCAAAAATAAAAGGATTATTTTTAATAATTTATGAAGATGTTACTATATTAATCCTAAGCTTCCCAATCATACTATCCCTTGATTTTAATTCTTTATAAAAAATAATTCTTGAAGAAATAATTTCTCGTGAAAGCTTTAACTATATTAGCTGTGTGCAGATGTTGGCATTAAATTTGTATTGCCAAAGTATCCTATAAAATTTTCTAAGAGTTAGATAAATCGGACAGTCGGAGGCCACGTAGATATACTAGCAATTTAGAGCGAAGAACACGTGTCAATTCCGAGTCTTTGGCCATCTGTCTTATCCCCGCCCCAAAAACTCAATGAAACGAAGCGAGTGAAAACATCGTAAACTTAACATTCTCAATGAAAAACCATTGAACGCTATAACATGGTCTCTATGGGACACGAGACATGGATATTCAGTATTATTACTATTTGTTTTTTTTTTTTTTTTTTTTTGCGAGTCCCATGGCCTTATCGTAAAAAAAACTTGAATCGAATTTATGACTAGTCATTTGAATACTTAAAAACAAAAATTAATATTCTAAAATATTGCAACTATAGTTTAAACATTCCAGGTAAAAGTTTATTTTCTTTTTTGTATTATTATACGTTATGTAATTAAATTGGAGACTCTTATTCCTTCGTTGTTTTTAGTCTGACGATTAATTTTTTTACGCAGACCACGATAATGAATTTTCATATTGTGTAGATTGATCCTGGAATAATATTTAACGATATATCGGTGATATTATGTGATTCGGAAGTTTCTTAGTTACGTATGTAGTGTATAATGTGTGTGGAAATGGAATCGTAGATCTAACAGCTTCTGTATATTGACGTAATCGAATAAAACACCATAAAATGGGTATAGGAGATAGCGGCACGGAAGTACCGCGCGTTTGTACATTTACATCCTTGGAATATCACCGCGTAATGTAAAAGCTCAAAGCCCGTAACGTGTATAATGCAATAACGTATGTATGTAACATATACGTATAGGACCCTTCATCGTGGCGAGACGCTAGATGTTTGATATCAAAGACTCTAGATCCACGATTCTAGAGCCAACCCACATTTCAAGTGGTGCGAATCGTTTCTATCTCTACGAGCAGAATGAGGACGTCATCGCATAATATGACGCATCTAAGATGCAGTTATTTTCATCTTTGCCTACAAAAAGACTAACATAAAAAAAAAATCTCGGTTTTGCGACTCCTGCGTATGTATCTATACATACAACACGTACGTACGTATAGACACGCGGTACGAGCTTTGGCCTTAACACACACACACACACACATACAAACATACGCAACTCCTTGCTTCTCGCCTTCCGCGAAGACAACTACTCCAACTGTGACAAACGGTGTAATTACGCCGCAAGAATATTCAAAGATTTATTTATTTTCATCATTTTCAGTCGCTCAGTAATCAATTAAATATTATTTGTATCGTGTCCTTTTATTACGAGTGAAATATTTTGTACGTCTATACAGAGAATTTTTTTTAAAACTATATATTTAGGGGGATTGAAGACTGTTTATTTTTATTATTTACTTATTTATGTTTTCATTTTAATTTTTTAATAATTTTCTTCTCCTCAGAAGCGAGTAAACGGCTCAGCAGAAGTACGGTGGAAAAACCCCGTAAAGAAAGAACAGCATTTACGAAACAACAAGTCCGTCATTTAGAGTGTGAGTTTGCACACAGTAATTACCTTACCAGACTTCGTAGGTACGAAATTGCTGTGGCTTTGGATTTAACGGAACGACAGGTAATTTAATAATCTATGTAAATATTTGAAAAAAAAAAAAAAGGTTCGATCCCTGAGTATTATTTAAAAATTGTTTTATTTTTATTTTAGGTCAAAGTTTGGTTTCAAAATCGTCGCATGAAATGGAAAAGAACGAAAAGTGCAAGCTCCTCTTCGCATAACCAGGGAAAAAATTGTGATATTTTAAACCGTTGAATAAAAATAATTAGATTTACGATATTAGAATATAGATATATAATTAAGAAAAAAAAATATATATATAAAATAAAATGTAAATATTATTCCATAGTGTTAGTGTAATTAAGAAAAACAAAATATATATCTATATCTTGAAATCTAAATTGAAATAAGTTTCGTATAGATAGGATTAGAAAAAAGACGAGCGAATATTTTACAAAGATTTATTTATTTTTCTTTCATTTTCGACAATTCATTCATCATTAATTTCGGATTGACAATATAAAACAAAATTACAGATATAAACCAGACTTTTGTGTATAAGAAAAAGTTTACATAATATTTACAACTTTTATTGTTGTTTAGTTTTAGAAAAAAAATCAAACGAAATCGACTATCTCACAATTGCTGAAATTATGTATTAAAGGGATTGATTTTTCTCACTGCTTAATCGTCTAGTTATTCCTAATCTGGTAATTTAATTGTAATAACGCTGGAACTTGAATCATTTCAAAATCTAGCAAAACGAATTGATAGATGAAGACATGAATTCAGCTGCTAAGCTCTTATTATTCTTCTTTCCTTTTTTTTTCAAGGATATCTGAGCACCGGGTTTCTGCTTAGTTTTTTTTATCGACGGCACAATAACAGAAATTTTCTTTTGCGTTGATTTCTCAATCAATTGTTTTGTTGTACTGGTCAAAGGCGCAGTAGATTTAATCTTTTTACTCGATTTCTTAGCAGCCAAAACATCAGGTATTACTTTCTCCTTTGTTTCCTCGACCGATTTTACCCTCTTTTTATTAATTTTATTAAGAGATGGTTTAGCCATTTCAGTTTCCTTCTTTGCTTCATTGCTGGCAGAGTCCACAGATGTAATTTTTCTCTTTTTCATTTCCTCTGGGGGTAGTTGAGCAGTGGCTTTCCTCTTCTTAACTATAGTGGTAGGTAACTCGACGGGGGTAATCTTGTAAACAATTCCTACCGCCTCAAGTTTTTTCTGCATATTAGAAATCTTGCTCAGTCCTCTCTGTACAAGCGCAGCTTCCACTTTGTTGTCTACATTTTTATTTTTTTGCGTATTCTGTGACATTCTATTTAACAGACGAGGATAACTCTGCTTAGTCCATTGACGACCAACGAAAAATCCTGTGTGCTGTTTCTCCGGGGGAATATAAGTGGCTGAAAAATACGAAAACTGTATAAATAAATCTCCAAATAAATTCTACAACACTAGAATATATTTTCAGGAGCATTAATTCTGAAACAACAAAACAGTACAACTATTTTTGCTACGTTTCACACCTTTAAGGAGCCTTCCACACATCAGATAATTGTTCATAGACTCTGCAGCAATTTTCGCTACATCGCAGTGCGCAAATTCAATGTAACCATAGCCTCGGCTCCGACCAGTCTGCAGGATATGAAAAAAACATGATAAAGGGAATTAGAAAATGGGCTGCAGATAAATGAAGCAAATTTATCAGAGTTTGAAATTGATAAATGTGGTGAGAGTAAGCAAAGTGGTATTTTTTTTTACCTTCTTTGATCTAGCCAGCCTAACACGGGTCACTTTTCCAAACTGTTTGAAATATTCCTTCATTTGTTCTTCGAAAAAGCCATGAGGAATGTGACCGAGATAAACTACTCCTCTGTTAAGATTCAACGGTGTTGTTTCTTGAGGAGAGGTCTCCACAGGTATTTTAACTTCGGTTTTTTTTTGTTTCTGAAAATATTAGAACGTTGTTTAGAAGGATTGACCATCAGGTCTTTCAATAGATCACGGTTACATTTTCAGATTAATTATTAAACGATTTTTTGAATAGGTTTGAATGTTGTAGGTTATGATGACACGTGACGGAGTTCAACATACCGTCAAAAGTTTCTGCTTCACATTTTTAACGGCTTTACTTAGTGTTGATTGTTCTAAGTGAACCACTGCTTCTTTGGCCATCTTAAATCACTGACTTTAACGAAATCTTCTGAATTAAAATTTTTCCTAGGCACAATGGTAAAATTGTATAAATAGAGGTTGAAAACGTCGGAACAACACAGAACAACATGCGTGTGGGAATGGCTAATGCGGCCACCAAAATCTCATCGAAGTTCCTTCATCTCAGAACCACCAGAGGCGCTGACGTAGAAGTTTATTCAGAAGCCCCCACCACGCTGTCCGCACCTCTATACCCTTACTAGTTACTTAATGGTCTCATCTTGGATCGAGAAGACATCCTGTCCAATTCTCATACTTTTATCTCAAGGTCTTGAATGTAATGTCATAAAAAATAACAAATACTTTATTAATTAATTTCAAAAATCATATTCGTTACTGTATCGTATTTTGTAATTTATTGAGAAAACAATCGCTTAATTAATTCAGTCTCACTTTGAGTTACATCGTAGTCAACGATTTGCGATTTGCCGATTTGGCGTGAGAAGAAAATGGATCCGTACGTCAGACGTAACGGGTAAAGAATAGAGAGACATTTGACGTTTCTAGTTATATATCAAGGGTGTAATTCTTAGGTATTTGATAATCGGTGCTACGTGAAATTCTTATTATAATCTAAGGTGAATACACACATATTCGCATATTAGTTACTACTGGGTATTTATTTTCTAGATTATTTGTAAATATGTATTCGTGTGATTGACCGACAGCTACGAGCTGCGTTGATTGTTCGAAACTCTTCGTTCGACACACGTTATGAATATAAATGATTTACGCTGTATCTATATCAATTATTTCATTCTACACATTATTTTACCTTTTCGTTAATTACGTCACCTGTGAATCATAAATGCGGTATTCAAGGTGGATGTGTCTGTCAACTATGTATAGGATATGCATCACAAGAAATCAATAATTCTTACACAGTGTGTATTGTTGTAGATATCTAACCGTCTATCAGCCCACAAAAACTTTTCGTACGATCGAAAATTACGTACATACGTACGTACATACATAATATCCCAACTGTAAAGATATGATTTTTCTTATTCATCAAACAAATAAATTCATATTTCCTTACTTAATTTATTACTCGCTGAAACTATCGCACAGTTTCAATAAGTTTTTGACAAAATTATGCCCGTGGTAAATATCATTGAATAAAACTGAACAAAAATCAAAACTTAACACGAAAGATTGATCTTTATTCCAATTTAATATTTCAATGATTATGAATAATGTTAACTGCTGTAGTTCTTAGAACTTATACAAGAAATACTAAATCTTATTTTATCACATTAAAGAGGGCAGTTGTTAACATGATGTCTGATCGGAAAGCAGAATTGGAACGGAAGAAGGCAAAGCTGCAGGCCATCCGAGAAGAAAAAGAAAGAAGGCGCAGAGAGAAAGAGCTCAAAGATGTGAGAAACCTACTCCTCTAACTAGTTGTTTCTTTGGATTGATATATTTTTACTTATTTACATTTTTTAGGGTCCTTAATCAACAGATTTTTAGTTATGTCTTCTCTGTAATTATAATAATTTTCAACATCCTGTGTTTAATGTTAAGGCGGTATTCATTATGCTACAATTCTAATATTCAATGCTTTAGAATCATGTTGAAATTGAACAATGCAATGTTAGCTTTTCGTTTTAACTTATTTTCAATATCAGAGATCAATATCTATATTGAATCTCACTTTCATCCTACTAACAATTAACTGTAAATTTTTTATTTACATTAATTTATTCAAAGGTCGAAGAAGCAACTGTGCGAGCTGCAGGTAACGATAAAGATCATAGGAAAGATTTGGATGCCATGTTATCATCGTTTGGAGTAGCAACGGTATCAGGTAATCAATTGGAAAAAAGTTTATTCAAAATCGCTTTGAAAGGTTTTCTTAATGCTCGTGGTAATTCCAAAATAAAGTTTGAACTGCCTTAATGATTTATGATACAATATATTTGTATTTTTCCTTCCATATTTTCAAATGGAATTTATACGGCCAAATATTTGATGAAACATTTATACTTTCACAGATGTCTTATCCAGTCTGTCTAGTATGAACTCTTTGACTCCAGAGCAAAGTGCTAATGCTACACCGGACGCGAGTTTACAACCTTCCAGTATCAATTCTGTTCAAAGGTACTTTCGGCGATTCTGTGTGTGTGATTTTATTCGTTGTCAATTAATTAAGGGTATAAAATCAAATTTACAGAAATTTTCAGCTATGATAATCTATTTAGTTCTTTAGATTTATGATAATGTTTCGATCCACATATTGAGTTAGGTAAAGTAAAGGGAAAAATAAATAGCGTAGTATGGATTGAGAATGATGTGATGGACTTTTCGATTGAAGAGAATGTTGGATCGTTTTTTATTCTATTTATAAAGGAAACATCTATTTCAATTTTTTATCCATTAGTATTCCAGGCAAGCGAAAGGCTCCACGTGATTTAACAGTTGTATCGGTAGCACATACTGATATTCCACCTAAGGAACCTGTGGTGTACAGTAAGCAGACTCAGACTGCTCAAACCACGCACACTTCACACGACGGTGAGTTTTACTTTTAATCACATTTCAGTGTTAGGATAGTTTCACGATACTCTAGTCATTCAGAAAAGACAAATGCTTGGCATTGCTACTTTAATGTCAACTGTGTCTTCTCTGTTTTTAAAGACCTGTGTCCAGCACAAAATTGAGACTAAAAATTTTGAAGTAAATCACTTCACCTAAGTCAATCAATAATCATTCACATTATAAATGTAAAACTTATAATCTTCCATTCAAAGTTATAAACTCAATTAGGTGTTGCACTATGACTTTGTATTTGAATATTGAAATTCTCAGAGGTTTGTTCAAAATTTATTCACAGTTTCTTTTTTGTTAAATTGATACACATAGTATATCGCCTAATATTCACTTGTTCCAAATTTTATATGATGAATAACAAATCAAAACATTAGATTGTAGATTTTTAACGAATCTCAGATGTAATTGTACATACATATATTTAGAATAATTAGTTTGTAAGAATATGGTAAAGTGGTTGTCGAACAATGAAATATTATTATTCATATTAGTTGGACAATGAAAATGATTTTCTATTTTTGAAATTTACTGCTCGCTACTTTCTCAAGGATATTAGGTAATATTTCCCCTAGCTTGGATCAAAGGTTTGAAGTCATTGTAAATTCGGTTTACATAATATGTTGTATTGCAATTATTTCATAACTTATAATCACAATTATGCTAAGAAAAAGAAGTCCGATCTTCAGAAGATATTGCTTCAGACTTTCTTCCTGGCTAGAAATATTATCAGGAAATTTAATATTCGATGTATGTACAACTGAGTAACAAAAACTGATGCAGAATTTAACAGTCGTTAAATCATCTTGTAAATGTCTAACAGTATCAGTTTCAACTTTTGGGTATGATAATCAACTCGTGTGTTAACTACTTTATTTTTTAATATGTTTAATTCGTGTCAGGCTGAACTGTGCTCTGTTATTAATTATAACAGTCTAAATATTTAATGTGATTTAATTTAGTTAAGTTAAATTTTACGTTAACTCCTAATATTTTCTATGATTCTTACCGTTAATATAATTTATTATTATTTTTTCTTATGATTATATAGTATAACATTCGAGGAAACTTACATATTCACACGACACGTCCGTATAAAGTAATTCTTATTTATTTATTTATTCTCATTTCTGTAAACACCACTTCGTCAAATATGATTTAGAGAAACTCAAGCAATCGTTGTATAGAAGCAAATCAGTTACATGGTACACAAAAACTAATTCTATTCGAGAAATGAGAAATTTTAACGATAATCTTAAAGCAATTATTTTAGTAACTACTTAACTTCACAATTAAACCTTGCGAAAAATTTTCGAGATTAATCTGTACAACTTCAAGTTCCACAATTGTTTCCCAAATTCGTATTCCTACCTTAATTGTACAATCGCGTGAAACATGTATTTGTCAAAGCTTGCTTTAACACGTCGGTTGTATCTTATCTCTCTGCAACATCCCATAAATTTATATTTCCACTAACATATTTCCAATGACACATCCTGTTATTGAAATGCTTCGTTGTCCCTCTGCTACAATTTGAGTTCAAACAATAATTAAAAGCTTTGATTAAATTTTGAAAATTGACAACTACCCTTTCTACAATCAGTTAATTTTATTTGATTAAAAAACAGAGCCAATTAAATCGTTATACATTACCTGATTTTTGATAACGTGTTCAAATCAGCGAGAATAAAATAATGTAGAATACAAATTTTAAATAAACTGAATACATTAAAGGTCACAATACCTCTCTGCTACACAAACATACGAAAATTAGTTAATTAAATAACAAAATTAAATTTACAGAGTCATGCATTTGAAACTGAGCATATGAATATTTGTTCTGCTTTTAGAGACATGGAAAAATGTTTAGAAAAAAAATTATTCAGCATAATAGGCTAGACTTTCTTTCCTATTCAAAGTTTTTTGTTGTGTGATATCGAGGTCACCTTCGTTTCCTTAAACGAAATTTAACTTTTTTTTTTTGTTTCGCATTTTTTCGTCAGCATTGATATAAGTTTACAATTACAAATTTTGGCTCAGCCATTTATGAGATTTGAATGACTAAAAAAAATTGAACAGAACTGACCAAGAAATACAGTAGAGTGTGGATTATTCGAATGAATTGAGACCAGGCACCTTTCGGATAATCGAAAATCCGGATAACAGTAATAGGTATTCCATTTTTGGTGAATTGCAAGTAACCATTGTATCATTTAATGATATGAAACACATATGTATTTAAAAATAATTAATATTATATCTTTGAGAACTTATATCTATTTATCTTTGAAAAAATCGATGATTTTTTTTGTGAACTCAAATCGCCATTCGGATGATTGACGTTTCGGATAACTGGCGTTTGGATAATCGATGCTCTACTGTATTTTGATGAAAATAAGATAAAATTATAAAACTTTTATATCTGTTCAAAAGCAGAATAAATATTCCGTTTTGAATGCCGAACTCTGTACATACAATTTTATCCTGATTTTCTTATTTGTTGTATCTTACTATTTAGTTGAACTATACTATAATAATTAACATTATTGTTTTGAAGTATTGGTTTGGTTTCTTAATTCAATCGGGATTCTAATTTTACCACTAACAAAAATAGAATGACAAATTAATCGTAGTTTTGGTTTTATGGAGAAATATGTACACATATTTTTGGAATAACAGACTCAGGTTTGGTTCAAGATTTGAAATGATTGAATATAGTTAAATCTAACAACATATATTTGGCGTAATATCTATGTTGCAGCTATTATAGTTCACTGGTTGTGCTACGATACTTTCATAGCAAATGTCTTTAAAAAATAAATACTGGGCTTTGCGCAGTCTCTAACTTGAGTTCTAAACATTAAAATTTTTTTTATCAATTTTGACTATAAAGTCTTATTAAAACCATAAGCAATTCTTGCAAAAAAGAAAATACTTATTCGACATCCTGTGTACAAAGTTAAGATTTAATTTTTCAATGAACAAGTTTCAGTTTCTTATTATTACCCGATATACAAATTTCAATACATAGATATGTATATATTAATTGATGAATCCTGGCACATCTTAAAATTATAATATTTGGGATAAAGCTGCTCGTCTGGTTGGTATTTATGTCCAAGGTACACTCAATCACAGCTTTTCAGCCACAATGAGCCAGTATTTAAATTAACGAAAAGATATGAGAGATTTCTGAAGTCAAGTCGGTACAAAGGCTATTTTCATGAAGTTACAGAAAAGCACAAAAATCTGACTTAGATGAAGATTTCAACAAATCGATTACACTCGTCCATAATTGATGGTTGAAAATTTTTACTAATTATTCACTGCGGTTATTTTAATTACGTTAGTATATTTAGGCTGGAAAACTCAAATTTGAAATTACATTCACAACAGAGCTGTGGCTGATGTGTACTATTTGCGTTATGTACTCAATTTCAAACTTATTCTGGTATCCGGGTTACTGCCTACTGTATTATGTACTGCGCTATATTACTGCAAATTCATTTAGCATAAGTAAAGATGAATTATTTTTCATATAAATTTCATGCGCAGTGCAGCATTTTTTTAGAGATTGAAACCAAAGAAAATAAGAAATAATAGTTGTTGAGACCATAGTCTGGAATCTCTGATGAACTAATTTAATATATTATTATTAAACTTCAAGCCAATCCGGCTAACCATGGTTTACAAGTAGCTAAATTCTAACGAATAAAATATTAGTTGTCATACTGTAGCTGATTTCAAATTGAAGAATATAATTTTTTTCCACTTATAATGCTGCAAAGAATGTGAGTTATTTATGTAAATGTTGATATTGACAATTTCAAAAATTCTGCTTATGCTAACTGATGTTGCGGTATCTTTAACCGTGCGCGTATGCCCTTGTCTTGCGATACAATTGGTCAAATCACCTGGTGTTGGACATAAGGACTGTCCACCTCTTCTTCCGCATACTCGATCTACTCTTCCTGTTCAACAACCACACCAACTCACTCTTGCTCCGCAGGCTACTTTGAGACCGACTGGTGGCGTCCCAGGAAAGGTGGGTCTGCACCAAACTACCTATGTATGTTCTGTCTACTTTTTTACTACACTTCCGTATAGAATTTATAACTGTATCATAGAGGTAGATACTGTGTTTTTAAGTTTAAATATTACGCAGATACTGTATGTAAGAATTTAATCATACATTCAGAGGCCAATGTATAAAATTTATTGTATATTATTGTTTGATTCAGAGTATGATTATTATTGATCTTACATACAGTTTCACTCTCTGCTTGTACACAAAGACAGCTTTAAAATGCTTAAATTTGCTTCAAACAAATTTACGAATTTACTAATAGGTAAAAAATTATGAGGGCACACTTGATTCTAATAATTAACGCAAATATATTCATACATATATTTGCTTTTATAAATTGCGTTGCTTGCTTCAATGCTAATTGCGACCAGTGGTGAAAGAAAAACTGGTTTATAATTTACGGAGAAACTTCGGGGGTTGGCATAAGTGTGACAAGGCGTGTAAGTGAGATTTAGTACTCTGTTCAGCTGTGAAATTTCAAAACATTGGACGACTCAAGTAATGATATAATATTTTCCTGGTTTTCATAACATACAAATATACTCTAGAAAAGTTGAAAAAAAATCTCAAAAATGGTACGCCACTATTGGGACAAACAAGCCTTATTGGTCATAATTGGGAAATATAATGGCTAATAATTTTTTTCCTTGGCAGAGGATTAAGTATTTTCTTTATATCTTTGCCGCCAGTTTCTATGTTGATCTATTTTTCAATACATCAAACCAGCCTACTATTCCACAATTGTGCGGAGTACAATATACGTATAGACACTAGCTCGCGTTCGATTGAATATGTTCTGATAAAATTTTAGAACACTTTGATATTAGGCAGTGTTTCTGAATATGTACGTTTCCTCTGATTTGTAGGCACCACCGCACCACACGATTTTGCAATTACAAATCAAACTGACCTAACTACATTCAGCGTATCGGTATTATTTCAAAATTCAAACAACACCTATTCAAATCTATCGTCCCCTATCATTAAGACTCATAATACTCAAGTTGCTTCAACAAAATATATTTTTGAACCCTACAATACTACCAGAAAAATATTGATACTAGAGAACTTTCAAGTCAATTTTTTGTGGAAAAGAGAATTTTTTTTTATACTCAAATTCACATACTGAGTAACTCTGATTATAATTAAAAGCTGGAAACTCTGATATAATTTTATCCCAAGTCTTTGGTTTTTGATTTAATCCTTTAATTTGTAATCGAATTTCTCTTGCTACTCCGGTAAAAAAAAAAGCTGTAATGAATTTGACGATTGCTCTGAGTGTAGGGAGGTGCTCTCAATGTAGCGTGTCAATGTCCGATTGTAACTAAGTGAAATTTTTTTCCCTCCCCTCCTCAGCTCATGCATTCGGCTATTACGGTAAGTTATGATTTCTCTTGGTTTCCATCCAGTTCGAGGCTCAGATTAGCTTAGCTTATGCACAATTTATTTGGATGACCATTTTCTCAAAAATAAGCCCTCTCGGTTTGAATCTCCTCGAATAATTTGTCACCATTTATTTCTCTTGACAATATAAAGCTGAGTAAAGTGTATCGTCATTTGCCAGAAGTGCAAATGTCTTCAAAGCACATTTGGGACTTTGCATTATGGATATCAGTTCTGTATCCATATCGGATCCTCTAACTGAATGGGTTAATATTTAGCGTACAATAGATAGTTTAATGATTTACTGAAAAGAAGAAAATAATAATTGATGACAAAATGATCAAAAGACATAGGATACGTTATTTATAGGTAGCAATCAATAGTTATTCAACTATTCGAGATGACTCTCCACCCAAAAACATTATTTACATCCACTGTCTTGATGAGTTGCTTTTATACTATCAGCCTTGTTTGACCTTTCTTCCTTATAAAATTTTACTGCCTGAAAATAACAATGTGTCGTCTTGCCTCATTTTGACGGCTTACTCGAAATCTTTTTTGTTTGTTATATTTCGGTAGTTATAAACTTTGATAATTATATTCATCAATGAGTGACTCCAATCTAATCTTTCATTCAAATTCTCATTTTTTATCTGATCAATCTGACATCCCGACTTTCAAAGTTGTCTAGGTATTTCATTAGAAGTAACACGTCAAATCAATCTACCTTCTGTTTCAAAACATTTTTTTATTCAAATTAAAACAATGAAAAATTACACGAAGTTGAGAAATCAAACTCATGGTATCTTCTATTTAATCAAAAACTTAATAGACTCTTTGAATTAGAAACAATTACACTTGTTTACTGACTTCCAGTTCTTTAAAGATTATGTCCACTGCCAGATCTTGTCACAACTTAACGCACCTTCCAGAGTTCTCAAAGTGAATCCCACATTGGCTGTTTCAATACTAATAAACATTTTTGTCTGTGGATGCGATAATAATCGGGCAGCTAAGGTACGGGTTTCTTTTTACACCACTGTATATGCTCTTACAGTGATAGAGAATATATGCAATCATGAAAAATAAGAATTTATTAATTTAATGCAATCTCAATCGAGTAAACATATATTGTGGTGTAAAACTATTTCGCTTTGGCTCACGGGGACGGATGCAAACCTCAATCATTTAGAAAAAAGTATTAAATAGTACGAGGTATTCTGACTGCCAAGTTATCATTTTGGATACTTTATTAAAGGAAGGCCGTAGCAACAAAATTTGTGGAAAAAACTCAACTTATTTAATACTGATTTTATGTAATTGCTTGATCAAGAGTTACAGAAATTTAATTAACGTTTGTAAAGATTCGTTTTTCTATTTACAATATTGTAGAAAAATTAGGTATGGTCAAAATCAAGTAAAATACTTGTCAACGTCGCGTCTTTGCAGCAAGTAGAATGTCAAATTGATTTTCATCATATCATCGTATTTTATGTGTCTTGAGATTCTTTACATCACAAGATTCATTTCAATATATTAATCAAGACAAATGATTATGTTTGTTTCTAAAAATTACCAGAGAAAAATAATCTCTGTTTTTTTTTTTCTATTTTTTGTTTTAATTTAAATAAATAGTCGGAGATGTCAGTATGCTTATGCTACTTACCTCCCAATTCGGAAATCCTTGTCTTGCTTGCATCCTTTTTTTGTTGCTATGAATACTCCTTAGAATCTTTTCGGTAGCTGTTAGTAAAGGATTATAACAAGACTTATTGTAGAACAAGAAACGTGCTTGTCAAATACTTTTATGGCGTGGAACTAAATCTGTAATATTTTATAAGTTTTTTTTTTTTTCGCTTTCTATTTTCTTTTTTCATCATACAACGTGTATGGAAAAAAACATTTCTCACTTACATAAGTAATATGATAAAATCTCGATACAGTAGTAAATCATCATTCACATATTTAGGATACAATTGAATATTTTGTATGAAATTTTATTGCTATATACAGTATGAAAATAATTTGCTAGATTTAAAGGAAAAAAAAGAAAGAAACTTATATATCGTGCTATTTGATTGAAAATTAATACGCTGTAAGGTTGAAAAGTGCATGACTAGTTGAAAGTCACAGATCATGGTCAGATAGTGATTGTAATTTTTAAACAAAAAATAAGAATAGAATCGTATGTGTCTGAAAGCGTTTATATCAAGTGTACCTGGCTTTTGTAAATTAACCATGAAATGTGATTTTTCGATATGTTTAACAATTATAGAAGCTCAAATAGGGAAAGCCTTTTGCATGTAGCTAGCTATATAACACTGACTCGTCAACTTGATACATTTCAATCCGTTGGACCAATTTTCGATGCATTTTCACGTTTCATGAAACCACCTTAATTATTATTTAAATTTTTTACCCTTATTAGCTTCGAAAGTAAAAGTAAAATATATTTCAAAATATTTCAAGTTGTAAAATAGCTGTAAAATATTCTGTTAAAAATTTCGAGTCAATGAGTTATAATTCGAATAACAGTAATACATATATCAAAGTATTATAATGAAATATAAAGTTCCAAAGTAATAAATCAGTCATTACTCATATTACAATAATTCATATTATTAGCTCTTGATTGTTATGGGAATTTTCTATTCACTTGGATCATGAGATCAATAAAATTCAAATGTACGTATAAAATGTTGGGATATAACATTGATAATGCAACGACGATTGTTCAGATAGCAGGCTTGAAATGCAAACAAATTAAGATACAAAATTGATTGAAGTTTTCTTTTCCCTCCTTCAAGACGAGTACAATCTAAATCCTGGTTTAGAGTGGGAGGACGAGTTTACAGGTAGGTAATCTTCTCCGAAGTTGACTTACTCTACCTAATTGTGTCACAAAAATTCACTACCTTTGTTTCACACTCACAAAAGTTTATGCTCTAAAAAATA
The DNA here is from genome assembly GCA_963924015.1 of Macrophya annulata. Lineage (NCBI taxonomy): Eukaryota > Metazoa > Arthropoda > Insecta > Hymenoptera > Tenthredinidae > Macrophya > Macrophya annulata. The sequence continues at coordinate 6,053,355 of OZ001260.1, forward strand.
TTTTGTGATTTTAATTTCACTCTGCTTGTACTCAAATGAGGGAGTCTCCATTTTAGGTCTATCGAAATTGCTTGATGAGTTAAAATATTAGCAATATTTATTTAACAATTTCGCCTGCAACAGTGCCATGTTTTTTTTCTTTTTTTTTCTTTTCGACTTGCGAGTGAATAAATTATAATACTAACATAAAGCCAGGCCACTTTTTTACGGAATGTAAACTATTTATTATGTTTATTGAAAGTATGCTTAAAATATCATTTACAAATAATAATAGATAATTCAACTTATTGTTTATTTAATTGCAAACAGCACAACTCTATGAAAATTTTTGATGATTAGTTAACATACTCGAAAGCAAAATTGCTTGTTAGATTTTATTCAATATTGCCTTAAATATTATTAGTGTACATACGTAGTAGGTACATATATACTTACAAGCTTGGTTCTTATAGTATACAAAATTTATAAATGCCTCATTCCGAAAGTGAATGAAAATTATTATATTATCAATTTGTATCTTTAGACTTGCTTACAATTAGCTATTTGTTAAAATTAATATGAGAATTCTGTTTTACTTTATTGGTTCATGCATGAGACTTGGAAGCTGCGTTAACTTGTCTCCACTCGTCTCACTCTTATCCTATATGTCTCTCCTATGGATCAAAGCAAACATAATGAGGTGGTATGGTTTCATTCATTTTTCTGAAATATCAATGAATAATTGACAGTAAAACTATTTCAGTATCTAACTATCAACATTGCTGCTGCTAAACTTTTTTGACCTTCATACAATCTTAAAATTCAATTAATGCTGGTTTAAAAGCACTAAACTACTAACGATAATCTTATACTACGTTCTTTAACTGCAACTATGCAAACCAAAATTTGATTTGCGAATAGCAGACGGTTAATTCCATAAAATTTTACTCTGTTAATGGAATGAGCAAATTCCTTCACCCCTATTTCTAAAAGTTATACATTTTTCTCAATCCAAGCAATATTAATGAGCTTTACTTTTGTCTAAAGACAGCTAATACCACCTCTGATAGTTATAATATGATCCATTCAATGTATCTGTCCTTTGGCAATTTATTCTACCCGCAAGAATCTTGTAGTCATAATTATCGATTACGATGATGAAACATTGCTAACATCTTAATATTTTATTCAAATGTAAACAGATTCACTTAGGGATTTAAAATAAAATAGACAAGCGAGAGGTATATGATTAACTCAGTGTTCTTTGACTGGTAGTATATCTGTACTAAGAATATAAAATGGTTCCATCTCATTGTCAGCAAATGTTATTGGGGCTTGTCACAATCTAATTAAATCATCCTCGATTAGCACCTCAACGAAGGGTGGAGAGACACAAGTTAAGCAAATCAAGTATCTTGATTGCCTCAGACATAGATATCTCTATTGCGCATGAGTTATAAATCATGAGTTTTGGTAATATAGGTAACTAATTTAATGCATGGATCTCATAATGCACTATTATAGCGTTTAGTTTTTTTATGTACATACATATCTCTGGCTTAATATTGTAGCATGTACAGATCCATTATTATTGACATAAAATTGATTACTAATAGTAATTTTGACATCAGCAGGACCACTAAAGGTTCTTTAACGAGATAAAAACATTTGTTTCAATGCTTTACAATCTAGTCTCATGATTAATTTCAATTGCAATTACATAATCCAATCATTGGAATATTAAAAGTCAAGATCAAAACATAAGGCAGACAGCCAACATATCCTTTGTCGAATAACATTTAAATAAATTAACGATCACTTGCAGTCCATTCAGTGATTTATTTTAATTCTAGGTAAAAAATAGTCTATGGAATATTTTTCAATGTCCGCTTGTATCGCATATTCGTAAGACATTTTTGGGGCCCAATTTTCAAACCGCAAAGTATGCCATTCCAAATGCTAGCAGTTGTAGCTATTTAGCTTAGCCTTATGCCTCGCATGATGCCTTGCGTTAAGAGAATCATTGAGGAAAATTCATGTGTAACAATACAAACTAAATTGCTGTATAAAATATGAATTGAATTTAGCAAGGAAGTAGTTAGACTAGCTAGTTAGGGTCGTGATGGGTCGGGGGTATTCGTTACGGGGCCAGCTTATTCACCACAGTTTTGACATTTGATGATGGCCAAGCCGAGGATGAAGAAAGCAGCCTACCTCACATGGATGGATTCCAGAGTAAACTTCCACCAGGAATTTTGCCCCATGGATTACCACAAGTCAAAGAGGTTCAGCCAGCCGTAACACAGGTCGAACAGGAAAAAGAAAAAGAAAAACCCAAAGAAGGTATGCCCCTTCGTTTTTGAAAATAAATGACTAAAATTCACAATCTCTTTCCACCAATTCTAAATTCAGAGCATCTGGAGTGCAGACTGATTTGCACTAGTATCTACTACTATAACACTGTACGACACATACTTATTATGAACATTTTTTTTCCAGTCAGAGAACTTAGCGAGGAGGAAAAGCTGATGACCATTCTATCAGAAGAGTTTCAACGATTCTTAGATCGTTCCAGCAGAGTAGTTGAAAGAGCTCTTGGGGAATCTGTAGACATTTATACAGATTACACTGGAATAATAGATGGAGAAGATGGGATGTGAGTATAAGTTGTTTATATTTGAAAAGAATGTCAAGTCTCGAGTGCCTTGCTTTGTTAATCAAATTTTAATGTGCTTTTTATTTATAATAACAAATACCTACAATGCCTCACCAGAAAATTGTTGTTTAAGACCATTCTGTTGCGTTCAGTGTTTTCATACTGCAAAAGTTATTTAGCGGTGTTATTTTCGGACACAATGATGCCTGTTTTAATGAAACCTTACAATTTTGCAGTGATGAAAAGAGCCATCAACGTTTATCATTGAATCGATCATTTTTCTGCGATCGTTGGTCCCGTAATCGGTGTATTACTTCATTGGACTGGTCACCACAGTTCCCTGAGCTTTTGGCAGCATCGTATAAAAATAATGATGATACACCAAACGATCCAGATGGAGTTTGTCTAATCTGGAATACGAAATTCAAGAAGACAACACCAGAGTATATTTTTCATTGCCAGTCGTCTGTGATGGCCACAACCTTTGCAAGATTTCATCCCAATTTAATTTTGGGTGGAACTTACTCAGGGCAAATTGTTCTCTGGGATAATAGAGTTCAGAAAAGAACTCCTATTCAACGCACTCCGCTGTCAGCATCAGCGCACACTGTAAGTTTTTATTTTTAAATGAAACAGACCAATTTTGGTATGAGAACGTTGAATGATAGACTTCGATAAAAATTCTATTTCTTGACAAAAATAAAATCTAACAGAGCATCTTTATGTTTTTTCAGCATCCTGTATATTGTTTAAACGTAGTAGGAACTCAAAATGCACATAATTTGATAAGCATTTCAACTGACGGAAGATTATGCTCCTGGAATTTAGACATGTTATCCCATCCTCAAGAAACACTAGATCTTCAAGCACGACAATCAAGACCGATCGCTGTTACTTCGCTTGCTTTCCCAAGTGGAGATGTTAACAATTTTGTAGTTGGTAGCGAAGATGGTACAGTTTATTCAGGTGAGCAGTACAAAACTTAAATACAGAAACTACTTTGGCTTGAATAGCTTGGTTACAATTCATTACACGTATTATCAAGAAGTCAACTAACTCCTGCAGCAGTAAAAAATTTTTTTTCATTATAGCCTGCCGTCACGGGACTAAAGCTGGCGTAACAGAAACTTATGAAGGACATTTAGGACCTGTTACCGGTGTCAGTGCTCATGCTGTACAAGGCGGTATTGATTTCTCCCACCTGTTCCTAACGTCATCTATAGATTGGACAATTAAATTGTGGAGTTTGAAGGAGAACAAGCCTTTATATTCGTTCGAACATAACGGAGATTACGTATACGATGTAGCATGGTCTCCCACTCATCCTGCTCTATTCGCAGCTGTTGATGGATCTGGTCGTTTAGATTTATGGAATTTAAATCAAGATACTGAGGTACCAGCGGCAAGCGTAATCGTCGACGGATGCCCTGCGTTGAATACAGTCTCTTGGACACCCAGTGGATTGCATGTTACTGTAGGCGATGATACTGGAAAAATCTGGGTTTATGATGTAGCTGAGGTAAGTAAAATGCACGGAAATCTGAACTTCTAACAAAAATTAAATCCTTTCATAGCTGATTGGAGAAAATTGATATTTAATAGATCGATTGGAAGGCTCGAACCCGAATCCCAAGATAAAGGCAATTATATTTATTCTTGTGATTTTTTTTTTTTTCAGCACTTTGCTCATCCTCGTATCGACGAATGGAATAATTTCCTGTACACGCAGCAAGATCTTAAAAATAACAAAGCAGATGAAGAGTTGGATAAGCTTAATTTAAGTTCTGGACCTTCATCTTTGATATCTATGCCATCATTATCCTCATGTCCAATCAGATAAAATAAAACTAAGTAAGCTCAGCGATGCATTACTTGAATAATAATAGTTATTCGGAAACTAATCGTACTACTTCATACATAGATACAGCTTATTTTTTAGAGTTCACTCTTGTACGGTTCAAGTAAAAATATTATAAAACAAAATTAAATTGATACATTAATTCATCAATGTGTAGTCAGAAGATTAAGCAAAAAAGATTCAAATGCACAGTTATTATATTGTAGCAAAGTTAATCTTAATAATCTGTAACGTAAAAAATGACAATTAAATAACTGTTACACTATTCTTCTTCACATTGACAAGACAGACTGATCGGATAATGAATATAAGTAAGCAATTGATATCAGTTTGTAGTGTTGATTATTTTTTTATTTTTTGCAAATCAAAGCTGCGTTTAGATCCTTGAACCTGTATTGTGTAATTGTAGCTGAATTACGAAGCCTACCTAGTCTGTCACTATCTGAATAAATAAAACCAATACATGAAAGGAGTATAGAAAATTTGTGTCGTCCAGAATTAAGAATTTGTTATTTTAACAATTTTATCGCTTATTATACTTTGAAGACGCTACAATATTTGTCTTATAATACTCAGTACAGATTACAGGATTATATTTAATGCTTTTTATGTATATAATACCAATTAAGAATTCACTCACTACATTTCGGAACGAAACATCTTATGCAAATAATATCAAACTGACTTGAGACCTGAGAGAAAGCTGTAAGAGTTCATTCCGTACAATATAAATCGATGCTTTCTTGAATTTAATTAAACTGGCAAATTGTTCTAACTTTGATTATTGTTTTCATTAGAATTTATTTATTTTTTTTTTGATTGGTTCTTATACCATGAGAAAGATTTGGAATAAAAAATATTATCCTAATAAATCTGCGTTTTATGAATTAAATTAATAAATTATTTGAACAAAACCACTTGGTCAATGATATATATAACACTAAGAATATATCAAAAAATATTTCAAGTTTGTGTAATCTATAAACTGTTACAGTGTTGTCATTATACAGATAATGAATACAAATAAGTTCTTACGATAATTTCTTTATTTATGTTCTGTTTCCTGCTTTTGAAAAAGTTTAATTTAAGGTAACACGTTTTTTGATAGAGCCATTGGGCTAGTATTTAATACCCATGTATTTAAATCTGTAGCATAAATATATTCTAAAGTATAAAACTGTATAATAATTATATCTTGAATTACAGCTACGAGTAGAATGTTATATTTTGCTTCGTTTGTAAATTTCCAGTAAACATTAATTTTGTTAACAATAAAATTTGATTTATAAAACGAAAATGCGATGATGTTTTTTTCTCAATTTTATATTGTCTAAATATTTTCTACCGTAAATAAAATCATTTTATTTAAACTAATATTTTTTGCAAGATTGGGTTACTTTCTCGGCCAACTGGGTCTGAAATTGTATCACCATTTCGGGGTCGAAGTGACGAACTACTTTTGTTGGTAAGATCGGTAACTGCCAGAAAAAGTAGTTCGACCGTGACATGGCGATACCATTTCAGACCGTGTTGGAGGGGATACCACCGATCTTGAACTTGAATTGCTGCACTTTCTCTCACGGGGTCAGTGGCCCTCGTGGCGTCGAAGAGTTCGCATGGGTACTGTGTTAACGAAATACGATCGATAGGTAATCGAAGAGAATTACTTAGGACGCAGAGAAGGTGTCACAAACCGGATAACAAGAAACATCCATGTACATTTTTTTCCTGAGTAGGAATTTTAATCACTTCGGAAATTCATATTTCCAATCACGCGAGTTGACAATTCTGAAAATTGTTTTTGGATATTGATTTTCACTTTCTGAGTACGTATCGGTAATCTAAGAGAATACTTCCCCTTCTGTTCTAAATCATATTCGGTGAAAGTAAGAGTATTTTCTGGCGTAATTCGAGCAGCTCAATGATAACTTGTATGCCAAGGAGCAAATAAAGAAAATGGATTAATTGTAATGGATACATATTTAATTTCTAGAAATAATTGTAAATTGACTTCGACAATGAGCAATATTGTATTGTTGATGCAGCAATAAATCTCGAGATATATCAACAATTGATTGCATCCTTATTCAATACCTTTCCTTTCCTGTCACACTAATCGTCCATGCATTCATACACATAGATGCGTGTCTCTTTGCGTGTCTCATTCGTTTAAGAAATTTTGAGTTTTTGAAATTTTAAGTCGAAAAGTTGCTCCTGGTATCAGGAGAACATCTGACCCGAGGAGGTGTGCTGAAATTTTTGGCGGGAAAAATCAGGAGCATGTGTCTAAGCAGGCATGCATTCGTATAGGTGTATCTCTCTGCATGTCTCATTCGCTTAAGAAATTTTGAGTTTTTGAAATTTTAAGTCGAAAAGTTGCTCCTGGTATGAGGAGAACATCTGACCCGAGGAGGTGTGCTGAAATTTTTGGCGGGAAAAATCAGGAGCATGTGTCTAAGCAGGCATGCATTCGTATAGGTGTGTCTCTCTGCATGTCTCAATCGCTTAAGGAATTTTTGAGTTTTTGAAATTTTAAGTCGAAAAATTGCTCCTGGTATGAGGAGAACATCTGACCCGAGGAGGTGTGCTGAAATTTTTGGCGGGAAAAATCAGGAGCATGTGTCTAAGCAGGCATGCATTCGTATAGGTGTGTCTCTCTGCATGTCTCATTCGCTTAAGAAATTTTGAGTTTTTGAAATTTTAAGTCGAAAAGTTGCTCCTGGTATCAGGAGAACATCTGACCCGAGGAGGTGTGCTGAAATTTTTGGCGGGAAAAATCAGGAGCATGTGTCTAAGCAGGCATGCATTCGTATAGGTGTGTCTCTCTGCATGTCTCATTCGCTTAAGGAATTTTTGATTTTTCGAAATTTTAAGTCGAAAAATTGCTCCTGGTATCAGGAGAACATCTGACCCGAGGAGGTGTGCTGAAATTTTTGGCGGGAAAAATCAGGAGCATGTGTCTAAGCAGGCATGCATTCGTATAGGTGTGTCTCTCTGCATGTCTCATTCGCTTAAGAAATTTTGAGTTTTTGAAATTTTAAGTCGAAAAGTTGCTCCTGGTATCAGGAGAACATCTGACCCGAGGAGGTGTGCTGAAATTTTTGGCGGGAAAAATCAGGAGCATGTGTCTAAGCAGGCATGCATTCGTATAGGTGTGTCTCTCTGCATGTCTCATTCGCTTAAGAAATTTTGAGTTTTTGAAATTTTAAGTCGAAAAGTTGCTCCTGGTATCAGGAGAACATCTGACCCGAGGAGGTGTGCTGAAATTTTTGGCGGAAAAAATCAGGAGCATGTGTCTAAGCAGGCATGCATTCGTATAGGTGTGTCTCTCTGCATGTCTCATTCGCTTAAGGAATTTTTGATTTTTTGAAATTTTAAGTCGAAAAATTGCTCCTGGTATCAGGAGAACATCTGACCCGAGGAGGTGTGCTGAAATTTTTGGCGGGAAAAATCAGGAGCATGTGTCTAAGTAGGCATGCATTCGTATAGGTGTGTCTCTCTGCATGTCTCATTCGCTTAAGAAATTTTGAGTTTTTGAAATTTTAAGTCGAAAAGTTGCTCCTGGTATCAGGAGAACATCTGAGCCGAGGAGGTGTGCTGAAATTTTTGGCGCGAAAAATCGAGCGCCTTTTTACATGCAACACGCACACGATCTGGGTAATTCAACTTGTTACATAGCATTAGGCGCACCAAATTTTGCGATTTAAATTGCGCCATGTCTTTTTACGATTATTGAGATTCACTTACCTTCAATACCTGAAATAGAAAGTCGCAGGAAGGGGAGTGGAAAATATCAGAGTAATTAATTATAGGTATTTCTGGGAATTTATTGCTGTAGCATCAATACAATATTTCTCATTATCAATATTATTATGTCATATATGTCTTGTACAATTTGTAATTATTTCTTATAAATAAATATGCATATACGCATCGCAAATTATTAAGGATATCTCTATTTGCTTACTCCCATACAAGTTCCTATAGTATAAACAACATTCTGTCGGACAGAGATTTTTCTTTTGATTTGTGTCTGCCCGTTCCTTCCTTCCTGTTACAGGTGATTCGGCACGTCAACAATCCGGATCTAATTTTCCCTCTTCAATTCTGAAATGTGGAATACTAATTGAGATCAGAAGAATCTAGAGACACCATATTAGGGATGATTCGAAGAAACCAACTATTTTATTTTATTTTTTTTGTTTTTCAAACTCACACAGTCAATAGTTGCAGTGAGTTGAAACAAGATGCCTGTTAAAATATAAGTGACATTTCAAAATTTCGATGGACAAACGAGTAAATATATGAGGATTTGATTTATCAATTGAAAATTCGACAAGAGAACAATATTTGAAGTGAAGTTTAAATAAGTCAGTTGAAATAGAGTATAATTTTGGGTCCGCACTGAATGTATCAACGGTTTATTCATATTTTATTCGTATTCTATTTTTCACAATGAGCCGTGAGTTCTAAATCAAAATAAAAAAAGATTCGGCAATAATAATGAGTATCTCATTCAAATTCTTACTTTCTTCCCATTCCTTCCACGCGCATCTTTCTTTCCCCTTGATTCATCGAATTTGCTGTACTTATACACTGGCTCGTCTAATGATCAAAAACATATTCAATAGTCAATTGACAAATTCAAGTTTGTTTGAAAAGATAAATTCACAAAATCTCTCTATAGATCATGATCTCTGTAGATGTGGGAACGAAAATTCAACAAAAAAAGGTGGAATATTTCGAACCAATAAATTATATCTAAATGATAATAGAATGAAACGTCTAACAGGATTAGAAATCATCTAATTGAAATAACGTCTTTACTTTTGATCCCGTCAATCTGCAACTTTGGTCAACCGACGAGTAGAAGTGTCTGCATTGAAGGTGTGTGCTTTGTACTTCTCATGTTGACTCGTAGATCCATATTTGCTTCGTATTTATTTTTCACGGGACACGAGAATGAGAAAAGTTTCGTCGTAACGCTGTTCCTCCTAAGTTTTCTCCTGCAACGATTCATAATTTTGGTCAATCTCACTAATCCTAGACTATAACATACAGTTGGAAATAACGGTCAACCGTAACTTGTGAAAAACACCTGTGATCATTATGAACTGTTACAAATAAATGATTATCAAACGACTATATATCTTGTTCCTACCTTTACCAGGGTGGCGACAATTCAACTGAAATAAAATTCCCTGAATTTTCCCTGACGAAGGTTCAATATTGCTCCCTTGCTGTACAATCCCATGTCCTACCAAGCTCTATCGGTCGTCATCCGTTTTCATCTTTCCCCGTCGATCCAGACACACACATCTGCAAAATGAAAACGAATAAATTTGATTTCAAATATGGAAATAGACTCATAAGGTCGAGGAATTATCTGTTTATCGACAATATTTCAATCCTACGATAAAAATTAAGATCCAAGAACATGTTATTATATGTGAGTAAACATTTAACAAAAAATTATCGTTCAAAATATCTCATCAACATTTACCTTTGCATAATCGTTCCTTGTGGCTTCCCCGTATCGTACCTGGTAAATCGAGAAAATTTTGATTTTTGTTTCATAACTTTTTTGTTATGAAACTTTTTTTGAAATTTAGGTTAGAAAAGTTGTTACAGGTTTCGGCAAGAGAATTTGGTTTAGAAAACTTCACTGCCAACTTTTTCGAGAAAACTTTGATCAATATGAGACACCGGCTTTGCGGTGTCACTTGCAATTCATTTGTCAATTATTTTTTGTTATCCTCGGAGTCAGTTTCGGCACAGAATAATAACTTTCTTCGTCTTTGCCTTATTGGTTACATTCTCCTTAAGATTTTGACGGAGAATAATAACCCACGGAACCACGTGCGACGCTACAACCTACTCCAACCACTGCCTAGCGCCGACTGAGGACTGACTATCAGCCGGTCACCAGGGTGACCGCATGTGCAGCCGCCATGTTGAAAGTCCCGCATGACGTCATCAGTCAGTTTAAAGTCTGGCGGGATCAGCTATTCTAGATTATAAAAGTTTTATAACTAATTGATGGTAAATTCACTGAAAAATCATAGATGGAATGTTAATCGACTTTCTTGTTTATCGCATAAAATTACATTATAACTTAGCGTCAATTTTAACAAAATTTTTGAAAATAAAAAATCGCGCACATTTGAATTTGGCTGCTATTTCGCCGTAGCAGATCCCTATTTCGATTATTCCTTTTTTCTCAAAAAATAGACTGAAGTATCTTACATAAAAAATTGGAAAATAATAAAGTCAAGGGCCAACTTTTGATGTTATACATACATTGCAGACAGTGTATGCTGTAAATGCTGATCTTATCGACAGTGTATGTCTGTATTTGTTAATCTTACCGACAGTGTATGTCTGTAGGTACTGACTTATCGATCGACAGTATGTCTATGGTTGGCACGACCGGACTTCCGTAGGCATCCGTAAAATCAATAGAAAAATCGTGAACATTTCGGTCTGTCAAACTCAATGTCTATGATAGCTGTCTATGATAGCTGTCAGTGTTGAGCAGACGAAATGAATCCAAGAGTTCACAGCAACTCTATGAGGCTATAACCACTAAGGAAGAAGAAAAAGAAATGAATTCAAGTTGACGTAATCTACTAGTGTTATTATGAATAATAAAACGTTATATTAACAGAGATACGATCCGAATGAAGATTCCTCATCTTCAATAAGTAATCAACTCGACAAATATTGAAGGGGATGTTATTTAAGTAGAAAATATATGCAAAGTTTATACAAGTCAAAAAAATGATGGAAAAAGTTTCCTCCATAAGTTGGTCAAACCGCATTTTATTAATAAGTTTTATCTGCATAATAATTTGCTCGATAATTCAAGCTCACATTACACAGCTCGCAGTACCTCCTCACATTCTAATTTCCTGGGCAATTTTCACCCTCACTTTATCGATATGGCTTAGCTGCGTAGCGTTAAGATTAATGTTGAAGATCAACACACCACTGATCATTGAACCCGTAAACAAATTGCTCCAAGAAAAGATGAGAAATTGGCTCAAGCCAGATGATCAGCTAGTGCAAAACCTAAAATCCAAATATCTTGAGAATATTCGAAACACGAGGCCTGAACAAGCAGAAACTAACGTAGCAAAAGGTGATCTGAGTATAAACGGAACTTTAGAAGGAGTTAATAACCAGAATAAAAATGGCCCTCAATATTTGAAGCAGAATATAAATCTGGACAAAATAGTCGAAAACATAGATTCAAAGCTTGTCAAAGTTTGGTACAAAAATGTCAGCAACGAAGAAGCATTTCCAAATGAGGCAAAAGTGCTGTTAAAAAACCTGATTAACAAATTCAACTACCAATTGACGCAAGTAAACCAAATTGAATTGACTAGAAAAATCGGGAATATTTTCTTATTACACTTGAAGGAATATCGTAGGTAAACTTGTTTCAATGATTTATAACTAATAAAATACATCTCATTGTCCTTTTTATTCAGTAGATAATTATTTACCTTTTTATTTAACTTCTGTCTCGTTTTCTGCCTCACATTCAACAGGGCTTTGCGCAGAGTTGAAAAAGGAACAGTTCTGGATGTGGAAGAAGCTTATCGCTACATTCATCCAGGCTCTAGAAGTCTCTCTGCTCTGGAGCACAGTCTTTATAGAGTCGTTGTTGTTTTAGCAAGAGAATTTCTACAGTGGGAATTGACAAGCTCATTACCTTGTAAATTGTTGTTTTCTATCCTGGCTAAGAAGCTACTTTTAGGAATGGAGACTATCAGTAATCCAGAATGGATCTTTAAGCAAATCCTAACAGCAATGAGTATTGATAATAAATCAATAGACGAGAGAAGCCCTAAGGCTAAAGAGGTGATGAAAATTCACTTTCATTCCTTTCAAGTAAAACCTTTCAAAAAATATATTAAACAAATTCACGTCGTATTTTAATCATTTCAGGGTGTCATATCGTCAGCTCTCAGCGACGCTATACGATCTACTACAGCGGCTGTAATATCACGTCCATTACCCACGCCTAGTAAAGTGGCGAATAATACTACTGATCCCACAGTTGAGGATCATAATGTTAAAAGTTCATTAGAGAAAAGAGCTTCTTTAAGCTTGGAGGGTTTGGAGATAAGCCACAGAGGATTGTGGGCTAATGTTGTAATTTCAGAGCCTGATTCTGAACCAGAAGAAGACAGATTGTCACCGGTTTATGAAGAGCCAACTGATTTCGCGACTACAATCGCCAGATTGAGAAGCCTTTTGCATCAAAAATCTAACGCTACAACACCGTTGTAAATGCTCTTATTCAGTAGAAGATTATGTACTTTTAGAATCTCATTATATCTGCTATTGAAACACCTGATCTTAGAACACAAGCTTATATTATTACCCCTACATTTTGTGTACAAAATTTATATTCACAGACAATTAGAAGAAAAGTCTTGTACAGTCTATGAGGGCAGTCATTTAACCATTCCTTGGACAGAGTTTCATACAGCACCGGATGGTTCTCAGCAGCTTTTGTATTGCATTCAATTTGATGATATAGAACAGCACGGCTCACACTTCTTTGAAACCACAACAGCAACTGTAAAAAGACAGTATTCAGATTTTGCGCAACTTCATGCCAGCCTGGAAGAGGTAATTGTCAAAAAGTAGAAAATTATTGGGTACTAGATGTATAATAATATCTAAAAATGATTTACATTCAGGTTCCATCGTTGGCAGTGGTTCTATCAGAGATAAATTTGCCAGAAGGTGGTCGTTTGGAGATGGAAAATTATTTAAAACAACTTTGCACTCGTTTGGCGGCAGATTATCCTCCACAATTACGTCACTTCTTACGGCCAAACAGTAGCAGTAGTAAAAAGGCAGACACAGTAGCACCTCGTTTAGACAGATTCTTAGCTAAAACTGTAAGCGGGGTCTTTAACACTCTAAAAACTGTAGTTCCTGGTTTTGAAATTGATCCAGAAATAGAGGTGATGCCAATGCCAACATTGATGTCATTGGCTGATGTCCCATGGCGATTTGTCGAAAATTTAAAATCTGTAAGGCTTTGAAGACCCAACTAAAATTTCATATTATAATAATAATAATACGTTTACACTGATAGAAATAAATTTTATTATAATACCAGCAGGATATAGCTCGTGAATTGAAGCAGCTAGTCGCTGAAAGGATAGATTACTGCTCTGTGGATACAGCATACGAAGCAGTCGACTCTGTGGAAGGCAGCGGAGACTCAGAGCTTCTAGCTCATTGGTGGGGAACATTTAATACGCCATATGACGGTGAGGTATCCCACATCTCAACCTACACTTCAGTAAAACATTAGAACTAAAATAGTTTTAATTTTCTAGAAGAACTTGAGGAGCTCGACAGTGATTTAACTCTAACTCAGATGATTATAGACTTGGCTTCTGAAGTTTTAGTCGGAGCTGGATGTGAGAATGTTATCGAACAAGAAGCCGTTGTTAGAACGATTAAATTGTTTGCTGGAAATATTGCTGAGTCTGCAATACAGGTAATATTGATTATAATTTCAAATAAGACAACGGTGAATAACTTTTTTTATTGTTTACTTTGATTAATTTCATTTCAGAACTTGATTCTTAAATCCTTTCGCCATTTGGATGATCTGGATATATTTACAAGCACTATCAACGAAAATCTGAATATTAAAGGATTAGATGAATTAAAGGATCAATTACTCCAACATTTAATGTCCCTAGTTCCGCCTCATGCCAAGATATTTCTAGGTGATAATGAGACAAGCGATGCATTGAAATTTCTGATGAAATCTTTGGAGAATAAGAAAATAAATCGGGATTTATGTTTACAATTATTGGATGTCTTAGCGTCTCAACTACTAGCTTCGTCTAGGTTAAATAATCAACTCGTTACCTTGTATTAAAGAAATGTATTTATCTTTGATCTATGAATGGATAATGTTCTGAATTGCTTCTCAAATAGCAATTTCTTATTACAATGCAAAATCCATTTTATCTGATGACACTATTCAGTACAATTTGAGCATATTACGAACTTTGTTTAAAACATTTTTAGTGTTGTTTAAATTTTTATCATACCAAATACCAAATTATGACCATGTTTCTTCTTAGCTATTGATTTTTTTGTTGTTGTATTAAAAACAAGAACTGTATTTATACTGTTTACTCTATCACTAGTTGTTATTATTAATTTTTATACCAATGACTAAGTTATCAGTTACATTACACATATTGTAATTCATAATTTATCTTTTAATGAATATATTTAAAATAAAAGTAAATCAAACATGTAAGAAATAGATTTAGTTGTTTATTATTTAGAAATGTTTAATCATACACCCAGTCCATTCTTTATTTTATTTTATTTTTTCAATCAATTCTCCTTCCCGGTTGGGTCGCCTTGTGCTTTCTGCTTTTCTAGTTGAGCCCTATAATATATTATAAGAAAAAATAATGAAAATTAATATTGAGTTAAGGTGTATAATAATTTTGAAAAATCAAGCTTTACGAATGACGCAAAGAATTATTTGAGCAATAGATTGAATAAGGAATTGTCAGGTTAGGTTAAGATGACAAAGGATTAGACCATGAATTTTAAATATCTCGTTTAGAAACTTGCCTCAATTGTTGATTGAAATCATCTTCGACGTCGTCGTCGTCCCAATTATCTTCCCAAACGCTGATATCGGCGTTATCTTCATCCTTTGCAGTCCAATCTATCGTGAATCAGCAAATTTTAGGTTAGAATAACGCAGGAGAAGAACTTATTTTTGAAATAAAAGAACAAGATTTTCACCTTCTGCAGGAAATTCCTCGAATTCATCATCTTCTTCAAGAAGCCCTAAATCTACCTTAGACTTGTCGTTCTTGTCAGTCATTTCAACTAATTTATTTTCGCGAATAGGAAAAGATGAGAATTCAGATTAAAGAATCGGAATATGTATTCTGTTTTAAACTTCTGACAAACGCGCACTGACGTAGGAAACGAAGCGAACTACATGTTCCATGGACAATTTTTAAAAGCCCAATAGCAGCGCTTCCATCAGTCCGCGGAACTGGCGTGGAGTATCTACACTGATCTCTAGAGATTAGTGAGTATCCATTCTCCTCTAAATGCCCGCTGCTGTGTAGTCTGTTATCCGTGTTCCTCTATTTGCCAGCTGGGGAACATAATTGAACTAAAAATATAGAAATATATTTTATTTTCTCATAAATCGGATACGACATTGTACCACGAAAATGATCCCCAACTGCATTAGGAGCATCGGGAAGCAGACCTCGAAAAGAAACGTGAGTTAATATATAGAAAATATTTTCTAAACACGTGAATGACCTTTAAAGAGCCTTTACCCCTTTTTTTCTCTTCCTATGACATGATTTAATAATTGAATTATCTTCACTCGCTATTCTTTTGCTGTTTCTCTCTCTCTGTCCCTTTCTTTCTACGATCCCTCGCAATTTTCAATCGTAAAAATAATCCTTTATTTTTATATATCAATCACGGGCCAGTATGGAAGCTGGAGCAAGGTAAATATTCCAGTGAAAATTTCTCATTTTCGTATTAAAATTTTGTAACTCGTGATTCTATATCTTCGTGCTGCATACATACTTCATATCCTGCACATCAAACGCGTTATTCTCATCAGTAACAACTTCTGTAATATCTTATTCCCATTCAAGTTCAAAGCAATAAAAATTATTAGATAATTCATTACTGAACCAGTGCTACTTATCTTCGTAATATTTTAAGCACACTATTTCAATCTTCGCGTGATTGAGATACGCAATCCTTAAAACACGCTTCCATGATGCTCAGTCAAACTTGAATTTAAATGCGTTATAAAATTGCAAGCAAAAAATGATACTGCAAAAAATATATTAGCATGTCAAATCATCACCCAGCGATTCCACATGTAAGTAGCAGAAATCAGGCTCAAAAATGTAGTGTAATTTCCTTCCTTTTTGGTATTAAAAAAAAAAAAAAATATATATATATATATATATATATATATATATATATATATATATATATATATATATATATATATATATATATATATATATATATATATATATATATATATATATATATATATATATATATATATATATATATATATATATATATATATATATATATATATATATATATATATATATATATATATATATATATATATATATATATATATATATATATATATATATATATATATATATATATATATATATATATATATATATATATATATATATATATATATATATATATATATATATATATATATATATATATATATATATATATATATGAATGAATTGATGATTTTTTTAATAATTTTCAATGCAAATATTACGATAATATTAATAATAATAACAATTCTTCAAATTACACAAACCTATTCGAAAGTTTTAACGATTTTTCTATTTATTTACTTATCTATTGAAATTTTTATTATATAATATGATATTGTATAACCACAGTGCACATAATTCTTTTTATTATTTCTTCTTTGTTTTAGGCCGTTTCTTTCTTACTTAACAAAAACAACTATGCAACAGAAGCTTCGTTTGAAACGAAACCATTCCGCTTACATAAATTAGAATCTGGCCCCTCAACTCACGTCTCAGTAACTAAAGAAGATGCCCTAAAATACTACAAGCAATTACATACCATACGTCGCATTGAAACTGCCGCCGGAAATCTCTACAAAGAAAAAATTATTAGAGGTTTTTGTCATCTCTATTCCGGACAGGTATACATCTCCCTAATTAAACTTGCTTATACTTTGAAAGTTCAAAACTGTCCCAATGTCTTTGTGAAATTGACAAACTATTCAAACACTTATTACACAATCTTCGAATTTCATTTAGAATATTAATTTACTGATTTTTCCTAACAGGAAGCATGTGCTGTAGGTATGTCAGCAGTCCTACGTCCTCAAGATTCAGTAATAACAGCCTATCGTGTTCACGGATGGACTTATCTAATGGGTATATCCCCATTAGGTGTACTCGCTGAGTTAACGGGAAGACAGAGTGGTAATGCACGTGGTAAAGGTGGTTCTATGCATATGTACGCCAAGAATTTTTATGGAGGAAATGGTATAGTTGGTGCACAGGTCAGCTAATGTGAAATAATTGCATAAAGATTATTAAAACCCATTTCATATGATAAAAACTTACTAAATTCATGTACAAATACCGATTTCTAGGTACCATTGGGTGTAGGCGTTGCCTTTGCTGCTAAATATCAAAACACTGGGGGAGTCTGTTTAGCTCTTTACGGTGATGGAGCTGCAAATCAAGGTCAAATTTTCGAGGTTTATAACATCGCTAAGCTCTGGAGTCTGCCTTGCATATTTGTTTGCGAAAATAATGGATACGGAATGGGTACAAGCGCGGATCGTGCGGCTGCTAGTACAGAGTATTACACCAGGGGAGACTATGTTCCTGGAATATGGGTAAACGGAATATACGATGGACTTAAAACTCAATAACTAAAGTCATATAATGTTTGTTGAAAAGATTTTAGCTCGTTTCAAATTGATTTTTTTACGTTTTGTATCTATTAAACACTTTGAATCTTATGACAGGTTGATGGGATGGACGTTCTGGCTGTAAGAGAAGCTACTCGCTATGCTATCGACCATTGTACCACTGGAAAGGGACCAATTGTTCTTGAAACAGCTACATACCGCTACAGTGGACACAGTATGTCTGACCCTGGCACCAGCTATCGTACTAGAGAAGAAATTCAAGAAGTCAGACAAACTCGTGACCCTATTACGAGCTTTAAGGAAAGGATTTTGAACGCGAATTTAGTTACTCCTGAGGAATTGAAGGTAATATTCAATCGGTTTGAACAATACGTAGATTTACTTACATATCAAAAACGTATTTTCTTTTAATAAACAATGTGACATAGATAAATTGAAATTGTTTTTTTTAAATACTTCATGGCTTCTATGTATAAAAGCAGAAATTGTATTGTATAGAATTATTTGTTGAATTTACAGAACCTCGAAACGGAAATCAGAAAAGAAGTGGATGACGCTGTGAAGATTGCAAAAACAGACAAAGAAATCCCACTGAGTGAATTGACTACAGATATCTATTCTAAAACTCTTGAGAAAGAAGTCCGCAATGTGACCCCATTCAATCCACTACCTCATGCTAATCTTGGACCTGCTATTAATGCTTGAAAACAAAATTATTTATCAATCAGACGCAGGTCGTAAGATTGTTATGGCTATAATAATTGAGTAGTTTAACTATAATAAAATGGTGATGATTTATTATATGCCGTATTAGGAAAATAATAATTGTTGAAAACTCGATATTATAGAATGATGAATAAATTGCCTTTTTCATTTCAAAAGAATTGCTGTAGATACAATCTTTTGGATATACGAAATGGAAAAAAAAAAACACTATTCGTGCCACGGTATTTGAGATATCGTAAATGTTGTTTCATATTCTTTTCGGAATATATCAAAGTTATGGTTTCAAGATAATGTACAGCCATATATCAGAAATCAGAGATTTTTAACACGTTTGAAAAATGTACAAGTGGCCTATTACGTGTATAAATATTCTAAATTAGCATGCATAGAATAGGAACATTATATAACTAACTTATGAAATATCATATAGGTATTATACATATAATTTATACTATTTAAAATGTTATAATATAGGAAAAATAATTGCGGCATGATTTGAAGCAATGATTTTTAGTCCTTATCCTACTAAGAGTCATTGTTAAATCGCGTTATTTAGAAATGAGAAAAAAAAAATAGAACTATTGTAAATGAATAAATACAAGTATGCTGTACATAATAGAATATTGCCAATACGTATTCACAATCATAACTGAATTTAGTTCTTGGAATGCACACTTCATTTTATAGATCTAGAAACATCTTGCAATTATTAACAAATTGATTACTGCAATTGAAAGTAGAAAATAACATATTGAAATACAATTTTGAATGCCATACTCTTTACCTTCGAATAAAACCCAGTCAATGTATCATATAGCCAAAGTATAAATGTATGTCCATGGCTCCTTGGACAAAAAATGGATTCTTGTTTTTCAATGGTAATAAAGGATAGCTACGACAGAAATTGGGTGTTTTTCATCTCTCCACAGCCTTAGATTCATTAATTTTCCTAAAAGTCTGAAAAGATATGAACAAACCGTCCTGATCAAAGGAGTGTTTGATCATTTAATGAAAATGGGATACGTTAATTAGTAAGTAGGTATGATTAAACAGCATTCTAAATTTTAATATCAATAAATAGCGTGTACATTTACTAAAATTAAAATATATCGATATTAATATTATATAATATTTGTGTATGAATATTTGGAAGGACATAAAATTTTCCATGGCAATCCTATAATATGTATATGGATAATAGTAATCGATTATAATTTATTTTAACGCATACCCAACAATAATAATTAGATTTTTGTTTCGTTTTATCCCTAGATCTGATTATTTACAAAATCTCATTCAGTAGGTGTTTGTCACTTGTGAAATAGCATTAATTTATTTCTGTACTTTGTCTTCTATGATAAAAACTGTTCATAGATAATGAAGAAATTTAAAGGAGGGATTACCACTGATTTTCATCTTATTTATGAATATTTTACCTAAATTATAATGGTATGCCATGAATAAGAATTGATTTTTATATAAATAACATGTCGTAAATATTAAAATTCTAATCATAATTGAAAATTTATTTTAACTTCAATTTCCAACAGCAGAACAAACACTGTAAACTATAGACTAGAAGGATAAATGAATAGTGTAAAATAAGATATCTTACATATAAGTCATGGTGTCTCCATACAAATGCAGACAGTAATTTTACTATTTGAAATTTCAAACTACGATAAAATCTCAACATATAAATACGATAATAGGTTGAAAACTATGAAACCAAATAAGAAATCTATTTGAAGAGAAGTTTTACATTCTCAAAGCTAGATATTAAGGCTTTCACAAAGTTCTTTAGAAATATAGGAACAGCTTTGTTATATTGCCAGCAGTAAAATTGTATAGGATAAATTAGTTTTCCAATTAATTTCATCTAAAAACAATTTTAGTATTTAATATAGTGATAACCAAATATGATGTATTGCTAAATTTATAACTCGATAGAATAGAAGAATGAAACAATTCAAAATGCTTAGTCATCGTGATAGAAAATGAATTGATATCAAATGCATACCGCCTATGTAATATTAGCAGAAAAAGAAATCTGATTGAATATAAAATCGTTAACTCATTAGATCAACACCCTATATATACAGTCACACGCCTAAAAGCAAATTCTATTCTCTTTATAACTTCAGATGCGTAAAAATACAAAAATATTTTCATTGTCACTCTCAATTAACAACATTTTTCATAGAGCCGGAGTTATTTAGCCGGAGCCGGGGTACATTATTTCCCGTACGCAATGCCTGGTCCATTCTAACAAAGCTATTAATATATACAAAATCAGTGTTCAGGGTTGATAAATTAATTTGAGAAGGAAAAGTCTCTCACAATTTGGAAATTGAGCTAAACTTCAAGTTGTTGTGGTAAGTGTCGAGTGAAATTTGAATTGAATTAGGTATTAGGTAATGAAAATGATAAAGTGTACATGATATCGCTATAATACTTATATAAAGTTATGACGTACCCATAAGTTATACCTTACGATATACCAGATTAAAATGTAAATAAAAATTATGTTTGTTTCGAATGTATGTATATACGTAATTATAAGACTGAGTAAAAATAATTTGAAATTATTGTTGGAAATTGTATGAAATAAAATGCATGATTAAAATTTTAATGTATATGATGTAAATGTGCCATAACATAATTGGCTTTTCAATAATCCTACTTCTCTAGTATTGGTACCATAAAAAATAACACTTACACGCGTTTATAAATATAAAATTGTAGCGAGAGATAGGATAAATTTTCATTGTATGTATTGTTTTATTCTACTTAAATGCACAAGG
The DNA here is from genome assembly GCA_963924015.1 of Macrophya annulata. Lineage (NCBI taxonomy): Eukaryota > Metazoa > Arthropoda > Insecta > Hymenoptera > Tenthredinidae > Macrophya > Macrophya annulata. The sequence goes on from OZ001260.1 coordinate 6,074,894, forward strand.
TGTTTCAAAAGTATTGTGAATCAACATTTGTCGTTGAAATGTCGATAAACAAAAAACTATCATGAAACACCAAGTACTTGCATAACTACTCACAACCGAACGAGGAGGCAAGCCTAAGCTTTGATAATGAAAACTAATTGAAAAAAAGAAGAAAACTATATTTTAATCAACGATTATCTTTAACTAGCCTACTCATTATAAATCACCAGATACATTATTTGCTGTTTCCCATTATTAAGTATACATAATATTACAATATTAGGCATAATCGACAATAGCAATTTACAAAATATAAGAAAAATAAACGTGCTTGACCAATCATTATTATATTATGTATGCTGTATAAATAAATTTTTGCTATTGTTCATTATTACCGTACATAATTACCTACTAATCATTTCATTGTAACACTGACATATAAATGAATATTCATCATTATTTTATTTAAAATTGTATTATTCATAAATATAAAAATGTATAACATTTCTTGCAGAACTTTCAACTCTTTTTTTTCCACTATGAAACGACTACTCGTTAATAGTATGAGAACATTTAACATCACTAGTATGAGAAAATAGGTTTCATAGTTAAATACTTTGCGTAAATAGTTTGTATTCTAACAAATTTCATACAATTTTTACTGTTCATTCTTGGAGATTAAGACAAATGATAAAGAAGCAATAACTATAGTTTAAAATGTGATTTAAGGGAGCGAGAACGGGTATAAATACAAATTTAATCACACCAACCGTTAGTAAAGAGAGCACAAATACATGCAAGATAAAAAAAGTATTCACATTAGAGTTACTAACAGCTGGATGTGGTCAACTATAGGATTTATTTTTGAATCAAATGTGGGTTGTACGGAAAGCGAAATGAATATTCTTTTTCACAATCATTTAAAGTCACATTTTTTTGATTTTCAGGGATATGAAACGGTTGATGGACGGACAGCAGTCCATAGGATGTCGAAAATTTTGAACAATTAGGATTATAATAGTTATTGAAAATTAACAGATATATTTATAACAAATAAAATTCTTTATATGTTTTAAATTCATTATAAACAGAATAAATATTTATTCGCAGTATACCAATGTGGCTTTATAGTACTGCATTTTGATCACGATTAAAAATATTCGATGAATGTTAACTTTAAAAATATAAATGCTATTTGTTAATTGCAGTCAAAAAAGATACTTCAAATATTCGATTAATATGGTTTCTACTATCTTGAAGGGACAGATGGCATCTTTTCAAGGAAGTCTTGTTCAATTACCGCTTCTAATTGATTACTATTCAAAGTTGCATCAGAGTCCGTTGATCTACGGCTAAGTGCTGTAAAAAACGAGTGCAAATCTTGTAACGAACGAATGTTGTTCGATGTTAATAGAAGTTCGCCAGGCGGTGATGTCAACGGAGCAACTTCTCCTTCAAACTGCAATTTAAATTATTCCAATTAATAAGTATACTAGAATAAAAATTTCACCAAAGTATTCATTGCCCGCTGTACTTTCATATTATTGTCTTCTTTCAATTTTACATTTCTGGTTTGATGGATTGTCTAGAACTATTCGCCAATATTGTATTGTACATACTGTACATATCTGTATCTACCTCATGTTGGTTCTTGAAATTTATAATGAAAGCATTTCATAACTCTATGAAAAACTTGTAACCAATATACGGGTGAATTAATATTTTATTCCAAAGAGAGCTTATTGATTCCCGTTAGCAATAAATCACGCTACAAAGTCACTATTGTTAATGAAAAACTCTTTTAGTATTTAAAGATAAGCTCAAAACGGTTATTTTATTTAAACTGTATATTGGACTGGTTCCAGATTTAGTCTAATGAAACTTTATTTATAAACTTAGGATAACAGACGGCTAGTTGAAAATTTCATGGCAGTAGATATGAATTAACAAAATTTTACCAATCTTTGAACTATCTGTATTATAATAAACAGCAAAATAAAAAAGTGGACTTTTGACAACGAAATAATTTAATCAAGTGTTTCAATCAACACATTTAATATTCAATAACGTGGTACGTTTGTGTGACTGTATTCATTTTTGTTAATAATTCATAATTAGCCACTTTAGGATAACAAAAATCATGGGTTAATAGCATCAAAAGCAGGGTTGATGGCTTTGTGATTAAAATAAACTAAAATAGTTACAGACTGCGTTGGTTGCCAAATCTAACATTTCGGTTTGATATAAGCCACGGTCTAGATTGGTATAAATACAGTTTTACATAAGCAGCTCGAACATGGGTGTGGATATGCCATTGTCTTGACTGTATTTAATACTGGGAAAAATATTCACTTTGCATTTGATGGATTTTATTTGCTAAACTTGATATGGCTAAAATTGTTGGCAATGTTTGAAGCATGATGACTTACTGCGTTCCACATGCAAGCCAAGTTTAAAATATACAGTATGATGTGCAACTTTCTTGATTGTAATTTTTCAAAACTTAAATTATAATTCATCACGATATACAAAGAAATGATGCAATTGCACTTTAATGTGATATCCTGGCAACTGAATTTGCACTTTGATTAACAAATAAAAAATCGATAGCTACAGGCTAGAATAGCAAATGGGAATTACTCAATTTTGCTCTTCATATGGAAAAATAGTAACGTTGAGAGAATTTTTTCAGCAATAATATTAAACAAAGGATCTGCTCATGTGATTAAACTGCAAAGGAGAGGCAACTACTTCCTAGACTACTACTCAGTGCGAAATTAGCTGGCGGAATGAACGGACTGACACAAGTGTTTATGCTGATTGCGTGCATAAATGTATCAACTATCGCTCGTGAGTTGAAAATAATTATTTGTTTTCTACTATTCTGCTTAAATACCAATAAATAGTAGAATTTTTATGGGCTTCAAATTCGTATGTACAATGAGCGTTCAAATTACAAAAGAGTCTGAGATCTATTAAGAAGATAAAAAAAAGATGTATCTCAGATTGAGTTAGCATAGAATTCGGAGTATTTTGCTTTTTGGAAACACAGCAAATTTGATATTGAATAAACGAACCTTTCGCTATGTATAATTCGCAATGTAATGGCTTGTGATTCCAAGTATTTTCAAAAAAGTTATAAGCCATGAGGATAAACGGAAACTTACATAATGCTATTAAGGATTGATCAAAGAAAAAGAAATACTGGAAGTTTTTTTATAATGAGAATTTGAATGAACGTAAACCCGGTAGAAAGGTATAAGAAGAATTGTTTATCACAGTTTCACTAATTTTATTATAATATTTGCAAACTCTTTGAATATAGTTTAAGACGATTGAAGAGTATATAACTCCCACTTTGTATTTAAAATATTATATAATTTTACAAAGTCCCTATAAAATATGATATGATTATTCAGTAAAATTGAAACTTGTAGTAATGGGTGTAATGCCGTGGCTAATGAACAGGACCATAATGGCTTAACTAGGGTTAATTCAGTCTACTTGATATTAATTGATGGAAATAAAACGAATATTGTGAATATAGATGCAATGGTTAATAATTATACATTGATAACATCGTGAGAGTTCTCATGATAACGAGCTCTGAGACTATCCTGTATGTAATGAAATACAGATTAAATGGATGGTAAAATAATTTGATTTAAACAAAACTATGTAATTTGAATTATATATATGTTTCAGAATACATAGATGACTCAGACTATGAGGACTATGAAGCATATGAAGAATTATTATTGCACAGACCTGTGCGCAAACAATCTATAAAACAAGCCGATCCTGTCCAAGACGATTTTTACATAATCGATGACTACGAGGAAACGATGCCTCAAAATAATATACACTCTGTGAATGATGATATTGATTTAATTCTTGCAAACGACGATGGATCTGTAGAAATGATTCAACCGCCATACCAACAGTTAAAGTGGTTTCAAGTACCAGAAAAGGTGTATCAATACACAAAGCATCGAATACCTGGTTACGACTATGATGAATTAGATTTTATGGGAGGTAGAAGATTCAATAAATGTGACACAAGGTCTGTTTGGTCCCACTGTGTTTGCCAATTCACCTGCTCTAATCCAAACGAAGTTGATTGTTATATGCCATGCATAAGTGGATGTGAATGCAAAGAAGCTTTTGTATTTGACGAAAATGCACAAAGATGTATACCACCAGAGTTATGCCCGATGCAAAAAAATTTCAATATTTACGAGAAATAGAATATTTCTGTTAAGGAATAACAAGGTTTAGAATATTTAACTGTTTCTTTTCCATTTTATAAACCTTTGTTTCTACTCCTCCTTACTGTCGAATCATGAAAGTATAGTAACTTTGTAACTTCATAAAACTAAATAATTATACAGAAATGTTGTAATTGAAATATTGAATAAACCGGCAATTAAGAAATATAGAAAAAAAAAACCTGAGAGAAGTTGTTGAGTCATAACTGTTCGACCATATGTCTTAGCAGTTTGTACGATCTAATTTTTTTTACCAAATCAACAAGCTTGTATGATAATAAATATATTTACTAACTTAATACGCACCTTTATGTCCATAAGTCTAGCAATTCTAGTAATATGAGGCACAAAATCTGTTGGACGTTCACTACTTTCCATAGCACCTGCTGCTGCATCGCCAACAAATGCCCATCGATACCTAAAAATCATTGAACAGATCTTGAATGAAAATGAAGTTCAATAGTTCAATTAAATTTAATATTAAGTCAAGAATCTGTTAATTTTGTTTCTCGATCAATAACGTTATAACTTTGTGATGTACGAACATTTGGAACTGTGGAAGTCTGTGTGCAGGTAACAGCAGTGCTAAGTCCAAAAGTTTAGCTGTAGCTAATTGTAGTTGAAGCCAATGCGGATGTCCATGAGCTTGAAGACCATTACTAGCATTTACTGCCCATGATGAATCCAGCGCTGATAAAAGTCGGATATGTGAGCTATGGGGAAAAAGGATAATTTGATAAATTAATCTATACTGCGATTTTATGAAAAATAGTTTTCGTACAATAAACTTCGATGATAATGATTACAAACTTGAAAGAAGCTGACCACAATTGTACAAGGACGAGACACAGGAAAATAGGTATTTGCACAATGCCCGAAAAATAAGTACACAATATTATCATAATGATTATGCAAAATTATTAGTAAGTAAGACCCACACATGGATATTCTTATTATTATAATAAGTTGAATAATTTACGAATATCCAAATAAAATTCCACCAAAAATTACCACAAGACGAAAGAACAGCATGAATTTTATATAATGAATACTTATTATAAACTATTTGAGTATGAACCTCATGAAAATTGTTTCATCAAATATTGTGGACTAGCAAATGAATATGAAAACTAATCTGTATAATGACTATTAAATCAGCTAGTTGAAAACAAATTTATTTTATGTAAGAGAAGCTGTAATTCAAGCAAATTTTACCACATAAAAATTGAATGTATGTAATTGAATGCATAGCCTATATTAGTAGAACTGAGATTTTTTTTGTTCTTCGACTAAATCACTTGCTGCCCTCGTATTCATGCTTTGAGAAGATACGGTGATTCATGAGTTAATAAAAATGACAATTTATTCAAATTTAATCCGATTACCTGTTTTGTCGACTGTTGCCCCAACACCAACCAACCAAATCATAGTGGCACCATAAATCCAACCAAATCACGGATGCCAAAACAGAGCCAAAAACATCACGTCATTAGGAATCATCCTTGTTAGTGTCGAGCATGTCAGGATATCCAAATATTAAACGTTAATAAAACAGCGTTCGGGAATTTTAGAGCATCTAATTATCACTCTTGTTACTTTAGCAAACGATCATTATTCGATAAGTCTGACTTGTTAGTAGGCGATAAAGAGAAGCATGACTTTTCTTCTGAACGAATAATGATGGAATAGCATAAGATAGATATTACCTAGTAAATTTGAAAGCAGCTACTAAATAACGTGTAAAAAAGATTCTACTACCACAACACATATTAAAGCAATGCCCATCCCAAATTGGAATAGCATAAAGACTTTCTTTATTAACACATAAATAAGTTCTCGGCATTGACATAAGCAAAACTGTGTTAGTTACAAGCACATACATTATTATTTTATCTTAACGTTAGTCCCATTAGGCAATTAGATTATACTTTACCAAATTATTACCAACAATACATAGATTCAGATATTTTCACTCCAGATCATTGAAATGGGATAGAATTATTAATACAATCATATGTAAATCAAATTTCCCGAAACCTTATGAATATTCATCACAACTCTCTAATAGAAGCATTGATAGTAAATGCTTTATTAAACTTTAATGTAACGCATTGAATAGTGTAGACAACTATTTGCATATATTGAAATCTGACGCACATTTTGTTGAATTGTAGAGGTATATTTGTTACAATTTTAATATTACAAGTCATTCATGTTACTCACCTAAATTCCTCACTGTCGGCATTCAACTCTTGTTCAATGTGTAAGAATACTTGAACCAATTCGCTGACGATAACTGGCCACAAAGATGTGGCATGATGAGGTGATATTCGTAATAGGAGAACTCGAAAGCAGAGAAAAACTTGCGCTTGAATAGATGGAATTACTTGAGGCAGTCTTAAACTATCCGCTAGTCGTTCTGCAATAGAGAAAAGAGTTCAATTATTAGATTTTAATTATCCAAATATCAAATGTTATCAATTCAAATATCAATTGTTCAATTATCAAAGCTGTTTCATAACTTAGAAACACACGTTTACCCTTCTAATAACAGCTGCAATATAAATTACCTTGAATTTCCGGCATATATTTATGATATTGATCCATTTCACTGCATAGAATGACGAAAGCCAACCTTTTCAATAGTTGTGCTCTTTGTTCGTATTCTTGTTCTTTGGAAGAAAATATGCTAATTCCACTGCTTTGCGCCATAGATACTCTGTCTGTAAATACGGATTCGTGAGACTTAATATTTGATTTTATGTTAGTGAAGTTCCTATCAGTATAGATTAGCAGAGATCATCGCATGCATACGTACTCATTAAATCCCTAAAAGTAGTGTTGTCATGTGTCATTAAATTGTCAATCACAGTTCTCCAATACGGCAAACAAGCTGGTGTCATTTGGAATAGTGCAGGATCGAGCAGAAGATCAAGAACATCTTTACGCCATGCTTTTCTAGTGTATTGATAACCCGATAATGAGCTCAATAGTTGGGAACAGGCAGTGAATGAGGCAATGTTTCTTGTTCTGTAACAATTGTTATAATTAAAGTAGACTAGTTTACTTCACCATAGTTTTATTACTTTGTAATTATCAAGGTATAAACTTACGTGTGATTTTTCAAATAAGGCGTTATATTATACATGAGATTAGTTAACAACGTCACTACTCGCTCTTTCTCCTGAGATCCATAACTAACATCTAGGAGAGGTGCCAATATTTCAGCCAATACAGCCTGCGCCTGAACGCTGTATGCTGTATTAGGTGGCGTGCCAGGAGTAACTGAAATTCAAGAAGTCAATCAATTAAATTAAAATGCAGGACAATTGTGTTTTGCAACGGATACTTCAAGTCTTTTTAAAAAATTACTTTCGGAAGTTCCTTCTGCAACCTCTAACACATCTTCTCGCACAGCTAAGTTACGCCTCAGCCATGTTGTTTGCTCTAAACATGCTCCTGCTATTTGGGAACATGATTCCACCAACTGAAATAATAATATAGAACAATTGTAACTTGTAACAATTAACGCTAGACCATTTCCATAGTTTCAAGATTTCTGTTTCAAATGAAAAACAATATACCTTAGCAGTGATATCTTGTAAATCGCGGATATCTTTTTTCTCCTGCATAGGAGGACATTTCTGTATGTATTCATTCAATATTGCCAGTAATAAGAACTGAGCAGGTGCAGTTAGCGCAAGACTGTCTTTGAGTAGTCCAAGCAAAGAAGCCCAAGACTCAACAAGCGATTGTGAAGTATTACTCTGCATGTAAATATAGAGTAATTCCAAGACTGATACTTCCAAAGAGAAATCAGATTTTACACCGTGAATTGGTGGAGGAGATTTTACTACTTGGTGGACTGTTTGTACCAAGGTATCAATAGGCATAACACGTATCGCGCTGACTAGATGCACCATTACTTGCTGGTTTGGACAGGCCTCAGGTAAAACCTGAATAAAGAGATATTTTGAAATAAAAATAAAGCTATTTGCATTCATGAATAGATCTCGCAATATTGTGTTCAACATATTTTTGATAAATGTAACTTCATCTAAGTCTACATTTTGTGTTTTTACTGTTTAAAAATTGTTCACCTTCTTAGAAGATGCAGAAGGTTGCCTTCTTTCATGCCAAGCGACCGCGACTGCAGCCAGAAAATTAACACCATGATGAAAAGAAATGGGAGATAAGAGTTCCAAAAGCTGATGCTTTACTACTCTGGGGCTACCGACAACACAACTTGCCTGTTCACTGTTATAAAAAACAAAACAAAAAAAAAAAAAAAAACCATTTAATTCAATCCAAATTGAGTGTCCCACTTATTATCTTGTACAAATATGTATTAATCTTCGAAAATAATAAGTGTAACTAACTTGTCTTTGGTGGCTAATACTGCCTGCCATAAAGCAGAAAGAGAAGCTATTATTCTCGGTAGATGACTTAAGGCTGTCCTTCTAGCATGTAAATGCTGTTCGCTTAATCCAGCCTTATCCTTCCCACCAGCAATATCCTAATGAAAAAAAGTTATTAAAAAATGTTTAATGATCAATCTGACAGACTCTATGCATATCTTAGTACCTTTTACATCTTTTAGTGAATAAAAACGAGTTACAAATATTTCAAAGGAAGCAGCAGCAGTTCCGCACTTATATTACTCACCGGTGAAAGAGGGCTAGGCATAAACACGTGAATAAGATTGTTGAATATTTGTCCAGGATTTGCTCCAGGAATGCCTGTTTGTACAGTCCCACTGAGTGGTTGATTAAACGAAAAGCCAAGTTGCTGTGAGTTATCGAGTAAGCAATAGTGGAGTAAGAAGGTCAAAGCTTCTAAATGTGTAACGGTATAATCTGCTGGTAAGCAACATTCGACAGTAGTTATATCTTTTAATTTTAAAGTCAAAGCAGCTTCTTCGCTGACATAGTAAGAAGCTAAATGTTCAATGTTATAGCAAAGCTGGTGAATCACAGAAGTAACAATTTGTGTGAGAGACGATCCCATAAATGGAAGACTAGATGTGACCAGGGTTGTCCAATGCTGATGTAGGTGCCGCATATGTTCCTGTAGAAAAGAAAGCACATCGATTGAATTTACAGGAAATCTCATTTTTAAAAGGATAATAAACATTGTAGATAATAAGTAATGCTCACCAGTTGCAGTGCACTCAATATACTGGCTAAGAACATTGGCTGTTGAGGTAACGGTGCTCCAGGTACGTATTTGAGCATATTACCAGTCAAATTAGGTGCCGTTCGAGTCGGCGTTGAAGGTGCCGGTAAATTTTGGGTCAGATCTTCACCTTTTTGAACACCACATTGATGTTCAAGCATAATCAGAGCTAATAGTAGTCTGAAAGTAAATAGATATTGCAAAGAAATTAAATGATGTAGCTTATTTTTGATTCAAGATTATTGTATTATTTATTTTATTACAGACCTTAATAACTGTATTTGAAAGGCTTCGGTGTGATCGCTAGCTCTGTATTTACATTTGTTTACATCATTCTCAGTCACCGGATCGTTGAACAAAACTATCTCCTCTGTGAAAGTAAATATATCTTCGTTTTCTTTCTGAGCATTTTTCATATTTAAAACGCTGGAGACGAGGCAGTGAAGAGCAACCTTTTGTACTTTACATTTAGCTAATAAGTCAACTATGTAACAACTGAATCCTTTCCCAGAATCTCTAACGATGGCAATAAGTTCAGAAAATATAAGCATCAAAAGTTCTGCACTCGCCAGTTGTACCTGTGATTGTAAATATTTTTTTAAATTATGTAAAATAATAATTCGTTTTTTGATTTGATTAAAAAAATCAATCAGTTGGATAAAATTACCTGTCTATTTCCTGCAATTTCTTCCTGGGTAAGTCTCATCTGTCCCAAATTAGGATAATAACTTCTTGCAAAATACAAGCAAACACTAATCAGAACTTCCAAGTACATGCTACTTCTATATGCTGCTACAAACTCGCTGCTTGCTATATCGCCATGAAAATTTCTTCCAAAAACGCTCTTTCTATGTCTTGCTAATAAATTTAGTAATGCTGTACTTTTGGTAGTATTTGCAATACCAGTTGTAGCTGCCGAGCATAAGAACATTCTTGTATTTGTTAAAAGTTCATTTCTTAATGTACGCAATGCATAAAGTGTTCGAGTCGAATCATAGACCCCACAATAAAGTAGCATATGTGAATGAAGATTATGAACACCAACACCCGAAGTTCGTCTAGTACTTGTATCAAGTTGAATTGATTCGTCCGTCTGCAAAATTAAATAAAATATAATTTGTTCAGAGTAGACGCAGTATCATTTTTAATACAATGCATAAGACTTAAATACTCACAGGTTTAATAGGCTCAACAACATCGCACTGTAGTAATACTTTGTCGATAACTTCATTTAGTATTTCTTCAACAATACTGGCGCCGCTAGAGTTGCTAAAATATTCTTCTGCAGTAGTGCTCAATTCTAATTCGCACTCTTCATCTCCCATTGTCCAACTTGGAACTTCAGCTGTTGCTTCAAAGCTTCCGGGAACATCATGGGTTTCGTAACTTGTTGAAAATTCATTTGTACTGTGGTATCTACCGGTCATTATTGTGCCAGCTACTTCTTTGGAACTACCGGGAATAATTATACCTCTTTTAGGTTTTTGGATTTTGTTTGTTATTTCAGGGCTGCTTGAATCAAAACTATTTGTGATAGAATCTAAAGACGAACCGACGTCCCCATTCGTCTTTTTCATATCATTTTTCTCCTTTATTTTCAAGCTAGAATTAGCAGAGTCAAATAAACTTTCGTCCAAACTTGCCGTGGATCCTTTATCAAAATCTTTTTTCTTGAATCTAGTAGCATTTTTTAAAAGTTCTGTTGTAAGACTAGATTTCTTAACACTTTGCGAGGACTCGTCTTCGGTCAAAGAGTCATTAGAATTTGCGCTACAATTGATTGACAATGGATTAACGAATACAGAAATATTATGATTCCCAGATATGCTTGGCGGAACTTCCAACTCTTTCATGAATTGATTTTTCTCTGTTATAAAATGACTTCCCTTATCTCCGTTAGCCAAAGTTGTAACAGCAAATATTCTTTTTGCTTTAACAGGATTGATCAATTTCATTCTCTTTTTGCCTGTAGTTTTCCACTTTGTATCGTCTGTAGAATCGCTAACATGATATATAACATTGCCATCGACAGAACTGATGGCATATATCTTAGCAGCACCTTCAAAATCATCATGCGCTTCTGACTTTTCTTCCACAACATCATTTTTAGTCAACACAGTATTACTATGTTGTATGCTAACGTGAAGTACACTCATTCTGCACGTAGAAGAGTCTAATAACATCGTCAAAACGGGGTCTACAATGCGTGAAATATCACCTCGCAATAAAGAATGAAGCAGCCAAGATTGTGCGTGCAGTTTTAACGGCGAATTGTACGCTAGTTGAAGATTATCCAGCATTTTCAACAACGATCTAAAATGTTTATAAAAGACATATCATTTCTTTAAATAACTGAAATAAATTTACATTCCGAAATCATTTTTTAAGACAAGAATTTCCTTTTCATACTTATCAAATGTCCTTAAACATCCTCTTAATCTAGGATTAGTTTCAACTTCTCGTCCCAAATGCCATAACGTAGCAAATCTGCTAAATCCTTCGACTCTTTTTTCCAAATTTTCACAAGTCAGAGCAGAACCTATCACATCTTCAACAGCGTCACAAGAATTGTGCAATGCGTGATGAAGTTCATGTAGAAGTTCAACACAACGCATTCTGTACTCATGAGCAGGTAGCTCGCCGAGATGATGCCATAAAGAGTGAGCTAGTACCTTGAAGAAGATATAACATTGATATATAATAATAAATTACAAATTTGATGAACAAGATAAAGATCTGAAATGAGTATGACTCACTTGAAATACATTAGTATGTTGTTCTAAGATATTGATGTGCCATTCTTTCAGCAAAGGTACCATTACCACTGTTGTGACTCCCTCTCCACTTTGAGGATGAGGTTTAACGTCCCGCTGAGCTTTAAGTAAAGCAATTAAATCCAACAAGGTAGCCATGCTCGTTAACTGCAACGACGGTTGCCTGCCCAACCAGCAGGCACAAACAACCAAAACTTTTAACCAGTTTGGCAGTACAACTTGTCCTTTAGGTTCTTCTTCTAACAGCATCCCATCGCCCGGAAGACAATACGTTGGAAAAGTAGATAGTTCCACTAACAAACTAGAAGCAATTTTCATCGCCTCTTCCCACTCTGATCGTTTTATCGATTCGTGTCTTGAATGCAAGAAATCCAGAACTGTTGTTCCAGTAGGCAAAGGTGTATCTTGATTAAAAAATCCTGAATCTTCTAAGCTGAGTCTCGAGGTCAACAAACTTTCAAGTCGTCTTGTTCTTTCCTGAAAACTTTCTCTAGGAGATACGATAACCAAATCTTCAAACATTTCTGCCACAGTTTTATCCTTGGCCAATATTCTGTTACTAACTAACTTAACATAAAATAATTCGTATTCTCTGAGGCATTTTTCCAACATTGAATTTTGGGCTTGTAAAGCAGGAGATGGACCTCTGTTCAATGACCCGTTAGATCCAGAAAAACTCTTTCTTGACAAACTTTTAGGCGTCAAGGTATCATTCTCCGTTGACAAACCATTAGTCTCGGAGTAATCAATCTTGAGATTGTCCATACTTTTATTCCGAGCAATTGGCTTGATATCTTCGCTAACTATCACGGAGATGCTACTACCATCTGCTTGCATGGTGTAACGATCGCTCAATTTTGAAGTACTTTTACTTCCTTTTTTCTTCGATTTTCTATCACTTTTCTTACCGCTACCTCCAGAGTTTGCTCTCCTTCTTGGACTTGGACTTTTATCAACTACCAAGTTATTTAGCATATCAGTTTTGTTCAATTTACTATCAGACTGACTTTTTTCCAACGGTATTGGTGTCAGAGAACTGTCTGCAACAGGCGTGGTAGGTAAAACCGAATTAAATGTCACTTCCGGCTTTTGTTCAGGCTCGATTTTATCTGCTTGAAGATTTGCAATGGTCGGTTGTACTCTGGATAATATTTTGGCACACAAACCAAGACTTTTGGATATTTCTGCTGGTGATAAGAGGTCAGTGTGATAAGAAAGCTGATTAATTACTTGATAGAAAAGCCCCGGTAAATGCTCTGATGGTGTATCCATAAAGGCGTCTAAAGATACTGTGTCTAACAGAAATTCAGTCAGAACGCAGACCTCTATGAGATTAGGCATGCCGCTACCGACTGGATTTATTCCATTATCTTCAGTCTCTTTATGGCTTTTGACTCTTGCTGAGCAAGCTTTTTCAAACAAATATCCGCAGTGTGTCCAAACGTACGATGGTTCTAACGTCGAGAATAGGAGATTTGCGGACTTTACTACCTCATTTGACTTTATTGGTTTGTCAGATTGCTTACATGCATTGAAAAGCGTCCTGAAAATGAATTGCAATTTATTTTTTTATGGAGATTAGGAAGTTATTTCTTTTGGAAATTTCATAACTTACCTGAACACCTCGTATAGTATATCGTCTAGAATTACTGGACCAATATCTGGCTTATCTAACAGAGAAACTAGAATTCTGTAGGGTTTCAAGTCCTGCGGACTCTCCTTGCAAACGGTTCTAAGTGTCGATTTTATAGCTTGAATCAACATGTCTTTTGAATAGATATCAAAGTATGAGGCAGAAGCTTCAGCAGCTGCTGGGTCAATTCTCTTTTTTAAAATAGACATGTTTACCTCCGTTCCCAAAAGCCAGGCAAACAATCGTCTGGAATAAAGCAATTGTTGTTTCTGTTAGTACAAAGAAAGCAAAAGATCTAATTTCAATACTGTGAAATAATTAAACTATTATTACTTAGTACCTGTTTAAACTCATATCTCTTCTTAATATAGTGACTAACGCAGCTGTTAATAGCAAAACCATATCTTCTCGAATTAATTGGCTGTTATGAACTGGAAAGCCTACCAACAATAAATCAAGCGCACTCCTTTGTACTAAAACCGAACTATCTTGAACTCCAGCACTTAATGCAGCAACCTATTATGAAAAAGGGAAAAGGAATATAAAATGATGCTGCTGAATTTGATGCATTTAATATGAAACTATGTATTAGATCTAAGACGATCATATTAATGAAGGAGATGTGAATCTTTGAATAGTTTTTATCACATAGTAACCAAATTCTAATATAAGTAGGGGGACAAAGACAACTATTATAAAGACAGAAATAATAGAATCGAATTATAAAACAACACTCGCAACCTAACACCTGGGCCTGTATGCGAAATTTCTTACCATAATGTCAATATTTGTACCCATAATATAGAGCTGATCTTCCATAGTAAGTTTTTTGTTAAAGTGTGCTAGCACAAAAGAAATAGCTGGTAATCGGATTCCAGAGTTTGATGCAAGACAGTCCCACAGGCAGGCATAAAAGTGTTCAGGTGATACACCCTCGCAAACTTTTTCCAGAAGACAGTTTGTTCTAGAAATAAATATAAACAGAACATAATTAAAAGATGAAGTAGACTGAAATAAATCACACATATCTCTGTGCTGTGACTAAATTGTGACCTTATCGCGGTGATATTCACCTATCAAAATGATCAGATCCTTCTTCAAGGCCTGGTAAAACACCGCTAAGAAAACCACTGAGACCAGGACGAAGCCTCTCTCCAAGAGGCACAAAATGTGTCTCGTAAACGGTAAGTAGTGATGGACGTACATTCATAGCCGCGTGTCCAAGCAATGGAAAGAGACCTATGAAGGAAATAACGATGAAAAAAACATTGAGGTATAAGATGAGCGTTATTTTATCCGAAGTTCAAACATCAAAATGACATATGTCCTGGTTTGCTGCCTAGTAATTTCCGGCCAATCACGAAGTATATATCATCTTTACCTTTAAACTTTTGATTAAATAAAGCGTGCCTATAATTTACTGTGGAATTGTATGCAATTATAAATCTCCAAAGTGTACGTATGTAATAACAAAGAGTTAGATGGATTTTTCTTTGCACTCATAAATTATTGAAATGCACTGATTAAATTTATCGTACGAAAACGAACGAACAACAGAGTTCAAAGGTTTGAGGATAAACTAATTCATTTTAAGATAAAACATTGATGGATTGCAGAAAATGAAAATGGTAAAGAGAATCTTCAGCACAATATTTCGCATTATTTCATGTTCATAGATATTATAGCACTATTCTTTTTTTTTATGAACATATGTTTCCGTGAGTAAAAATGCGGACACAAACGATTATGATATAGTATATAAATAATAACAGATGTGCGACCTGAATTAACGTGCAAAACTTACCAGCACTATATATGAAGAGTTCATGACTGAGTCTGTTTGTCCCCATACATTTGAAAATAATATCATAAGTTTCTAACGCCTTGAGATGAACACCAGAAGGAAGAGCTGGATGCATGCATTGCGCTAATCTTTTTGATATCTTTATCCGTCTTGGTATAACGGGAAATTTCATATGACTCAAAAGTACTTTATTGAGTTTACCAAGAGCGGAAATAAGATCTGCCCATTCACTTGTATATTCAAAATTTTTTAATGCCTTATCCACTGCTGATACATAGCTGAAATATTAAATATGGAAATAAAATATGTACATGTTAGTTGGCATAGCAATGAAGGAATTTGAAAAACTCAAGAGCCGGTACTCCGAGTATAGGTAGATGATAAATAATCAATTAAACATTCCCCTTGTGTTTTAGCCCACATTGTTCATAGTAAAAAGATAAACATAGTGTAATAAGCTTTCAAGAATGAAGTTTAAAACCTTATCACTAAACTGATACCAAGAGACCACATTGTGGTACATTTACAAGAGAAGGTGTGGAATAAGACAATTCAACTCTCCATCTACCCTATGTTTCTTTCTGTACCAGGAAAATATGAACAATTTGTGAAAAAAAAAAAAACGTATGTATTGTAATCTATATCACTGATCCATGGATGAGTCATTTTAAATGTAATACGTAGAGGTTCGGTTTCAATTATTACCAGAATAATCCCGCCCGGATAACACTTACTCTGTGACTCACAATTATCGGTTTTAAAGGACTTAAATTCTGCTTCCGCACTACAATGTTGATAATAGTATGATAGATGATATGAAAAATAGTTAAATTATAAACAAGAAAAATACTTACACTCGATATTTTGAGTCTTTCATAAGTTCGAACTCTTCTAGGGCAATGGACCCCATTTTTAGGCCTTTGTTTATATCACAGTAATTTTGAGCTTAAGTAAACCATTAAATTTTACCTTTTGATTACATAATTCAAAAAATAATTCAATTCACAAATCAAATATCTTCCGGGCAAGCTCTCATCCTAAACTGGCATGGTTCTTATCTCGCCATCCATCATCTGTAGATAAGAAAAAAAAAAACCTGGCCATGTAAAGCAACGTCGATACTTTGTGTTAGCTGCAAACAATCTGATTAACGTTAAACCGCTTGTTACCACCTCGAGAAATTCACGTATTTACTTTTATTGTTAATTCAATTTTCTAGTATGTGATGCAAAATAATAAACTCAGAGTTATTGTATACAGCGTTTTCATTTTAACGAGCTCAAATAACAGTCTTAATTCAATTCCAACATGTTTACTAACGTTTGACATAATGTATAAAAAGTTTAATCAAACATTGACCAACTTAACATAGAATTTTTAATTATAAGTATACGGAAAAATTAGAGTAAGACAGTCGTCATACTTCGTTAATTTAGATCAAGTAAAAAATTAAACTTAACGTAACGATAAATAGTCAGCATCTCTAAATGATGGCTGTACGAAATGTGATATAAAATTATGCTTACCTACTACAAAAATTAATGTCCTAAATTACTTTAATTAAATAAAAATTGTATAAGAAATTATATGTAGATTATAAATTAGCAAGTGAAACAAAAGGCTCGATTTTCATCACGTAGCTGTCAAAGAAGAATTAAGATTACCTAAAAAGAGGTTATCGAATAGACTCGAGACAGCTAAGATCGGGAATGTGGGTTTATTATATATTGTAAAGATTTTGAAACACTTGCCACCACCTCATAATGTCTCAACTTATTGTTTACCTTTACAATGTTGACATTGCGCGATGCATATGCTGCAGGAGGGTAGACGACACACACATAAGAAGAAATATTCGATATAATTGAACGTACCGATTTTTTAATGAACTAATATCATTGTAGACGCTATAATCGTCACCAACACTGTAGTTGGAACTTATCACTCAAAGCGCAAAGTTTTATAAATAAACAACTAATAATATTTTTTCTTTATAGATATTTATTAATAAATTATTATTAGTTTTCCTCATTACACGAGTTATCATATGACTTCTCGGAAGTTAAAGTATGTGACGACTAGCCATAAAGTACACACCAAGATGGAAAAAGCGTACACAGCGGACACTATGCGAAGCTCAGTACGTAGTTGGCGCGGTCGGTAAGGCGGGTGATAATTGAAAATCTGCACTTACCATGTTTTCTTTATTTACATATGTATACTTTGCTTATGTTTTTCTTTCTTATAATTATGTACGGTTTTGGCTCATGGTAAACCGCTTTTTTAGCCTGATTTATTTCTGCACATATTAGCTTTCATTGCCTCATTACGTCATCGTTAAATCTAAATATGTCATTAATGGCATTGGGCGGGGTGTTGCCGTCCTTCTGACATGTGTCAAGTCTCTGGTCACATATTCTAATCAATAAATTATTATACAGTTAAGTTTTATGACGTCAGTCAATTAACCTTAAAAATTAAAGAAAAAAGAAGGAAAAAAATTGTTTCATTTTCATCAGTTAATATTTGATGATGTATAATTAGTTGAATAGTAGTAAAAAAAATGAAGTAATAATACACTTTGTATAATAATAATCGGCTATTGCACTACTGTCAGCTACGTGAAGAAAGGAAAGAGACCTAGAGCACGATTCATTGGATTGGGTCTGTCAGTGCCAGTCCACGCGATACACCGTTCGGTGATCACGTCATTTGACACAATTTACTACCTACATAAACTCGTTCGTACTGTGAATTATTTAAAATTATTCCAATAAGACAGAAGTGTATCTATCTTCGAACTGTCATCGAACGAATCTCAATTTTTTCGTGATTAATTCCGATAATTGTTGCGATTGTTAAATAATCGTATCAAAAATTAATATGGAGGACAAAAAGACTGGTAAGTGTTATCACGAGAAGTTCCTAAAAAAAAAACAGAAAAATCCTTTATTCATTTACATTTATCAAAAACGAAACGTCAATTTTTCCAAATTTTGATTTATTCAATATTAATTTTTCTAATTTTTTTAAGTTCTCAATTTGCATTGATAGATATCTGAAAATTTCGCCCTAGCTAAATTATTCTACATTTCGGAATTCGTACGATTTTGATTTTTTCTTATTTGTCTGTTTCTAGAGTTAGAAACCTATTTTTTTCCACATAAATCTTATCATTTTTTTTTTCATAGAACACATTGTGATGACACCAAAGTGTAAAACAACAAATTCAACAACGTTGATAATTGAACGACAATCGATTGACCCACCTCGAGACAACAAAAATGAAAGCAATGTTCATATTGCGGGTGGAGACCACAAGGGAATTGTCATAAACAAACAGGCTACCGCCGGTTCGATGATTGAAAATTATTTCCTAGATTATAAAGTAGCATTATATCAGATTTATATTGATTACTAAAAAAATGAACAGAACTCTTATCTAAATACTCTAATTGTAAGGGGGACGGACGTTCATCTTCTTAAGCAAACATGAAATTTTTGTGATAGTTTAAAATTAATCAACTTTTATGTTGGATTATATGCAAATTCATTTCTGTTAATAATATACTTCAAATATTAATTTCAGTTACAAACGGAGTATCAGAGCCTGCACAATTATGTCTTGAATTTAGAGTATTCCTTGTAAGTGCACAGACAGGGAAGCACACCCAAGAATCAAGGACTTTACAGTTTTGGTTTGCGGAATCACTTCCTAGCTCCGAACAGCCAAGCATTGCCCAAGAATTCTTTCGTGAATTAGTCAGTCCACAAGAATTTCCTAGAGGTGAGAATAAAAAAAATTAGATAATAAATATCAGCAATACTTTGAATGAAACAAAGTTTTTGGACCCATTTGCAAAGACATTAGAGCTAATGATACTGAGACTTGTTTCTTTGTTGTAAATTGAGCTAGACGTGAAATTAAGAAGTTTACAGAACTGTAGTTTGGAAGTATTTTTAATTTTTAACTAACAACGAGATTTACTCCCGAATTTCGCGGAAAAATTGATTTATTGACGTCGCAATCTTAAAATAGACTGGGCTCGGTGTTTGAAGTGCTTCAGAAACATTTTCCGACTAATGAACTGACTCGAGAATCTTTACTCTTTCAAAGAATGATAATCTATGTTGGAAATACATTGAATATCAGTAAATTAAATCCTGGTATTATCGAAGGGAATCAATACTATGAAACTGTTTGATTTTTCAGATTACGTTGGTTTCATTAAGAAAATAATGAAGCTAATGCAACACAAATATACCACAATTAAAAAGCTTGAAGTTGAACTGAGGCAGTTACAAGAGCCAATTGACCTCCCGGCTAGACCCTGTAAGCAAATATTTTAATTTCTTAATTTTAGAAACTTATTTGAGCTAAATGACAATAATTTAATCCACTTTTTTCACAGTATTCAAAGATCTATTTAAACAAAATATGGTACTTATATCAAATTGATTAGCACACACATCACGAATCCCCAAATTACCTTCAAACAATTCGGCCACTGTGGATAGCTGATCAATTTCTGATATGCATTAGCTAATAATATTACAGCAGTATTTGATAATACTTATCATTATCCACAGCTCGACTTGGACATTTACTATTGACACTTCCTTGGTCTAAGAAAAATGTTCAGCGATCAGGTTCGGGTAGTCTAGATAAATCGGCTTATGTTTATTGTGTTCCATAATTAAGTCACTGTTTTCTTAATCACAGGCCGGCCGTCTATATTTATAACTAGATCTACTACATATGCAGCTTATTGTAACACAATAACATTTATTGGTCAATAACGCTTACAGCATACCTAAATGTACAATGTTTTTTTTACAGATTTTACAGATATTCATGGCTGTTCGCGAAAATTGTTTGAAAATAGATGTTCTTTTTATTTATTTTATTTGCCAGAAAGCGTAATTTTGAACAAGTAAATCTTTTGTCTGATGCAAAAAAAAAGAAAGAGTCGACCATCCGTATTGTAAACTATTATCATAATTTTATTTCTGTTTAATCATATATCGCTATTTTTATAATTATTTCGATTGGCCAGTAAATGTAGTCAACACGTACTTAAATTTAATCTGATTTGAATGTTCGTTGAAACTGGATATCATAACATTATTGATTTAACAAGTTTCTTCTTTGTGGTTTACATGACATTATTGTAATCGATAATCAATAACATTAGTATATAGGTGTATACAATAGCACGCAGACTGTTTCTCGATAAAACTCACAGTACTTTATGTTGCTAAAATTTAAATATGAGAAAATTTCATTAAAAATGACATCGTAATTTTAGTTGGCAATCTATCAAGCCATATATTCTCTGCACTATTTGGCAATCCAGCACTTAATTATCACACAAGCATAGATTTAGTCTGCAAATTACACTTGTTGAAATAAAAATTTTGTCTTTAACTAATTTTCAAACAATTTTATAAAAAAACGTACCACTGTATTTCCGAAACGTGTCCAAGACTATGCAATTGTTACAAAACGGTACACTAAATGTTGCTAGGATTCTGAGAATAGAATATTGACTATTTCCTGTTACCATTAGTGAAGAGCAAAGTCCAACGTTTGCACCTTTACAAGTTATTACAGTCAATCGTATTAATAGAAAATGTATTATATAAAATACAGATTAGACATGCAGATACTCGATTCCGATATGCTGCCTTCAGGCTATAGACAATACTATAAACAGTTATGCTGTAAAACGATTCGTAATTCATCAAAAAAATTCATTCTCGAAATTCGAAAAAAATCATCAACAATTGAATATATAATGCAGGCATGCATATGAACGTATTTATTATTAAGCATTAAGATACTCTAAAAAATAAAAATAATCAGCAAAACAATAACCGCTGATCATAATTTTCTTATAACAGTAAAATGAAGGAACGTAGTAGAGTAAATCGTCTAATTTCGTAACTCATTGCTTTAATAGTATCTGCCGATGATACGGCTATTGGACAAGTAATAGAACTCACCCTGGTAAAGGTCCTGGAGCTTATCGAGTCAGCATATCCAAATCCAGTTACCATAGTCGACATGGCTCAGTGAGTTATGAATTTCTGTATAATATGAAGTAGCTAATTTAATTGATATTTAATTCATAGAACAGTTTGCTCAAAAGTTGAATAAACTTTACAGAGAACATGGCTGGGAAAAATCAGCAGTTGAAGCTATATTAAAAGAATTGCAGACAAAAGGTCTTGTTAAAGCAATGGATCATGGAGCATTTACAAGAATAGTTCATCAAGATACTCAAATCCAGGTATAATATGCAGTCATAGTATCTCTTCATTATTAAAATCAATTATCGAATTTGTTATTGAACACACTGGATGAACGTTTCACAGGTCGTTAAGCAAATGCCAACAATGGCGAGTTCCAAACAACCAACTATAGCCATAATTACTGCTCAATATTGTGAAAAACTTGCCGTTGATGCTATGATTGAGAACAAAGAGACATATGTTCGTTACACGACTGTTGGTAAGTCTTTCGTCTTCAGGTTGTTCATTATTTATACTATGCTTTGGGATAAAGATATACCGTGAA
This sequence comes from Macrophya annulata, assembly GCA_963924015.1. Taxonomy (NCBI): domain Eukaryota; kingdom Metazoa; phylum Arthropoda; class Insecta; order Hymenoptera; family Tenthredinidae; genus Macrophya; species Macrophya annulata. The sequence continues at coordinate 6,097,107 of OZ001260.1, forward strand.
AAAGAAATTGGAGATCAAAGCTGTATCTGAAAATAGAAATTCATATTTCGAGTTACTCGAGTTGATAGAAAATGTTTCTATCTGCTCAAGATCAGTTGACATCATTTTTTAGTTATACTTAAAAAATATGCATGATACTTTAGGTACAGCGAGCTCTCCAGTCGGAACTGATGCACCACGAAGAGTCGCGTGTCGGTTTGGTAACGTAGTTTGTAACATAATTGATCCATTGCTACATAGAATGAATTCATAGCTTGTGAATTGCTTGTGTCCAAAATACATCAACGTTGGTGCTACGTCTGTCCGTCTTGATACAAACGTCTTCAAGATAATTATATGTATTGCCTATAACAATAATCCTTTTACTTCAATTTAGGAGTAAAAACATTTCAACGTTGTTCAAATTGCATATTTGTGATAAATAACTTCTCTAAAAATGAACCTCAATTCGTATTATACTAAATAATTTATGTTTTATGTTGTATTGTCGCTTATCAATATTTTGTCGAACTCAATTTTAAAAATATACTTGTTTGTGATAACCGATGTTGAAATTACCTAAAACGCATATAAAGTATAAATCGCATTTCTTATTGTTTGTGGTAGCTTTTTCTCTTTTGATCAGAAACCAGAATCAGATCTATTATATACTTTGTACTTTTCATTCCATGGCTTTTTTATACAGGCATATATAAACGCAGCGGTGATGGTTCACTTTTATGTTAGAGTTTTGTTATTTTAGGTACTATTATAGATCACATCTCTAATCTAAACTATTTGAAACATCAAAAAAACTGTTTCAAAAATGAAAATAAATACTTCAATATTGCGCATTGTTAAAGCCATATAAATTGAAGAATTTGAAAAGCGGCTTGTGGCAAAGGATGTCCCGCACGATACGATGCACAAATACATATAGATTTCTAATACCAAACTCTTTTGCTAGTAGCTGACAGTAGCGAATAGAGACAGCAATAATTTGAATTTTCAACATCTTTATGACATAATTTTATACACTCATTTATCACCGACAATATTATATCATAATATTTCCACGATAGCAGCACTTAGCACCTTTGTATATACCATTCATAAATTGGATGAGTTTAAACTGAAATCTATGAGCAAGAAATAAAACTTCTACTGTATCTTTTATTACAGGAGAATCAAACGTGTACACATTAGGTAACATTGGTGCTCACAGAATCGTATGCACAAAATTGCCTACCGTCGGACATACTAGAGAAGCAATGACTGCTGCTGGAAATACTACTACCAGATTACTCGGTAAGTGATCAGTGCACAGGATAATAATATCTATCTATGTATTAAAATTTGACTAATATATGCCAATGTTTATACCATTCTCTGATTGTCTATGCAGGAACATTCCAAAAAGTAGACTTTGTCTTTCTCGTTGGAGTCGGTGGAGGTGTCCCTCATTATACTGATTATAACAAACATGTTAGATTAGGGGACGTAGTTTTGTCGCACTCAACTCCGCTGAACAAAAAATATGTATACGTTTATTGCGAGAGTGCAAAACTTCATGAAGATGGGAGCTACTTCTTTGAAACTAAAGAATATTGTCCACAAAATTTAGGGCTCCAGGAAATTGCTGCTAATCTAAAATTACAAGTAAGTTCTTCGCTACGCAGTTTTCTAAATTCAAAACTGAATAATTTAGCAATTACTTTTCTTATTCCATAAAATCTTTCATTATAATCCATGTATAGGCCGAGAATGGAACGACACCACCTTGGCAAACTTATCTAAAAGAGGGTATAGACGCCTTGAGCACTCAGTCGGAACATGCCTTCCGACCACCTGCGCCAGAATCAGATAAACTATACATGGCAATAGGTGAAAGAGACGTTATTGAAGTAGCACATCCTATCGCACCGCAAGGAGCAACTAACAAACGGTAAGTTCATTTGATGAATAAGGTCACTTGGACTTTGAATATGCCTATGGTGAAAAAAACAATAATCTGGTTCTATTGTTCTGCAAAAACAATTCGTATCAGTTCATGAACAATAATTATAATTGTAAAATTCAAAACACTATGATATTATATAGATTGGATGGCTGCCCACGAATATATCTTGCTCCTGTGGCATCTGGTCGTCAAATTGCTCGAGATGATCAGCTCAGACAGAAGTTTGCTTCTAAATTTGGGGTACTTGCATTTGATGCAGAAATGGATGCGGTTGTAGAAAGCGTTCTTGGTAACTGTCGTGAAAGTTTTGCCGTTGTTAGAGGTATTTCTGACTATAAAGATGGGTCTAGGGCGAAGGAATGGCAGCCATATGCGTCTTTGGCAGCAGCTAGTGTAGTGAAAGCAATAATATGTGCCATGGATCCACCGACCAATGTTTAGATTATTAACGGTAACTAAAGCACTGGTACTGGAATGTATCAAATATATTGGATCTAAGAGATTACAGATTCGACAATGCTAACATCTTTTTATTTGAATAATATTTCATCTATTGCAAGGCTAGGTGTCCTGTTCTCAAACTGCAGAATTTTAATCATCAAAACTATTGAAGTAGTCGTTTTTAAATAAAATTATTTTGCATAATACAAAAGGAAGAAATTTACGGACTTTATAGATGGATGTAACGAATGGTATTGATAATTTGCATTTCATAATTAAATATCTACATATTTTTATATCATTTCCGTCTTGGGAGTTATTTCATAAATGTCTAAGCTATTGGTTGAAACGCACAAAACGCCGTGCCACTTTTGAATTTATTATAAGGAAAACCTAATGCGTTTGATAACTTTTAGTCGATATTGTAAGAAATGCAATATTGTTACATTTTTTAAGATCCTATTTATATGTTCTCACTATTAGACATAAATAGATTACCAATTCGAGATTGGTACTGATAGTCGCATTTGACTGTCCTTACATAGGTATTTAATGTAATTAAATAACTACATTGACCTTTCCAATATTAGGTACTATGTACGATAACTAAGTCAATTCTAAGTACAGTGAAATCCAGATTCCAAGTTTCTGATACATAAAACTTTCTCAGGATGGGGCGAATATATAAAAAATATAATAAACATTTCCTAACCAGAGACACTAAAACGAGGATTTCACTGTAATGAAATATTGCATTTATAATATAATTACAAATAATAAGTAGATCAAAGAAACTATAAAGGTTGATATTTATTAGCCTTCAGCCAAGTCATTGTTAAAGTAGTTGATACTATAAATGTTTATTAGAATGTTTTAACTCATTTTAAATTATTGTCACATCTTGTGACCCTTCAGTATCGTGAAATGGATAAACACATAAATATCCAATATTAATATAATGTTACATGAAAGTTCAAAGGGACGCGTCAATGTGTTCATAATACATACATACATATATTAATATATCGAATCTACGACTTATGGAACAAATTTATTATGGGGGTGTGTAAGATCTTTCAATTTCTATCAGAAACTTTTTTTTGAAATGTTTTCATGGACAAAGTACTGAACTTTTACATTAAATTCCTTCTTCGCCTAATGTTTTTGACATATTTTATAAATTTATAGACCACGATTTCATCAATGAATTTTTAATACAACTTCTAACATACCTCCTATTCAATTTCTATCAACCAAGAACCAATATGAATAAAATTATAGTTGTTATAAATTACATTAGTTGTATAATACATATACATTATATACGACATGTTTTATGGATAAAAGAATTTTATATAGATATTAGGTAACACGCAGTGTCAAATTTTCTTTCCAAGACTTTAAAGTCGCCTTGATTATAGATAAAATAGAACCATTAGTAGTTTTTATAGACTTTTTTTTAACATACGCACATAATTGCGTACAGGTTTTGAGTAATGTTCATACAACAAAAGAAAAATGTTTCTATAAATTTACTTCTTATAATATGGGATCGAATTGTGGATAATTATTTTTATTTATTTGTTATATTACAGAATATTCCTAATAATTAATACAGATATTATTTATATTTCTTATAAATTGAACATCTAAACTACACAATATGAATGTTTTATAATAATAAATTGTAAAGAAATTTTTAAGCAGATGTTGAGCTTGTTGATCACTCGTTGACTTGGTGCACTGCTTTAAAATTATAAATAGTAATATATTAATTACGATTCAAGTGATTACGACGATAATATATCAAGAAACGATTAATGTTTACATATTACATTACAATTATATCAGATTCCTATTCAAGGCCTAATACCAATGATATACGTACTTGAATTACCTAAATTACAAAAAGAAAAAAAAAACATTTGATTCCAAGCTCTATAGTTGTGCTGATAACTGTAGTAATGTTAACCAAATATTGTTTGTTTATTTTTTTTCTTTTCATCAATGCTAGTCTATTTATTTACGCAATTGTTATGTAGTCAATTTATCGTTTCCATATTATTGTGGATAGAGTAATTATTATTTATTATGAGAATGAAAAGTATTCTGAAGTCATTACTGAGCTCTGAAAACTAAGTTCGGTAACTAGCTATGTAAAGAGAACGTTATTTGTAATGTTTAAATTTGAAATGTTTCAGCCTTTGCCATAATAAATTGTAACAACAAATCTGTTATTCTATAGATTTCGTAAATATTGGTTGATCATATAATTATATTTGATATAACAACGAAAAGTCAAATTGTATGTTTTCCCGAAAACATGATGATGATGATGCTCTCGTACTAAGAACGAATTATTATTTTATATTTTTTATTATAACTAAATAGAGTATTATTATAGAGGCATATTAAATAATTGAGCTTACTATTGTTAAACCCTATACAAAAAGAATATAAAAAAAATTATTATAATTATAATATCATTTTAATATATTTCTAAATAGTGAGATATTATATTTATATTTATAGCAAAGACTTTTAGCGTATGTATTGTACTTTTAATGATATCTATGTACAGTACTAACTCTAATTTATATGTCTCTTTACCCTATATTTATTATCTAACAGACTCTTATGTATACTGTTAATTATGAGACATTGACGACTTTTGTTGAAATATATCTTGTGGTTCATTTTAATACATTATATTTTTCGTTATTCCCCACCATATTTTAATCATTTCAAAAGCAGACCAATATAGATCAAACTATTTGTGAAATTTTTCAATATTATTAAATCTTAAATGTATTTAGATTTTTTACTACCCTCATTCTTCAAATTATCTCAAGTAGAGTCTAGAAAATGATAAATCTAATAATTTTATCTCAACAAAGCGTAACAGAACGAAACCAAGAGAATTGCGTGACCAAATATGGTCATCGAAAACTTTCAGAGTTTGTATAAAATTTACATGTTAAAATGGAATGAAACATTGGTGATGGGAATGCAATCATAAAATAAACTCAAATTAATGAAATAAATATTTCCAGCTATCCTCATAATAACTTATAAATAATAAAAAATTCTTTTCTTAAAATTTCATTCTAGAAAGTACGAAAGATTCTCCATGCCCACGCGGTAGAGACCGCCATCCGAGAGATCGTTCTCTTCTAAATAACATTCAACCAATCAGAAAATTGGACAAATATTTTTCGACCAATGAAAATCGGGTACAAATACGTCCCCGAGAAAAGACAGACGAGAACCGCATAATTATCATCATTATTTGATGGAGTCATACACGCGATTTTGACCGACCTCACCCACGTTCGGCAGCTCTTTTTCAATCGAAATAAAATATCAAATACTTCGTTCGTGTGTTAAATCGTGAAAATGTCTACTGTTGCTAGTCCTCTCGCCGTTGGCGGGACCAGACAATCTGGTGCACCAGTTCGCACTCAAAATGGTAACACGCTAACCTATTTTATTAACAATATAAATATCTTGTCCGAATATCAGTTTTATTACTCTTCGGATTTTTATATTCTTTAAATATAATTCGTAAAATCTCTATTTATAATAATAACAACGACACTGACAGGTTAATAAGACTTATTTTCAACCATCGTAATAAATGTTTGTCACATTTTCTTTGCTTCAATTTTCAACCAATAAAACAAAAAAAAATTTGTCACATATTTTACACACTGTTTTAAGACAGTTTAATAATTTTCACAGTAATGGCAGCGTGCGCCATAGCGAACATAGTAAAAAGTTCTTTGGGTCCGGTAGGCCTGGACAAAATGCTAGTCGACGATATTGGCGTGAGTATTTTTTGTTCTAACTGCGTAATTTTTTTATTTTTATTTATCGAGAATCAAAATTAAAATAAAATAAATTACTTACACAGGATGTAACGGTTACAAATGACGGTGCAACCATACTGCGTCTTCTCGAGGTCGAACATCCAGCAGCTCGTGTCTTAGTAGAGCTAGCTCAGCTTCAAGACGATGAAGTTGGAGATGGAACAACTTCTGTTGTAAATATCCATCAATTTATGCAATGTGCACTTTGGATTGTTTTTTATTTCCAGTAGTAATTGAACACTTGGGTTCTTTTCTTTTCTTTAGGTAATCATTGCTGCTGAGCTTTTAAAAAATGCAGATGAATTAGTTAAGCAGAAAATTCACCCAACTTCTGTAATCAGCGGGTACCGACTTGCCTGCAAGTAAGTCATTGATGATTTATTCATTTATTCATTTATCTTCAATTTTATGGTATGATTATTGTTCTCCATTTCAGAGAGGCGTGTAAGTACATCCAAGAACACTTAACTGTTGGTGTCGATGAACTGGGAAGAGATTCTTTAGTCAACGTAGCCAAGACCTCAATGTCCAGTAAAATTATTGGAGCGTATCCTTCATTTCTATTACTGAAATTTATAAATTTACGAATATAGGATGAGAAATTTTAAGCATTTTGGAGCAGCCAATCATCTACCTATACTTCAAAATACTATGTACCATAATCATTGCCTAGGCTATAATACATAAAGAATAATTCATAGTTCAGAAGTAAAGAAGCTTATTAGATAAAATAATTTTTGAAAAAATGTTTAAATTTTCTCTAAGTCGCTGCATAGCTTTACTCATATCATCAAAATGAGTCTAAATTTTTCTGACCAAAATATATAGTGATGCAGACTTCTTTGCCAATATGGTTGTCGACGCAGCAACCGCTGTGAAAATCAACGATGGTAAAGGTGGACATTTATACCCTGTGAAAGCTGTAAACATATTAAAAGCTCACGGAAAAAGTGCGAGGGAGTCTATACTCGTGCCTGGATATGCTTTGAATTGCACAGTAGCATCGCAAGCCATGCCGAAAAAGATAGTTAACGCAAAAATCGCGTGCCTTGACTTCTCCCTACAGAAAGCAAAAATGAAGCTTGGAGTAGAGGTCTTGATCACCGATCCAGAAAAATTAGAAGGTGTACGTCAACGCGAATCTGATATCACTAAGGAACGCATTCAAAAGATCCTTGCTGCTGGGACTAATGTTATCCTTGTTACCGGTGGCATAGACGATCTCTGCCTGAAGGTATTACAGTTTGTTAATCCACTGTATAAGAGAAAAAAAAGTTCATTATCAAATTGAGTTGCTAATACTTCAACTATTTTTACAGTATTTTGTAGAAGCTGGTGCATTGGCAGTTCGTAGATGTAAAAAAGGCGACTTGAAACGAATTGCCAAGGCAACTGGTGCACACTTCCTTACGTCTCTGACCAATATGGAAGGAGATGAGAGTTTCGATGTTAATTTCCTTGGCGAAGCTGCAGAAGTTGTTCAAGAAAATGTTTGCGACGATGAGCTTATTCTTATCAAAGGGTATAACGCTTCATTTTTGCATATATCTTCGTTTTTTAACATCAAATCTTCAGGGTTTAATCAAACATGATAGTTCCAATTGAATACTCAAAGCAATCTTCTAACTTTGCTATTCAGTGTACTTAGAAGACGAATTGTATTAACTTTTTTAATTCAATTTAACAGACCTAAAGCCCGCACAGCAGCATCTCTTATTCTGCGTGGACCAAACGATTTCTACTGTGATGAAATGGAGAGATCTGTGCACGATGCATTGTGCGTAGTAAAGAGAGTATTGGAAAGCAAATCGGTAGTTGCTGGCGGAGGCTGCGTTGAAGCTGCTCTTTCCATTTATCTCGAAAACTTTGCTACTTCTCTGGTTAGTAGTTGGGCATTATTTGTCTAAAAAGTCTATTTGATCACAAATATCAAAAATATGTTAAAAACAAAATAAACTGATAAAACCAAACTTTTTATCACTCCACAGAGTTCCAGAGAGCAACTTGCTATCGCAGAATTTGCAAGGTCTCTTCTTATAATACCAAAAACTTTGGCCGTCAATGCTGCACAAGATGCTACGGACCTTGTCGCGAAGTTAAGAGCGTATCAGAACTCTAGCCAAACCAAGGCTGATCATGCTCATCTAAAATGGTAAGATTTGATTAAAAGATTGCGAAAAATGTTGACTGATGAACTTTTTGCAATAAATTTGTTATCTATTCACAGGGTTGGGCTTGATCTGATCGAAGGTACTGTCAAGGATAACAAGAAAGCTGGTGTGTTGGAGCCAGCAATCTCTAAGATTAAATCTTTGAAATTTGCGACTGAAGCAGCGATTACTATTCTTCGAATTGACGACATGATTAAGTTGGATCCAGAGCGAAGCAACGATAGATCTTATCAAGATGCGATGGCTGCCGGTGATTTGGATGGATAGAAATAATACTAATTTATGCTTTCTTGTTTTCATTTCGCCTTCTTGTTTAAATATCGAGTCGGTGCCCTTATCTTCACGTTGAAACGCTTAATTTAATTAATTAATTAACGTAACTATCACGTAATTACAGAACAATGTACTATGTAGATGCATGTACACTGTTAACATTCATTTTGTAAGTTAATTCAATACGAACAATTTGCTAATTATACAATTAAGAAATAAAGCTTTTTAAAACAAATTTGAAACTCTTATTACTTATTGTATGTATGTAATCTTTGAGTAAAAATACTAACTAGACAAAAAAATAATGAAAACTGAATGTAGTAACTAAGTTGTTTTTTTTTTTTGATTTCAAGAAAATTCAGGAAGCATTATCTAATAGAGTGATAATAGATTGATAGAAGAGATTAAATACCGTTTTGGTAATAACTACAGATAAAATGTACAATTTCCAGAATCCCTTTAATCAATACAATTTTTATATAATAATATATTACATTTAATGATCTCATATCTTATCCTATATGTATTAGAAGAGTACGTTACACTATTAGATATAACAAAAATTATTCAAATAAAACAATTTCTTTTATGATGATCCGAGTCAAGTGCCACGTAGAATATACAATGAATTTATACAATAGTGAATATTTGATTGAAATTAAAATAGCTATGTAGTGAGATACTTCTAAGAATTGGAAAATGAAAACAAAGATCGTAAAAATTTTGATGTCGATGAATGATTTCATTCTGATAAGTTGGTATATGGAAATAAAAAATAACAATAAAACAATCATGTAATAAAAGCTAGTACTGATTCAAAATAATGACAAACAAAGAATCTGGATTCATTTCTCATTTTGGTATCGAACTACATATTTTAATAGAAGACAGTTTGTTTTTCCTATCTAAAAGCGTACACCACACACAATACAGTTTGGTTCTTTCATTACCTTGTTTGAATCATTCATATTTATCAAAATTTCACTATTGTTTTAATAATATAAGTTAAAGAGCCATTAATTCACGTAAAGTATCATCAGTAATTGTTGAAAATATATTGTTTTTAAATTGAAAACACTTGAGAATGTGATATGATTATTAGAGTCTTGGTAATAGTTAGATGAGAAAAGAAAAACAGAAGTCAAATTTGAAGCAGAGAAGTTTCTAGACAAAGACCTAACGCTGGAGACTTTCTAAATTTTTGATTGATTGCTTGCTTATCAAAAATCATTCGAAAACAATCGCAATTAAATCATAGGAAAGAGTCTTTGAAAAGGTGGATTAAAAAATGTATATTAATCATTCTTTCATTCATTTGTATACAATGTGAATATCGAAAAGTACTTACTATCTTCTTTCTGTTTATTCATCATTGATTTATTAGCGAGTAGCAAAATTCCTCTTTCAAGGAGTATGATCGCAAAGCAGTTTAATCAAAAATGGAAATTCGAGGATTATGGTATTTACACTGAGAATAGAAAAAGTTTGATTAGAATTTTTTTTTTGCTAAGTATACTTGATAACACAACTTTTTGCTGACGATCAGACATGGTCAGATTTGAAGAAATAATAAGAATAAAACGTTTAAGAAACTTGAAATTAAAACTAATGAAGTGATATGCATTCACAATTTTTATTACGTTTTTTTTTTTTTTTTTTGAGAAACTGAAAGTTCTGAAGCGCAGCTTGAAGATAATTAAGAAATTATAAGATGAAAAATTAGAACATGTATAATTATACTCAAATTTATCCATTTGAAGTGTTAATCGAATGCAAGTTTTCAAATTAAAAGTGGAAAATAATGTAGAAATGTGTTGTCTTATCTAATCCTAGCTAATGTCAAAAGTAAAAGAATATTAAATAAATATTCCAAGACCGATTATTTATATTGACAAGATTAACAGAAATTATGCAATTTATAAAATATATGTGTCTAGTTTCCATAATTAACTCATTGACCTTTTTAAATAACAATATTTAACGTTCGTTAAAGGTCAAATTGCAATAAGAAAAAACAACTTAGGCGTTATGTTTACACGATGCATGATTTTATAACAGAAGGTATACTTATAGCGCTGGATTGTCAAATTTGGGCCCTTTGGTCACCAGAATATCAGCATACGAAGATTCCTGGCTTAGTTCTAAGACTTGGAATTTTTTAAGAACTAATAACGTGTAGAATTTTTGTGCAGCCTGTAAAAACGAGAGAAAACAAAATATCGTTAGCGTCTATGTATTTATCACACATCAGTCATCATTTGTAAACGGAGAATTATACAAAGAGAATAGATCGCAATATTAGCATTTTTTAAGAATTTATATCCTAGTTGATTGGGAGTCTCTATATTAAGTTAGTCAGAAATGATAGATTTATAATAATAGAATGACTTTCCGAGTATTTACACATATCTTAATCCGTACCTGTTTACGATTGTTCTTATATGCCATCTCGGAAAGAGTCAAATTATCTTTGGTCTCTAGTTTGCTCTTAATTACATGGTACATATGACCCGCTCTTTTATTCAACACACGTTCTTCAAACTGCTCATAGGTCTCATCAACTTGTTGTTCCTCCAGCTGTAAAGTAATTAAAAGAAAAGAATTCATTACAAAGATCCGCATGAAAAGATCATTCATGTTTTCAATAATCTCAAACACCCAATACCGAAATTGATCTGAAAAGTCTCAATAACAATGTAGTAATAATTTGATCATATACATACTGGGCCAACTGAAGGAGGAAACTCATAATCCTCATGATTCCAAGGAGTGGCTGGCCCTCTTTCTGATATCGCACCAGGTGTGTGTGCGAGTGGTTGGTGATCGTCGTATCCCAAAAATGGTGCTTGCGTTTGACCCTGGGAAATATTTAAAAAAATTCTTTTACAATTCATAAACGAAATATAACTCATAATAATATAACTTCATAATATCATAATATTAACTGTCTAAATTGTCCCAAAATCAAAAATATCTAATAACAAACCTGGTCATATCCCATATTTTCCATTTGTGGAAGTTCCGAAGGTTGTAGGCTATCTTCGGTTTGTACAGGAAGGGCTTGTGGCAGATCAGTAGTACCTAATAGTGAACTAACTTCTGCTGGTGGAATCTGAGGCATCTCAATATTTAGAGATGGTGTTTCAGGTGGAAGAGACATAGCGTCGATAGATTCCACCGATGGAAGTATGGCACTGATGTCAGAAACCGATGCCTCGGGAGGTAGAGATACTTCTGGAGGTACTGGTGACCTTGGAGGTGGAAGAGGAGTCGGTGGTACTATACTTGGTACTTCCATCAGCTCGCCAGCAACTGATGTTAGCAAAGATTCGGATTCTATCTGTTGCTGTGGGGTGGTTTGTTGTTTAGGCTGAAAAAGGAGATAAAATAGAAAAAATTAGAAAAAAAGCGCGTACTCTGAACAGTAGAGATACAATTCGTTACATGATTTAATACTGACCTCTTCGTCTGGCTGAGCCTTGCGCTTTCGACTCATTCTTTTACCGAGGATACTCTGTTCAAAACTAGGTGCATCAATGTCCGCAGCGTCTCTTACTTGCTCTAGCTGCATACCATCTTCATCAACACCCATTCTACCAAAATCTTCATGATCATATGATTTACTTGTTAAATGTCTCTGGTAATTCTGTAATTGAAAATCGGTTTTTAATACCACGGTTTTTAATACCTGTGTGCTTGAGTTGAAGTTACTGAAAAACGTAAAGTAGAATTAAAGAGAAGAGATTCCGTTGTCATAAATTATTGAACACAGAAACTAAAGACAATTTTGCTACCTTAAATAAGACACGAGCAGGTATGGGTCTCCCTGGTAAAGCAAATAACTTTTCTACACCGCCAGTTTCTTTCCAATGCATTAACCGTTTAGTTGGAGGAGCCAGATCCAAAGTCGTGATTATATCACTAGTGTCTGATAATTGAGCCTTCATTTCTTCTCCAGAGATGTTTTTCACTTCATCGACAATCAGCTTACGTTTACGTTTGGCCTTAGTGAATCCTGAAAATGAACAAGTTCTTCCATTATAACATATCTCCGTTTTTTATCCTTTCATCTAGCAGAATTTATAATTTACCTTTCAAAGCAGACGCGTCTACTGGCGCCAGAGCAAAGCTTTCCTCCTCGTCGTGAAGGAGAGTAGTTTGTTCTTGCTGGGGTTGAGCTTCTTCAATAGCATCCACTGGGTTCTCTTCAAGAGCAATTGGAGGTGCCGGAGTAAAGCGACGACTAGCGACGCTCACTCTTCCTTCTGCTTCTTCACCTATTGCAGCAGGTGTAGCTGGTCTCGAGCCATCGCTGCTACTATAAGCAAGTGAAATTATGAAAAAAGTAATGGCTGGTTTGTATTACAGTATGAAACCCAAGAACTGAGGATTTGGATCACGTAATGCAATAATTTTTACCTAAATTATAAATAAAACAGAAAAATTGAAAACAAAAAAACATTTCTTTAATAGAACGAACCTCATGCCACCCATAGGAGATGGAGGTCCACCAAAATGATCACCCATGTCTTCATCCGAATCGTCGTGAATTGACGGAGGCGCGCCTGTGGCAGTTGCAGCATCTTGTTGCTCGCTTAATGTGCTGACCTCTGGTACTGCAACTTCTCCCATTGGTGCTTCATCAAAAAGACCTCCTTCAAATAGTCCCCCAGCTGTAAATTGAATTCGTTATTGTTTGATAAGGTTTTTTATTGGATTAAACCTATTCATATATTCATTTTCTGAGTGTTTTTCAGCTTACAAATAATGTCTTGACCCAAATGACCACCAAAACCATCATCTCTGATCGGCGTATCAATATCCATGGCCTGGGCTGCTGCCGAAGTACCGGCAACAGGCTCTTTATCTTTGGACTCTAAAGCAGCTTCCATTCCAGGTCCGTCGCTGAATAGCATATGACTCTGAAATATATAAACTTAATTATCTGCAACGATTCCAATGAAAAAAACCAGCCTTTCTATACTAAAATCGATCCTCTGTATTGAAATTTGTAACAAATACTCAGAAATTTGAGTATAATAATTGACTGAATGAAAATTTGATGCAGCGAAATGTGAGGCTGATATTTTCGTCAATCCAATGACCAAGATGCTTCAATTTTTTGTGTGCTTAAACATTCATTGCAAGAAAAATGACTAAATAAACTATATTTCTTTCTCAAACAATGAAATTCCTTAGCTACTACTTTATGCATTACAAATCAGTTTACCTGATCAAGGGAAGGTTCCATAGCAGTAGCATGTCTCAATAACTCAGGTGGTTCTGCATCGAAGCTCATATCCCCAAATCCCTGATCGTGTGTAACGAGAGATAAGCTTCCGTAATCTTCTCTCATGGTAATTTCTTCTGCTCGAGATTGATTAAGGCTAAACTGTGCCTCAATATCTACATCCCTGTAAAATTATGAACACAATTAATACGAATGTGAATAAAATTGTCATTATTTTCAATATTATTGTTACAAAATCCGCAAGAAATTTAGTTAATATTAAATAGAATCTGTATATTTAGATTTGAAATCTTACTTTAGTTCAGGCATGGCGGTATCAAAATCGTGAAATACTTCTGGCAGTGTAATTGCGTTTACAGCAGCCTCACGATGTTCTTCAGGTAGATCGACCATTCCAGGTCTAAATGCCATTTTTATTTTAACAAAAGCCTCATTACAATCAGCCAGAAGATATTTAGCCTTTCTTGAATAAATGCGTACTACTCCTAAGAGGAGATGTCCGGATGTACGGAGAGCCATTTTGACCTAACGAAAAGAGGAAGAAATATGTTTGATGATAAATTGTTTTTGATTTTTATTGTTTACGTATCAAAGTAGAAAGTGTTGATTATTACTTTGGGTTGCAGAATGCCGTCAACAGATTTTTCAATATTTGTTTCAAATACGTGAGCTTTCGTTAATTTTTTGTCCCAATGAGCGGCTAGCCATATACGAGCCAACGGCCCCTTTTTGGCCAGCACAAAATGTGCGTAAAACATGATGAATAAGGTTAGCTTGTTTTCTGTAAAGAAAATCGAAAAGTTAGGTTAGGTTAGGTTAGTTTTGTAAAACATCAAATATAACGCCAAGCAAATGGTTTTTTAAGAAACTTTCTTTCTGTAAATATGCACAATACGTTACGACGAGAAATACACACTTTCAAGCACGAGAAACAAGTCAACCCAGAAGTTTGTTTACCATGTTTAAAATTTTTGTTTTATGGTTAGATTCAAGGTTACATATGTTCACATAATTTTAACGAACTAATCAGATAATCCGTTTAATAATATTGTTCGTTAAGATGACCGAATTAAGTATCGAAATGTTACTTCTAAACAAATATATATTTCATTCATAGTTTGATAAACTGTCAACAAGAGTGATCAAGATGGCGTCCTAATTTTGGCGGTCCGTCGTAAATCAGAGTTACAAATGTATACTGAAGTATTGAAATTAGATCGCGGTTTAACTTACACCAATCGTTCAATTCGAGCTCTACCTCCTCGCCAATATCATCGTTTAATTATTAACAATTTTTATTCGGTATTGTTTACACAAAATCCTGTTGACACATGCAAACGCAACCCTTGACCGCGTCTACCACTATCCGGATGTTGCGTTGTTACTACACGTTTTTAAACTCATCAAATTTTTCCAACCCAATAAGAAACTTTCGAAATTAGTTGTATCCGTTTTAAAAAAATACAGATCATCGGTTTCAATATATTAATCACACTTTTTAATACCTAAACATTTTTCATTCAATAAATAAACTATTAAATAATCTACTTTACAACTTCCTTGTGTATTAACTATAGTTCGAAATCTAACCGCGCGTCAAAAACAAAAAATAGAGTAAAAAGAAAAACAAACATGACGGTAGTCTATCATATATCATTTTAATCACAGGCCATAACCGGTAGTAACATACTTTAAGGTTATACCATCTTAGGTTACAGAGAGTCGCTTTTATTTTTCGTTATAAGAGAATCGCTGGTTAAAATTTTCGAAAAATGATAACCAGCAGGGTGTTGCTAAGACGTGGACACGCGTCTTATTTAAAATGGAGCTACGCATCGACTAGAAGATTCGCTCAACCAGCCGAAGAATCCGACGAAATTCAAATTAACCAAGACGTCAGATTAGCTCCGTTACCTAAGAAAAAGCCTCAGCGAGAACCTTTCGTTAAAAATTTTTTTATCGGAAAATACGATAACGAGATAATAACATATCCCGAAGTTCAATCAAACGATCGACAAGATCAATTCAACGAATGGTTAGCGCCTATTGAAGAATGCGTCAATCGTAATTTCGATCCGAATAAAACAGACGAAAATATTCTTTCTTTCGAAGGAATCGAACAACTCAGAGAATTGGGTGTCTTCCGTGCGTCTTTAAACGAAGAGCAAAAAGGCGTTGGATTAAGCGCAACAGAATATGCTAAACTTGTTGAAGTACTTGGTAAAAATCCCTCGTTAGCTACCTACGTTGCTAGTCGTACAGATCCGATTGAAATGTTGCTAAAATACGGTAGTGAGGATCAAAAGAGTCGATATTTACCTCGGTTTATAAGCGGCGAGTTAATCCCGACTTTTGCTATCCTAGAAAATCAGAACGACATAAATACGACCCCTTTAGGTGCTACTGCGGTTGCAACCCAGTGTAGAAAGTACTGGAAATTAAATGCAGAAAAAATTTCAGTCACGAATGGAAATCAGGCAAATTGTTTCATTGTTTTAGCTAATTGTACAGAAACAGACGATCCTCTCCACAAACCTACAGCTCCGACGCTATTCATAACAGAACGTGAACACGGAGGTATAAGCAGCTTTGATACAAATGATAAGCTTGGCCAAAGGGGTATAGAATCATGCTCAGTAAACTTCAAGGATACTCTTGTCCCGAGAGAAAATCTAATAGATAAAATAGCAGGTGGTCCAAAAATTATGATAAATTTAATGACATTAGGGAAGCAGAACGTTGGGTCACAAGCAGTGGCAATATTGAGAAAGTTTATTAATGCAATAACAGAATACGCAATAGAGAAGAAGCACTTTGACAAACAGCTTATGGCTTACCAGTTTGCTCAAGAAGTAATAGCAAAGTTAAGCGTAGCTCTTTATACAATTGAAAGTATGACTTATTTAACTACTGGATTGGCCGATCAGTTTGAGGACCAAGATTGCCACGTTGAAAATGCCATTGTTGAAGCTTATTCCGCTAGGGAATGTATCGCGCAGATTTATAAAGGCCTGGAATTAATTGGGAAGCAAAGCTACCTAAAAGATAGTCAATATGAAAGAATCTACAGAGACGCTTTGGCTCTGAGTTTGTACAATAGTTCGACTGTCGACTTGTACACATTTATTGCAGTAATGGGTCTACATCATACAGGATCGTACCATGCAGAAGCGATACAAAAGCACAGGAATCCTTTCAGGTTTCCAACGTATATTCTCAAGGAGCTATTCTCCTCCAGACAAGGACCTGACCTTGCTATAGAAGAACATTTGCATCCGTCTTTAATTGTATCTGCAAAATTGCTGCAAAGTAGTATTCACATGTTGCATGAAAGCACTGGCACAATGTTGGTCAATCATGGAGTACAAGTCACAGATGCTCATATGGAGTTGCGGAGGCTGGCTGAAATGGCTATGGAATGTTACGCCATGACTGCAGCTTTGGCTAGAGCTTCTAGGTCGTATTGCATTGGTCTGAAGCATTCTAAAGACGATATTATCATCGCACATACAGTTTGTTTCTCTGGATATAATAAAGTTAAAATAAATTACACGGAAATTGATGTTGGTGATACGCAGAATTGTGACGATACTTACAAGTCCATTGCTAGACGAATTTTTCAACAGAAAGGATACTTTCCTGAACATCCTCTGAAGAAGAATTTTTGAAAATGTTTTGATATAATGTATTCTGAGAGACTTTTTATCAGAGTTATCAAGTGAGCTAATCACATTATAGCAGTAACATTTTTCATTCTAGCTACTTTTAATGTTATATATTGTATGTACATGAATGATGAACTTGTATATTTATTTGACGTTTATTTCAAAAGCTGTAAAACTCATTAGATTTACTTAGTTTGATACTTGTAATTGTTCTGTTTCAAACGTACGAAATAAACGTATCCGGAAAACATTTAGCATCCTTTTTATTACTCTCACACTACTCTGTGTTAAATTCAAAATCAAGATTTTTGATAGATTGGTTATTTATAATGACGATTTTTGTAAGGCTGAGATATTATTGAAAATTGATAACAAGTTCTTTCACTGTAGGTATTTTTAATAATAAATACTTGAACAATTTATGCAAGATCACATTACCACGCTAATGTTTCACTGCATGAAAATAAACAAATCAACAGAGATATTCATATACCTTATATACATACATAAATTTAGATTGAGGTTTATACATATAAATTTTATGTATACACATACATTTTAATCTTCAACTTTTTTAAACATATCTCGTTAACTTACATGGAACTTTATAGATGGAAGATGAATTATATTTAATTCCGATTAAACTGACTAGATCTTATACATATATATTCTAATTACTTAATTAGTTTAAAATATCTTTTTTTTTTAACTCTTCTCGATGTGTAATTTATAACAAATATTTAGCAATTAGCAGCGTTGCAAAGATCACTAACTATTGCTTGTCAAAATCACACTGCTTTATTTTATACAACAGGTAACTTTTGCGAAGGTTTAACAAAAAACTTGAAGAACGTAGTTTGCATGATAGATTAATCAACAAACTTATACGCGACAAATAAATTTACATCAGCATTTTTTATAGTCAATAAAAAGGCTCAGAGTTACTGTTATCATTAAACAATAACTTGCCTCTGTTCTACTCAATACACACCAAGTATGTGATCTAACTTGTACAACACAGCTTGTGAATATTTATCAGAAAAAAACAAAAAAACAATTCTAACAAGCAACAGATAATAAATCTTACGTCAGGAACATTTGTGGCTAAAGAGGTAGGGCGACAAGTTCTGACCAGCTTAGGTAAATAAACCACATTTACTATTCGGTAAAATTTCTAGTAGTTATATACCGAGCAATGGACGGTATTTTCTACAAAGTTAACTCGAATCTTTATCTAACAAATTATTCGAGAATATTGTTTATCAATCTTTCCTTTTCTTAGGAAAACCTAAAATAATTTCTCAGCTTGCACGACGACTGGCTCTTCTCTAAAAGTATCAGTCGATGACCAACAACTGCGTAAACAAGTGTATATCAAAACTGTCCCAAATTCAATCTGAAATTCTTGTTCCTGTTGGGTATCCAGCTTTAGCTTAGGTATTATGGTCGGTAATATCTGCAATTCAAAGGTCATCTCTTCTCCACAATGTTTACATCTGCCAATGCTGCTTCCTATCGGATATGGCAGCAGTGCAGCATTGTTGTCTCTCGAGTACCTTTAACAAAGTAATTAAATAATTAAAATATCAATTACTTTAGGCTTCAGTTTAAAAAAATACCTGAGTATTTGACCCGGGTTCATCTGCAGCCTAGACATAAAATCGTGAAACATTTCATCCCCATGAACCGGAATGCCTTTTTCATATTTTTCTAAAGTAGTTTCAGTTGCCTTTCCCACAGGTCCAGAATCAACAGGTGAATTAGGAATAGATTCAGGATTAGATTGCTGATATTCAAGGAGTAAATCTCGCACATGTTGTGGTACATAAGTGTAGCACTCTTCCTCATCAACTGATATAAAGATTTCTGTAAACGTTAGAGAGACATCTTCCTTCGATTGAATATGCTGCATCGGAAGCGGCGTTACTTCGTGCAACAAGGTCACCAAATCGCACTGTGGTTTTGTCGGAGTATCAATACATATTACTTCATTTTCTTCACCCTCTATTTCCGCCGAAGCATGAGGAGAATCCAATCTCCCTACCGCTCCTCCTCCTCCAACTGTTGGGCTTTCTATTCCCGTTGGACTAAACAAAAAGCGATTAATAGAAATGGAAGAGTATTTATTCTAATTATTTACATTTTTTTTTTCAACAAACCTATTAGCATTAGGATCATCTACATTCAGCTTAGTAAAATCGTTGCTAAATTCTTGATCTAAACTTTCATTCCAGGAGGAAAGACTGTATTGTTCTGAATAAAATCGCACATTGTTTCCATTTTGTTCTGAAGTATTGTCATTAGAATCATTTCCCCAATCGTCTGCTTCAGCTAACCAACTAGTTGCAGTTTCTGTACGTACGCTGCTGCTAGCCGAGGTGTTTGTACAGCTAGTATCTTCGATCGATTGAACTCTTACGCATGTCCAACTTTCATTTTGATTCCAACAGTTAGGATTAATGCATGTAAAAATGTACAGAGTACGATGATACTTGGAATTTTCTAAAGGCGCGTAAATTTGTAAGGATAATAGCTGCTGCAGACCACATAAAGAACAGCGAGGTGTTGCCGTTGATGTATTAGCAAAATGCCAGTCCTGTTAATCGGATTCAAAAAAAAAAATGGGTTGATTTTCTTTCAAATTAGTTGAATGAATTTGAAGACAAAGGAAGGAATTCGGACGCGAAATTTCAGCTGGGCTTCAGGGGGGTGGTGGGGGAAGCGGAAATTTTTTCTATACATTATTGAGTTATGTTAATCATTGACAATTGCTTACCGGTTTTCCACCTATTTTATTTGTCGTAAAATTAATCAGAGAACGATGCTTTTCGGTGACACGTTCATCCTCGTATCCTAGATAAACTTTACCGTGTATATTTCGAGCCATTTATTATAACGTGATTAAACAGTCTGGAAGACTTGTTCGGTTGTTGTTTTTTGGATTATATTAATTAAATAATTAAGGAAGATATTTTCTGTCAGTTAATGTTTTACACACTGACAAAGTATTATCATTGTCGCGAGTTTAGCGTCAGTTTGTGACATGCGTTCCTTGTAGTTATTAACTAGCGCGTGCGCCTTCAAATAAACCTTTATTGATTTCCCGAAGAATTGGTGTCAAAATATGCTGAAAAATTTGATAAAAAATTTTTTTACGTAGATACACATGTATCTAAACATTCAAGTGTCAAATTGAAATTGCCACCCGCGCCGATTCAACAATCCAAGAAAAATGCGTCGACATGCCGCTGGACATACATACATACAATAAATGTTAGGTTAGGAAAGGCGAATGAAGGAAGAATTGTATCATATTTTCAATTATCTTTTATCATCAACGATATGTTGCGAACTTTGCAAACTGTGACTGAAAATCTATCTGAGGGCGCCACCTCCTGGACTATTCTACAAGACTCGTATTTTGTCCAAATAATGTTTGTGGAATGGATGATGACTAGTCGATGTATTCAGAATGAGCCTTATTCTAATTGTCAAAATTCAAACTTGAAACATCAACGGTCTGCTAGTTACGAGTTAAAACTTTTGTTAAGTAAATTTTAAAGGCCCCAGTGGCCAATTTAAAGTAAAATAAGAAAAAGAAGAAGAATTATGGCTCTCTGGAATAAAGTTTTATCAGGATTCGATGCCGAAGATGAAACGGTCAATTTTGGAGCCCGAACTGTAGCAGAAAGCTACGATTCTGTTTATGAAACAACCACTCTTGCTACTATTCAAGCAGACGGCGAGGTTCAATATTCAAATATAACTGATTAAACAATAACTAGGATAATAAGGAATAGAATTATAAAAATGTATTATAATTGGTATGCAACACCTTCGAATACCCACCTCCCTCCCCCCACTCATTTTTTCTTTGTTCCATTAACAACAGATCATCAAAAATCCAAAGATAGTCGCGTCTATCCATGATTCAACGTTATGCGTTACAATAGATAAATCGATTACGATATTTGCGGATAAATCTTGTCAAGATATAAGATTATGTAGCGGATTTGATTCGTTAATAACATCCCATCATATATCCAAGGATTGTTATTTTGTATTCGTTACTTTGACCAACGGAACTCTATACTGTTTGAATTTGGAAGCCGGTGGCAGACTAGTTTTTTTCAGGTAAATATACAACATCTAAACTGCAGAGGATCAGTTGAAACAAATATCTGTTATCTTTTGTATAAAAATTCCATTTTCCTATCCGTTTTATTCTTTTCAGGAATGTTATTAGCAGTTACGAAGAATCGGGAGAAGTTATAATCAAGATATTCACTCAGGATGCAGAGGACAATGGGACGGATTTATTACTTGTTACCTCAAAAGCACATATTTATAAGTAAGTTGAGTAATTGATATGATTATAATAGAAATTCATAAAAAACTAAACATTTCTTTAGGGCCTTCAAGTTCTGAAGAATGGCTGGAATTTTATTGATAGGTTTGCAATTTTATTTTGGTATTGCAAGTTATCATTGGAAATCAATATCATATTTGGTTGGAGACCAAAACACTTGATCATTACGTTTGATTGATTTCTGTATAACGATGTATCGAAAATTGGACATAAATTGATGATAAATCTATGCATAATTATATAATGTCTATCATTATCTATGATTGCTTGGTTTTTTAATTATCATAACTTTTGTAAACGTTATTCAATTTATTTTGAATGAATAATGTGGAAGGACTGATTAGAGTACCTTTTTGAATATTTAGAAATTGATATTGCAACAATATTACTTCTCACACGCATTAAAAATTATCGAGCCACCTCTACTCTACTCTACTCTAAGAATTTTGAAATTTTATTAACGTATTCCTAGGGTATCTGGATTCAATGAAAAAGTTATGGAAGCAGTGCTGGATGTTGAGGATATTGGAAAACTTGAAGAACTCACACACAACATTCACTGCTGTTTGGTATTCAAAGAACAGCGTGTGCAAGAAGTAATATAGCATTATCTACAGCAAAGATTAGATTATGGAATTGGAATAGTCGATTAATTCTATCTTGAAAATACCTATAAACTCAACAATTTCACACGTTATTAATTCTCGAAAAATTTTCAACTTCTATAGATAACGTTGCCCCTTGACTATATGCCTATGGACTGCTAGCCCCTATAGTAGCACATATACATTTTTTATTTACACGCTTCTCTTGGCATTAAAGCGTATTTGCAGTATTTACCGTAGTACTACTAACAGCCGTTTGCTCCGCGCGGTGCACAGATTTTCAAACAGATTTGAAGCTGGTTGCTGGCAGTCCATACACATTAATTTTCATTAATTTAGTATTAAAATCTACTCTGATTTGTTCTAATCTTTAGGTCGCAGCCGCCGAAGTTATTTTTCTCTGTCAAAAGCAATCTGTAGTTATGATTGGTAAAGACATCTTCACTTGGCCAAGTCAGCAACTCAGTACATTAAAATTTTCGCCCTACGAATACACCAAAGTACGATATTTGAAAAATAATGGGTATGCACAGTGATCAGGATCCTCCACTATTTTATACACATAATTTTACACATTCAAACTGAACCTAATCTCGCAGATTAAGGATATGGTTTATAGGATTCATACGTATATTATGCAAATGATCTGGAATACTTGCTTAAAAAGATACCATGAACTACTAGTCATTGCAGGATAATATGCATTTATTTTAGATTGTTATGCTTACGATCTGATGGAACATTGGATATCGTTTGTTCTGCAACACTGCTTGCGATAAAAGTTTGGGATGGACCTGCTTCTGATATAGTAATTGTTGAAGATGAAGCCGAAGGTTTGCCACAAATTCTCGTTCTTTTAAAACCAGAACAAGGTAGCTCTACTACATTTATGCAGCTTGTTTCTTTTCCTGGTAACTATTTCTGATCAGAAAATTGAAAAACTTACTTTTCAAATCAAGTTATGATATTAAGCTCAAACTTGTTTCAGATTTTGAAGTTAAATTCAATTTACAAGTTCCGACTACAACCCACTTGGTCAATTTAGATGGTGGATTGATAGATGAGATAGTATTTTTAGAAGGTGCAGGCCCAACATCATCAGCAATTGATACAGTGAAAGTAAAAGCAATAGAAGAAAACTTGCCGGAACGTAGATTACAGAGATTATTAAGACGTGGTAAATATGAAGAGGCTGAAATATTTGCTAAACGATTTCATCTAAGTACAGATGTAATTTACTGCGCCAAAGCTACCGCGCTTACAAAGCAGATCAATTCTTCAGTAAATGATAGCGACGTACCGAATAGATTGAATGAACTATTCGAAACTCTTGATAAGATTAAAAACGTTGAGTTAGTTTTTCAATATTGTCACGGTACCGTGACTCTCGATTTTGAACAGAGTAGACGGTTGATTTGTTATGCTCGTGAAAGACTGATCAAAAATGCAGAGGTAATTTAATGATCAAATAAACACAATCATGCATATATTGCGATTAAAATATTCTAGAATTAAAACTGGTATGAATAATGTTTCAGAAAACAAACGACGACTTGATAGCCACACATCTATTAAATTTGAATAGTACTTTATTGAGAATAGAGACTTTTGAAATGATCCATAGAACTAGGGAAAATACCGTTACATTTAACAACAGGTATATCAAAAGTTGGACCGAGTTTTCACAATCAGACTTGTTAAATGAGTGCAAAAATTATCTGATGCATGTAAGTTTCTTTATCGTATAAAAAATATTGCAATCATTCTTTTTATCTCCAGGTCTGAGCTTTCTTTATTTTCGACTTTATCATCTTGTATACCTTCGGAAAATCGTTAATCAAATCAAATTGTTTCACCTTTTACAGGGTGAATTAAAGATTGCAGCTCTGATATGGGTGAGGCATTCTTCCACGTTATTAGCCAGCGTCACTACAGATATGGTGAGAGCCATGCTGCAACTAATTCCGGATGGTATACTACAACAAGAATTATGGCAATGGCTATTTCATTTTGTGCCTTCTCTTTTATCTACATTTCCTGATGGATTATCAGAAGTAGTTACTTGGGGATACAAGCGAGCCAAGTCATTTGAAAAGTATGATCAAGCCAACTGGCCAGAGAGTGGTCTTGACTTCTGCAACAGTCTTATGAAGCTGCTCAATTTTGAAGAATCTCAATCATTTTTTACTCTACAACAACAATACACTACAAAACATTCCCCTTTACAACATTTAACTACTGTTATTCAAGCCTTAACCGATTTACAGGATCTCAAAAAGAATTACAGGTTCGTGTGTTTTTTAAAGTAAAATAATTGTATGTTATTGCGGTTTGATTTTTCAAACTAATTCTCTAATCGTACTTTGTATGATATATGGTATCTACATGTTTTTCTTAGATTGGTAGTAAAAATTGAAGCATATATGGGAGAACCGATAGAAGTTGCACACTTATTGCTCCGCCGCCTATATCCTCAAAAAATTTCTAGTTTTGTTACGAATTTTCTGCATCAGTACATGCTTAATCATTCGCTAATGAATGATCATGTTTTGGTACTTTATATTCAGGTGTGTACCTGATTTTGCAAAAACACGACAGTAAATCTCATCTAATTCTGTTTCTATTCCAATATCTATTATAATTATACTTATTGTATGTTTTATGGGATAGGACACATTAAAAAAATCCAAAGGCTGGTGGTATTGGGAGGAAGCTCCTTGGGAACGAAAAATAGCTCAGATAATCGGTTGCATACATAACGTAGAGGTAAATCATTCTGAAATAAGTTTTATGCAATACATTAACACTTGTGTTTTGTACATAAGTTTATAGAAATTGAATTCAAGCAACTGTACCTACAAAATTTTCAATTTACAGACCCGCTTGCAACAAACTTTGGAGACATTAAAGAAGGCTACTGTTCCGTGGAGTGATACAATGATAGCACTGGTTGAAACAAGTACCACTGTTAACCATTCGCTGGTTTCTGCAATTAAAACTGAACGTAATTCAATTGCGACCAAATTGATAGTGAAAAAATATGGCTATCAGCATATCGGTATCAATGATGTAAGTATTAAAATATTATTTCGCCCCATCACTGTGCTGATTTAAAGTTACAACAGTTTCTTTGAATTTCAGAACCTGCTGAAGTATATAATCAAACAAAATCGTGATGAAATGTTAGATGATTTATATGAGCTCACAAAGAGTAATCAATCGTTAAGAACTCGAGCTCTCTCTATCTGCGTTAATTTCCTTTTGAACAAGGGGTATGTTTTAAAACGTTTTTTTTTTTTATTAATTTTTTTTTTACTGCAAGCATTGGTTTATTCAAAAAAAATATATATTCCTTACAATATTACAGTGATTTGCAACAGACAATGACTATAATAAAAAACCAGACTGATGAAGATGCAATATACTGTTGCAAACAAGTCATAAATTATATAAGCATTTGCCTACGCTTCAAGGTATTGACTTCTTTAATAAAATTAACGTACTATTGACTTTCATAATTTGTTGCCCGATCTTCAATTGTTTTTTTAATGCAATATAACTCGATGCTAAAGTTGTTTATAAATACCATGAATTCATCTCAATTTTCAATGAGTTTCAGTATTGATAGTTATATTATTTTTGTAACTTCCCTATGCTTTGCATCAACGATCTTTGGCGTAATTTTCTCCAGGAAATGAACAACACTGCAGATTACTACGCAGAATTGATAGGAGCTGTGCAACTCAAGTTGAAAACCATTCTATTGTCTAGTTCAAATACTGAAACATCTGCATGCGATGATACCCTAGCTACAGCATCTGAATTAATGTCTTTATGTTTACTACGTAAAGAGTTTGGAATTATCGTAACTCTAACAGAATATCAAACCGACAGTGAGATAGTTCTACAAAAATGTTTGAAACACTTGTGCAATGGTAATAATATTTTCTCTCTTTCCACATGTTCTCTATTTCAACGACTTATTTGTATATTCATTGATTAGAGTCACACATTCAAATATTTATATCCCCTTCACAATTAATGTGAATATTTAGTCGTTGTCTCTACGATTTTAGAATTGGAGAATAAAAAATTATCATCATTCACTACTTACAAGAGAGCTGGAAGGATAGCTGATCTTCTTGAATTACCACGAATTTTAGCTGTGTGTTTATTACTTAAAAATACCCATAGTACAGAAATACTGAAGTATTACATCGAGTAAGTTTTACAGTGGAACAGGAATATTACATTTTAGTATATTTAAGTATAAAAAAAAATTCTTTCTAACGACACAAACATCATTATTCTTTTTAGGGGGATCAAAGGAGTGGGTTCCTTCCCAGCTGAAGAATGTCCTTATGTTAAGAGATTGTGCCAAATTTGTATATTTGATTTCAAAAAGGGAGAATCGAATTTAGGCAGCCTAAAAGATCTGTCTGCATCAGCGCTAGATAGTTGTTCAATTGGTATGGAACGACCTCCATATTTTAAGCTTTTTGACTTTTTTGTTTTTTTAGCAATTTTCAAACAAATATGTCAATAGGATTAATCTGTTTCAGGAGAACTATCGAAAATACTGTTAACTACTGTTTGGACTCATTTAAGTATCAAAATAATTGACAATGAATGTATAACTGAAACGGACATAAGTAATAGAGTAACTGATACAATGAAGTGGAGATTGCATAAAATCTATACAGAACCTCCTATGTGTTCTGACCAAATGGTGTTGCCGTTCTGCATGAAGTCTTTCACATTTCACACACTTTGTACAGGTAATTTGAAATATTGTCTTGGGATTCCTCGTATTCAATCAAATGTTCAAAAATATATGGAATTAATACTTACAACAAATTACGTGATAAAAATTCACATTTTCAGATAAGGAGGAATTCAGAAGCGATTCTACTTTGGCTCAGGTTTATATTTCACCTATTTTTATCAACGAAAGCTTGAAGAAAAATGATAATAAACGGTGATGTTTCAGGAGAGTTCTTCCAAACAAGTCATAGATCTGATATCTGGAATGGAAGCAATTGCAACTGAAAGTTACAATTTTCCTTTGCTTCAAATATTGAATACTTTGGTATCATATTGCTCTTCTATAAGTACTGTGAGAGAGCAAATTGTTCCTACAATTCAATCAGTAAGAGAAAAATGCTTGCGAACTTTATTGCAAAAAATAATCAGCACCCGTCCGTTTGACTTACAATCTGGCTTGTCTTGTCTTTCCATGTTGTCTGAAGAAAATGCAATTAAGTGGCTAATATCAGCTTGCAAAATGTAAGTAAATAATTTTTATAACACTTTTATACCACAATAAACGATGAGAGATGATATTATTCATTTAATTATTACAGGTATCAAACAGATTATTCCAGACTTCGTGCAGTATCAGATCTTGGATATGAATATTGTTATTCAATTAAAAATACATCTCATTTAAACTACTTTGCATATTATCGAGTTTGTCATAATTGGACACGAAGATTATCCGACTACGGTATTCATCATAAAGGTAATATGACTTGATGAAATCATTTGGAAATTTGATATGTCATGAAGATTAAAACTAAAAATAACGTGTTTATTCTTCAGAAATAATATCCAGCAATACAGAGGGAAAACAACAGATATTAGAAAGATTAATGCGCTCTAATAAATCAGGATTTATTGATCTACTTAAGGATTTTTGCATAGATTTTGAATTCGACTTTGACGAATGCTACATTTTATATCTTGATATATTGTTAACAGAATGGAATCCGACGATAAAAATTGTCACTTTGTCCAATGAAAAAGGTGAATAATAATTTTCTCAGTGAACAGAACAATCCATAATTCTATTAACTTTTGTTATTATAGAATTAAACATCAACAAAGATGAGATTGCTGCGTTACATACCACCTGTAAACATGTAGCTGCTCTAGTCGAAGATAAATCTAGTATGCGAAAACATCTCGCTACCTTATGGACAAAGGTTTGTTCATAATCTTGTTCTACGAATTGTGTTTAATCTACTTGCTTATAAATATGATTTAGTCAAACATTGCTGCGATATCTGTAGTTACTTTAACTTATGGGATTTTGTTAATATTCTGATATTACAGATTAATTTTTACCACTACGAAGTCTTCCTTCTAATAATGGAATTACTTGAAGACAAAAATGAGAAGCGACTCAATCACTTCTATTTCTTACAAAACTACGTTCGAGTTGGGTGAGCTATTTCACTTAACATGGCTTATAGAATTTTACTAACTGTAACATATCATAAGATCAACAATTTTAAGCAAAAAATCATTTTCATAATAACTTTGCGCTCCAGGCTACCTACACAGATTGAATATGAAGGGTGGTCCCAACTCTGTCCAGAGAATAATTCCCTTCCCGAAATCTCGAAATGGAGACTTCCATTCTTGCCAAAAGTTGATCAATGGAAACTGATAGGTGATTATGATGAATAAGAATCACAGTATAAGGTTGCAAAATATAAAATTCTCACTGCAATTATACAAATTTTAGAGCCTGAGTTGAATTTATCAACTTACGAAAAATGGATAGAAGTTTCTCAGATTCTAAACCTACAAGTACATCTAATTTGCACATTCGCAATTAAAGGAAGTGTGAATCAAGTCTGGGGCTCTAGTGGTGAATTGAAAAATAGAAATTCGAAGAAATGGCTAATACATTCAAAAAATTCTGCCTTACTTGAAGATATTAAATCATGTATAGAACATATGCCTTATCAAGACGCACTATATTATGGCACAGCTGTACTTTATTACGTTGTTAATCATACTCCGCCAGGTGCGGATCAAGCAGCCGCTGCACAAGAATGTTACCTAAATGCTCAAAAATGGGCTCAAGCATCAATTGAATCTGATAAAGTAATGATAGAGGTGAATAGCTGCATTTATTAAGGAATTGAATAAGAAATAACTTTTTTTTATGCTGTAGCAATAATAATTGAGGCTTATAAAATCACTGTCCGCGACATAACATCATTATTTCAACAGAAAACCAAATATAAATATCTACAAGTCACCGCCAAACACATTTTACATACCCATGGTCTAGGCAATGATCATTATCTACAATTAGTTGTTTCTCATGAGCGACTAGTGCGTGAACTTTATATGGATGAAAGTATCGTGCTAAGGAGTCGTGGGGCTACTGAACACAGACCTGATATTAATTCGGCAGTAAATGCACTTGGAAAAATATTTTCCATAAATTTATTACAACTACGATTAGAATTACTTGAGGAATGGTTACAGCCCAGTGATAGTGGCTCCAGATTGGATGACAGCATTACTTATAATGTTGCTGCTGTATCTCCTGAGACAAAGAACAATGGTATCGACGATGATAATCTACTGAGGTAAATTTAAAAGCAAAATATCATCGTGTACCTAATTAGAATGTTTAAATTAGTTTCAGTGTTATTAATGTCATATTATTTTTTTATACAGGGCATGCTACATACTTGAATGGGGCGATAAAATCATGTCTGCAAATTACTTGATAAATATTGGATTTGGCATGAAAAATGAAACTTCATTTAGACCTGGAATTCAATTCCGAGCTCTTCATGTACTTTTATCTATTACAGACTCAGCAACAGTACAAGAGCTTACTAAAAGAGACTTGCAAAGCATTAAGTAAGACCCTAGTTTTTTAAACTGTTGAATATAATTATAGTTTTCGCTGTTATTTTTAATGATAAATTTATCAATTTATCAATCAACAGGCAATACATGAAATCACTGCAATATGTGAGCAAGCTGGAGGAATTAGGACTCACATTCAGTGTAAATAGATTTGAAAGTTCTTCAAAACTTGAATTAGCTCAAGCATTGTCTAGAATGAGTGCCCGTTCACCGGACACACTTACCCTTATTTTACAAATGTGTATAGACTTTGAATTAAAAAGTTATACTCTGTGGGATGAGACCTTGGCTGAAATGGCAAAAATGTGTATGGTATGTATTATTCATTTACACCTTTTTGTATTCGCTGCACAAATCAGTACAAGTCCATATTGTCTAATATGAAGATTTCATTGTTACTTATTAGACAAGAATGCGAGTAAATTTTCTAAAAAATGTATTTTGTATGCAGATTAGAGAACTCGGAAAGTTTTTACCTAAAGTATCAACTGTGAGTCATGCAGTAGGATGTAACGGGTATATTAAAGGATGGGAAGTATTAATATGTGAGCCATTCAGAAGGCCAGATGCTCTGCTTTGTCAAAAGCAGTTTGATGAGTGCCTTACATCAATCTGTCTGCTCCACTCGTGTCCTGTAGTAAAAAAATTAAATATCAAGCAAATTATCAAAATTTGTTTCCAATCCCATCACCCTGAACTTGCTGCCGCACTTCTACCATTCCTCAACAAGAATGATACAGATTTTGTTATAGAGGTTTGCTACTTTACATTTTGAAATTCACATTCACATTCTGAAATCAGTTAATTATTATCCATCATTTCGGTTTTCAGACAATTAAATCTTCCTATGAAATTAATAAAGTTATCGAAGACCTGCGCGCACTTTCAACAAAACAAATCCTAACTATCTCATACGTAAGTAACTTAATTCATTTCTGTAGGGATAAGTAATTCTATCCATTTTTGGAATATACCTATGTATACATTTTTCGATAGTTAGAGCGAAGAATATTATTAATTTATTCAATATTACTTTTTACTGTTTCTAGTCTATTCGAATAATGGAAGAATTGTCACAATCAAAATTGGCATAAATTTGATGAGACTGAAATATTAGTAACAAAATACGGACGCCTATTTTGTAAAAATTATTAATTATAAATAGATATCAGATATAATATAAGCTATAAAACTATACGTGTAATATATTTTTTGTACTTTTGCCAATTTATGATCTTGACAATAAATTGAAGCAATATTTTTCTTTTCACGATATAACTATTGAAACCTGCTTGTAGAGAATATTCTCACATAATTTTAAGTAGTTGACTTTTTATTTTATATTTTTATGTACAGTTTGACTAATCTTTTGACGCTAACATTTCATAAAAGAGCCACTTCTTAGAAACTAAATTTTTCAACAATAAATTACAATCTCTTTTAAATTTTGTTTCGTCATACATTAGTATTGCGTTTTAGGCATTCTTATAATGAAATACCTTACGAAATTTCTGAATTCCATGGTTCTTCATAGTTCTCGATAATCAAAGACTTATTTCTCGTCAATTTGACGGTTAAATTATCTGCATTTTCTTTAGCATTTAATAAAGTAACACGAGATACAAGTAAAAAATCTGGATTTGTGGGACTAGGGCCACGTATTAAATCAATTTCATCCCCAATCCGTACCTGCAATAATATAAACGAATTTGTTATGTCGTGTTAAATTTTCGTTAGTTTGCTTGGTTCTCTTTTAACAATTATAACCAGAATAGAATGATTATTGTTTATAATTAACTTCATTTTTTCATGGTATAAGAATAACACCAATTTTACCTGTTCACTTTTCTTGAACACCTTCCTACCGTTAACTCGTATCTTGCTCTCGTAGAATGCAGTTTCTACTTTACTGTTGAATAATGTTAAAAAAATTATATATCATAAAAAATATGAACTAGTGAAAAACCAGATGAATTGTTTGTAAATGATATTATTTATTGACAAGTAACGTGTTAGCTAATTAAACAAGAATATAGTTAACATGAAGTACCACTTACTTTCGTGCCATATTCAGTCCAGCTTTAAGTACAAGATCTACCCTAAGAGAATTCACCTTCAATGATACTACGGGCAGGTTTGTATCCTGTGGAATATCATCGTCTTCATCGTCGCTTTCCTCATCTTGCTATATACAGAAAAGCTTAAGAATAAGTGTCTGTTTTAATTTTGACGATTAGAAAAATTTCTACCAAAATCTTTCTAAAATATTACCAATAGAAATTTTTTTAGAAATTCATAGAAACTGTGGTGATGATTTTCATTCATAATAATAGAAAAACTTTTGAATCTGTTAAATCAATTCATTAAATTATGACCTCGTCAATGACGTTTGTTACTTTGCTGCGACGGAGCTGGATTTGAAAATCGTTGACGACATTAATCAAGCAGAGAAATATTGATTAAAATAAATTGGCTATTTTGTTTAATAAAAAATCTGCTGTGGATGAAATAATTCATACATACCTCTTGTTTGGATTGTTTAGTTTGTTTTTTGTTGTGTTTGAATCGTTTTATAACTTGTAGGTTATGTCGATGGTTCGTAATTTCGCTATAAATTATTGAATTAGCTAACTGATTTGGATTATTGAATTTATCTACGTATAAACAGGCTATGTTTCTTGCTTGTAAACTGAAATGAAAGGATTTTTTTCTAGCTACTGAGAGCAACAGTTGTCTAAACAACATTTTTAGGTTATCTGTCAGTTTGACCGAGTTTGACTGAAGATAGGTTATGTCATGTTATGTTATGAAAGGTTATATCACGTTGTGCCTATTACGTAAGAGAAGAGACAGAAAATGACACATTGATTGTGTTTATCATCGAATGTCCGAAGCATTGAATTAACAACATATCGTAGGTAAACGTATAATTATTATGATTTGTTGATTTTTGCATTAGTTCAATATTTATAGATCATCTTAAAAGGGTATGTTACATATTACACCTTGAAAATAATGTTTTTCAAATCACTATGCTTTCAGATAACACTTTACAGACTGAGTTTTTTCACAATCAATTAGTACTATTTTGATACATAGTTTATGATTTTTTTCTCAGATTTTATGTTAGTTGCGAAATTACAAGAATATTCCCTCCAAATTTAAATAAGTTTCGATGAACGATGCGACTGATTTTATTTATTTTAATTACTTTCGAAGCGAATGTACCTCTTTGAGAAAAACGTTTCTTCCTTCAAACCTATTGCAGATATAAAATTGAACTACATTGCAAAATACAGCATCATGGCATCTGAAGATTTATCCTCGCTCAAACTCGGTTTTATCGGTGGTGGAAATATGGCAGCTGCTATCGGTGCCGGTCTTCTAAAAAAAGGTAGTATTTCATAGACTAAAATCTAAACTGAAAGTCGAAAATTACTCTTCCCAAAAAAAAAAGTTGTCTTATTTTCAAATCGAAATTTACTAGGTGTATTAAAGGCTGATAACATCTGGATATCCGGCAGAAGTGATAGAACATTCAGTTTTTGGAATGACTTAGGGGTACATACAACATTAAAAAATGGAGAAGTTGTTCAAAACTCTGACGTTATATTTCTGGTAATGAAACCTCAGATGTTAGATGATGCTTTAAAGGGTATAGAAGATACGCTGACAATAAAAAAACCATCAGGCAAATTATTCATATCTGTACTCGTCGGCGTAACAATGGAAGTTCTTCAATCGGTAATTTGAAGCATTAACAGATGCAATAATTTCTCAGTATTTAAAATTTTAAACTCTATAGCTACCTAATTTATCTATTTATTATAAAAATATTTTGCAACATCTTTTTAATGCTTTTTTTTCAAGTATAATATTTGAGTCCTATAGATTGCTTTTATCAGGTGGTTTAAATTTTACAGAAATTAGACCGTATTTTCAATCTACCAAGAGTGATCAGATCAATGCCTAGCACACCTATGACTGTTGGCGAGGGTATAACTGGTAAGTAAACTTCTTGATCTAAATTTACTTCTTTGTAGAATGATATTTAAATGTTGATCTTTATTGTGAAATGTTGTTATTACAGTTTTATTAATAATTGTATTAATAATTTTACTCACTCTTTGATAACATTTTAATTAATGTGAAAAAGAGGAGTATTTTTTTGCCTCTGTACCATAATCTTTGCAGTTTTTTCGTAATCATATCTCACACTTATTTCTACTTTTAAAAATTTTTTTTACATGTTCTTGGCTTAATATATCCTACGTTTTTTTTCTCTCTTGCTTTTTGGAAAAAGAGATGTGAAAGAATCTAACTAGCATTTAATGATATTACAAATTAATATTACTTACAGTCTTCTGTTCAAATCAGCGAAACAGTCAAGATGAAAGTCTGGCACACGAATTATTCTCACATGTTGGAATCTCTGAAATCGTACCCGAATCCCAGATTAATGCTATCGGTGCATTATCAGGTTCTGGTCCTGCTTATGTATGTGGTATTCTTGTTTATACCTTTCCGTTATTATCATGTCTATCAAAGTTATTATTGAATTATCGTTTGTGTTAATTGTCTCCTGTAATGTAACAACGAGTATCTAACATGGAAGAGAAGAAATCAATGTTTAGTTTGTAAATAATTTCATAAATTCAACAGAGATTTTTCTCTTTCATTACAAAGGCATTCTTGATAACCGAAGCTCTTGCTGATGGTGCTGTGAGAATGGGTGTTCCACGTACAATGGCTATGAAATTTGCTGCTCAAGTCCTGGTCGGTGCTGGTAAAATGGTATTGAAAACAGGACGGCATCCTGGTCAATTAAAAGATGAAGTTTGCTCTCCGGGTGGCACGACTATAACAGGGATTCATGCCTTAGAACGGGGTGGCGTGAGGTGAAGGCATTAAATCTTCGATTTGTAATAAACTAAGAATCATTCCATTGAGTTAAAAATTGAACTACGAGTATTCGGAGTGGTTTTCTTAAAAGAGCAACAATACATTGCTCCAATTATCACTTGCTTCAGAATCTTGAAATCTAGTATGATCATAATTTCGGTTCTTGAAACTTGGCGACATAATCTCATAATCAATTTATCGTTATAGAGCATCTCTAATGAACGCGATTGAAGCAGCGGTGACTAGATCTGAGGAGTTAGCTGCTGCACATAAAAAATAACTTCGCATAATATGTACAGTTGGTGAGAGAATAATAAAATAGTCACCAAAGTATATTAGAATATGATATGATATCAATACCTATTATTACAACTAGAAATTATATTAGGATTAAGCAAAACTATCACAATTTAAAAATATATTCACTGCTTTTTATGTTAAAAAAAATTCATTTATAAACATAATTATCATACAATGGAATCCTTTATTATGAGGTAATATGTACATTCGTTTTCAATCTCTTGTTACGATTATTATATACATATTCTATATCCGCATTCGATAATTGTAAATGATAATAATTCACTTTTATCTATCTAGAGAAGGTAACAATTCATTGTTTATTTTTATTATTGCAGAACTTTTCCATACAGTTACGTTATCCTAGTAGGATGAGCGAGTTTAGTTCCAAAGTCCACAAGTACTCATTGTATACAAACATGAAGTGTTGGAAATTTTTCGAAGCATGTGTCTAACACGTGACAACGTCCGTGTGTCTGCAGAAATCTCTCTGTTTGAGATTGCGCGGATCAGCCTATAGGCTTTATTATTCCAGTAAAATTTCCCGAGACTTTAGGGCATACAAATACTTGTATTTTCAAGCTAATGAATGCAGGGGGGATTACTCCGGCCCAGAAAAAGAAATGAGTATTAAATTACCGGATAATCTTTATTCTCGCGCTAATTATATAAGCAAACAGTCAAGAAAATTGTATGTCTAAGTCCTAAGCGCGACTGGTATAAATAAAAGATCATCCTGCAATGTTTATTAGTCTTTTTATTCATTACGTAATTGAGTGCATGTGGTCTGTAATGGCTCTTTCATAGAAGGACGGATCTGTACGCAATGTGAATTATAGTTTACGATTTGCTGAAAAAGTTTAAAAATATCTTTTGCCAATTTTCCTTGCACTTGTCCCCTTTTTTTTTTTAAACTGAAGATTTCTAGAGCGTTAATTAGCCCCCGCTATGATGTTTTTGAGTATTGTTATCAGGAGTGCTTGTTCTCTGTATCGTAACAATCTGCAGAGATATGAAATCAAGAAAAACGGTACTGCTATTTCATCACGCTAATCAAATTTTTGCTGGAGACATTCTTAAATGCAATATTTATTACACAAAACGAACAATAATCTACATTCAAGTGTGATCAATTGCTTGAAGTGGAATAATCAAATGCTTGTAACTTCCAGTCAATCTTTTGAATATCTCAACCCGTAATTTTGGATCCAAGGAAACACTAGGATGCATCGGTTTTATTGGCGGAGGAAATATTGCTCGCGCGATCGGCAAGGGGATAATAAAAAACAGTGAGTATACTTTATTTATCAATCATAACATCAGATAAATCATGGTCATTCTTCAATGTGAACATTTCATTCGTCATCTTTGTTTCTTCAAACACAGAACTTGTCGAACCATCTAATATACACGTATCCGAGCCTTATAAACCGATGCAAAAACCGTGGCTTGATTTGGGGACAAATTTAACTACCGAGAATGGAAGAGTTGTAGAAAATTCAAATATCATATTTCTCTGTGTTAAAACAAACGCTTTAAATATAGCAGTTAATGGTATAAAGAATACTCTATCTGGTCCAGTGAAAGACAAGTTATTTGTATCTGCTCTTGCTGGTGTCCCTTTGTCTGTTTTAAAAAAGGTATAAATATAAACCTTGTGTATTACATTATATATGCTTAGACACCATTCAGTTTCAACAAATTGTTCTTCAAGCTCAAACATATGGATTAATTTCAGGTAATTCTGCCAGTTGTACCTGGCGCTAGAATAATACGTTCAACTTTAAACACTCCCTTACTTGTCGGCTCAGGTTGTACAGGCGAGTAATAAATCGATGTCATTATAAATTCTATACAAAACTCATTATTACATGTTTTGGAAACTGTAGTGTAGATTAAATTCAATTCTTTACTACAATCGTTCGATCATGCCTTATAATAGTATTTAAATCCTGTATTAAACTTTTTCTCAGTACAAAAGTAAGTAAGGATTTAAGCTACTTCTATTTAAATAATATTTATGATAACATGATCTTTTTCGGTCATCAGTATTCAGTGGCGACAACAATGTAACGGAAGCGGATATAGCCTTAGTGAAGACTATCATGTCTGGAATTGGAACATGTCATCTAGTACCTGAATATCAACTCAATGCTGCTGGTGGGGTTGTAGGATGCGGTCCAGCCTATGTTAGTATTGACTTTGGAATACATATATTTTTTTAAAAACGTTTTTCAGCCTCTATTAATGTTCAGCAATTATTCTATTTGTAACTAGAATTTGGAATACAATTTCACGAAATTTTATTAAATTAATGTAACTCTGTAAGCTGTTTGGCAATTAAAATATAATGTTTTGATACTCAGATGTACATAATTATCGAGGCGCTGGCTGATGGTGCTGTAAAAATGGGTGTGCCCAGAGATTTGGCGATAAAATTTGCTGCCCAAACTATGTATGGATCTGCAAAAATGGTGCTAGAAACTGGAAAACATCCAGGGGAATTAAAAGACCAAGTTTGTTCACCAGGTGGTACTACAATTTCTGGCTTGCATGCTCTTGAACGCTCTGCTGTAAGGTAAGTCGTTTTTTTTTCTCACTATTGAAAGGAGAATAATGTAATATGCAACAAGTTTATTTTCATTAAGATGATTTTACAATCCTTATTCAATTCACAGAGCAGCTTTTATTGATGCGGTCGAAGAAGCCGTTAAGAAATCAGAGGAAATTGCCAGTAAATGAAACGCTTTTAGAAAATAGTTAAATAAGTTGTACATATTTATGAATCTTTGTATAATCGAGTTTTTTCACTCTTTTACTTTCATCACATGACTTATGTCCCCTACCGGGGTAGATTTTTTTACGTAAACCACGTGTCTTAATGTTGTTATCATACAAGCTTTAAAATGTACCAAAAATTTTGTCTAATAATTTTTTTAAGAAACTGTATGCGGTCCAGCCTATAAGTAAGTATTACAAATTCAAGCACAATGGAGTTTAATTGAAAACGAAATGAATTGGAAAATATGTGAGAATGATTTAGATGCTCATTCAGTGTATGTGTATTATATATTTGTTAAATTTTGAAAACGTATTTTCAGATAAATCTACAAATGTATTCCTTATGCATTGTTATAACGTATGTATGTACTTATAAAGATTTTTATAACAACTCAGTCACGATATTAGTTAATTTACGCTTTAGTCGCAAAATTTCTGTATCTGTTTTTCTGTAACAATTATAAATAAAAATCAACCAAATGTATTAATAATATATAATGTTTATAACTTTAGCTTATAAACCGCATAATCCCAATGATTGAACTTATTAGTCAAAACTAAAACTATCAGTTGACAGTGATAAGAATTCAAAATCCATCTCAACATCTGTGTACCCTAAAATTTCTCAATTATTTTTCGCATACTCTACACAGCGAGACGGATCTGTGGAATAATATTCTTGGCATTTAGTCATAAGCCTCTTAAGTGCCTGTATATATTTGCGTTGTGTTTCGTCATTCATAACGTGGGCAACGTTTTTAGAGAAAATTTTTTCTCTTCCAGTACGAGCGTGGATACCAACCATAGTCACACCGATGGGCCAAGGAGAGTTTCCAATCGCCATTTGAAGATACGCATCACTTGCCTGAAATAAAAACAGGAAAATAAAACGTTAATCACATATTTCCTGCATCAAACTTTCAGTTTAATAAAGATTTTTCGTATTTCATAATAGCGTGAATACTTCGAATAAACTTTGGCTAAAGAAAAGAATAACAAGATTTGACTTGCGATGGACAAAATCAATATTTACCAGTATATAGTTTCTCTCAAGAAGGTGTTTAACGATTTCAGTTAAGCTATCTGTAATATCTTCAGGCAATGACTTATTCTTTAATTTTCTTAACAGAGGCTTAAGGTATTCTCTAGTTTGAGCGTAAGTAGCGCTGGCCATTTTTCCACGGGTGCTATTCTTCTCGACGGCGGTTCTGCTGTTCAATTGATCACCCCACATTTTAACAAGAAATTGTAAAAATTGTGTTATAACATTCATATCCCATTCCCTATCCCCGCAGTTTAATTTTGCCGACATTTTTTGTATATCTTCATAAGTTACTCCCTCGTCAGGTACATGTACGTCGCCTTTGCCTTCTCTATCCTGGGGTTTTGAGGATTCTAAAATTTCGTCTAGGTAAGCTTGATCCACCTGTTCCATTGCTTCTTGGAAATCATTTCTGAAACCCTGAGAGAAAAGGAATAAATAAAGAATTTTCATTGACGAAGGATCTCGTGTTAAAAACCTAAGAAAAAATTAATTGAAAATATTTTCACACCTTGTTAACCTCGGGTTCTAATATTTCGCGTTTTCTGAGTCTTCTGAATGCTTCAAGCTCCGATTCCCCGTACATAAGTATTGGTTCACCTCGTTCACGTAATCGTCTTATAACCTCGGGCCTCGACAAGGCAAGATGTTCTTGGCCATTGTTGGCAACTGAATCTTCCAAATGATCACTGATGTCAGATTTAACTGTATCTTTTTTATGGCCGTATTTTTCAAAGTATTCTTCTTGTTCTTTAGCCGCCAGTTCTCCTCTACGAAAGTATTTTTTATTGTTTTGCTACGAAATAATGAAACGTCAAAGTTTAAGGTTATACTATGTAATTTTGGATAAAACGGATCCAATTTCGCCACAGAAAATGTTTTCATTTATAGATATTATTGAATACTCACCATAATATTCCTGTCTTCAAGTTGTTTCCTTTTCTTCATTATTTCTGCCTTTAAAATATCCATTTCGAGGTTGGAGATGTGCGGGTAAGATTTGCTTAGCTTTGATTGGAATAGCTTTCTCTGGTTCAATTCAACGAACAGGTTTCACGATGATTTTTTCTAGATATATCAATGCTGCACGTGATTCAGGACGAAACGATAATTTCAAAGGATTTCATAATAAAGTAATAAACACACTATTATGTACGCACTTAACCTATTTCTATGTATGTGTCAATCTACTTATCGACGGCGCAAATGCATACTTTGTTAGTTTTTTTTTATTACTATTATTATTATTACTTTGAACTAGATGGCGCTACTGCATAAGCTGCGTAGATTTCAAAAGTAGGAAGAAACATGTGTATTCATTTGTTTAATGTTTTTAGTTCCGGCAGATGGCAGGCGATGTGGCTCGTAAAACAAATTACAGATTCAACTAACAAAATAATCTGCTAAAATTTGGTGAACGTTATTTTCAAAGGGCAGTCGGACAGCTGTTGAGAAATAAAACGAGAAATCAAAGACGTAGGTAAGATGTTTTGATTCAAACTCGTAATCAAGGTGGTTAAAAAAAACTAAATTAAGATTCGTTTGATTTCTGAGATAATATTAATACATTACTAAAAACTTGTCAAAAATTTATTGCCAATTTAGACTTGTGGTAGAAACACTTCTACACATGTATACAATACTTAAACCGTATAAACTGTAAATGTTTTCCATCCCTACCATCTAAAATTGTTAGTTATAACTCATAAAGTCGTTGCGTTATTTTTTCTTCTTTTTCTTGGGTGACTCATTCTCAGTATAATAATTATTATTCAAATTTTCCGCTAAAACAAAAGACGTTAGATTCGTGTATTGCGCGCCCTTTCTGGAATATTACGTTGAAAACAATCGACACGCGGGATACCTCGTACCTGAGCTTCGCGAGATCGTAGCTTACAACGGATATAAATTTTATTTGCGTCGTTAATCGTTTACTAATATCGTTGCCACATTCTATGGGAGAATGTCTATAAATAAGTACAATAAATAACGTGAGTTCATTGTGGTATTAGAATCCAGTGCAAAGTGCATGGTTATGTGTATACACCGAGGTGTACACAGTTCTAATTTGGATACATCAAGCAATATGTTTTTTCTGTTTTTTTTTTTCATTCTTAAAAAGCGGTGAAGCAGCAGCTACGAGAGTGAGTAGATTAAATATACTTATATTCTTTTGTTATCTGTTTTTTTTTAGGAATGTTGCATCGTAATATATGTATAGTAGTTATTATCAAAAGTATAAAACGCATAGCGGTCTTATGATCGAAAAATAAATCTGAGGTATATAATAACATATACTATATATACTCAATATAAAGCATAGGCAAATTATATATGTGAAATTTTTTGTTTATTTAATGCGTTTCTAATAATCGTAATTCAGGAAACATTGTATGTTGTGTCTACCATAAATATAATGAAAATTGATCTATCTATTTTCCGTGTATTAAAAGTTTCTATCACTCGAACATGGTCAATAATATATGGGGCATTCCACTCCAAATCAACCACTTTTGAACCCGACCCCTTTTGATTTGGCTGAAATTTTTATACAAATGTTATACTATCCCACTAAAAACGTTTCTGTGAATTTTTTCAAATTTTTTCACCCAACCGAAAAAAAGTTAGCTTTTTTTTCAAACGCTCCCAACTTTTTCAAAAACTGACTTATCGAGATGTTTTTTTTTTTTTTTTAATTTCTCCTTTTTAAACGTGCTTTTCAAAAAAAAAAATTCAAATAAAAATAACAAAATCATGTTTTACGAAATTTTTCAGTATTTAGGAAAAAACCATTAATTTTTCAAGCTCGCCATTTTTAATTTATTTATTTTATTTCAAAAAAAAATTTGATTATTCTGCGCTTAATGCCGCAAATCCTATCGTGGGCTAACTTTTCTTTCTATTTTTTTCTTTAAATTAAAAAAAAAATAATTAATTTACCGCAATCTAACTTTGCTTTTATAAATCTTCTATAAAAATAATATTTTAATAATCTTTTATAAAGTTTTTATGAATATAAATTCCGATTCATTTTATTATAAAAACAAAGTTAGATTGCGAAAAAATAAAAAAATAAATTTTCATTAAAAAAAAAAACAAAAATCGAAAAAAAAGTTGGCCCACGATGGGATTTGCGGCATTAAACGCAGAATAAATCAAAGTTTTGCTTGGAAAAAAACCAAATCAAAAATGGAAAAGTTGAAAAGTTAATAGTTTTTTCCCTAAAAACTGAAAAATTTCATATAACATGATTCTGAACATTTTTTTTGTATTTGTTTCTGAAAAGTATGTTTAAAAACGAGAAATTTGAAGAAAAAAAAAGTCTCGGTTAGTCAGTTTTTAAAAAAGTTATGAACGTTTGAAAAAAAAGCCAACTTGTTATCGATCGGGTGAAAAAATTGGAAAAAATTCACAGAAACGTTTTTAGTGGGATAGTGCAACATATAAAAATTTCAGTCAAATTAAAAGGTGTCGGGTTCAAAAGTAGTCGATTTAGCGTAGAATGCCCCATATGTATACCTTTATATTATTGCTTCTCCAACTTGTTATATATATATATATTTTTTTTTAATATCAGTTAGAGAAGAAGAGTTATCAGTGAAAATGTCCGGAGACAATTACGTTATACCTAGAATAATAATAATTATTATTATTATATTCTTACATTTGATTATGGTAGGTATCAATGCACCAGCTTCCAAACTAATGATGCATACCTATGTATATCTCATTTCACTCCATCATTTTCAAATCAATCAATTATCCCCTAATAATACACAACAGGATCAAACTATGTATAGGCCAACTATTCAACAGATCTGTTTAGTATTATTATTCTAAATAATGGGTTTACATACCCATCGAAATCTGGAGTGATAAATTCATAATGAAATTATGAACACAAAAAGATAAATAAATAAATAAAGAAAAATAAATAAATTTCCAACAGAAGAAAACAAATACTAATTAATAAAATCAATAATCTATAGTAACATAGGATGAATTCTAAATGAAATAATAATAATAATAATAATAACAATAATAATAATAATAATAATAATAATAATAATAATAATAATGATAATAATATATCATATACGTAACTAATGAATAAAATTTTGTAACTCCAGTTAACAATGGGGTCAATGTTTAGCCTGTGTGATCCAACTAGGTAGAATTTGTTTTTACTGTAATAGAGTAGAGATTAAACTCATTGCTAATGTAGGACTGGCCATGAATTTTTTTTTTTTTTTTTTAATATTCTACCAAAAATTGGGAATAATATATCTTTTAGCTAAGTAGAGCTAAATATGATTTGAATAAACTGATTTTTTTTTGATTTTTTTTTTTGTCTTTTTTTTTGATTTTTGTTTTTATCATTTTTATAATTTATTTATTCTTTTAATTAAGGTAGCTAGATCTTTACTGGATAGGTAATAGTACCGTTATTACTATATTTAGTAATAATAGGGAAAACAGTTTGAAACTGTACAGTTATTAATTAAAATCTGTAGTCACTTGTACATATTATTATTTATTTATTTATTTATTATTTATTTATCATTTATTATTATTATTATTTTTATTTTTTCATTCTAAGGGTAATGTGTAGGTAGGTAATACCATACGTTTTCTCGTATGTTTTGGTTCTGAGAAATAATTAAGATAACCATTTTTTTTTTTTTTTTTTTTTCTTTTTTTTCACTGTTATAACTGGCCAATAAGTATCTGCCACTTTGCTTATATTATTAATCTATTTGTCATATATACAAATAATATACAATAGTCGCACTTAATATAAGTAATATTAAAAACTAACCTCCATTATTTTATTATTAATAATAATTATTATTAATATTATAATTATAATTATAATTATTATTTTTATAATTATTATTATTATATATAGTTATTATAATATGAATAGAAACTTGACCGCATCTAATTCTTTATCGGGCGTTCGTGTCACGCGTAATAATATAAATACATTTTTTTTGTTTTTTTCCTTTTATTTATTTTTATATATAAAATTTGTATAATCTACATGAATCACTTTAAGTATATCTCCTCTCTTTTATTTTTTCCCTTCTTTTTTTTTTTTTTAATCACAAAAAATATAAATATAACTATGCAAGCAGGGGGTTGGGGGGGATGGGGTGAAGGGGTTGGGGGATGATCAAGGGCCACTCTTGGCAATATTAATTATTTAGGGTATAATATTAGATATCAACGATTTTTATTTTTCATTAAACAAAAATTCAAATCTATTTTACCGTTGAAGTAAAACTTTGCGCAAATTATTATACAAACCGTACATCTTATTTTCACATGCTTCTTAGTTTATGATAAACTTTAAACACTGTAAAATAATATTCTTTTCTTTTTATTTTTTTGTTTTTATTTTCGTCGATTTGTACTAAATGAAATAAAATTTAGACAAACGACGGCGAATGATAAAAATTCTCGTAATAGAATTTATGCCTCTCATTAACGTGTTCTGCAGAGTACAAAGAGCTTGTGAAAA
The DNA here is from genome assembly GCA_963924015.1 of Macrophya annulata. Lineage (NCBI taxonomy): Eukaryota > Metazoa > Arthropoda > Insecta > Hymenoptera > Tenthredinidae > Macrophya > Macrophya annulata. The sequence goes on from OZ001260.1 coordinate 6,141,916, forward strand.
TAAGTTTTACCGTATACCCAAATAATTTCATAGGTTCAATGTATCTTTAGAGATATTAATTGGTAGGCACGAATGCTATTCAAAAATCGACATGATACTGGAAGTTTTTTAAGATTTGATTTAAAATTTAATCTGCGACGTTGAAATGTGATATATATTTTTGAGGAAAAAAATATATGTAATCAAACTTTAAAGTATTATTCACAAAAATGTGCGTTTGTCATTACCAATTCTGCTTATAGTTAAGACGTTGCAGTTTCTTTTTCATTTTTGATTCATAATCGTCAACATTTTAGCTTTAAAGATACTTCGATACCAGGTCCTTGTAGTTTCATTTTTTACTTAAAGAGTTCATTGTATATCCCATCAGCCCCTAGATTACTCGTCTCCACATGTTACTATTATCGTCTAAAGGAAAGGAACACTATATGCGCTATATCCATCAATAAGCAAGGTGGTTTTACAACAGATGAATATCTTATCTTACTTAAATCGATTTGAAACCTATATACAAAAGATACTGTACAGTAGTAGTAGTAGTAGTAGTAGTAGTAGTAGTTTGTTTTTGTTTTATTTTTTAGTTTTTTATTTCTGATATATAATATGTCCGTCATAGCCTTGACCGCGAGTAGACCGTTTCAATTAAAGATCACAGCACAGGGGGATCGACTCACGTTAAATATGAAATTCTTTCCTTTAAATGAAGTTTTCCTGTGTAGCAAAGGAAAACTTGTGTTAAACGTGATAATTTAACCCGTGTACAATGTCCTTCAGAGACGAGCACTAACGTTGCGTGGTACCATAAGTATAGGTCCAATATCCTACGTCTAATATGCCCTAAATTCGTCAATAGGAATATTACAATTAGAGCTAAGATTGTTTGTACCATTGTTTAGGTGAAAGAGCACCCACAGTGACCCCATTCATTGTATTCTGACTACACATAACTCCTTGCTACATAAGGAATATTTTGCAGTAAGATACGGACTCGGTGGTCACTTTACGAAAAAAAATATTATGTTATTATTATTATTATTTTTTTTTTTTTCAATTTTTTTTTTCCTTTCGGTTTTAATTTGATTATTCCCTCGTAATGTAATTAATCACTGGCGTTTTATTCAAACAGTGCAAGTATATCATCGCTAGATGACGGATTTCCACTGCTTGCTCCGCTACTAGGCGGTGTGTTTAGATCAGGTGGATCTAAGTATGAGAGTAATTCCATCGGGTCTACAACGTTGTCTGGTAATAGCTGAAATAGAATAAGTGAAGAAACAAACATTATTCACGGTCCGTCATTTATTATCCTCTTTGCAAATACTCAAAAGATCTACAAACATTTGATTCTTTATTTATTTTCTATCATTTTAACATTCATTTACTCTACTCACATTTAATGCCTCCTGCCCTGTCCCTTCTCCATCTATAACTGCAGCAGGATCAAAGTTAAGGTCCGAGGGTATGTCCGCGGAATCATTATTGATGTTTGTACTTGTGCTTCCTGAAGTATTATGGTTTCCTGTTGATTCTTGAGAAGCCGGAGGTACACTTGGAGGTCCACTATTTCCTCCTCCCGGCGTATGAGGTGTGTGTGGTGTGTGTGGGGTATGAGGTGTGTGAGGCATCTGTAAAGATCACATAAATATCATTAAACCATGAATCTACGTAAAAACGAATATCAATATTAAACTATTAATGGTAACATCATCCTACCTGATCATTCAGAGACTTTTCCATAGCGTTTAGGGGATCGAGAGAATTGACCGAGTCACTTAGGTGGGACAGAGGGCCAGCTCCAGTAGCATAATCGTTATTACTACTATTGTTAGTCCCAGAATTCATGTCGTAAGAACCACCTGACGAGTTTCTGTGATTCATATTATTATTTGCATACGCAGGCGGAGTATTGTTCATCATAGATCCACTTGCAATGCTGTTCATGTCTGGCGGTATGTAGGGACTCATTGCCTGATTCATATCCCAATTGTTCATAGTAGGCATATTCATACTCCCAGGTGACATGGCTTTGCTCATTCTTTTGCAGTCGCTTTCTTCCTCTGATTTTATTCCCGTTAAACTTTTAGCAGGTTTCCAGCTAGCTGCTGAATCTATCGTTACTTCTTCTACTTCAGATGTGTTTAAAGTTGTGCTTAATATCCCCCACATGTACTGATCTACTTCTAACCCTTCCAATTGCGCCGGTTTGCTGAAAGTAACAAATTTATTAGAAATATAAAAATTTTATAGCCACAAGTTTTCCATAATGTTTTAATATTTGTACTAATTTGTCCAAAATATCATTCGAAATGTAATAGTATTGCTAAAAAAAATTACAAGAAAAAGTCTAACAGTAGAAATAAATAATGTTAGCTTACTTGCACACTGGACACCTCCACGATCCTCTTTCGCAGTTTAATTGCAGATAGGATTCCAAATCGAAGCATTGTATATGTTTACAATCATGTCCCCTCGCAGGTAGCGTGATCCGTTTGAAAGTAATAGGACATTTTAATGATACCTAGTAAAACAAAAATTCACAATTTGTTATTCTCTATAAATAATTTACGTCGCACTCTGTCTCCAATTAATATAACTTTCAAGATCTCTACCTTCAGTGCTGTTTGCTCTACGACGTCCCGCTCTCTCTCAGACTGCATACCGTTATTAGACATAGTATTATTAAAGTTTCTTTTTATTTTAGCTATGCAGTGTTCTGCGGTAAGTAACCTCTTGCGTAAAAGTCCTTGAAGAACACTCCGTACGCTCGGTCGATGAACTAGTTGGAGAACGAATAGATGCGACTGTAAAATAGAGAAATAAATATGGTTTTATTCAACACTGTGTAAAATTTGACAGAATTTTATCAATCTAGAAATAAATAAAAATCATCTACTAACGCAACAACAAGCTGCAACTGTGATCTGAATGGTGTTTCTCCCCGGTTGACAAACATCTTTGAGATAAAGTGGTTTGTGGGATGTCTTGTTTTCCCCTCTATCAATAACCAACGGTGTAGCATTTACAGATACTTGAACGCTAGCTGGCCAATTTGTATTCATTTGTCTATCTTCGTGGTGAAAACACTTTAATTGTAGTTCAAGATCAGATCGCCACATCAAGGTTTCATGCACTGTAGTTTTCAACTGGAATACGTGGTTACTAACTGCCAAATTATGTTCTAGACGAAAAGGGGGAAGTATTATACCATCCCTCACAGGGAATGTTAATCTCAGCTCGTCATCCTCTGTAAGAAAAAAAAAAACATCTGTGATTAATATCTTATGCTTTACAAAAATTGAAACACGATTAAAAAAAAATAAGTGTAAGTAAGATTAATAAATATAATAAAGAAAACTCAAACACAAATACTTACTCTGAATATTAACCGGTGATTTAATCTCGTTAAAGTTCGGTTTGATATCTGGATTCGGGCTAATATAAGGTGTCATACTGGTAGCAGGAGTTAAAGGAGGAGTAGGATTCCCAGGTATAGGACTATGCTGATAGCTCATATTTCCTGCCCCGTTTGTCCTCATTGTAGCAACATCCTGTTGATATTGGCTAGTTGCAGCAGCGTACGGTGACGATGCTCCGTATCCCGTTGTCTGCTGATGTCCAACAAATTGATTGTTTACAGAAGCGGGTCCCATGTTAGTAGGAACACCGTTGTTACCGTAATACTGATTGGCTTGTGCTCCCGGGTTGTACGACGGAGTGGTTTGTCTCATTGTCGCAGTACCTCGGATCATAGAATTAGGTACAAAACCAGCACTACCAGGATTCATTCCCTGCATAGGCTGATATTGTGATTGAAAATTTGGTCTACTCCCAGGATAGGCGTTGGGATACTGGCTATTAGGCATTGTGTTAAAGCCCGGCTGCATTGTAGCTGGGTTTGGTCCTGGGTAAGGATTTTGTTGTCTCTTTTGTGCCATATGCATTGCTGGGTTAGGATAGGGCGCTAGCCTTCTTGGGTAGCCTTGTTGGGTCTGCGCCTGTAAATTTTAAGAATAATAACGTGTTTAGTTTTCGAATTGGAAAAACTATATGTGAGGTTTAGTGCTCGTAGTTTTTTCATTGTTTATTGATTATTCACCTGCATGTTCATCTTGTTCATCTGCATGCTGTTCGGTCCCATCATATTGTTCATTCCCATGTTACCCATGTTCGTTATAGAGTTCATGGGACTTATACCATTCATACCGTTCATTCCGTTCATTCCTCCCATAGTCATTGGATTCATTGTGTTCATACTACTCATTGCGTTCATCGAATTCATGGAATTCATACTATGCATTGGACCCATTGATCCCATGCTGTTGAAGTTGTTCATACCGACTGGACCCAGTCCAGCCATTGCTCCTCTCTGTACGTACCCCGTATTGTACGTTTGATGAGCCATTCCATGCTGGCTTTGCATCTGTAACGATTTAATTATTACATTTTTTATTTACGAATTTTTTTATTTTTATTTTTTATTTACGAATGTTTTTATTTTTATTTTTTATATTTTATTTTTTATTCTCATGACAATTGATCAATTAGATTACCTGGTTATATTGCGTGGGGATATCTTGGCGGTCCTGCATGGCCACCACGCTTGCAGTGGCGGTGGCCGTGGCGGTAGCCGCTGCCACCATCGCCGCGGCGCTTAGCGTCGAACCACCACCCCCGTTGTGGGATGGCGCCGTGTTATGATAGCCGGATGATAACACGGGCTGTACTCCCACCCCGATCGCCGCCGTTTTTAACGTTGATTATATACCGCGGATAAATTAGACGACGTCCCCCCCCCAGCTCGACGTTGCCCTGAAATCAATAAAAATGAACAAAATTTTATTTAGTTAACATATATGATGAATTTTATAAATATTTTTGAGTATTTAAATTATATATTCTGTTAATTATAATAAGAATTTAAAGAAATCGAAAAAGTCTTCTCATCTTATCGCATATTTTTTTCGTAAAGTATTATCAATCGCGAGGAGTACGTACGTGACTTCCGGCTCAACCGGAAAATCGGCTTCACGTAACCTTCGGACTGTTTTAAATCGCGAACGAATGTCGTGGCTCGTGTTTCAAGGATTTTATAATAGGATCTCCCCTCCATATTGATTATTTCTACGTCACGCGATTATATAGAAGCAAATTATTTATTTATTTATTTTTTGTTTTTTCATTTAACGAACGATAATGTCCAACGCTAGTCCTTAGTGTAGAGAAATTGATTAATATCGATGAATTTTAATGGATATATGTTAAAAGAAAATATAATGAAATTCAAAATCGTAGTTAATTTATTATGAATAATAGTTACAGCGAAACTTTTAACGTTCTACGTCGCCCAATTTCTGCAACTTTGTAAGTTTATGAATAATACGTTCAATTTGGACAAGAACGATGTGTTCACGTAAAAAAATATAGAAAATACGAAAAAAAAAAATAGACAAAAACAAAACAGAACGGCAAAAAATTGAGTGAATTTCTAAGCATTCAGGAAGTTGTGGTTAATTTGTTATTAAAATCAATAGCGTTTAAAGGTCCGCAGATCTTTGATTTTTCATAATTATTATCAACCGGTTAGTAAATACTGGTTGACAATTTTTTTTCTTCATTCCTTTTTTTCTCTTCTTTTGTATCAGTTGCGTAGTTGGGACACATGATTTTATCTATAAAAATAGATCTTGGATCCTATAGGTCAAACAATTATTTTTAACAAATAATTATTACAGATTTTGTTATGATTAATATATTCATATAATTATTAGCCTGTATAGTGCTTAATAAGAATCACTCATCTATACATATACTGACAGACTAGTAACTCGTTTTTGAAGATCTGTATATCGTAGAAATAAATAGTTTGAAAGGGAACTAATTTTTTCGATCGGTAAATATTGAGCAATAAATAAAGTGAAATTTTATTCCTTGTAATAAAAATCATCCAAAAATCTTATATAGTTTATTATTAATGAAGGTAAATTATTTTCCTGAATTCAATTCACCGTAGCTAGTTGTAGTTTAAAACTTTTCTGGTTAAAATAGAACGAAAAAAAAAACAGGAAAAAAAATCGGCGGATAATAAACTTTAGAATACCTTGTCCGAAATCAAGGTTGTTTTTAGGCGTTTTATAATCCTAATGCGTACATTTTTTTCGTTAATGTATGCATAATTGAGAATAAATAATAATATATATATATAAGAGTGAAAATCCTTGAACGCATAGATTCAAGGAAGAGCGATGAAAACATAAATTTTATCTAGCGTGTTGCGTTTGAGTGGATGCATTTTACAAGTTTTAGTGCTTGTCCAAGGCCTGTCAGACCTCGAAGGCATTTCAACCGATGTCTCAGAGTCGTAAAGACGACGTTTAATGATCTAATCGCGTTTGGCACTCCGTAAATCATCCCGGGATTGCATAAAGCGAATCTTACGAGTCAAGGAAAGACGGTGTGAAAATGATATTTTTTTAATTTTTTTTCTTCTTTGGTACCAATTCATAAAACTACAAGCGAGAAGAAAGAAAAAAAAAAAACTAATGATAATGATAAATAAAACCCTTCGGACCGGAAGTCTTTTCAACTTGTCAGAACCGATCAGCAGACCTCGCAATAATTTCTATCGTCAAAAACTCCCAAGGAACTAAAACCCTCTCGCCTTGTCTTGATTTGCCTTGGCTCGACTCGCTCACTGCACTCGCTACGACTCCAGTTTATCCCCTCGGCTAAAAACTACGCTACGCTACCTACCTACAAGGCAGCCTACTACCCAGCTGTGGCTACTGCCCTGCATGCTGCGCGGATGCATGCTGCCTCTTCGCGAAGCCCCTTGCGCCGTATAGTAGTGGCGCGTTCGATGCTGCCGCTGCTTTTCTGTGGGAAATGCACGTGTTCCCTATTCACACAGCAGCTAGCCGCCCGTACCATACCTACCTACTTCTCCTTCCTCTTTTACTACGCTACGCTACGACGCGGTGCGGTACGATGCGATGCGAGGCGATGCGATGCTGCTACCCACCGCCAATACTACCATAATACTGCTCTACACGAATACACTAATTTAGTTGTACTGTGAAAACCGTATAATGTAACATTTCTGCTTATGCTACAGCGATCGGACTCCCTGCAGGTACATCTATACGACGACTATGCGAACAAAGATTTTGGGGCTATGAAAAAACCCTCGAAAAAAAAAAATAGGAATATTTGGGGTTGTAAAAAAGCTTATTGTCAACGTGTATATTCGATACGTGATAACTTTAAATTATACATAGGTATATTTATAAGTAAATGAACGTCTTCAAAGGTTTAATAATAGGACCGTAGATCCGATCATTATAACTTGAACTTTACTTCGTTACAGTCGAACGTACGTATATATACGTTGCTTGCATACAGTTGCATAAGTAGCGAGCGTGACCATGATTACAGTTTACGACCGAAGCACGAGTATTTCTGGTCTTATAGTTAGATTGAGAAGGATGAATATATTAGCTAGCTTGCCTAGCTTATACATATATATGACGTAAAAGTTCAGTAGACGATTTATATTATTATAAAGATTTTCTTTTATTATTAAGCTTAATCTTTCTGTTCATCGTTTGATAGTTAAAGTTTACCTCTAATGAGGATTTTCATCAAGTATATTGCATATTGGTATATTTACAGTAATATATAATGTGTATATCGATCGATTACTCGAAACAATTCGATACGACAATGGTGGAGAGAATATTCCCAGATTACGTCATCCCTATACGCGATCATCAGGCCTCACCCTTCGTCAAATTCAAAACTCGACTCAATTCTCATGGTTTTACTACCACCATCACCACTACCGCTAACATAGTACCTACCAATACTAGTACCACGACTATTGCCGATACTAACCCAACCTTTTTCTCACCCCCCTCCCCATAGATTTCTCCCCCATTTCATATCCCTACTTCTTTTTTTTTTTTTAACTCTCTCCCTTCCTCCTCTCTCTCTCTCTCTCTCTCTCTCTCTCTCTCTTTTTCCCCCCCCATTATTCTATCCCCTCTCGGATTTCTATTCTCGTATGTCAATATTTCGTCAACTAGTGCCTACTACGCGGGCTCGCAACAAAGACCCCTCTACTACAGCTTGCGTTTAAAATCATTGTCGATGATGCGAGCCGAACAAAGAGACGTACGCAGTACGAGAGGGGAGGGAGGGAGAGAGAGAGGGGGGAGGGGGGTTAAGACGTGTGCGGTGTTGGTATATCGATGTGTATACGTATATTATATATATATGCATACATGTACGTAGGGTACACAATGGTTGTAATACCGTTACGCCTTTCATTAAAAAGAAAACGATAATAATAACAATGATAAAAAGTAAAAGAAAAAAAAAATAAAATAAAAGAATCGAAAATAAAAATCATTCTTACGCTCACCTCCATATATAACATAACTGATCTGCGTATTGATTACGTTGTTACGTTAGAACTTGGGATTATATTGACTACGATTTTTTTATTTTTATTTCTTTAATTGTCTATTTCTTTTTCTCGCTTGTTGTATCATCACGCTGCTGTTGCTGCTGCTATATACTTTTTTTTTTTTTTCTTTTTTTATTTTTTTTTTACGGGATATTTATCTTTCGCAGAAAATTTCGCGGGTCAACTATTATAACTTCTACCTTATATTATTCAGAGTTAGAGTAAAATTCAATATTACAAAGTTTTGTCCCTATGGTATCGACGACGATCACTTTTTATCCAGAGTACAGGCTTTTCGATGCTTTAAGAAATTGAGGTTCACTTTAATATTTGTCTTTCAGTGTTTAGAAATCGTCGACTTTTTACTTCCGGAGAACTAAGGGGAAACGTAGAAACGAATTATTTTTTCTTCACCTATACATACAAACATATATACATACGTGGTATATAAGTAACCTTCGGGAATTGTTTGCTGAGAAAGGTATAGGTATATATGAGTCCGTCGAGTGGTTAGATATATAGTATAGATACATAGGTATATATGTATACACGGCGAAGAACGTAGTCATCGATCCTGAATTGTCTATAAAATATAATATATGCGGAAAACTAAGGTGAGCTTAGATTTACTTTACTTTACTTCACTTCACTTCACTTAGCTTCTCTTCTTATCGCGCTCAATTTGTTTGATAGTTATACTTATATATATATATATATATATATATATATATATATATATATATATATATATATATATATATATATATACATATACCTACTTCAGATGCAATAAACTATACATTTACCCCGCGCGGTTATACATACATGTAATATTTTTATAAAAACCAATATATTTACAACATAGGCGTAAACAGATTATACAACAAAGCTGATCACGTGATATGTTTCATTATATAAGGGTCACAGTCCACTAATAGACTTCAATCTACAATCTCGTAATTATTATTTCCGGATTTAAACATCGCATGCGACTTCGGACGGTAGTACGTGGCACGAATTCCGCACAAAATTAGCCGCCCTCTACCTCCTCGTTCTGTCTCTCTTTATCTCCCTATCTACCTCTCGTTGTTTCCGTATTACTCAAAAAATCAAAAAACAAAAATCAAAATAAAATAAAAAAAAATAAATAAATAAATAATATAAAAAACGTCAAAAATCTTCTCTTCTTCTGCAGCAACAAATAATACACGAATGTTTGTATAATCTACCACATTTATAATTGTATAGATAAGATTCATTATATTTTCTCCTACACCAATGCAAGCGGTATAATGTTAAAGGAGTATTAGGAAGGTAGGTAGGTATATAGGTACATACATACGAATACCCATGGTACTTGCGAATTTCTTGCGACATGCCGGTCAAAATGATGAAACTCTCCAACGTTGAGTGAGTATATAGGTATACGTTTATAGGTTGCACCGCGAAATCATGACGCAAAGATTGACGGGGGGGATGGATGGATGGATGGATGGATGGAAGGAAGGATGGATGGATGGATGGATACTTGCCTTTGATTTCCATTTAAGGAATGATTATTACAAACACGCCTGCAGTTTCAAACTATCGTAAATGTCAACGTTTACATGTACATACATACATACGGTACATACCTACTATTACGAGTTTATCTCTTCATCTCTTTCTCTTTCTCTCTTTCTATATGTATACATTTACTTTTACGGGTTTACAAATACATATACATATATATAAATAAAAAAATTTTTATAGAAAATTGTTTAGCAAACTACTATCGTATGAATTGTTTTTTTTTTTTTTTTTTTTTCTTTTTTCCATCATTGAATCTGTGCTTAAATATGCGTAATTCTAATTCAAGTGAAGAACAGTATTTTTAGATCATTTGTTTGTCACAGTCGGTAAGAGACTAGTTATAACATCATATTAATGACAGCTGTCATTCGACGTTGAGTTTAGTTTTTGTCTTTTGAGAAGTATGCAAGCAACGTTGCCAAGTCGTCGTCGTTGGTCAGACAGCGATACGATTATTAAACTTACGGTGTGTTTCTATATATATACCTATATATGTATATACATACTTACTTATGCATACCTACTTCGTATAACATTACACACATTGTATACATATACTCGCGTATATAGAGTTCGGATTACTGATAAGTAAGTAGGTAGGTAGGTAGGTAGGTAGGTAGGTAGGTAGCTAGCTAGGTAGGTTTGTGGGTGGGTAGTTGGTTAGTTAGTTAGTTAGGTAGGCAGGTATGTATGTGCCATCTCGGGCAGCAACGTATTGTGCAACAATTAATTATGAAAATTTAATTGCGTTTTACCTTGAGCAAAGTACGAGAATAATATACGAAGGTTGTACCATTGTCAGCGTTTTATGTATACACATATGTGACGCGATGTATGCATATATATATATATATATATATATATATATATATATATATATATATATATATATATATATATATATATATATATATATATATATATATATATATATGTATGTATGTATGTATGTATGTATGTATGTATGTATGTATGTATGTATGTATGTATGTATGTATGTATGTATGTATATGTGCGTATAAACATACCTACTTACGTATTGCTATATAATATACGCGCGTGATTGTCCCAGCAAAACAGTTTCATAACTTTAGATGCGATTCAGCTCGTACGCGTTTTATGTAATTCATATCGTCCCCGTATGTAATTTATTTGCAATAATATAATAAGAAAAGATAAATAAAATCAATAACTATTATTTGTTTAATACTTGAACATAGCCGTATATTATATATAGGTATATAGATTTTTTTCCCTAGTCGGTTAAGTTAAGAATTGTAGGAATTTTAAGGGACCCCGTTTGTGTTTGCTCCTTGTAGAATTTACGCCGATGAATAACGGCGGAAAGATTGACAAGGGTCGAGGAGGAGACGACCCCACCTTTCTCTCTCTTCTTTCTCCCTTTTGGTCTCTTCTCTAAAATCTTTAGGCACTAGAAAAGCCGACCCTTAAAAAGTCCTTCGAGGTTTGTATATTGTATACGTGCGTGCGCCCACCGTTCGGTTGTAGTAGTATTTCTGGTTATGGGGAATGATATTTGAAAAAGTATATAGAATTCTCGGTATAAGATCACCTCCTTCTTCTTCTCGTTTTCTTCGCCTCCTTGCTTTTGCTTTGCTTTGCTTTACTTTGCCTGCTTGCTTGCTTGCCTGCCTTCCTTCCTTCCTTCCCTGGGCTTCTCTTCGGTATATAGCTGCTGCGGTCTAGCGAGCAGCCAGTCCGTTACACAAGCTTATTTTAACAAACCTATTTCTGATATTGCGCCACCCAGCTTATATTAAGATTACAAACGTTTAAGAAACACACTCTCCGATCCGAGGCATGTGTATCCTATCCTACGCTGACTCCCTGACTAACCTAACCAAACCAATCCTATATAGCTAGTTACCTATAGCTAACTCAGCTAGCTAGCTAGCTAGCTGGCCTAGCTGTTACCTACCCAAACTAACCAGCTAACCGCGACTAAATAAGTAACGAACTACCAACAACTACTACTACTACTAGTACTATTACTACTACTACTACTACTACTACTACTACTACTACCACCATTACCCACTACATATAACAACTACCGCTGCTGCTGCTTATTGCCTATACTGTCCTTACAGGTAAAATTAAAACGAATTTGAGAACGAGAATAAATTTGATAGATTTATTTTGCGTGCACGGATACGAAAAGTATGTATAGCGAGAGATCGACCCAGGCTGTATAATAGGGTATACACACGTTGTGTGCTTGATAAAAGTGATCGTATAACAGTGGCTATCTATCTTTTTAGAGTGCCAAGTGAAAGCTTGACGCTTGGTAGACAGGCAATGGCATTCTAACGTCTATACCTAGAGAGTATTATAGAAGTTATACGAGTACAAAGAGTATGGAGAACATATTTTCTTTTTCTTCTCTTTTTTTTGTTTTTTTCTCTCCGTCCCCCCCTTCCTTTTAGTGTATGGTGCGTTAAACACAGTACATAACTAGAAACTGTCCTGTATTAGTATACGTATCGATATCTCCTCCTTACCGGTAAAAGACCGAGTGGTTGTATTGTCGGTTGCGTGCCGAGAAGATAGAGATAGATGATATATATATGTAGACAGAGAGAGAGAGAGATAAAGAGAGAGCGGAATTAACAATTCTAATCTCTATCCCGTTCTTGTGTTATATTGAATTTTTTATTTTTTTTAGTTGAAATTAAAATCAACCTGATATTTTCCACGCCATTGAAAGGGGCGCTTCTTATTCTAGTGACGAAATTATTTAGCTCTGAAATAGATCGCGCCGTACGAAATATATTCGCGTTCTTGAAACAGTTTATTCCCCGTACCTCGATCCCTCTCTCTCTCTATCTCTCTCTCTATATATATATATATATATATATATATATATATATATATATATATATATATATATACATACATACATACATACATACATACATACATACATACATACATACATACATACATATATATATATATATATATATATATATATATATATATATATATATATATATATATATATATATATATATGTGCGTGTGTGTGTATGTATATATATCTATATCTATCTATTTTCTCATCACGTCATTATAAACAAATGAATACGCGTCGACAACGACGATAACGACTACGACGACGCACGGTTGGTCAGTAGCAGCTGACGTATACAAATTCCATTCAAATCTAAAGATCGATTAAATATATATATATATATATATATATATATATATATATATATATATATATATATATATATATATATATATATATATATATATATATATATATATATATATATATATATATATATCAATACGGTCTGTATATCGAATGATAATAAAGTTTAATCAGCATGAAATTACGGTCTAATTAATCCGTGGAATTATTTTAACAATTGATTGTTTAATCGAAGGCTATTTCTGAATTTGTAAATCCAAAATTAGTAAAAAATAGTTTATTTATACTATTTTTTTTTTTTGTTTTTAATATGTTATTATTATTATAGTTTAAGAAATGGCAGTTTGTCACGATTATTCAGCATCTATTTAGGTTACCGAAGTTTAAAAGTAAACTTGCTTCGTATCTATAACTGACTTATTCCTGTCGTTTATCAGTACACGCTTTGATCTACTGTATAGCCTCCAGGAAGTTAACCGCAGTGTAAAATGACCTGTTTCATTATTCGAAATTATTAGCGGTTTAGGTATGTTTACTTTTACACTAGATTAAAAAAAAAAAAAAAAAAAAAAAAAAAGTAGTAGTATTAAAAAGGTGTATATCTCGCTAGATATTTAATCGTATAGTTAATTGATTGAAAAATAATTATTGCTTGTTAAAAGACTTACCTAATGGCCGATAAAGTAGCACATTATCCTCGGCGAATAGTGCGCCACGAGTTTCGTTATAATCCAAATTGGTTTGAACAAACACTTGTCACATAGCACAGAACTCTCATAACTATGTCAATTGTCATCATCCATCACGATAGTAAAAACGATCAATTTTCCACTTGCCTCCGTTACCGTTACGTTTACGCATCACCTTTTTCTCATTATTTATTATTATTTGTTTTATTTATCTTATTTTATTTCATATTAAACTCGGATGCAACTATAGCTGTTTAAATAAATATTAATATAATCGAGGAGGACCACAAGGAGGAGGAAAAAAGTCACTCGGTTTTTAGATCCGATCGTAAGGAATGAATTTATTGTAATATTTATATATTTATATATGTATATATGTATATACTATACATATATATAGATGTCAAAATTGTAACTATGCGATAATCTCTAGTACACACTGGCAAAGACCCCGCGCTTTTTTGTTTTCTTGAAAATTATTTGAGAAATTTTCACCCCTACAACGTGTCAATTTACATATTCATTTATATATTTATTTATTTATTCATTCATTTACTTATTTATCAACTGATATTTGGCTGTGCACAATAATTCTCCAATAAGGACGAATATAGAACTACTACGACGGTTACGATGATGATGATCACGATATTAAAACCGCAGTCCACTATAGAAGCGCAGAAATGTCAACACCGTCTCCCAAACAGCTTTATTTATTTATATCTCTTGCATCGCGGCGGCAAAATCGTCACCCAGTTTGTCATGGTTTGAGCCGAGAATTACACTAACCGACGACGAAGTAGGAGAAGAAGAAAACGACGAAGGTGAAGAATACGACGAATATGAGGATGATGATGAATAGTAATAAGAAGAGGAAGAATAAGTAGAATAATAATAATAATACGATGACGTCGACGGTGAAAACTTAGAAGAAGAATAATACGACGACAACGACCACGACATTTGCCTCTTGTGTTTACGAATAGGTACTGCTGCTCGTACCGTCGTCCGGTCCGGGTAGCATTGGCCGAACGCTAAACGGTTGAAAGTAATACTGTCTAGTGAGAGGTTGTTGAAGCCAACGACGCTGTGTGCGCCCGGTGCCTACTACGTTGTGCGTTCTGATGGTGGTGGTGGTAGTGGTGGTGGTAGTCGTCGTCGTCGCCGCCGCCGTCGTCGTCGTCGTCGTCGCGGCCGCCGTCGTCGTCGTCGTCGTTGTCGTCGTGGTCGTTGTGACGACGATACTGGTACTGGTGTAACAGTGGTAGTGGTAGTGGCGTTCAATGTGGTGGTGGTGGTGGTGGTGGTGGTGGTAGAGTTACCTCCGTTCCCTGACTATCTATACCTATAAACCCTCCCCCTGCCAAAGTAGTAGTGTATAAACTCTGAACGTAGTATACGTGCGATTGTGCGGTGGTGGGAGTTGCGACAGGAGCGTCAGCCCACGGTACATACTTCGGTGCTCTCGCACGCATCCACTCACGCACAACCCTAACTCGCGCACACCATCAAACGCAGCGAGTGAGATAGAGTTAGAGAAAAACATAGGGGAGAGAGAGAGAGAAAGAGAGAAGGAGAAAAAGAGTGAGATAGAAAGAGAGGGAAGGAGTGGAACGCGACGACGCAAGCTGCCAGCTAGCAGCGCAGGACGAGGACTGAGGAGAATCGAAGAGGGGAAGAGAGAGGGAGAAATTGTGGGGTTTTGGAGGGGTCGTGGGTTCGGAGGTGGGGAGGTTTGACCCGAGCTCTAGTTCCCCTCCATTCAATCCACGGCCACAATATCGGTTATAGCGATCCACTGTTGCCAGATTGTCTGTGTGTGTGCGCCCTGGCGCGCGCGCGCGCGCGACTCAAAACCAGGCTCGTATATACGCTCGACGGAACTACTCTCTCAGTTCTACGTATACATCTATGGATTTTATGTATATGTATTTTATGTATGTGTCGGTGTGATAGCACCGGAGTCTCTCTGTCGTGGGTGGAGCCTCGTTCGTGATTGAGGAAAGGGTCTCTCGACAACAACAACCTCGAGACGAACCCTGTCGTCGTCGACTTGTGTGTGCGCGCCCTACGTCCTGCACACAGTTTTCCCTCCCACCCTATTCTCTTCTCTTCTCTTCTCTTCTCTTCTCTTCTCTTCTCTTCTCTTCGACTCGCTTCTCTTCGACTCGACTCTCTGCTCTTCGACTCTCCTCTCTTACCCGCCCCTCCTTCGCCCTCTCATCTTTTCCCATCCTCCCCCGACGAGACGCTTCTTCGCCGCGAGGCTAGACAGGGACGCGGAGGCGATTCCTCCTCCTCTTCTTCTTCTCTTTACCCACTCCCTATATTCTCCTTCTCTTTCTCTTATGTATATTTCTCTCGTTTATTATACACCTCTTGCTCTCTTTGGTTTACCGAGACGCGCGCATCTACGACCTCGCGTCTTTCTCGCGCCCGTTGCAACGGCGGTTTAAGAGCGCTACTGGCGCTGACTACACTACACTACAGTACCAGTACAGTACAGTACAGTACAGTGGGTCTCTCTGATTGTGAGACTCGACCACTAATACTAGTAAACTATAATATTACTACTATACCTACTACCACACGATATACTGTATGGTTGGTGGCGGAGGCTCGCGACGCGACGAATCACCGAGCATTGGAGCCACGGTTGCCACGTCCTTTTATTTATTTTTCGCGTCATCCGAGCTTCGCTCGCTTATTATTCGGAATGCCTTCTTTTCCGACTTCTTCTACCTCTTCTTCTTCTTCTTCAACTTCTTTTTTTTTTTTCTTCTTCTTTTTTCTTTCCTTTCCTTTTCTTTTATTTTTTATTTATTTTTTCTTCTCTTTTCTTTTCTTTTCTTTTCTTTTCTTTTCTTTTCACGGTGCAGAGCTCCTCTACTCGTTTCTTTTTCTTCGGCTTGCGCCGGATCTTTTCTCTCATTCTCTATAGAGTATAGACCGCCCTCCTCCCCTACCGCATCCCACATATAGTATATACACATATAGGTGTGTATTATTATTCTTCTTCGTGTTATTCTTTTTATTTTGATACTTATTCTTCTTCGTATTCGTCTTCTTCTTCTTCTTCTTCTTCTTCTTCTTCTTCTTCTTCTTCTTCTTCTTCATCATCTTCGTCTTGCAGCAGCAACAGCGTTCTTGACCCGCGACGATACGCGGCCTTCTTTAATTCTTGAACGCGAACTACCGATTCGTTAACTCCCGGGGACCCCTCTCGACCTCATCAGTTCTCTCCCTTCGGCTCTCTTATAGCTTTCTATCAACTACGGCCACGATCTGCCCACTTTTACTCAATACGGATTAACAACATGTATAGTACGGAACATTCCCTGACAAGGCGACCGACCCCCTTCCCTAAACTTCTATCCTTCGAGGTTATTATACCGGGTGTCGTTCTATCCTAGTTAGAAATTCTATATATATATATGTATATATGTATATGTATATATGTATGTATACACAAATGTATATGTATACATACATACGTGACACAGATGTGTAAATATTGAATAGCTATGTGAGAATTGCTGCGCAATTGAAAAGAGAGAAAAGAAATAAGAAGAAGATTAAATTAAAAAAAAATATTTAAGAAGATCGTTAAAAATATTTTGTAATGATTAAATATTAATTTTTGGATTTGGAAATCACGCTTACGTTCATTATACAATTATACATATTACATATATATATATATATATATATGTACATATATCATGTATATATTTTTTCATTTTGTCGTTCGATCATTCGGAACATTTTGTTAGCTTATCACCAATTACCTCGTGACTCTCCATTGTTGCCGAATATTCATTGATTACTGTTTATACTAACGTATGGGTATATACACATGTATACGTTCATATATCAGCAACGTTGCGCGCATCGGTAAGGATAAGAAGAGATAAGAAACCCGCGTCGACCTGCTCCGCATATACACGTATAATAATACAATGTGGTTATACACATATACCAATACCCATACCTTATATCTACAATGCGTTTATGTGGTTAAAAAGATATTCCATATATGTATATATTGTACCCATGTATGTATCTACATACACTTTAGTCTATAGAGTGGAGATATATATGTATATATATATATAGGTATATAGTTATATTATTACCTATAACGTTGTTTCCTCGCGGAAATAAAATCTCATGTACTCGGAATACATATATTATATGTATATTATAAGTATAATGCGTACAAAAATTTCTTTTCCTGGCGAACGGTTATCAGGTAACCACATTTGCCTTCATTTATAGTTACGCATATGTAGATATTTAGGTATGTATGTATGTACATACGTACATATATAAGTATAGAATGTGAATTCATTTGATAAGCCGCATTATAACGGAACGACAATTTTGCTACATATAAGAGTAATAATATAACGAACACGTAATCCTCTAATTTTTATTTATTTAATTATTTATTCTTCAATACGTAGAAGTATAATAAGATTTAGATTTGGTTAATCGAAATGTCTTAAATACATTATCGCGAATAATAATAATCGTATATCTACGAACTTTAAAAATTCTCTGTATTTATATATCAGGTAATTTTTGCAAAGAAATTAAAAACCGCTGCAGAGCTGGATATTTGGAAATACCATTTTCACTCTACCTATCTACCCACCTATATCAAGAAACCGAATTACCTACTTCGTAAAGATGAGACTTATATATACCTACCATGCGCAGTAAGTAGTAAGTATCAGTCTGCAACGCCACTGCCACCACCACCACCACCAGATACCAGCATACCCACCACCTTTGGTTGTAATAATAATCAGAACTTTCCACCTCCCCAACTCCGCAGCCCCTTTATCCTTGGAATAAATGTTCTATAGCGATTTTAACCCCTGGGAATTTCCAGTTTGTCAATTTTCTAAATATTACTATACGCAGACAATATATCGCTCGCGGTCTTTTTTCTTTTTTTTTTTTTTTTTTCCTACGCTACGGTATTTTCCAAATTTCTATATATATACAGGTATACATGGCTTTAAAATCGCCACCAATTTACTATTTACGAAATGTTGAAAATTTCTTGAGAACCGGATGAAGCTATTTACTCGGGCGTTGCGCGCGTGCGTCTTTCGGTCTTTTTCTTCGTACAAAACGAATGAACGAATGAACCGAACGGACGGACAACAGGTAGAAAAAAGGAAAGATTTCGGCGTATACCGTTACGCGCTCGCCTCTGTCAACGGCCAGATGTATAGTTGGTTACAATATAATATATTATAAAATCGTTTACCTATATAGTATTTAGTTTTTTTCCTTTAATAATTAAGATTTCTTATCGCATACAATATGTAAAAAAAATAAAAACTAAATTAAGTTAACAAATTTTAAATATCAAATAATATACGTACGATTCATTGAAAACATATATACCAATATGTATAAGGTATATGATTTATGATCGTTGAATCGTCATTATATAAAAATTTATCGATTATTATAGTGAACTGAATAGAAAATGAATAATTTTAATAATATAATATGATATGATATAATATAATATGTATTAAAAATTGTTATAACCAACCTACTTCTTCGCCTCGACTGCGGAACTCGAAGTGCAGCTACCTACGTTGATATACAAAAGGCCTGTTGTTTGATATAGTCGTTTATTATAGCTAGTTCGCTCTGTCAACTACTGACGCACCATGATCCTAGCGTGCATAGTATGTCACGTGTATCACACATGGAATGACGTATAATATGCCACAGTTTACTTATACCTAGACGCGTAGGTATGGGGTACGTAGGTATTATACATATAGATATAGCTACAACTGCTTACGTATACGTAACTGCATCGCAGCTTTCGAATGTATCAGCAGCAGCAGCAGCAATAATGACCATTCTAGATCACACAAATACTAACACACACACATACACACACACAAACAAACACACAAACAAACACACATACGTATGATAAACACAGCTGCAGGCTCTTTCTGAATAAATGTGTGTCGTATCGCGCATAACACGACGTTCTGTGGTATACGTATATGTATGTACGTATATGTAATACGTGTATATGTATATGTATATATATGAATGTAAGTACTCTCGGTACTGATAGACGTCGACTGGCTGACACGAGAACGAATATAACGCTTCCTCGAGAAAAT
The DNA here is from genome assembly GCA_963924015.1 of Macrophya annulata. Lineage (NCBI taxonomy): Eukaryota > Metazoa > Arthropoda > Insecta > Hymenoptera > Tenthredinidae > Macrophya > Macrophya annulata. Next base: position 6,161,991 of record OZ001260.1, read on the forward strand.
CTAGAGTGCCAGACTTACCGCACCATATATATATATATATATATATATATATATATATACCTGTATATATATCATATACAGCGAAAATTGTTTCCCTCGATAATTATAAACTCTCTGTTAAAATACTACATTGGCAAAGATTTCGGAATTGAAAGGAAGAAATTTTTTTTTTTTTATTTTTTGTTCTTTTATGTTTTATAATCATCAATTTATAGTCACAGCTTTGATTGACCTTTTTAATGTCCAGGATAGTATTAAATACATATATACATAATATTTAGTCAAGAAAGCTACTGACTTTATTATAACAGTTGAAAATTAGATTTTAAGATTTCGAGTTGAAGTTGAGAAGTGCGATATTGATTTTGAACGTTTTTCGTATTAGGGTTATATAATATGTTCGTTGTATAGAATGAGGAAATAGATTAGAATATGAAAGCACACACACACACACACACATTTATTATCGCGGTATATCAATAGATGTTTGCCACTACAGAGAATTAGTTATCTAAATGAGTGTAATCAGTGGGTTTTTTTTTTTTTTTTTTCTTTTTTCTTTACTTGAAAATAATATTACCTTCCATCCTTGCACAAAAATTAGTAGGCGAGCAATATTTCAGTACTGCAGTTATTGGTATATATTCCTGGGCGTTAGCAGGTAGTTAATTTTCGGACAGGTCAAAAAATAGCCCCGTTAAAATTCAATTTTATTTGTAAAATAGGAGCTAATTCTACTATCGTTGAAAAGCCGAATAGATAGAGATCGGAATCTCTGTGTTTAAAGATACCGTTCCTAAGTCATAAACCGATAGCGAGTTTCAAGGTCGCGGAGTTTAACAGTCATCGTCAATAAGCAGATATCTGAAACTCACAATCACTCAAGTAAATAAACACGAATGATTAAATCCGTAAGATTTTGAATTTGCAATTGAAAAAGGAAAAAAAAAAAAAAATTAAACAATTAAAAAATTAAATTATAAGGGGGAAAAAAATGATATCGGTACCTTTTAGTCGGTTAAAGATTTGGAAAATCGATTGAAATGATGTTCTTATAAGGTATAATACGCTAACATATGAAATTGCTGCCGTATAATAACACGAACGATCAGTTACGTCAGCATACTTTATAGTTTTTGCGGCGATTTAAAATTCTGCAGTAATAGGAACTCGTTCGCTTTTGACATTTCAGTTCTGCCTTGATTCAGTTTCGTTCAAGGATATTTCAATTAATTTTCAACCTCTACTGCTTACTGTCGCTTGTATACAAAGCTGTCCAGTTATAACAAGCCTATACAATCCTCACCGATTAGTAAACAGATTGAAAATTCATGATTGAAATAAATAAAAAAAAAAAAAAAATGATGACGAGTTCAAAAGACAAAAAAGCTGATCGAGTCAAAAAAATATTACGTCGTAATTGTTTATTTTTTTTTTCTTTTTTTTTCCCCAAAGGAATCCTTGACTTTGTTTACATTATTCTTATTATTTTTTTGATTATTATTATTCGACATTATACCAATATAATACATGTTATATATAGAAATTTTCAGCAAGTGTTATCGCGTCGAGCTTTATAGTGGCAATTCTCGTTGCACTGCAGATCCGACAACGAGTAGTAATGCAGCGGGGGAGAAGTGAAGTCAAGTCCCACGTGGATACGTGATCGGGATTTGCGGTGAAGGTATTACTTGGGTTGGTGTATAGGAGGTATAAATGTATAATATAAAGCGATTTCGGTCTGCCCAGTCGCGCCGTGAAGATAAGCACGCGGAAGGCAAACCGAGACGATTTCAAGGTGACAATTTGTTGTACGAATTATAATTTTTAAACTTGAAATAATTCAGCAGGTATATATATATATAGCCAGTTGATCAAATACATGGTTTCATCTCGTTGTTTTGATTAAATAAATTCTATGCGAATTGTAGTATCCAAAATATCAATTCATGGTTCGCTGATCTGCAGAAGGGGAAAAAAAAAAAAAACTGATGACATATAATTAATATGCGTTTAAGAAGAATTAATTAAATAATTTAATGAATAAATGAAAAAAAATTTCTTTACGTATCGTATATCGTAATGTTTTGCGATTAGAAATCCGTCCGTCCGTACCTCGACGTCGTCGCGTTTACATTGCGTTGCGTCGGTGCATCGTGACGTAATAATCGCAAGGCTAACGCCGCGGGTATGTTACGCGGGGCGACGACTACATGCTACAGCAATGTCTTATACGGGAGGAAGTTATTCTTGACCTGTTATTTGAATAATGTGTCTCGCGGATTACTTTGGTGCACACCGCAAATTTTTATGAAAATATTATTATCTTTACCCTCGAGCTATATGTATATAATGTATGTATGTACATACGTATGAATGTATGTATGTACGTTATACGTATCTACATACATATATCATATATATAATATATACGATATTTAAACGTATGGAATTTTCCTTGAAAATCATTGAATTTAAAACTTTGTAAAATATTTTCCTTTACATACATTATAGGTATATACCTATATACCTTATATTATATAGTCGCTTTTAATTAAATAGAAAATACTATATACTTTGATATAACCAAAGAATTCGATTAGATAATATTAAACTATTCAAACAATCTGCAATGATAACAACGAGTAATTTAATTCGTCGTCAATTCACGCGTCTATTAAACTATTCATTCCGGAAGTAGACGTGTTTGGTTACAGTCGAGTACTGCAGCAGCAGAGAGTATAGACCTACCTCTACGATTCCTGCATTGCAGCGGCTGTTCGAGCGAGTCATTTGATAGCGATATAAAAAGTAACGAAAAAATACAAAAGTACAAAAAAAAAAAAAAAATAGATGAAGAGAAGACAGAAGTAAACCGGAAACGATACGAGTTTTGCGGTTGATTATATATATGTCTTATTCGAATCGAGTTTTATGAAATATTAGAAAACAGTCAAAATATTTAGACGAATTGCGTAGATTTGTAAAAAATAAAGACGTATATATCTTTATTTGCTCATTTTCATTATTAAAATATATAAAATAATATATAAAATCATCGTATCATTCGTATATTAATATAATTTAGTTATACTTTGAATGATGATGGTGGGAGTGAGAGCAAGTGCGACGAGTGTGACGATTATAGTGACAGGTATCCGCGAGAGCACGTGCCATCGAGTCCTAGAATAATGGCGGATTGCAAAGACGCAACGATTTTCTTTCGCGCAAGAGCAAATACATACATACATACATTCATACATCAGTATATGGAACTGTCTCATACATTGCAATGAACGTATAGAACATGTGCTCGGTCGGTAAAACAGCAGGTAAATCCACCGCCGTATATAGAATTGGCCCGTTGAACTCACTCGCAAATGTATTTCGTTCGCTACTGAGGTACAAAAAAAAAAAATAAATAAATAAATAAATAAAAATATTTTCCATTCTTTTTAGACTATACGAATAAACACGCGTAATAAATCGCGGAAATTTTATTACAATCATTTATTCACACATGATAGATTACTAAGCGTATATATAACAATTATTAGCAGTGCCTATAGATATACATAATATGCCTATACGTAGGTATAGTTTCTTCGGGTGTGACTAAATGTATAAAGTATAAAAGTAAAGTGAACTAAAGTAAAGTAAAGCAAAGTAAAGTAAAGAAAATAGTGGGGAGAAATCGAGCTGCAGAAACCCTGCAACAGTAAAAGGAAGGAAGGGAAGGAAGGAAGGAAGGGTGTATTAGTATCGAAGAGCAAAGTGGCAAGTTGTTCGAGCGTACGGGGTGCAGAGCGTACGAGACCCTGAGACCCCTAACTCGCAGGATTTCACCCTATACGGTATATCTGTATATCTCCACACGGTATAGGTATACTATGTATACGCATAAGGTATATAGTCATATGTAATGCATATACATGTCAATGATAGATATATTCGTGTGTGTTTGTATGTATGTACGTATGTATATCTACATACATACGTATAGGATACGAAACTACTGCTTTGGTGGTGGGGTTTCGGTTTCGGTTCGGGTTCAGGTTCGGGATTGGGGTTAGGATTGTGGGGTGGTTTAAGGGCGGCTAAGGGGCGGGAGAGGTCGGTCGAGCGAACGGTTGCGGACAGGGGCGCGCGCAGGGTTGCCAATAGTTCGGCAATTCCACTCCTCTTATGCGGTGCTCTTTTCATTTTCCTGTCTCTCTGCGGAAGGTATAGAGGTAGAGGCAGTGGTGGTCGTGGTGCAGGGTGGTGGTGGTGGATGTTGGATGAGTACGACCGTTTTTTTTTTTTTTTTTTCCTTTTTCTCTTCTTTCTCTCAACGATTTCGAAATAATATATACGACCTCTAGCGTATCCCAAACTGGTTCAAAAAATAAAAAGTAAATAAAAAAAAAAAAAAAAAAAAAAAAGAACCAACTATTTTTTATTTTCTTCCTACAATTTCTTCGTGAAATTTCTCTACTAGGAGGAAATTTTTTTTTTACAGAAATTTTACAAAAATCATAAGTTACTACATTTGTAATTGAAATTATAGGTTCTATTTTAAGATTATTTTATATACTTATTGAAAATAATAATAATTTTCAATGCGGCGAATTTGATTAGATAAAAAAAAAAATAAAAAAAATTATTATTATTTAATTAACCGATTAATTGATTGATAAAAATGATGAATATTAAAAGATTATTTATATCATACCTACAGTACGTAATATATTTTAAGGCGCATCGAATTCTTTATAAAGGCGCGTCCTTCGACCTGGGGAAACCGTATTTCGTTCTCTCTTCATATCATGGTATCTTGCTCTGTTCTATTACTCTGTCTTTCTCTGACCAGTGACAGTCCTGAAACGTGTTTGACGAAAAGTAGGTACCTATACGGTACTCTCGTACAAACGCTTGTACCTCATGCCTGTGGTCGTTCTGTTTCACATTCCACGTTTACTACCTCTCTGTACACCGCGGTGCTGCAGCAACAGCGGCAGCAGCAACAGCAGCAGTAGCAGTAGCAGCAGCTTCTTCACGATTATTTCTCAACTGAATGAACCATAGCTGCTATAACATTTATGTATATATATGCATATACGTATAATGTATATATGGTATATAGAAAATAGTTAGATTTTGGTTAAACGGTTAAAAAAAAAAAAAAAATTAAAAATAAAAAATATACAGAAATTTACAGAAATAAATCGGTAAATGAAAAAAGAAGCGAGACCCGATCGTGTGTTTAGAAATAATGTCTTTACTTTTATTTATTTTTATTTTTTCTTAAGTTTTTTTTAGGTTTTTTATTATTATTATTATGATTTCAAAATATCACAGTTTTTCGCTTGTACTCTATCCTATATATATGTATACATATATACATGTAATTTCGAAATCACCGATTTCAATAGAATAAGAAACTTGTGTAATGAATGTGAATATCCATAGTTAGACTTAAGCCTTGCGCATATTGCCACGCGGTAACGTGATCGTAAAATTTGACGGCTTGTCTATTAGCCATCGTTATACCTATACGTTACGTTAGTCGAAAGGAAGAAAATGGTGGATTGTAGATATAGAGAGGTACATAAGTATAAGTATAAGCCGAGCATAAGTATAAGTATAAGTATAATAAGTAGGTATAAAGGCTGACGATACGGTGGTGGTATAACGATCACATCCTGGCCTGGCTAAACTTATTTTGAAAGTTATATACATATACATAAATATAACCGTGCTAACTCGTCACACAAAGTATATATTTATTGGGCCTTGGAAACTGAGACATTCTATACCTATATATGTATAACTATATAAAGCTATATACTGATATTCATAGTTCATATAGTATACCGTAGTTCTCAATCCACATTCTCGATCGAGGGAATCCCCGATCAAACTCAGAACTCAGAACTCAGTCTCCGGTTCAACCTCAAATCACTGTCTACCCATACAAATGTACGAGTATCATTATAATACATATATATGTATGTATATATGTACGTGAACGCATGCATATGGTATACTATACACACTGGTTCTATATGCTGCAATGTATTTACTTTAACTCTCGCATATAATATCCTCATTTCGCCATGTCAAGGCTGCCCCGTTCGTCTCATGGTAAATCTTTTCGTGTATGTATAATATCTCTGTACATATTATTATATGTATAGTTCTATTCAAACAGCAGACTTCTTTATTTCACAATGATATAATATGTGTATGAAATTTGACTGCTTGCTAAAATTACCGACATAATATGCAATCTGAAAAAAGATAACAAATGTGAAACAAGAAATAAATAAATAAATAAATAAATAAAAATAAAAGAAAAAAGAAATTGATTTTACTTATGACATACGTATGTACATGCATACATATATGTAACAATCGAACTGGTACAGAAATTTTCACGGATAATATTAAATATAAAATAACTGATAATAAACAGCAATGAAATATAAAAAAAAAAAAAATCAATCGCGAGAATTTGATCTAAATATTTTTCACACGGTTTTTCTCCGATCGTAAATCGGCAAAGATATCAGTTCGGTTCGTATAGTTATCCCCGGAGAGAAACGAGAAGTAAGAGAGAGAGAGAGAGAAAGAGATAGGGAGAGAGAAAAAGAAAGAGATAGAATGAGAGCGGAGGAATAGGATGATGTCGAGAAGGCGGGGGAGGAGGTGATGGTGGTGGTGGTGGCGGTGAAGAAGAAGGAGAAAGAAGAGGAGGAGGAGGAGGAGAAGGAGAGGATGAGAGGACGCCGTGCGCTCGCCAGACCAGACTTGGTAGATTATTCTTGGCCTGTGAGATAGTATTGGTGGAGATCGACCCGCCGTATAGAAATACTCATTCTAATCATAGGAAATTCCTTTAACAGAGAGCTGCGAGGAGCGAAGAAAAGGAGGAGGCTCAGTGATGTTGGTGATGCTGCTGCTGTTGCTGTTGCTGTTGCTGTTGCTGTTGCTGTTGTTACTGCTGCATGCATGCACATCCCTTCCAGAATTTTCACCACGAGTCAAAAGTCTCGTATATAGTCGGCAAGCGCTGTCGACAGGGCGAAGCGCTATAAATATCAACCCCATTTTCTTCTCTCTCTTTATCTTTATAAACGCTACGCATTTTTGCGCTCTCTTTATTTCTATCTCTTTCTTTCTTTCCTCCCTCCCTTCCCTCTCCCTCCCTCCCTTTGCCACCCCCGTTTCTCGTTCGTCTTTATATCCTACAATGTACATACATGCGTACGTACGTAGATACGTCACCTAGAGCCAGTATACCGTACACGTAGATATATATATATATATATATATATATATATATACACATATATATGTATATAAACGTGTGTACATAGATATTTAAAATAGCTTCATGCTGCAAAATAACTGAAATAACCGTAAAGGCCGATGATCCCGTGTCAGCCACTTCCTGGAAGTACATTTCACCGATTTCACATCGACAATCCCCCGCGCTTGCCTGTTCGCTTGCTGCTATAGCTCGTTCGCGCCGCAACGATGCTGCAGCCTCTTATTATTATGCCTGCGAAAGTGTCGCGGCGTGTTCTCTTATACCACGTGGATATATAGAAGTGCTTAATATATATATATATATATATATATATATATATATATATATATATATATATGTATATATATGTATACGATCGAGAAAAAATTAAAATTTCTATTTAAAAAAAACAAATTAAATATTCGAAAAATTACTAATGAAAACTATCCGGATTTACAGGATTTTACTTTCAAATAAGGGGTGAATAGAAGGGATGAAAATTTCATACTGATTGGATTAATTCCAATTCGTTTAATTCGATCGTGATTAAATGTGAAAATATTTCTAAGGATGATAAGGTTTTATTCCTGTTCACATTGTCATAATTTACTGTAATCGTAAGACCATATTATATATATGTATATGTATATTGATATATCAGCGGTAGTATTGCAACAAATAATAATGGGTGAGGATTTCACGGTTCGTTATCGCGGCTTCACCGCAGGTCCCAAGTTTACTACATCAAGTAGCTGCAACTGCAGTATAGAGGATCAAGATCAGAATAAGCGCGGGAGGAGTCACACAGGGTCGCGTTGCAAGCCGGCCACCGTCATCCTCGAACAAAGTCGTGCATTGTGGCTCAGTCTGGGAATGGATAAGTGATAATAACAACAGTATGAATTTTTGGAATACTTTATAAAGTTGGCTACGGCCACTGCGGCGGCGGAGGCGTAAGGGGAAGGAAAAAGGAGGGGAAGTAAAGGGAACTGAAGGAGAGGAGAGGAGAGGAGAAAGAGAAAGAGAAAGAGAAAGAGAAAGAGAAAGAGAGAACGAGCTACAGAAACAGAAATAAAGAGATAGAAAGAGAGAGAAAGATTAACTCGAACCTGGTCGACACACAGGCTCTATGGCATCGAGAGCCGAGCGAGCGAGCGAATGAACTTAAGCGAAGCGAGTAAGCGAGCGACCGCGCGAGGACGAAGGCAAAGAAGGCGGCTATAAGGTGGTGGGAGCCTTAGCTCAGCAGCGGCAGCAGCAGCAGCAAGCAGCAGCAGCAGCTCCTAAGTGAAGCCAAGTTAAGTTGGAGAGGGGCTGAGGGATCGGTGCGGGAGGGACGCGGTGGCATTGACCCCGTATAGTAAGTAAAGTAATGTGAACTGAACTAACGCCGAACGTAAAGGTCCTGCATCGGATATTGTTCCGTCGTCGTTTGCAGGTAGAAGAGGGAGCGAGTGAGGGAACGAACGAGCGAGCGAGCGAGCGAGCGAGTGAACAGGCAAACGAACGAACGAAAGAGTGAGGGCGAATGGAGGGATCGAGTTGGGTAGATGGACAGACTTACAAGACAGAGATGCGGTGAGGAAAATAAAGAAACAAGATAAAGGGGCGGAGTAGGGTGGGGGGAAAAGAAGGTCACGTACCATGCGAAAATGCATACAGGTATTACGTACTTGCATATACATACAAGATAGATATATGTATACATATATTCATGTAAATATATTATACATATATTTATATACCTTATATGTATATGTGTAAATAAATACGTTAATAAATATTCTGTGATTATTATTTTTTTTTTTTTTTTGACAAATAAAAATTTGTTTATGAGAAACAAATTGGCTATCACATATATGATAGGTATAATTAATTAATCTTCAAATAAATAATTGAACAAAAAAAACATGAAACAAATTCGTGGCTTATGCAACGCTGAAATAATACATACCTATGTATGTCATAACTTCCGTTTCTTTAGAGAAAATTGTGTCTTTTCCTGTCCTTATAATCAAGGGCGTTTATATACAAGGTATAGGTATATAAAATCATAAAAAATATCGTAAAAATTTATTATCTAAAAATATCTTGCAAGATAATTAATTTAAATTTGTAATGAGGTGAAAAATTAAAAAATACAAGAAAATACAAAAAGATTAATTTTATTGAAAATTTTTGTTCCCACACTGCGCGAACTCCCTTAAACGCCCTCGCGACGTCCGGCGTCTCTACCTCGACCGCGATACTATACGAACCCCTTCTGTTCTCCGTGACTCGGTATCCGTTGCAATCCGGACCGGGACCGGGACCGGGGCCGGGGGCTCATTCGTCCGTCGTTCAAGGCGTGCTGTTTTTTGCGGTTGTACTCGCGCCACGCGCGCCTATATAACCCGACGGTCGTGGTGGTGGTGGTGGCGGCGGTGGTGGCGGTGGCGGCAATGGCAATAGGCAGTGATGTGGTGTGCTGAACTATACCTACATGTATACTTACTTTAGTTAACTTGCCATGCCTTACCTTACTCGCCCGGCCCGGTGGTAGGTAGGTAGGTAGTTCCAAAGTCTAAACTATAGGCGAGAGAGTTCCTGAGATTCCTTTGTTTGTGGGAGGGAATTCAACTTTGAGCTAATCGACCGCGTGCTACGGCAAAACGACGCTACGCGACGCAACTCGACTCGACTCGACTCGACACGACTCGACTCGACTCGAGGCGATCCTGAAACCCGCACTAAACATTCTCTTGCGAGATCGGTATATGAACCGAGTCAACGATCTCATTTGCCGGTTCATTTTCACGCTCGCACATCAATCAAATATATTTCATTCTTTCTCGTCAAGGTATATATAAATGAGCCTCGATATAGCTTCTTGAAATTGATTTTCACACCTATGGATATAAGGTAGATAAATAATTGAAACACTTTTTTACAAAATTTTTCTACATTGCAGAATTTACAACCGTTTTTAAGTCATCCAAATTTTAAGCATAATGATTAAAATAATATATTCAGCTAAATTTGCTCGTCGATTTTCAATAGCTATAGAATTTTATCGCTCGTTAAAATTCATCACCTTTATCCGATTCATATCTATCGGTATTATACATATACTAATCGATATTTTATTGATGTTACTCATTATGTTATTTATTACTATTTCTCGATCGGCATCTATTGTTATTATTAATAGCTATTCACATTTGTGTTACATATTAATAAATACATATATTAATAATTAAAAAATTAAAAATTTGAATCTACACAAATTATAAAATAATCTTTAAAAATTTTAGTTTATTTTATTATTATTATTATTATTATTATTATTATTATTTTTTTTTTAGCTAAAACAAAAATCAAATCATATTGAATATTATTCAATTTCATTATGCTTTATACCTTCTCTATCCTCTAAACGTTGGCTTTATATATATTTTGTTTTGCACCGTTGCCCCGTACCGGAAATATTACCCTGACGGTTCTATACCTACGTTCAACCGCTTGTGGGAACCTCATTCTGCAGAGCCCTGTACAGACGGATATCTATAGAACGGTTAACTTGTACCTGTTAGGTAGTCGCTACTTTGCGATCTCCAACCGTGACTCGTACATTTGTCACTGACTCTCTATATCCCCCGTCAATCCAAGGAGGGGCTTATTTTTTTTAGCATTCAATAAAAATGAAACTAAAAATAAATAAATAAAAATATAATGAAGAAAAATTCAAAACAACTTTTTCTCTTGATTTGTAATGATCAATATAAAATAATGAAAAACGAAAGTATTCTTTGAATTTTCCGAAAAATATATTCATTTCAATTTTATATATATTTTGTTTTATCTCTTTATTTTATTTTTTATTTTTTCTACACCTTCAATGAACCGATTTCATTATTTTAAACTCGAAAAGGGTAAATTCCCTCGCTGCACGACGATTGATGGTTATTCTCTCGGTTAACTCGAGTAAGACACGGCCCTGGCCTCGGTCAGTGTAGTCACTACCAGACTCTCAAGTCTCCAAGGGACAGGGAATTATTTATTCGAAGTGCAGAACTTGGCTTGAATTTATAACGGGGTTAGAACGTTGATGGAAAATGTTGTCCGCGTTGGAATAACGTTGGGGAATTTAAAAGAACTTTAAGATAAATTACCTCTTTATATATATACACAGCTGTAATGCAGATATAGAAACTAAACTATATAAAGAAAAGATTCTGCTATACAATAATATTAATAATAATAATAATAATAATAATAATAACAATGATAATAACAGTAGTCTGTTGTTCGGTGAAATTGATTAAACCTAAGCGATCTAATCCATTCTCTTCTCAATATTTATCTCACATATATCTAAATGAAGGTAGGTAGGTACTAGTTAATCGTATAAGTAGCGACCGCCAACTCTCTTCTTCCGAAATTCTAAACGCTGTAGGTATAGACACTCGCCTAGCCGTCGACAGTCTCTAAAGTCTAAAAACTTTCCCCGTTTAAACTTACTTTCTATCTCCAATAAGACCGCAGTATGCCTTTAGTGGAATGAATCTGTCTCTTCTCGGGACGTTCCAAGTCACTTATTGTTAGCTCGATAATGTATCTACTCTCGTCTCCGCTGTGTATTATCCTATTTATATTTTTTTCGGAGATTAATTCTTTTTAAAAAAAATTTTTTTTTTCAATTTTTTTTTTTCTCTCAATTTCTTTGAATCGATTTGTTCGACGATCTGATCACATGTTAGATAACTGTACGTTGTAAATAAGGTAAAATAAAATAAAATTAAAACTGTATATATGATTTTAAAATATCATACCTGATATTTCGATGGCTAAAAAACAAATGATCGAATAAATAAGAGGATGGAGTAGAAGGAAAAGAGAGAGAAAAAAAAAAAACTTATGAATAAGTAGATTTTTGTGTATTTCTGTGTGTATCTGTTTGGAAAAAAAAAAAAATTAAAAAAAAAAAAAACCATTCGATAAAATACTGCAGTGACGATATTGAAATTAAAATAAACGATCAAGAGCTGCGGTTATATTTCCTTGTAGAATTATTTCATGTATCGTTGTTACGTCAGCTGTTATTTCGTCGCTTAGCCGCAATAAATTCAAAAACGCGTTTACACCATTTGAATGTATAGTATATATATCTATATGTATAGCTGGTATACGCTTTACGCGGAAGATTTGTTCATCCCAATTAATTACCGTACACTCGTTGCTTCTTCTATTTCTCCACGTCTCTGCAATCGAGGGAGAGAATCGTAGAGAGACGTATAGGAGGTACGAATCATAGATTATTTGTTTACGATTTGTTTTCTTTATTTTTCTTTATTATTTGTCAGCAAACATAGTACCAGCTCGAATGACAAATAGATATCTTATGCTTGAGTGTGTATAAATTTTATGTACATGCACATTATAACACACTTATACAAGTCATGTATATATAGTTCGAAAGAACTGCCATACAGCTCGGGTTCCTCCATTCATAGGAATTTCACAGGTAGTCGGACAAGCTTGCCTTGCCTTCTCTTAGTATCTTTCTTTATTTCTTTCTTTTTTTTCTTCTTTTTCTTCTTCATTTTCTACCATCGATCTATTGATCGGCATGGGCTCGGACGACATGGGTAAAATTTGTTTCCCCCTAAACGTCGTAGTACATACCTATCTCTGGTCCTAATAGAGTTTCAAATTTTCCTACTCTAGCTAGGAGATTGTAAAAAAAATATATATATATATATATAACATAAAAGTTGTAGTTTTGCCGGTGGTATACGTATAGGTAATTTCCAGGGGTCTTTATTTTACAGTTTTGTTATAGACAGATGGCCTTTCCAACCCTGTACAATGTTGTTCATGAAATAGTTATACGAAGGCAGGTAGGTGGATAGGAAGGTTGGTAGGTAGGTAGGTAGGTAGGTAGGTAGGTAGGTAGGTAGGCATTCGTCGTCGAGGAAGCACGACTATAGATATATACATACAATATTATACTATAAGGTATATACCTCGAGGGTCTCTAAATGATTTATGATTTTCGACTGGTTTTGAGTCGTTCGAAGGGTCGGGGCGAAGTGACGCCAGGTTCACTTCACTTTAGTCCAACTTGTAGGTATATGGATATATATGTACATATGTATATATATATATATATATATGTGTTTACAGCACGCATATGTACAGTCAGTTTCATAGAAAAATTATTACATTTTATTACACGGAGTAAAGTTTAAAAACGTTTATCTGAAATCGAGATGAGATATGGATGAATATTATTTTTAAGAACAAATCCAAATGAAATGAAACGAAATGAGATGAAATGAAATGAAATGAAATGAAAGTATAAGGGATCGAATTATAAAGTACCAAGTTTTATGCGTAGGTTATAAAAACAAGTTTAATTATTCTGTAACAATATGATTACATATTTTTCTTCTCTCATCAAAGCGATGCCTGAGGCTGTCATTTTATTTCCATTCGGTCCGGTTTTTGGTTCGTGTTTGTTGAGAGAGAGAGAGAGAGAGACAAAGAGAAAGAGAGCGAAAGAAAAGAAGAAAAAGAAAAATTTATGTATTCAGAACTGAGTCGGTCCTTTTATTAATTATTAACCCTTTTTTTCCCCCTCTTTATATACACCCTGCGGTATAGAACTGATGTAAAATAATTAATGATAAAAAAAAACAAAATTAAAAAAAATGAATAAATTTTTAGTATTTAGGTATAAATAAAAAATGAAAATATATTCCGACGTGTTGAAGTAATAATAATTTCTTAGTAAATATGAGTACACCTATGTTCAATAGCCAAACGCCTCGGCTATAAGTTGGAGATAAATGAGGCGGTAGCAAGGGAACGAGAGCGAGACAAAGGTTCGCGACCTCCGTCGTCCTCGTACAGTAATGCGTTACGTGTAAGTATAAGTACAAGTATAAACATATAAGATATACGCATACCAATCTTATACAGCAAGGGTACCCAACAACTATAGAGATATAGGTATAAGGACGTAGGTATATAGATATATAGACTATTTTCACTGCAGTACCAACCAAACGACCGACCGAGGCGACCGCGACGTGGGATGCTCTCTCGCGAGAAGATTTTAAGCTCGTAAATCGACGAACCCTCCCACGGCTCGCGAACGATTTCTATAGATGGTAATAATATGTTGGATCTTGGATCTTGCGGAGTCCGGAGGAGCTCGGAGTATGGATTTAAATGGTGGTGTACGCTCGGGCTCTACGATATGGTGTGGGTGGTTTACTCGTGGTAGTATTATGGTACGACTCTGTACACAAGCGCCTGCGCGCAAGCGTACCTATCTACCTACCTACCTACCTTCCTGCCTACCTACCTACCTACCTACCTACCTACCTACTCGCGAGCTTAGTGCCGGAGGGAAACAGAAAGAGAAAGATAAAGAGAAAGAGAAAGATGAAGAGAGTGAGTGTAGGTGGCTATACGTCGAGGAGAAGGCGAGAGGAGTCGGTGACGCCGCTATATGTTCTCTGCTCTTTGCTCTCTGCTCTTTGGATGCCGGTGCAGGTCCCCGCGAGTCCGGACTCTGGGAGTTCTCTCTTATACATTTAGAGAGAGGTCCATGATTCCCGCAGGTCGAGAGCGAGTATGGCTAAGGTAAGGTAAGGCAAGGCAAGGCAAGGCAAGGGACCAGAAAGAGGAGGGAGTCGCGTCCGGTGATCGGTGACCGTCGACCGTATAGTGAGGGTGGCGCCCTGCGCGAGAAGCGTTTGTGTTCCAGAACAAGCGTTTCAAATTCCAACGTTACATTAAGGCGTGAGAGTATATACCAGGACTAAAAACACGTAATAGTTATTTGAAAGGTCTTTCTCTCTTTATTTATTTCTCCCTCCTCTCTCTCTCTGTCTCTCTCTTTTTCTCTCTCTCTCTCTTTCTCTCTCTCACTCACTCACTCTTATCTCTGGATCTGTATGATGGAAGTTGTTCCGCGCGCGGGGGTCTTCTCTCTTTAAACTTTCTAGAAATCTTGTCAAAGACAGATAATTTTTGTGTGTGTTCAAATCCCGATTCGCTAGCGAATAATATGAAGACAGATAGAGAGAGAGAGAGAGAGAGAGAGAGAGAGAGAGAGAGAAAGAGAGAGAGAGATATGTATAATGTACGCGTTATTATAGTTGGGGAATAATGTATAGTCGAGTTATGCTGTGGAGTAAATATATTGAAAGTAGGACAGTGAGAGATTTGATCGTTCCGTAAGAAATGGAACCCGAGGAACCGACGCAAACGATCCGACCGTAAAGGAACAAGCTGGTTTACTTCGCGCGCTACCACCACCACCATCACCACCGTCACCACCATCACAATCACCATCATCACCCCCCGTGCCTGACCGGAGCAGGTTTGTCCGTATAGATAGGGGGGAAAAAAAATAAATAAATAAACAAATAATAGCGCAAGTAAATATTTTCTATTCTACGAACGAGACTCATGCCCAATGTACACTGTGAGGTATAGTTACCTATATATGTATAAACGTCGGATACCGGATCTATTATCGTTACGTAATCACGGTAAGATTCGTTGAAAAATATAGGAATTAAGAACTTTGACATCTTGACTTGTCATTTTTCATGATGAAAACGAAACAAACAAGAAAGAAAAAGAAAAGAAAAAAATTGTATACGTAATTATGTATTTCTAAAAATTACGTAATACTTGTTATACTAATCATGTGTTGTATAGCTAATTGACTAAATCGCGGTGTCTGGTAGGTATGTATATACATAAAACGTAAACCCAGGTAAAAAAATCATACACCTTGAACGTCGAAAGATGCAATCGTTGATCCTCTATTTTGTTCAACGTAATTCCCTTTGATTTCACTATATGGCAATAGTCGACAATCGGCCAGTTAGTTTAAACAGCGTTGGTATAAGACACTGCAGAGCGCGGTTAGTTTCCCATCCACACAAACGGTTAGGGATAGTTGTCTGTATTCGTTTGCTGGTATGCCAGGCATTTGAGCCGGCGGTATCCAACACAACACAGCACAGTACCAGCTACAACCAGAGTTTACTGGCGAGGGTGAAGAGACTCGAGAACCGAAGTACTGCGTAGGACCTTCGATGTCAGAACCGACACACGTAGGTACTGGTGATGGTACTGGTACTGGTAATGGTACCTACCAACATCCTGAAGAGTTTGTGTGGGCGCGGGTAAATGTCTGCTCTTGGTCTTGGTCTTGGTCTTGGTCTTGGTCTTAGTCCTTGGTCTTGGCGTGTCCTACCTTAGGAGTGTTTTAATACTCACCAAGGCAGGCGGGCAGCAAACCACCGCGGGTACCAAGAAGACGCCATCATCATGCGGAGGAGCTGTTGTTGTTGTTGCCGCTGCTGCTGCTGCTGCTGCTTGCTTGCCTGCCTGCCGCTGCACGACGAAGGAGCGAAGGAGTAAGAAGATGCAACAAAAGGAAGACATTTGGATCGGGTGGTGCACCATAGCGGATGGTGAACATCAACACTGTGTGCTGCAACCGAGACTCGGCGAGAGGCTGGCTTGTTGCTAGCAACTCTCTGCTGGCAACTCTGTTCTTATCTTATAACTAACCATTCAGAACTCAGGGCCGTCGCAGAGACACTGTGGGAATGTCGCCGCCGCGTCCATCCTCTGAACTTGCCACGGATCGTATACACAGTTCCTTCACTCTGTTCCTAGTATGTACATACCTAGATGCATATTTGATCCGTCTAACCTATTATCAACTACGTGGTACCAAACAGGAAACTTTTCACAGTATCAAGTCAACTTTTACAACATGACTTTTCCCCCCTTCGGTCTTCGGGTTGTCTGATTCATTAAAAAAAGAAAAAGAAGAAAAAGTACTGAATGGACTCAAACTGTAGTTCGATTAAAACTTTTGAAGTTGCCAAGCTTGTTGGTTTTGAATTGCGATATTGATGAACTCTGACACATCATTTCATTGGAATTCTGTGCGTTGACCGATAATTATCGGTCGATAGATAAGAGGAGACCATATATATTAGACGTATGAGAATCAGTATTTCTGTTTTGGTAGAGTGTATATAGCTATATCGTAGTATATGTTTCATATATATATATATATATATATATATATATATATATATATATATATATATATATATATATATATATATATATATATATATATATATATATATATATATATATATATATATCTTCACGGAAGTGAATTCGTTTAATCGTTCACGTAGCGCCTGCTGAATATATCTCCCTTCCCAATTGCGTACATATAGAAAGTACGACGTTGTTCTGTGTACGGTTAGGTCTACAAGCTCCATTTATCGCGATAAAAGCGGAGCACCGCACCACGCCGTACCGAGGTGGAACGGAAATGTTCATAGAGTCCTGCAGGCATGTTACGCGGTTTAGTAGCCTATGCAAGATTTTCAGATTTCGAAGAAGCATATTTAAACGAAACGAATCCAACTTATAGTTAGGTATCTACATAGGTATGTACATACATATCACGCACCTAAAATAGCATGATAGTAAATTAATACTCATTTTCAATTTTCTTAGAGGTAAAACCCATGATGAGGATTTCAAGAATTAAATATCCTCAAACTTAAGGTTCGCCGTTGCTCTTTAGACTTTCGACCGTTAGTTTCTCGGACGTATTTGATTAGCAGCTGTTCGTTTGGGACAATATGATTTCGACCCTTAACTCCTTGGTAAGGTTTCAGAAGGGGCTGGCTGGCTGGCTGGCTGCTTGCTTGCTTGCCTGCTTGCTGCTGCTGTTGCTGCCTTTACGGACAATATCGTGTCGTATTATTCGTTGTATACATATATAGAAACGATGTAGTAAGCGTTTGTGCACAAAAGTTATTCCTACTGCAGTAAAGTACTATTATATGTATATATGTATAATAAAAGAATCTATATCCATATATATATATATATATATATATATATATACATATATGTATACAGATATGTATGTATGTATACACGAAGGTATTATACCATACATAATACATAATACCGACTCGAGTATTGCGCCACGTTCGTAGGTCACACAAGGTTCTCCTTCGTCTCCGGGTGTTTCCGGTCTCAACCGGAAGCTATATAGAAGAGAACGGTATAGAACGGGAGTTGCCATGGTAACTTGGTAGGAGGAGGTGAGAGGGGAAGGGGGAAGCGATCTTCTTAACCCGAGAGTATTTCGTTTGATTCAAAAACCCACGAAAATCGTTTAGTCATTTCGGCTCGAGTGCAGAGGGGTCGTTCATTCGTATACCATTCTAGTCTCCTCTTCGCCCTTATTCAGACACGGCACTGGTGGTATCGTGTTTGCTCTCGCGAGGTCGTCGGCGTTGGTGTTATCCCGAGCCACGTTCCGTTCTTCTTCTTCTTCTTCTTCTTCTTCATCATCTTCATCTCCTCTTCATCTCTTCTTCTTCTTCCTCTTCCTCTTGTTCTTCTTCTTCTTCTTCTTTTTCTTCTTCTTCTTCTTCTTCTTCGTCTTCTTCTTCTTCCTCTTCTTCTTCTTCTTCTTCTTCTTCTTCTCGGTTGCGTTGCCGGTCGTCGTGTGGCAGCGTGGCAACCGGCGATGGTATGGCGCACCACCGTTGTTGTAGGAATGCTGTCGGCAGTCGGCAGCAGGGTCGCCCACTGTTAACTCGCTTTGCTTCTCGCTCTCTCTCCTTTTCCCTCTTCTCTCTTTTTCTCTTTTTCTTTTTTCTCTTTTTCTTTTTTTTTCTCTTTTTTCTGTTTCTCTTTTTCTCTTTTACTCTTTTTCCCGTTTTCTCTTTTTCTCTTTTTCTCCTTTTCTCTTCCTCTCTTTTTCTCTTTTTCTCTTTTTCTCTTTTTCTCTTTTTCTCTTTTACTCTTTTACTCTTTTTTTCTATTTCTCTTTTTCTTTTTTCTCTTTTTCTTTTTTTCTCTTTTTCTCTCCCCGGATCGCCCTCCGCCACCGCCACCACCGCCGCCCCATCGCTCTCTCCCTCTCTCCCTCTGCAGACTCGTTCGGCTTTGTTAAACCCGTGGGACACGCGGTTAAGCCAGGGATTAGTCATGACCGTTCTGCAGGACTCAGGTACTACATACACTTCCTCCACGAATATTGCACTATATCTATTCATAACTATATACATATACATATATGTATACATACGTACATACATACATACATACATATAATATGCGTAGGTTAAAATCTCCGAAAGAAGTATTGCGTTGTAAGATATACATAGGACTTTTGATTCTCCATATAGTTTAGCCCCCTATTCAACCCCCTTGTATTTCCTTTACAAGACACCGCGCTAGCTGTTCCCACGTATTATAATATGCCCACTACTGACTGATCCGCAGTAAACATTGCAGGTCTACCGAACACTGCAGTATGCTATAAGTATTATAGAAAGAGAATAAAGATCCGAAGAATAAGGCGAAAAAAAAAAAAAAATAAAGACGTATACGTACACCTTCCTTATTTTAGGTATAGGATAACGTAATTCCGAGAAAAGAACTTTGACAAACTTTTTCGAAAAATCAAATCGAACGTAACTACTGCAGTTTCGTATATTTATTTCTTCTTTTTATTCATTCGAACGTATGAGAAAAAAATAAAAATAAAAATGCTGATCATTCAGTTAACGTAACCCATAGATTCTTCATCCCTGTAACATCTCTCTTTATTAATATTTCACCACCGAGCGCTCGAGTCTCTCCCCTTCCAATCTCTTCGTCATTTCTTGGCTCGGCAGGCGCGCAGGTAGACAGGTAATGTGTATAAAAGCATCGAAACTACTAGACCAACACTGTGTCTCCGCGATGGGGCACCGTAGAAGTGACGTCAGGCGATAGGTTAGGGAAATAGTTGAAAATCCAGGGATATAGGTATCTACAACGATGCACTCCTCTCTCATCGCTCGCGATGAGCATCTTTATGGATCTTAGCAGCGTCGAAGAGAGAGAGAGAGAGAGAGAGAGAGAGAGAGAGAGGAGAAAAGAGAAGAAAGAAGAAACAAGATACAAGAAAGAAAAAGAGAGAGGATAGTACACAACTTCTTCTGTTTCTTTGCTTCTATCTTTCTCTTTGCTCACTGGCAGGTCCTGAGGTTCTCAGGCCTCATCCTTTTGCCCCGTGGTTCTTCGTCTCTCGCGGTTCATCTCACCGTCGGTTTATACGATGTGGCCTGTATACCTCTACGGCGTAGAGAGGTTATAACCCACCACCTGCCACTGACCGAACCTTCTTCTTTTCCTCGTTCACCCGATCGTATCCCGAACTTCGAGAGCCTTGGCGCTCTTGATTTAGATCGATGTTAAAAAATAAAAAAATAAATGAAAAGAAAAAAAATGAAAAAAAATAAATGTTGAAAATGAGCAAATATAAATATATAAATCAACGTACCTATACACGAAATATATATACAAAATAGAAAAAAAATTAAAAAATTATAAGAATCATATCTGTAATTATACAATCATATTATCCTTCTCTGAATCAATAAAAAAATAAAAAAAATTTTTTTATTTCAGCCGCTGCTTGTTGACTAAACCAAAGGATCCTTGAGCAGACGGTTTATATACTATGACGCGTAGTTCTTTGAAGGGACTCGAAAAAAAGAAAAAAAAAAAAAAAAAGGACGATCGATTCGCGGCCCTGAATGACTGACGATGAGTTACATCTGTCGACTTTATGGTGAGTCTTTTTTATTTATTTTTTATTCATTTATATTTCCCGTCATTCGACATTTTCTCTCAATTGTCAATCTATACAGCGTGTTTCATAATACAGGATTGGTCATAAAAATCATTACAAAAAAAAAAAAAAAAAAAAAACGAAAATATTGAACGTGAACGAGCTTGTTAATTAGGAAATAATTGGGTTGATTGGTACGAGAAGGGGGAGGAAGGGTGGTGGTGGTGTTCGATTTTTCTTTTTTCTTATCTAAATACCTTTCTGCAATTTAAGTTGACGCGTCGTTAAACCACCCTCCATAAACCGGAATTTTTTTTATAGAAATAGTGTTAAGATAATTTGTCGAAGCTGCAGACAGAGTCTTGACCTGCCGAAAACCTGTACCCGCAAACGACTTAACAGTTCTGATAGTAGCTGTATTAATCGGTTTTATGCAAATTAGTATAGGTAGGTATACATATGCCAGGTGTTGGTGCTACTAAAAACCTAGCGGTTGACGGCGTGACTGACACGAGTGGTAATTAATGTACACAGATACTTTGAATAACAATTAAACTGATACTTTGTACGTATATATACTTATCCACTTGTCTTATATATATATACTATGCATATACCTACCTTAGTGTTTTCTCATTAATTAATATCAAACATCGCTATAATATGAATTAGAAATGCTAAAATATGGCTTAGCGAGGAGCAAATACAGTAAACTATTATAAGGTCACGGAGTATGTATATATACATATATCTATATATACCAGTCATTTTACTAACGGTTTTACAAGAAAATAAAAAAAGTACAAAAAAAAATAAAAAAATAAAAGTTCATATCGTGTAATATCGCTTCGCTTGATCCTCCCTTTCTTCTTCTTATTCTTTTTCTTCTTCTTCATCATCTTTTTTTTTCTTCTTATTGTTCTGAATATATTCAATAATTTACGAAGAATTCAATCTTTGGATGAAAAATATAACGGCGTTTGAAATTAAAATAAGTATAATAAATTGGGTACACCGCTGTACTACGTGAGAGAGTATACATTTATGTTATATATACCTACCTATTCGCCTTTAACGATAAATAGTATACGTGGATAGATACTCATAGGTATATAAATATACCTATATACATAGTCGTATCCATTGCAGCAGCAGCAGCAACAGCACTAACAGCAGAGGCAATGGTCCACTTTCTATTCCATCGGTAGGTACCGAATAATGTTGGTTCGTCGTACAAACCTAGACTACGTTAAAACTTACACAATCAGAGACAGGTTAGTGGTGATCGTACCTAGTCCAGAGGCAGGACACCCGCGGATGTGTATCGGTCTAGTGTGTAGTTCGTAGGTAGGATAGGATAGGATAGAATAGGATAGGTAGGTAGGTAGGTAGGTAGGTAGGTAGGTATATACGGGTAATAGAAAGGTCCGTTGGAATCCAGTTACCAAGAGTCAGCAGCAGCAACAGCAGCGGCGGCAACAGAAACAGCAGCAGCAGCAGCAAAGGCAACGGCGGGCACCACTGCGCAGGCATAGTATTTGAATTGGTAGGGGCAAGAGGTCGCGTGCTAATTTGGATATTACGTTGCTCTTTGTCGCTTTCGGCCGGGTTCTCATCGCGCTCACTGATCGAGCTGACGATGATACCCACTTTGGGACTTACTAGATATTTATAAATATATCTACATACCAATTTACATACACACATACATATTATATATTCATATTTCTATGTCCTCTATATTATAGGTACGCGATTTCTTTTGATCATCGGGTCATTTATAATCATTTTTTTAAATTTTTTTAACCTCATACTTTAATACGCCTATAATATCGCGTTCTAATTCTTTACGTACATACATAGCCTTTATACACCATCGTTATATACGCGCGGTATCATTTTTATTTCATTTATGACATTATCTCGATGTACTTATTTTTTCTTTTTTGTTTTGTTTCATTTTTCACATGACATATTATTTTGATGAACGTCATTTTAATTATCCAACTCTGTTATTTCTTATCAGTATTAATATTATAAATTCTTACATCACTAAGCTGATAACTCTGAAAATGAGACGCAATATAACGCAACTTTGCGGTTAATAATTCGACTTCATTTCAAGTATATCCGAAAAATCGAAGAAAAAAAAAAAAATTTGTCTAATTTTCAATAAATTTTGATAACCTGTTGTTATTTTTATTATTTTTTTTTCCTCTGCAAATCAATTTTCTTCATCTTCTTTTCATTATCCCAAAACTTGTCATATATTGATTATTATAATATCTATTATTCATCTCGACTTTTACAGTCGTGGACAAATTATAAGATGCACCACGTATATGTACACATACATCATATATATTCTGGGTATCTTAGGATTGTTTGTCCTCATATATTATTGGAACAATTGTGTCCATACGTATGCGTTCAGTTGTCCTCTGCAGGGGACTCAGATCGGAAGATATTAATAAATGCTTTTCTTTAATTCTTTCTCTCTCTCATATCTGTATTTCTATCTCAGTTTCTCTCTGATCGTGACTATGTTCGTCCGTTCATTCGCCTTTAACGGGAGATATGGCGATACCTACTGCATGTAGCGAGGGACGCGGATGACTCGCGTTTGAAAAACAGACAGAAAAAACAACAAAAATATAATATGAGAGAAAAAAAGAATAGGACTAAATAAAGACAGTAACATATACATATATATAAGACAGTGGGAAACGGTGCTTTTTGTACCTAAATAACATAACGTTGTAAAAAAAAAAAATTAAAAAAGAAAAAAAAAATTATACGCAGGATATTGTTAAATGAAATTTAAAATCTCGTCCCCAGTAGATGTAAGATAAAAAGAGAGAATAAATAAATTAATAAATATATATATATATAACGTTTTTCATTTACATACAGATATGTATAATATGTATATGTATTTATATATATATATATATATATATATATATATATATATATATATATATATATATACGGGGTACGTAACGTGTTAATTAGCGTAACCAGCGTAACTAGCGGAGTACCCTGCATTGTTGTCGGGGCGTAAGGCCGGATCAATACACGAGGAACGATATTCGTTCAAGTAATTTTATTGTTCGTTGTTGGCATCCCTTCGCCAGCCGCGTATACGTGTGTCAAGGGTTAGGACCCCGTCCTACGGAGTACGGGGAGGACGCCGTTGACCCTGGGGAAAATACGATGTAGATATATACCATGTTATATACTACCCCTTATGGCGTATACCGAAATCAAGCCTCGAGAGAACACCCGGGCTATACGAAAATAAACGCGAAATAATCTTCGATATAATTATATTATAGACATATATATGTATACTCGGTGGGTGAAAAGAAAATAAATAAAAATAAAAATATTAATATTAATGATTTATTTATTTATTTATTTACTTTTTTGGTTATGATTTATCCGAAATAATTATAATACTCGGTCATTGTAATCACCGTGCATATTCATACTTGTAAATAAATTCTGTATTTATAATACAAGAGATAATCGATATTGTAATCTTTTATATCCCGGGATTTTGTATATACCTATATATTTTCTTCTTATTTATTATTTTTTTTTTTTCCTTTCTTGTTTTATTACGTAGAATTGGGCCGTATTGCCTGGGGCAGGTCGTGCCGAGCAAAAGTTCAAGATTCTATATTATACCAACAGTAAGTTCTGTAATGTGTACATCTTTGTATTATATACATGTAATAAATATATATATATACATACTTACACATATATATATATATATATATATATATATATATATATATATATATATATATATATATATATATATATATATATATATATATATATATATATATATATATATATATATATAAAAGTATGTATACACATGTCTAACATAGTTATATACTTTGCCGGTCCGGGTCGAGTCGAGTCCTCGGGCGGTTGACATCGGGGCCGACGATGATACCTGGCGGTTGTTTCATTAGCCCTCGCGCGCTTTCGTTTCGCGTTCTCGCCAATGAAAACTATAAGTGCTACTACTACAGACCGGTAGAACGGTACAGAAACAATTATTACGCGGTAAAGATTAGATATTTATTATAATATTAAATATCTATATCCAGGTGTAGGTATATTCGCATATATATATATATATATATATATATATATATATATATATATATATATATATATATATATATATATATATATATATATATATATCTTCATCGATAAATCGATCGTGAATGTATGGAGGTATGAGCTGTGTCGTTATATCTAATAATAATTGATATTATATATGTTGTGTACGTGTGAGAGTTCTTTTATTGTGTTACATATATATGTATATTAATTTTTGAATATATTGCTTGGGAGCATTATTTTTATCGATATAGTATAGGCAATAATAACAATAATTTCATGCAGGTATATAGAAAATGATATGTTTAAGTGAGTCTCTTTAGAGTAGTGCGAGATAGACCGATCTCGATTCGCGGTTCAAATAAAGATACGTACGGTGCGCGTATATTATACCCACCAACCAAACTCGTAAGAGTGAATATAACAGTTAAGCGTGGGTGTTTAACCGTGACGAAGGAGGCCAAACGTAGCGGCGTGAGGCTAGTCCCGTACCGTATACAATTATACATTAATACATACTTGAAACAAAGAAGAATCTCAAAGGCAAGCTAAAGGCATTCGCTCAATAAAAAAAACAAAAATAATAATAAGAAAAAAAAAGAAAAAAAAAAAAAAACAACGGAGAAGATTATAATCACGAGAGGAGAGAAGAGAATGAAAAGAAAAAAAAAGTTTGTCATTCTCGTCTCCCTGTACGTCCCACGCTGTGTTGTCAAAAGACGCGTATTACCTTCCCTGTCCCACTTAAAGTTAGACACCCGTGTTTGTTATATGCAAAAATAAAAAAATAAAAAAAAGGGATAAATAGACGGTTGAGAATTTTCTGTATTAAATTTAATAACTCCTATATATACCGTGTAGTCGTATTTAGGTAGGTATATATGTATAATGTATGTGCGTAAGAACGTAGGATGCACATCGTACCGCGATCGCATCTTAACATAAGATTTAATTTTAGTTAGTTCTTTTATCGTGTCTTTCTTATTCCCTCCTCGTCTCTCTCGTCTCCCTCGTCTTCTCAATACCTCGAGCGAAGCAGAGAGCAGCGGCGTTGTCCGGAACGGAATTCAGAAGATTCTCTCGTACGGACGCCTGACTGCCTGCCTGCCTGCCTGGTTTGCTTGCCTGCTTGCCTCCTTACCTCGTCTCTCTATATAACGGATTCGCGCGCGCGCTCCCTCGCTCGTCGAACTCGTTCGTAAATCGACTGCGACCTCCGGCGAACCGTGACTCTAGCCACGCGCAACTCCCGCGACTAACTCTTACTCACATTTTAACATCCACGTGCAGCAGAAGCAGCAGCAGCAGTAACTCCGTGGCGCGCTATTAATTTTTGCGTACATAAAAATTCATACATAAATGAATTTGAAGACGATTATTTAGTATATCTCAGATTTCGTTCATTACAATGAAAAAAAATTATTTTTTTTTTTTTATCGATCATTTGCTACCCGTTAGAAAAAAACAAAAAAAAAAATACAATCGCAAAAAACAGGACGAAAACTTTTAGGTATTTTAGGGTTGAGGGAATAAAAAAAAGATGTACGGCAATTGCGATGGAACACAGTAATTCTTTATTTAAGAAGTAAAGAAACAATAGACAAAGAGAGAGAACGAGAGAGAGAGAGAGAGAGAGAGAGAGAGAGAGAGAGAGAGAGAGAGAGAGAGAAGCTAAAAAAAAGCAGGAAAAAAAAAAAAATAAAAAAAAAATAATGTACGTGCGATAATCTGGGGTCTATATCGCGACTAGAAATAATACATTATTTAAATAGCGTGGCGCGACTGTGTGGTGCGTGACCTTCGCATCGACGTCGTTTTCTTTCCCCTCTCCAAAACTCCCTCCATCAAAGGTTTCTCCCCCACCATTTAGAATACCGCACGGCGTCTCGTCGAGGCGTCGGCGTCGAGGAATACAGTCGGTCTTGTCGCCGTACCCGTAGCCGTGGTTATACCCGAAGCAGTTCCACCTTTGATACTCTACCGGGGTGGTGCGGTGGCGTCCTAAGGAAGGACGTCGATTAATCGCTCTGCTTCGATGCTACGATTCCCCCTTCTCACCGCCACCGTCACCACCACCCTTTCAATTCTTCCCCTTCTCTACCAACTGCCGCCTCCTTCTCTCCTTCTACCTCCGACTCACCCGCATCTATCCACGTGCGACGATAGAGGGGACGCGGCGGGATGGGACGGCGTCGCGACGCCCCCGCGCCTTGACGCCGCGGTACTCTATATCGATCCCGCCGATCCCCGTCTGTCGTCTCACTCGTACCTCTGTATACAACCTATACAACCTATGCGAGTATACGAGTATACGAGTATACGAGTTCGAGAGAACTGGCCGAACGGACCTTCGGGACACCCCGTGAATACGTGAATCTATCTATATGTATGTATGCAGTAGATTTCTCTGTATGAGTGTCTTTTACTGTGTAGATGGATGTGTGCCCCGTATATATCCGTCTCATTCTATACCTCTCTTTCTCTCCCTCTCGCTCTTTTTCTCTCTCTTTCTCTCTTCCTCTCTCTCTACTCTCTCTCGCTCGCTCTGTTCTCCCCACCCATCGATCAGAGTGCAAGGCTGGCTGGCTGGCGCAGCGTTGCCAAGTCTTTTCCTCTATACATGTGTGTATTATCATGTATGTATGTGTCGTGTGCGTGTCTTTCTTTCTTTCTCTATTTTTCTCTCTCTCTCTCTCTTTCTCTCTCCCTCTCTGACACGATGACCATCTGTAACTGATAACTCGTCCTCCTGTTTATTGGTTTAATATTCAATATACGTTTCACGGTTCTATATGGGAGCTTAATTATATCGAGAGATATGTATTTTTGCACGTCGATTTATACCTACATGATATCGTTAAATTTATGTGTATTTCATATGTATATATACATATACCTAACCTGTACCTATGTTCTATATCCTTTTTCCACAATTCAGCTCTTATACGTGCTTCGTGTATTGATAAACACGTTGTTGTTATTTTTTATTTTTCTTTTTTTTTCCCCTTTCTTCTTTTCTCTCATATATCTATTACGTTTCCTGCGGGTTTCCGTAAAATTATGGTCAAATATAATAAATTGGAAGAAACGTATAATGTTCATTCATAAACAAATTCATTCAGTGAAATATTATATTCTTGATGATTTAGATAAAAAAAAAAAAAACTAACATTGCGATTCGAAAAATATCATTTAGTTGGATTAACGCTTACGCAAAGTTCTTCACTTATTGTTAGCTTATCTAGTTGACGAAATAGTCGCTATATACATTGTGTCGACAGTTTCTCTCCACCCGCGTTAATAGCTCGACAAAGGCTTGGCCTCCGAATGTGTAAAGAAGCTATACAGACTTTAGGTATATATGTATATATATACATACATATATATACGAAACTAAACAAGCTATTGATCGATAATGTTGTCCTTTCAGTCCCATCGAGCACGATATATCTATACCTATTATATCGAGTTATTAATTCTTTAATTTTTAAACAAATTTCGTCAAATTTAAACGTTAGACAATGTTACTGAAGATGAGCCTATATTTGAGAATAATTGTTATTAGTTTTTTTATTTGTTTTATTTTTGGCTTTCTTCGATTTTTTTTACTTTTTTTTTTTCTTCTTTTTGGAGGCAAAATAAAGACTCGATCCTATATGTACAATAGTTGTAGCAGCCTATCGCGTGATTATCTAGAACGTTATATCTCACGTAGCACGGCTCTAGGTTACCGATAAGATTGTGTACGATATAAACCGTTTCGAAAAGAAAGAAAAAAACAAAAAAAAAAAAACGAAAATAAAAGAAAAAAAATTCGTTAGTTATAAATTACCGTGTTTCTAGGATTAAGCATTGGAAAACGCGTTTATTTCGGTGGGATATTGAGAAAGAGAGAGAGAGAGAAATTGATATAGAGATAGAAAGAGAGACGAAAAAATATAATTGCTTATATACCGAGGAGAAAAACATCTGCAGTAAATTACGGTTATACTTATTGTTAGGTGTTAAACGTTTTAGTATAACGTTCTTGAAGATACTCTGCACACAACCTTATATATACATATGATAACAAAAAAGGGAAAAGAAAGAAGAAAAAAAAACGTTCGACAAGAAAAAAAAAAAAAAATCACTGTACACAAAAACGAAAAAAAAAAAAAAAAATCAGAAAAAAAGAAAATTGAGAAAATAAAAAATTAACGAACTAACGTAACACAATGGATAATATACGCTCTCATATGTGTAATAAGTTTTGCATTGATTCTTGGTGTTGCGTCAGGTCGCCGGGGCTTTGTGTGTAGAGTGTTATTGATTCGCTCGAGGACATAATGGGCATCCATATTCGATTTCGAAGTATAGACTGTGTTAGTATCCCCACACACATATATATATATATATATATATATATATATATATATATATATATATATATATATATATATATATATATATATATATATATATATATATATATATATATATATATATATATATATATATATATATATATATATATATATATATATATATATATATATATATATATATATATATAT
Source organism: Macrophya annulata (assembly GCA_963924015.1). Taxonomy (NCBI): domain Eukaryota; kingdom Metazoa; phylum Arthropoda; class Insecta; order Hymenoptera; family Tenthredinidae; genus Macrophya; species Macrophya annulata. The sequence continues at coordinate 6,191,671 of OZ001260.1, forward strand.
ATATATATATATATATATATATATATATATATATATGTATGTATATGTATAGCGATGGGTACGAGCAAACTTAGTCGCAAACAAAATACATTAACCTAAAAAATTACACAGAACAATACCAAAATTGAAATTAAAAAAACAAAAAAAAAAAATTGATAAATTTTTATGTACTACGAAACTTCGGATACATATTTTCTCATCTATACATAACTTTGTCGATGAAATAGTCAAATTTTTTGTTTCATTTATTATATAGGTATATTTTTTGCCCTATCGATTTTTGAACGACAGAAATTAAAATTTCTTTTTCTGTATTTTTTTTTTTTTTGCATTGTGGTCAAAGCTTTATCAATTTTCTTGTCTCGCTCTTGCGAGAGCCTCGGATCTTTTACTTAGAGGTTAGCTGTAAGCTCGTGTTGAGAACAAACGACTGCGAATAACTGAGAGACGAGTGCGATGACCAGATGCCCGGATGGTACGAACGGAGAGAACCGAGAACAGAGAACAGAACAGAACAGAACAGAGCAGAGCAGAGCAGAGCAGAGCAGAGCAGAGCAGAGCATCCGAGTAGTAGCTGCAGTACCTACCTACTGGTTCTTGCAGATCTCCTTCTTTCCCTTCTCCTTACTCCTTTCATATTTTCCTCACATTTTTCTTTCCCCGTTTGTTATTCTTGAATTCAGCTTTTCTTCACATATTTAAACCGATTTAAACCCACTTGACAATGGTAACCGTACTTCTTACCTACTTTTTAGAGTATATTATATAATAGCTATACCCTATAACAGAACGTGCATATTGGGGTTGAAGATAAATCCTCAATGAAGAATTAAGAAGATCCAAGAGGATATCTTTTCAATAATCAAGGTCGAAGCTTTGGCTGAAAAAAAAAAAATAAAATCATCTTTCAATAATACATACCTATAGGTATAATATCTATAATACCGCAGTTTTCCTCCCGCATCGTTATTTTTTTAAAAGAGAAATATTTTACTTATAGCGTATGTATGTACATAATAAACTTATGTTTGTATTTTCAGGTGCTTTTGAGCACCTGTTGCCCTCCCCCCTAACCCCCGTTTGGAGACGAGTCTTGGACAAGAAATTTTTTTGCTTTATTTATTTATTTTTATCATTTTTACTTTTCTAGACTAATAATAAAAAAGACGCAAACAACTTTGAAAAAACCTTTCGTACCTGCGATATACGTATTATATATGGTGAAAAATTTTTATACTAAATCTAAAAAAAATTCTTATACCTTTCAATATTCAGGTTTGAAACTTTGATTCATATACATACATAGGTATATATATAAGAATATCAGCTTTTGACAAATATATCTTGATTCTTATTGCGGCGTTGTAAAATTTATTTTTTGTTATTTTATTGTGAAGTTTTTTTTTTTTTCTTTTTCAAGTCTACCCAAGTTTTGGATCCAGTTATATAATTATTGAAAGGAACAAATATCATTATTCACGCGGTGAATAGTGTATACAGGTATGGATACGGCTTTCGGCGACTATAGTGACTACTGCCACGTCTGGAAGCGATACAGTCAATGGCCTCTTACAGGATAACGTGTTTGTTCTGCCGTGACAAGCGCGGTGGCTCGATCCCGCGTTCGCACGAAACGTTATAAGTAACCGCTTGCCAACTTCAATTGTCTTTGAAATTGCAATTGTATATCTATACTGCACTAGCTGTAGTCAGTCGCCTTTACCGACGCGTAAAAAATTAGAAGGAGATAAGAATACGATCAAGAATTAACAAACGTATGAAAAGTCATTGAAAAACAACCAAATAAATAAATAAATAACGGTCTTAGAGTAAAGAATTGGATTTCTTTTTCCCCGGGGAATTGAAAGACTCCTTAACTACCGTATCGAATATTTTCAAAGATTTTCCAAAAAAAAAATTTCTTTAACGTTTGAAAGACGGTTGTAACCTTTCCGATCCGAGCGTTTGTTAAACGCGTAGTAAAAAACTACCAGCCAAGACTATAACAGGACTGCTAATTTTGGTAGACGCCCGTTAAGACTAGATAATTTAGGACACCCTTCAAATGGGAAACACACCCAGACCTTCCGAAAATAAATTCTCAAAAAATGACTATATTTAGACGCTCACATCGCGCACGCTACTTTCGGTATCTTGCTCGCCAAATTCAATTCATTCTGCTCGATTCAATTGCTAGTAGGTATTTATGTAGACGCATTTCAATACGAAGATCATTAATTGTTAATCAGATTACAAAAGTGCAAGAATTTAATTAAGCATATAAAAATTTTATTATTATAATAAACATAATATTCTGACCAACTACTTTATGTATCTGTATACATATACATATCTAATCGCAAATTGAAACTATACATTTTCATCATATGATCGTCAATTATACGGTACTAAAAAATATTGCCCAACAGTTACGATTATCTGAATTTTAACGGATATATGGTATCATCTTAGTCGCGTTATCTGTTTATCGTATAATCGTAATCATACGATATTATTTTCAAAAAAGTTTCTACCGATATATATCTGAAAATGATTAATTCATGTTTAGATTGGTATAATTATATATCTTATCAAATTTATTCAATGGATATTATATGTATTATATATAGTCATTCATGATTTTTTTTTTTGTATATCAAACAATTATACGCTAGTGTATATATAGGTATTATTTCAACCGATTTTTAGTACCAGGTTTATTATTTGATCTCTTAATTGCTGACAATAATTCGATTGAATTATTTTCTTATCATTAATTAGAAGTTAATTATTATTTTTGGATTCAGGGATTAGCTAAAATATTTGTATAAAACGAATTTATTGTTGACGAAATTTTTTCAGTCTCTCATTATATGTATATGCTTAAGATATACGTAATTTAACACTATACATATCTTTTTCGAAGATATAATAATGTGAATGGAAAAAATTTCTTCGACAAATATAATAATTGTCACTAACAACGCGGAAGAAGAGTTTTTTTTATTTTTTTTTAACTAATGATAATAATTACTGCCGTATTATTATAGTATGGAAACAAAAGGTATTTACAATATGGAAAATCAACGGGGATTATGATATATCTTTAAGGAGAAAAGGATGAAATGTGTTAATAAGAGAGAACCTTGGTTTAATTACCCATTTTGTTAATTTTTGCACCTCTTTTCTTTTCAAGTCTTTTTAATTACGACATTTGAAAAAGAAATTTCACACTGACCTCAGCGTTGTTGTTAATAACAATAATAATAATAATAGTGATAATAAAAATGAGTAAAATACTGTTATTATTAGATTCAGGTCAATCGAGCGAAAATTTCTTCTTCATCGTCGTTAGATATTTATTCAAGTTTTAAAAATGCCATCGAAGTTAGAGATTTCATTTTAGATTTTTCCCTCCTCGTTAACCGGCATCTTCTTCGTCTTATTCTTCTTCCTTTTCTTCTTCCCCTTCTTCTTCTTCTTTCAGTTTAACCCCAGAGTTTGTGAGTTTTTTTTTTTTTATACGAAAGCCGTTTATAGCCCAAGGACAGGGTAGCCCCAAGTAGTTATCCCCGGGTTTTATATTATCCCTGAAAAAGTTTCATTCGTCGGTACACGGGCGTCGTTTGGGTTGCCGAGGTTACAGGCGTTAACGAACCTCGCTGATCCTCACAATATTAAAAGTAATAAAATGTAAAAAAATCAATAATAGTAATAATAATAATAATAATAATAAAAATGGTCTTCGTTAACTCCGGGCAAAAATATTCTTTTCATAAGTAGAACAAAAAACAATTAAAGAAAAAACAGAAAATTGAAAAAAGATTAAAAAGTGCGAATAATAAGTCTTTCATCTTATAAGTATATCCTCTGCGAGAGATGCAATGTGATAAGACGAAGGATCAGAAATTTCTTCTATATCTATATCCAGCTCAACTTCAGTTTTGATCATGATTGACGTATAGCGGTGTGAGTTAGTATGTTCATATTTACGAACTGCACATAGCCGGGTCAACGTCGTTATCTGTGCCAGTTGTCCCACTTTTCTGAGTGAGTCGTCGTCGTCGTGGCACGGTGCGATGCATAGAAGTTGCTTGTCGAAGCGTGGCTAATAAAAGCCGTGTGCGGTTCGGTTCCACCTACCGCTGACACTGTGAGAGAAAGAGAGAAAAAGAGGGAGAGAGAAAGAGAAAGAGAAAGAGAAATAGAAAGAGAGCTACGTTTTCTAGCTCTTTAATTTTTTTGCCCCGTTATACAGAAATGGGTTGAAAATAAATATTTGAAATACTTTAAAGATAATGATTGAATCTTAAAAAAAATTTCATCTACACGCGTTTAGTTTGGAATAATCATTCTAATTCTAGTATTAGTTATCAATCGAAATTTATCAACACTGTACCTCGACTAGTTGATAATCCTCTGCAGTCAAGCCTGCACTGCAATATTAACCAGTAATCGTATATCTCAGAGTTTAAGTGTAAATTAGATCTTGTAGGTAGGAGGCAATATGCATAATGTATTAATGAATTTCGCATGTGGTGTGATATATGCGATGCCTGAAGTTTCACTCATATGTGGTTCTGTACCTATCCTCGTATTGGGGTAGGTGTATATGTATATGTATATACGTTAATACCTTGCAACTAGCTTCTCTTTTGACGGTGTAAAGACTGACGCTGAAGCTTCAAGGATCAATAGAGATCCTCATTCCCTTCCTTCCTTCCTTCCTTCTCTCCTTCAGGAGCAGTATAAACCGCCACGAACTTACGGAACCCGGCGTTGGTAGCCGGAGGACAAAGGTGGCTGGGAGTCGAGTCGGGGTTTTGTGTTCCAGACGTTTCGTTGCTGCGGATTCGTGCCGTAGTGCCGGAGGGAGTAGGCGGGAAGAATGAAGATTATACCTATACCTATACCTACTATGCGAATCCCAGTGAGAAAGAGATAAAATGAAAAAAAAAAATAAAATAAAATAAAACAAAAAAAAAGAGAGAGAAAGAGCGAGTGAGATCCTGCAGTTTGCCTATAAGGTAGAATGGTATAGTAGTTTGAAAAATCTAGGGCATACGCCGCCATTTTGGTTCACTTTTATTTGTTTTCGTTCAAGTTATACACGTATATATCTTATACATAGCTGCAGTAGGTAGGTATACATAGGTATATAGATAAACACAAACACATAGTATATCTGTGAGTATACATATTACAGATATATGTAGGTATATAAAAACGTGGAGAAAAAAAAAAAAAAAAGAAGAATAAGAACAAGACCAAGGGGATGTGGCTGATGAAGAATACGAAGGAGAACAAGCAAAAGGAGAAGAAGAAGAAGAAGAAGCAGAAGGAGAAGAGGGATACCCCGCGATTTGTGGATTCAAGAAAACTTTTTCTCCACAGCGTCGATGCGCAAGGGGGGATGAAATGAAACGCGATTCTCGATGTGCGCAAAATCTGTTCGCGCAGTTACGTCACGATGAAAAGAGATACCGGGGAATCCCCTAGATGCACATTTATTTAACGGCAAAGAGTTCGTGGGGATCCTATAGGCAGTATACTCTTGCGAAAAAATTGTCCGCTATACTCAAAGATTGATAATAATAATAATAATAATAATAAGAATAATAATACTAATAATAAAAAAAGAAATAGCCGTAGGAAACATTTATCATTCGGAGTAAGGGACAATATAATTTTGTTTTTCTTTTTTTTTTTTTTCATTGCATTTAATTTTTAATATTAAAAGTTTTAAAAATTCCTCCAACTTGTTTCAACATTGGAATAACATCAAAAAATCAATTTTCGATAATTTCTTAGTACAGGTAGAATTTGGCGAACAGTTTCAAACAAGCGGATCTTAAATCCGAAGGCAAACGGAGAAGAGAAAGAAATCCTTGATTCTTTTGTCAGGATGAATATATGTCCTTGCGAATCACACGTGTCTACATGCGAGAGATTCAAATGTAAGCAAAATAGCTCACGTACGAATGGTGCGGTATACGAAAATATCCGTCGATAGAATCCACAGACGTAAAAAAAAAAAAAAAAAAAATCGTGCGATTTTGCGATAATTTTTTATTTTTTTTTTTGTTATTATCATCTCATCAATAGTTTAACAAAAAATGTATAGATGTATAAAATCCATGAAATATCGATTCTATTTTTATAATCTAACCCTCGCAATATTACAATAGAAATAAAAAAAGAAAAAAAAAAAAATAGATAAATAATAAAGAAAAACGATGGACTCTGGTCTTCTTACGCGCAGAACTTATTGCTAGTCGATTGTAGATCGCCTTGTGTTTTCTCCTACCGTCTTGTTGCACGACGCGACAGAAAACGATTATTTCGTCATTTAACAGCCGGCTCGACGAGCCCACCTCAACTATACACACGTACATACATATATACATACTCATATACCAAAGTACATAGGTGTATATAGGTATATACACGAAATAACGAGCGGCTGAGAGACAGGCGGACAGACGGACAGGTGTATCTGTCTTAAACGTGTGGGTGTATATGTACAGGGTGGCCCGCGATGAATTACACATATACCTATATATATATAGATATATACATATTTATATATAACACTACACATAAAAACATTGTACGAAAAAGTGTGTGTACCTACAGATATACCCATCATATAGGTATAGGTATAGTATAATCACGATATTGATCGGAGAATAATTCTATCTTTTGTTTCATGAGAAAATTATTCATTCCTTATTTGGAAATTTGTATAAAAATTATAACCACTCCCATACCATTTCACGTTACATAGATGTCCCGAAATCTAATTAGTTTGTGAAAACAAAATATCTATTCAAATTTTGTGAAATATTATTCTCATTTTTTTTTTTTTCTTGTATACACCCTTTTATTTTGAATTAGTCTCAAGTCTTAAACACATATCTATAAATATATTATATTTTTCTAGAAAGCACCATTTATAGATGTTTGTAAAATAAAACTTAAATGTATATACGTATACCTGTACTGTAAACTTAAACGAACACTATATGTGTATTGAAAGTGCGCGACATTTCTCGTCCTTGGCCAATGCTTGCTCAGGTAGATTTACACGTTATATGTATATACATATGTATGTGAAGATTTGTGGATGCGCGATTATGGTTCTTACACTATAACGTCTGACAATATTTGCGAGTTTTACTATCATGTCGTCTATATTATTGTCATATCTATAATAGGTGTAGGTGTTATCGAGTTTTACGAAATAATGCTTACAGGTACCATATATACCTATACGTAACATCAATACATAGTTACCTATATCTACTCATTGCATGTTTTAATATACAGCCTGTATATATAGGTAGAGGTGTATATGTATAGGTTATACAATGCATTTCCTACCTGTAAGCATGTATTTAATATAAAAATATACTCTTATACGGGAGATTCGCAAAGTGTTTTATCTAAACACCCGATTTGCGTCATCGCTTACCTCATTCGTTTATTCAAACACGTGCTCCTCAGTAGCGGCGCACTAGAGAGTCTATTTCAAACGTTTACCTTCGTAATTAATAACAGCTAATGACGTTTTGCGACTTTTATATTAGGTACTTTTGGAGAAACTTAGACACTTCGAAGGTTATATTCGCATATACCTATGGATTTCGGAGCAAACATATAATCAATTCTAAAACACGTTAAAACTCTACGTTCGGAGAGTTACATATATACCCATACATATATACAAGGACAAATTATACCCGGATAATGCTTTTTTTCTTCTTCTATTCTATCTCTTATTATTATTAGTTTATTTATTTTTCATTTTATCATTAAGTTGAAGTTAGTCTTTAAACTTCTTGTTTTCGTTGATTAAGAACAACCGAAAAAAAAGAGAGAAAAAAACAAAAAGGAATAAAAAATCGTTACGTATGTATGTGTACATAATTTTTAGCACGATATATTTCAGCGCAATTTCAAACCGGATATACAACAGAATCGTTTTTATCCAGAAATAGAATTCATCGCATTGATGAATCGTTCATTTATAAGTTTGATTTTTTTTTTTAAACTTATATTATACCTAGAGGTTTAGATTTCTTCATATTATAGGTATGTTGTACAATATACTTTCTTCCCTCGCGATTTGATGCAAAAATTTTCTGACTCTTTAACGAACGTTTATTGAATTAATTTAATTTTTAAAGTTACTATACATAAGAATTTTTTAACGAGTTGGTAAAATACTGAAAATCTGACCATCGTCGTACCGTTATTTTGTTAGTGGAGGTTTTTTTATTTTCTTTACTTTTTATGAATTCCCCTTTTCTTAGGGGTCCGCCCCCGCAAGCTAGTAGCGTAAATCGATCGTAAACCTCGCCGCCTCGCCCTCGGCTCTCTCGAAAGTGGTACGGGTTGGAGATTCGGTATCCCCTTTTCCCTCGGTCGTCTAGATATGTTTTTGAGATCGTAAAATAACCCTTACGCACCCGCACTGGAATGGCCAGAGTCGCGTGGCGTGACATGCTGATTTTTAGGGGCCACCTGTTCCGCTTCAGTACCGCAAGTCCGATAAAGAGAAGCAAGAGGTAGGTTTGAACCGAGTGCCGCGAGCCACGCGACTTAGTTTCTTCGTTAATATTCGGACCACTTCGTGTAAGATCGGTAGTTTAAGGTGCTGTTTCGACGGTAATAGAGGCTGGGATATGGGCGATTCCACACCTGTCGGAGGCGCGAGCGAGTCACGAGCTAACCAAAGAGAGTTAGGGAGCGTGCGCACACCGCGTCGAATCTCCTTCAGGAGGTTTTTGGCTCAGAGTAAAGAAGAGAGGCCCCGAGGGCAACCGGCGACACACACCTGTCCCAAATTTCTGGTTATACGACGCACGCGCGAACCACCTTTGTCGTAATTTGAGACATCTTGCCGCAAATTATTCATGGAGTGGGTATATGTATATTCAAGCTCGCTAGGTGGACCCGGTTTAATACCCAGGGTAATCGCCTTGCGAGGTTTCCAGACCGACTTTCGACCCAGAACAGAAACCCATTTCGACAATTTTTTATTCCACAGATACTTTTTGATTAAGGAATTAGACGATGAAATGAGGGAAATTTTTGGGACTAATTGGGTCCAAGAGGATTTGTCAATGTTTCAGTTCTTTCGAACTAATTCGTTGTAATCCTTCAAAGTGTAATTAAATGAATCTCGGCATAAGTAAAATTCATAATTATTTATAAAAATACAGAAATTGATGACAAACTCTTTTTTGGTGATTATTTGATCGGTAGATATTTGATTTCTGAATACAATTAGCGGAGTTTAAACATCAGATAATCTTACTCCTAGCATAAACTGATTTTACTTCGATTCGTTTAATCAATGAAAGACAATAGCCTATAAAGAATTCTTTTAGGACATATCAGTCATGAAAAAATCCTCCCTGTTAAAACATACGTGATTTTCCAATTGTCTAAAATTGCTTTTACAGCACATGGATCAGCGAGATTCGATTTATAGATAGTAATGCTAATTGGTTTGACCGATTTCTGTTAAGCCTGATCGCAGTGGGGTAGCATCTAATTGCGCCTTGTCGTACCGCAACTCAACTTGCAAGGTAGGAATAAATTTTGTATAAATTGTATTAACATAGGTATAATTACTAGTACATACACATAGTGATATGTATGTATATTATTTCCTCCGGATTTATGACTGCAACTTATCATTTGCTACTGGAAACAAGTATTTTTGTTTCTTTATTTAATATATTATTACGAAGTCATGTCTATATGGTGCATACATACATAAAATTTAAACTACTTCTATATTATAGATATAGATAATTTAATGACGGTAAAATTTCATCAAGAACTTGATATATGGTAGCTGTTGACTAATCACAATCCACTCATTCCTCCCTACTCCCTTTCTCTCTCGCTGAACCCCAATAAGTTTTTCGTTCTCCATCAGGGTGTCGCAGTAGATACAATAGCCCGCAGGGGGTAATTCGATCGAACGCATATTAACAGATTCTGAAACCCCTCTATAGATTGAACGAAAAAAAAAAAAAAAAAAAACAGACAAGAACAGACAAAAAAAGAAAAAAACAATGGAGAGTTTAATTAGCTATAATTTAGTATCTGAACAACTTCGAGAAGACTAACAAGCATGAGATAAAAAACAATACAAAAAAAAAAAAACAAAAAACAAAATAAAAAAAATTTAATATACATATAGATATACATCGAAGTTTGTTTAAGATATAAAGAATCTTCTTCTTCTACTTCTTCGTATATATATATATATCTACTTGATGTATAATTTCAGGGCCGACGAAGAAGCCTGCGCGACGAGAAATTTCAATTAACTTTATACGCGGAGCGTGTCATGCAAATTGCGCAGGGTCAATACGTGGGTATTCACAGCTGTACACACACACACACACACATACATATACACATATACACACATATGTTACGTATAGATCGTGTACTCGGTCTGATGGAAGGGTGGACGCTGGCCGCGAGTTTCTCTATAGATATACCTATATATAGGTATATAGATGAGTGTGCGCGGGCACTTCCACATCCACATCCACATCCACCTTCACCCACACATTTAACTCCGCTTCTACCTCGACCTACACATAAACGTAGGTACGGGGTTAGCCCCGGGTACCAGGGGTAGAGAGGGATGGGTGTCGCTCTCCAGAGGACGCGCCTCCGCGTCGGTACCGGAGGGTAAAGGACGAGGTATACTCTGTATTGATCAGCGTCGCCAACAAGACGCTCTCCGCAGCCTAGGCAGATATCTACCGTACCCTCTACCCTCTGCCCTCCTCCTCCTTCTCCACCTCTTTTCTCTAACCCTCTTTTCTCATCCCCTTTAACCCCTGTCTCCCCTTACCCGAACAGAGTTCGCCCTCTTCTTCATCCCTCCTCATTTTATCCCTCCTCCAAAGCCTCCCTTCAACACCCTATGCGCCACCGACGCCGCGACATAGTGCCCTCGATAGCGATGTATATCCTTCCCTCGTTCTAGCCTAACCTATGTTCAGACCAGTCGAAGTTTCCCCACTATTATACCCAGTCGGTGTTTCGACACTAGATACTGTTTTTTAGTTATAATTCGAATCCCGATTTCTGGATTGACGAGAAATTTATTTTTAACGATAATTATGCCGATTTTTGTTACGACTTTTATATCATTATGTTTAAACTGATGGTGATCTATTCAGAGAAAGATACAGTATAAACAGTAAACATTCAAATAGTAGAATTTCGATTAGAATTTTTTTTTTAATCAATATCTAACGATTTAGTTAGTAGGTATGTAATATATATATATATATATGTATATGTATGTATATGTATGTAGTATGTATATGGTTGTAAACGATCAGTTATTACCTGTAACATATAAGTTTTATTGTCTCAAGAAAGTGGGACACTTATGAGTTTTTCGCGTTGTCCATCCACGACGAATATAACTTTCGAAAAAGTCGATCGATTTTAATGAAATTTTGTGCACAAATGACTTAAATATTTTCTAGATCTCGTATCGAATTTGATCCAAATCAATCGAGGGGTCTGGCAAGCAGAGGGTGCTTCTAAAGATGTATCGATATATCGACAACCGGTCGTACGATTTGGATGAAATTTATTTTGTTTGTATTTATATTGTGGTATACATCTTTTTTTTTCTCAAATATATCATAATTTAAAAAATCAAATGTGGGAAGGGATAGTAATTTGAAAATTAATTGCAGCGCGTAACTCGATAACTGTGGAAAAAATTGCGTTTTACAATAAGACCGGAAACTTAATTGCAAAATATTTTCGGATCGATAAACTGTACTGGCTTTATTATACACGGTTTTTAATTATTCTCAAAATTATAAACATAAATAAAATTTTATACACATTTATTTATATAATTCCGAATATCTAGACCTGATTTTCCAGTTTCTTATATCGTATGGTAATTTCTCTTATTTGTGGCAATACGAAAATTCGGTCTACCTCCTTTCGACCTTGACCTTTTCGATCGAAAAAAACGATTCAACGATCGAAGAGGCGGCTGATCGTGTGACATATTATGTCAGTAACTACACCTACGGGAGTAGCGTTTGCAGCAGTTTATAATGTAACTAATATATGTACTACATACATGTGTATGTAGTGTAATTGATTATTCTTTCTCCGACACAATTATTCACAAAGTCTCGCTAACTTTCAACTTATAATTATCATACATGCGATGAAATCCGTTCACGCAATCAACTTTACGTAAAAATTTCAACGAACGGTGTAAAAATAAAAAAAATAAAAAAATAAGAAGAGAAGAAATATGCAAATTCCCACGCTTTCGTTTATCAGGATTAAAATTTTTCAAATATTAATACGTTGTATGTATGTATGTATGTATGTACATCTTTAGTTATTGTACTATTTTAATAAACGTCGATCAAATCGAGGTTGCAGCAGCTACAGTGACTTTCTAACAATCCCATATTATGCTTTGCCTGCAACCTGCAAACGCTGCACCACCGAGCACCTAGGCCACTATTAACCTACATAAAAGCCGAGTTCCACCCTGTAACAACGCTTCAATTTCAGTACATATTTACTCTCATGCATGAGTCGAGTTCGCGCTCTTATTTTATATTTTTTCTTACGTTTAATCGCCGTTGTTGAAACAAATCTATATATCCACCTTTCTTTTCTTTTCATTTTTACTCTTTTCTTTTCTCCTGCACCAAATGGGGCTGAGTTGTTGAAGTTACGAATTTTAATATTTCAGATTCACTGTTTTCAGAAAGGTTATTTCGCGAAAGTCTGTATAGTTAATGTGAAAAATTTCAAATCGTAAAATACCAAAATTCTGAAAACTATAAAAATTCCGAAAGGCTAAAACTTCGGAAATTGAAATTCACATATGGAGCGTCCTGTCCCGTAATTAAGTTTTTGGATCCTTGAACTTTTTCGAGTTTTGAATTGTCTGCATTTTGATTTTTCCCAATTTTAATAATCCGAACTATAACGCTTCTAAAAATTCGTAAAAATTGGGCCTCTACCAAATGATTCCTCATAAAAATTAGTCCTCCTTAAACTCTTAAGCCCAACCTGCTGCACCGGATCTACAGTAACCGCGGCAACTGTTTCCTCACCTGTCGAGTCTGGCCAAAAGTTTGTGACGACTACCTAAAGGCAGCAGGTCGGATAACTTATGCGGTCGCACCTGTGCAGCCATGAACGTAACCTGCTTTGTCTGCTCATTTTATTCGGGATAATTACACCAGAACGGACGAGAGGCTATGTTAGGCTAGCCTAGGCCATAGGCCAGGATCTCCAGGATCATAGGGCGTCTTTCACCTGGATTAGAGATAAGAGTATAGATACACACATGATAACATATGGGTACAAAGTTTTTTCGATTATAGATCTTATACATAAATTATATATATATATTTTTTTTTTCAATTCAATTCAATTTTTTTTTATTTTTTCATTGTTACCTTCCATACTACCCACGAACCCTTTTTGAGGTTTAATTATTTCTCATATGGGTAGGTACAGGTATAGGTATATAGGTATGTATATAAGTTTGGGCTATCGCGGAGAGAGGAAAGTAATCTGGAGACTGGTGCTGCGGGAGAGACAGAGGAGAGACAGGAGGGAAAGCAGAGGCGAGGTCCGCCACAAAATACAACTTGGAGGATATCGACCAGCCGGAAGTCTGAGTGCCTGTTGCCATGGAGACGGTGGAGTCAATTTGACCTGGGCCAACAGTTACCAGCATACTGATGCACGCCGCCGCCCTGTCGTCCCATTATTCATGCCTTTTTTCTCTGTCTCTGTCTCTCTCTCTCACACTCTTTCTCTCTCTCCTGCTCCTTCCTTTCTACTCTTTATGTATAAATATATATATATATATATATCTTGCTCGTCTACTATCCACCTTTTCACCAAGAAGCGGATTCCAAGTTGAAACGAAACTCCGAGGTTCGCTTTGCACCCTATCGCGAATACAGGGGTGAGAAAAAGAAAAAGAAAACGAAAACGTGAAGAAAAAAAAAAAAAATAAATAAAATAATAATATTGGATAGAAAAGAACGGAAAAAAATGTATCGTTTAGCTTTTATGGTTCTAAATTTGAGATGGAAGGATCGATCGATGAATCAGTTAATCAATTGATCAATTAATTATTTCATCAATTCGTATAATTGATTGATTAATCAATTTGTTAACGAAAGAGAAATGACGCGACCACATCTGCAGCAAGTCAGTCGATTAAGTATCTGCAGCGGTATTTAAAGTCCTTAATAGTTTAATGCGGTATGGATGATTTGAACTTGCGGGATTGCGGCGTACTTTACGGTAGTCGAAACGGGCTCGTTGCGCACACTATACGCGGTTATATTAACAACCGTTCGGTTGTGGCGCGCAGCCATAACCAGATATACATATTTATATATATAATACTCCCCACCAGAATGCATGACACACCATTTCAAAATAGATTTTCAACATTCTATTAAGTAACACGAGGTTCAAATTTTTTACATATTGATTGTGACTCAAACCCCCTGCACCAATTTTCGTTTCAAATTTCGTTACGCTTTTGGTTTCACTTGTATTTTTTTTTTTTTTTTTTTTTTTCTCGTACGTTTAAAAATTGAGAAAGAGACATTTTCCCGCCCTTTTTTTTTACTTAATATACAAGCTGTTCAAACAACAGATATTATCTCGTTATTAATCGGTATTTGGTTCCCGCGCTTGGCACGTTCCTGCGTTCCAACGTTCACGGTACAGTATGATACTTGTATTTATAATCGAGAGACACGTTCAGTCGTAGGTATAGCGCGACAGATGTGTCTGGCACGCGACTCGAACCTCGTCAGAGAGCATACAGGTGAACAAGAAAGAGGAGACAGGTGAAGTAGAAGGCGCAGTCTATAGATCGTCGCGGTTCTTTAGTCGAAGTGAACGCGTCTACTTGAGAAGAAAAAAAAAATTTATGACAACCGCGCGGCGCCCGTCTAGAGGATTGATTGGGACCCAGTCTAGCTGAGCTGTAGTAAAGCGGGAGTTACGCACATAGGGTGTTCTAGAAATTATCTTCATAACTCACCACAACGTGCGTGGGTAACCTCGTAAATCCCGCCAAAATATCCAGGGTCCGAAATTCCGAATTTTTTGCGAAAGAATACAACGATTATTTCCAAATTATATTATTTTTCGAAAAATAATGGAGCATTCTTTACCTGATTCATCATATTTTCTATTCGCTATTGAATGACTGTAAACTTTGGAGATAATGAGGAAAAAAATTTAACCCATAGGAGGAATAGAAAATTTTTTATTTTAATACATGAGGGTTACAAGCCGTTTTCGAGCACCCCGTACATATAATGGTACATAAACCCGGTTTCTGTGGAACGTGGGTGGTATATATTGGAGTAGATGGTTATGTGGTACATGGGTTGACATAGAAAACGTATATTCCAAGCTTGGGTACGACGACAGATTCGGAGGGCCTTCCGTTAACGTTAAACACTTTTGGGAAGGCCCTTCAATTTTCCCTCCTCGATCTAGACGTGTACACATATATATATATATATATATATATATATATATATATATATATATATATATATATATATATATATATATATATATATATATATATATATATATATATATATATATATATATATATATATATATATATATATATATGTGTGTATTTACGTTCGTATGTGTCGGTTTGGCACGTTTCGGAGAGCCACCCTCTTGCACGTATGTATGTACCTATGTGCAACATATACACACACACGTTCGTACGTACGTATGTACATAGATACGTACTTCTCAACCCCTCGTTTCGAGACGCATGATTTCATCGAGTGGATGCATCATCTCGGTCCACTATATAGGGGGAGGCTGGGAATCACTTCGAAGTTTACTATTTATACGCATGGGAGTACAATATGTGGATAGAAAAGGGCCGAGGTTTGGAAACAGATTTTGAAAGATAACCGATTATCAATTTAATTCACACAATTTTGTTTTTCAATCTTTTATAATTGCTTCCGTTCGAGATTTTAGAACACAGAAAAAGGGGTTTTATCCTCCTAATCTAACCCTTAAAATCCTGTAATACCGAAATTCGTACAACCATGATGCTATACTCTTTTATCAAAATCTTTCAGTTTACCTGTGCAACCTTCTATTCAACGAACTATAAAGTTTGTAACAAAACACACAGATTTTTGCATTGGTAGAGCTGTTAGAAATGAATATATTAGCAAAGGATTTATCAATCTTTGAAACTGAAATTTTAGAAACAAAAAAAAAAATAAAAAAATAAAAACCAATTTGAAATTTGGCTATAGTTGTCTATGAACATATTGAGTCATGTTAATGAAAGACACACAATTAATATCCATTTATATCTTCATACGCGTAGGTTTGACTGTAGAATTTATTTTTTATCACTAATCTACTGAACTGGTATAATAATTCCGAGTAAGTAATAGAACGTGAATGAAACTCGCGAGGGTGACAATATAAGAATTTCGGTAGGGTAGGGTATATTTCCCTTGAATACCGCTTAGTTATGATTGTTAAGAGACAGAGAAAGGAGCTGCAGTAACAGCGAAAGGAAGGGAGTAGAACAATATAATATATAGGTATACCTATGTATATATAAGGAGTGAATAATATCCGTCGAGTTTATTCATATGTAGTACATACCATATACCGTATATAATGTATAGGTATATATGTATATATCATATATACACAATTGGCAAGGGATCATCGTGCGTGGAATTACCATTAATGACTTTGTTTGTCATGGATCGTGGTGCTCCGTGTTGCCCTTGAGACGTCCTTGATGTTTTCTCGCCTCTCCCTGAGAAAAATCTCTCTTATACTCTCCTCTCCTTATCTGTATCTCCGTTGAACCCCGCGCCCGCGCTTTGTTTGAGATCACGGCCTCGTTTACCCCGCCGCAAATATCATATACGTAAGTACATACATACATACATACGTACATACATTCCCGGGTATATAAAATATACATATATAACCTAAGTTTAATGGTTGTGTGGGTATACATATAGTGTCATATAAAAACTTGTAATATTTGTATAAAAAACGTTGCAACGACGGAGTCTCTGGTCAAGGTAAACACTCGTGTAGGGTTTACTGATTTATTGAAATTAATTCTTGTCGTTGATAAAAAACATAAAATGGAGAAAAAAAAAAGAAAAAAAACCAGTCCCATTAATATCGAAAACTCTGTGGATTGAAGCGATGTGTACGGCGTAACCCTGCCACCCCTAGACACGTAGAAATCGGTCCCGAATCCACGTTCATCTCACTCACCACCCGCCAGAGACCCTTTTGCCAATCTCACGCCATCCTCATACTCCAATCTTCACTCCCACGAGAAGCTATACCCTATATACAGGTTAGGCGGTACTGGGTGTTCGTCAATTTAACAATAAGATGATCAATTACTTATTGAATTCTAGGTATGTGGTATTTATGTTACCTTATGGGGATTTACTAAGCGAAAATAATTATCCTTGAAAGAACGAAGAGGAAATGAATTTGATGAAGTGTAAATACGATATGAAAATGAATGGATACTTTGAGAAAAAAAAAAATTCATAGATTTTTTAAAATTGAAAACAATCATAACGTTTTATTTTATTTTTTCTGTTCTCATTATAGGGATAATAAGATTCAATTTTTGACGACACGTTCATTATATATTCTAGATAAAAAATTGTGATAAACATAGAAAAAATTGAAAAAAAATTTCATCATTAAAGCAAAGTTTTTTATTACTAATTAAATTTTAATTCCATTAATCTGAAGTTCGTAATTATTATAGTTACGTGCAGTCTTTGAAATCTAAAATTTTATTCGTGGACACCCAGTGCACGCATCTATATCTAGATATATAGATATACATATACATATATATCTATATATATCATGACATATGTACCCTACGTGTATACCTTTGTGTAGGATATACGAGTAAATGGTGGTGAGCGAGGATCTACTCGTATATGCTCATATAGCCACCTATGTTATGTGTACAATATATGTATACGTGTGTAGGTACAGACGTGTCTTCGATGACGACCTCCCTCTATAGTCTATACTCTATATAGGTACCAGAGAGCGTGGGGTCCTCCCAGTCCCAAACCCAGTCTCGGAGTCCCCGATCCCTCGCTCTTGCTTTTCTCTTTATCTCTCCTCTCTTCTCTCTCTTCTCCCCATCGTCTCTCTCTTTCCCTCTCACTCACTCACTCACTCACTCTCACCCCGTCTCTGTCTCTCTTTTCATCCCTTGCTTGCGCGAAGCCTATATACCACAGCACACCACACCACACCGCGCCACGCCACACAGTAACACCAGTCGGCCAGATCAATACGAACCAACTGCTCAGAGATTATCATTTTATCCATTCGACATCCAGTTTGAACCTGTAGAGAGGACGAAAGAGAGAGAGAGAGAAAGAGAGAGGGAGAAAGGGAGAGACGAAAAATATTTTTTATCGGTTAAAATCGCTCCTCTTATCGGATAAATTATCGTATCTTTTTTTTTTTGTTTTCTTTCAACCGATACAGCACTTTGATTATACATATTCATTCACTTATGGTGATACATTCATAATTTGGTATTGATAATGATGATTACCAACGAGGTTTGTTTTTTTTTTATTCATTTTAATTGATTTTCTTTTTTTTTTTTTGCTACAACTTGGCAGTTCATCGACTTTTTATTATCAATTATTTCCAATCGTTTGGTATAACTACAATATACTATATCGTTTTATCTATTTAAGAATGGCACTGCAGCTTCTCGGGGGTGGGTTGAACTTCTATTACGTTTTCACTTCGATCGCTCGCGAATACCTGCGAATTGTACCAAAGCTTCGGGTGCCTTCGGTTTGGTTCGTACCTCGGCTCGAAAGTAGTTTATCATTCGTTGAAATTCTTCTTCTGTACATACATAGGTATATACCTGGATACGTGTGATTTTTTCGTTGTAATAATGTGTATCGATTTATTTGATAGAAAATTGAGATATCGTTGAAGAAACTCAAATCAACAGTCCAGTTCAGTTATTCTTGAATCGATTATACAAAACTGGAGCCATAAGTGTTGAAATTTTATTTTTCATGCAAATAATTGAGTCTTAATTTTTTTTTTTCTTAAGTCTTAATTATTGGAAATTTCTCGTTCGATTTTACGTTTAATTTTTATCTTTGAATAAGTTGAATAAAAAGAGTACAAAAAAAACGAACAGAAGTCTAAATATCATCTGTACTATATTGAATCAGACTCTCTAGGTCAATGATGACAATGTTTCCCTAATCCTAATCAAATAATTAATTACGTACAGCGCCACTCGGTAGAGTTATTACATATAGTACTGTTATTGTTAATTGTTATATATACTATGTGACCCGAAGTTATACATTTCTGAACACACCTATCATACACGACCAATTAAAGATGCAACAGGTGTCAATGCTAATGATCGCACTCTTCTCTATGGATATACACCCCATACCTGTACAATAAATATATGAAAAAAAAAAATCTTTCAGACATATTTTCTTATAGAATAAATAACAAAAAAGAAAAAAAAAAAAAAGTATTGAAATTAAAAAACTAAATGTTATTCTTCAACGTTACCTTGGGCGATATAGTTTAAACGATCCAATGGCTATATTTACTCGCCTTGGCTACCCACGCTCGCGAGGTTATCTGACGTCTCTTTACGTCACGAGGGTGAAGCTCGCGCGTCACAAGGACGACATTCGGTGACGTCAGCGAGGGCGATAATTTTTTTAATCTTTATTTTTTTTAATTTTTATCTATAACGGATAGTAAAAAGAGATTTTTCACATGAACAAATTCATTCGTTATAAAATTCGACGATTATTTTTTTGGTTTACTGAGATTAACTAATTCGATATTGTTATCATTACAGTTATATTATAATTAACATACGTATGATCTATAATGGTATAGAAAAATATATAAACTGGCGTCATTGATTCCTTCATACTATTACGTATCTACGTTTAACGAAGAAAACGGATCTACCTACTTGTAGGTATGGGTGTATATGTATATATATATATATCTATACCTATTCCCAATCTCAATGCCGTAATATACCTATCATATAGATATATACCAATATCGCGGGAAACACAAAGAGGAGACAGATTCACACGTAGGTATGTATGTATGTACTATGTATGTACCTATGTAATATGTTGTGTATGTGTGTATATGTAGATATTATATATGTATCTATCTACCTACCTACCTACCTACCTACATACTATGTGAAAGTTTGCGCGCGCACCTAGTTATGTACACGTAGATGTTACGTTATATACGTATGTGGTTTTATCTGGCGGTACTCGGGGGAAGTTGCGGGTTGATTTATCGCCTCCCGTTGCCATGGAAACCTTGGCGTGACCGGCTGGCGCGACACCCTCATATCCGAGTCTCTCCTCTCTCTTCTCTATCTCTGTCTCTCTCTTTCCTCTCACTATTTCAGTCTCTCCATCTCGCTCATTTTGAGACCCTTCTAACACGGCATCTCCCTTACTCTCTATCATGGTTGTCCTCTCGATATGCACCCCACGCCACTATCAGCCTTCACTGGTTCCTCGCGAAGGCACATGTAAGCCCCCATATAGGAATTCGAAGAAAACGACTTTCCAAAGAATTCTTTATTACAATCATAATGATAGTCGTTATATTCGAACGTGTTTATGTATAGATGATTCAAATCTATACGTATAATGGGTTAATTGTATGTATGTATGAACATACAATAATAATATGAAGAAAATGCAGAGATCCTGGTGTTCTGTCACTAACTTTTTATTAAATATATACAAATAGCGATGAGGAATATAGCGACGAACTGCAGTAGGTATAGGTATAGTGTATAGAATAAGTTATATAAGTAAAAACAAGAAATCAGAAACAGAAACAGAAACAGGGAATATGAGGGATGGGGAATAGAGGATGGGGGGGGGGGGGATGGGGGATAGAAGCAAGGGATGTCGGAAGCGGAAACGGAAACGGAAACGCAGTAGAAAAACGTAAACAAAAACAGAACCGGCTGAACCTGCTGCTGCAGAGCCAGCCGAGTCAAGTCTTCGCGCTATCGACCAGCTACTAGCTCCGTTGCCACATAACGTTGTGCGCGAATCGCAGTACGGAATCCTCGCTGACTACTACGAGGATATATGTTGAGGTTCGGACAGCAGGACCTGCAACACCGCGTCAAAGGTCAAAGGCCCAACTTGATATCAAAGACGCAGGAGGTTTTTTTTCCTCATAGTTATCGAGACCTAGTAGTAAAAGATTGAAATTAAACTCGGTATAACGGCTTTTCATCCTACTAAAAAAATGGGCTTGAATTGACTCCCAATGATCCATCTGCAATTCGTAAAATTTTTGAGAGTACTACATGATATGATTTTTTAACCATTTTTTTTTTTTTTTTTTTTTTATTAGACATGGTCTGTCTTTCGAGTTTGTGGAATACTTGAGATTGAATTTGCAAAAAAGTCCGTTGGATGGACTTAAACACGTGGTATTTGAATTATTTTTACTCACTAATGTCCTTTTTCAGTTTTTAAATTCAATTCATCGATGAGTTGGAAGTGCTTTCGAAACCACAAATTATTACGATTCAATTTTTAAAGAAAATACTATGTCCCTTGCATCGCTGCGTATTGGGTTGCATCCTTTGCAGGCGATATCTTAATCACATAAGATAAACCGTGCATTATACGAATGAAATTTCGTTAATGAATTAGTCGAAATTATTGAAATGAGACATCGTACAGTTTGTGTCATTGTATACAACAACAGCGAATGTTTCTAATTATTAACTAGCAGATTTCTGTATAACTGCATATTCAAATTTGAAAAACAAAAAGAATTTGGTGAGGAAACAAACGAGGAAATTCAACGAGTTAATTCCATGAGATTTGTCTGTTTTGTGATTATGAAATTATTTTATAGTCTTGTCCTTCTCAGACGAGAAAATTTTGAATAAATCAAGTCTGAAATTTAAGCGAAGTCGAAATCAATTCAGAGACTGACTGATGTCGCCACCTTGTATAGACGACTGAGAAACTTTCAGTCGAGATATCAGCCGGTCAGAACGGTCTCAGATATATCCTCATTGGATAAATTGAAAATTGCGGATTAATTTGTAAAAATGAATTTATGCATTGGTTTAATAATTGAAATTGAATTTTATTGAAAATAAAAAGAACGTAAATTTTTACCTGAATGTAACTCATGATAAAATCTGAATAACATTTTCACATTATTTATGATGCAATTTGTGATAGAAATTTCAAAAACATGACGGAAATTCATGGACTGATTAATCAATTTATAAATTTTGCATTTGGTACTCACTGTTAATTATTTAATCTCTGATCAACGGTCTTGATTTGCCTATGCAAATTTATTTTTCTTAGCGGAAACTCCGGCTTATTTTATATCTCGCCATAGTTGACCGCACAATTCACTTCTGATTTTTATAGAACCATTCTTGATTATTAACACTCAACTAGTCTAAGACTTTCCAGTTTGATCTAGAAGTTCAATTATTGGAATCATGGTTATCCTTAAAAGGTTAGAACCGAGAGCCGGAAATTTATCTATCGTTAAGGAGAAATATTTCTATAAAATTTAAAACGTATGGAATAATTATTTTTTCTTGCAAGTTTTTTTTTTTTTTTTTTTTTGCGGGGATGTTTTTAGCATTTATTTATTTTTTTTTTTGCAAAATTAACAGCTGCTGTAACTTGTCCATGTATTATGGAATCCAAAGTTGATAGTAATTTATAATTATAAACTTTAAAGTATCGTCAGTAGTTTCTTTAAAATCGATCGTAACTCCGATTTACGCAACTCCGTCACGCGCCTAGCCCCAAAGAGAATTCGAACGGCTGGACCTTGATTTTGCATCACATACGCCGAGACGTTCGAATTCGATGGACGTAAATCACAACCTGATCAGAAAAAGAAATTATATCATGTCAGAACGGGTTCTAGGCGTTGCTACTACCCTGGATTGTATTTTAAAATTCAGTCAATTAAATTTAAGGATATTGATATACTGAAGTGATTTAGTCATTACGTTCATTTTATTCCTATTATTAAACCATATACCGTGTATATACATTTTTTGTTTCTATATCATCAACGGAAAAATTAACCTACGGGATTCCGTATGATCCCTAATAATTTTTGTCAATACGTCAATAGGCTGAAGTTTGAAGAGAATTTTATGCAAATTAGTATTTACTATGCAAAAGATAGTAGTGCGATTTATTTCAATTGAAATAATTCCTTAAAGGTGTTAAAATTTTTGTTACTGTCATTATTTCATTTCGTATGTGCAAGTCGTTGAATGAAGTGCGAAAAGAAAAGTATACAGGAATGAAAAGATCACAATTGATAATTGCTCCAAATTGAGCAAGGTTTTTTGAGCCCGAAGGCTAAGTAAATTCTCCATTAAGCATATACATAAGGCGAGTATCAAACAGCGTCAGAAAAGTCCGACCAACCAGACTGCCAGGAATTCAGTCGAACCAACCAATCGCATTGAAGCCAGGTAGGTACTCGTAACTATTCGGGCTAAAAACTGGGTCAGAATACGCAACAGCGGTAACGGCGGTGGCTGCTGCTGCTGCTGCTGCTGCTGTTGCGGTGGTTAGCAATGTAGGTGTAGCTCTTTGCACACCGATCCCTTTTTCGCCTGTGCTTCATTCCCTCGTGATGTCGTTTTTAGTAGAGAGGAGAAGAGAAGAGAAGAGAGGAGAAGAGAGGAGAAAAGGGTAGAAAGAGAGGAGAGGAGAGCACAACTCTCAGAACCATACCGAAGCGTAGATATGTTGTATGTTCATACTTTAGTATATATACATACTATGTGGTGGATTTACTCGAGAGTTTCCTGCGGGCAAACATGTTCGACTAATACTGATGATAAACGGAGCGCAGGCTTTGACTACGAGAAACTAATCCCCCTGTCTTGATATCCGCCTTTTATACACCCACGATATCTAACCACTATACCAACAACGAGGAGGCTGATTTAAACCAACTAATTCTAAGAGCAGAATGATTCCGGAACAAGGAACTGACCCTACTTTGAAACTTGAGTTACGTTCGAGGTAATGATCAACGGTGCAAATTGCCAGGACTTTTTTTTTTTATCTTTCTTCATATTATTAGCAATTTTCTATACCTACTATAGAAATCTTGTTATTACTTTATAGCTGTAACAATAAGATAGGTCGATAGGTTAATTGATTAAATTTTACGATTTTTATATCTGTTTTTTTTTTTTTTTTTTTTTGAAATTTGAATCTTTTTACGGAAAATTGGGCGAATTTCCAAGGGGTTTGGTTTTCTTTTTAATCGACTGAGATATATACAGAAGACCTCGAAAATTATCCTAGATGACAATCTTCAGCCTTGTCTTTTGCCTGTGATTATTAAATTTAACCTAATTATTTATTCTGATTTTAAACGGGACGAGAAGTGAGCTAAAGGAATGCTAAGATTTGTTACGACCTTCGGAGGTTAATCGTGAGGAAATTATCGAGGGATATTAAACAACCGAGAGATTTCTGCACCCATATGATATCCGTTTGGTATATATAATAAGAATGAAAACTTTGTTGAAAGTGATTTTTACTTTATACAATTTTATTGATTCTTTTCATTTGAGGTATCGTTAAAACTTCATTGATCATAGATCATTGGCTAATTATTTTCTTTCTCTCAAAGTGCAGACTTAAAAATTTAATGCTTGCCAGTAATTGCGGTGCCTGTATAATACGTGAGAACGTATGATCTATCATTTTCTACATATATCTTACCGTGGTAATATCGTTTAAATACGAAGTACTAAAATATCATATATCATTACACCGATCTTGAAACATCGCGTAAAGTACCTCGAGTTACCAAATTATACGTATAGATATTCAATTCATAGACACTACACACCTATACAGGATTTATTTTATTTATTTATTTTTTCTATTTTCACATTCATTCAAGCGCAGGATAGTGAACGTGGGAAAACTGTCTGACTGACCGTATTCCTTATCCTTGATCTTATCTCGGGTTAAATTTGCAACAGGACGTTAACGAAATACATCAATTTAAAAATCTGCAATCATTTAGTGCATGGAATCAGAGTGTTTCTTTTATACTTATTATTTCGCAACTTTGATGTATAAAACTCTCTTTTCATCTCCCCGTGATTGCAATTTTTTTTCTTATTCTTTTTATAATATTGCGAGTAATAATTATGTCGTCTCAAAGTGTGAAGGCATATGCAGATCAATTTCAGGTCTTGTAAATCTGTATAAGACACGATAATATGTTTTTTTGTTTTTTTTTTACAACGTATCTAAACGAGCGAAAGTTTATATTTGAATGATACTGCAGCAAGCAAGATGCAATCTCTGAATTGTTTGTTTCGTATAACCAGGATGCTAAGTGACAGGAACGGAGATCCTTTTACTCCCATCTTCGACCTTCTAACCAAATGTATAGAAAAAGAATTACAATAATAATCGATCGAAGGACAAATTTTTAGAATATTATTACAATTTTAACCAAAA
This sequence comes from Macrophya annulata, assembly GCA_963924015.1. Classification (NCBI taxonomy): domain Eukaryota; kingdom Metazoa; phylum Arthropoda; class Insecta; order Hymenoptera; family Tenthredinidae; genus Macrophya; species Macrophya annulata. The sequence continues at coordinate 6,217,377 of OZ001260.1, forward strand.
AATAAAATAAGATATAAATAAGATTTATCTACCTAAACAAACAGGATGTGTTCATCGGTTTCTCAATAGAAATATTTCTGAATACTATTTTTAAATCCATGGACAGGTGTAGATAGAGATAGAGAAATACATTTACAACTTAATTCAAAGCCTGCACCAATCGGTGTTTATTTTGCCACTAAAAGATTCGGCGCAGGATAATTATGACTGGTGAGATTAATCACGTTATGTGCTGCAATTCGATGCAAGGAATCTTGCAAAATAATGCCAATCTATATTCAGTAATTGATGAAAAAAAAAAAAAAAAAAAAAAAAAAAAAAAACCTATTACTTATCTTTACTGAAGAATTAATAGAAACGATCATACCTATACAGAACAATGTGATATTCACTTCCTTGTAAGAAACATATCACTATATATGCATATTTCTCCGATCCAAATTATATTCTTACTAACAGGTTTCGAGAGCGAATGACTATATAGAAACTGGCATTATATGATTTTGTATTTCATAGTTTATATTATAGTACCACATAAAATATACCGGTTCTTGATCTTTCTTTTTGGAATAACGACCCATATTATCCAAAATTGGATATATAAAAAAAATAAAAAATGAAATTTTTTTTTAAACATAAACAGATATTTTAGACCAAATAGGTTCGACCGAATCTTACTTCATCTAGATTCTTTATATTCTATAATTTCCAATGGCTGATTATGCAATCTACTGGCTTTTGTAGGTATGTACCTATCTTATACTAGTTCTCTCCTCACACTCCCCACGCAGAATTTTTAACTAGAATTCTTCGTATTTAAGCGAAGAGATTTTGTAATATAATTTTTATTTTTTTTTGTTTTTTCCACTTATTATTATTATTATTTTTTATTTTTTGATAAATATGAATTTGCTCTCATTTTACGACGATATGATGCGCATATATGTAAACTATAGCTAATCGTAAAAATGTTTTAGGTACATACATAATACGTGAGTCGTGTTGACCTGGATATTCCTAGAGATGTTTCTGTCGCGGTTACTGCGGTGCCTTTCGCTCACGTGAGCTGCAACTTCGTCGTGTTTGAATCCTCGTGCATATATATACCTATACGACGAGTCTCTGACTGTACTATTGATCCCTCGAAACATGTCCGAGAGTTAATTAACGTATACGATGATTGGTATTTATTTACTCTTACTTTTGTGCGGTTTTTTTTTTTCATATCTAAAGAATCTTTAGAATTTATTAAATCAACATATCACGTGATAGACATTGTCAAGGATATAGCTAAGTAGATTTTAAAAGATGGACTTAATCTGTACAATAAAACTAGATACAAGAAATAAAATAAAATAAGAAATGGAGGCGAAAACAAAAAATCATAAAGAAAAACTAGAGCTAAAGTGGCGAGGAAAGGTTCGAAAATAAAAAGTTGGGTAAAAAGCTTGGATCAAAGTAAAGTTTTACCAGACTCCGCACCTTTCACCCAAGTAGTAGCAGACTGGTCAATGTCAGACGTCAATACGTATGTTGTATACCTACATAGGTATACGTGTACTGTTCCAAACTCGTGATAAATTCGTTCGGAGTACCTAAGGCGTTATGTTTTGTTCTGTTTTAATGCAGGTTATACCGTAGGCACCAAGGACATACAATACAGTAGCCAACCTCGCGGGTTCATTATTAGCAATTGTTATTACCTCAAAGACGAATTAGATCGCAATAATAACGACGACAATAATTAAAGTCGTATGATTGCTGGAAGATTCTATATCGCTCTTATTGGCTTTTCTATACACTTCATATATACTATACATATATACTTTATTCTCTTTTATCTCATGAATTCAATTTACAAACAATTTCCTTTTTTTTCTTTTTTTTTTTTTTTTTTATCATCGTATAAAAAATGGCAGTTTTGAATCCAATTCAGTGTAATAATTTATTTACCGTAATTGCTGTATCCCATTTCTTCAAATGTATAATAGTCTTAAAAATTCGTTCATACTTACCATAAAATTTTGTATAAAGAAACGAGACTAAGGCACGCGATTTTGTTTTTATACCGAGTTGAACTGTTACAAATCATTCTAGGTATTACAAATCTTTAGAAATAATTAGATTTTCGCCCAGCTTTCTCCCTCTCTGACTCCCTCCCTTCCTTCCTCTCTTTTTCTATTTCAAGTGATTTTTCGTAACGCTGGTTATAATAATCGATGCATGGAGAAAAAAAAAATTTCATATGGTTAAAATTTTTCCTTCCTGCAGAAATTCGTTTCGCGCTATATTTTTACAATTCAAGTCAAGAATATTAAAAATCTTTGAAAATTGTAAAGTATTCGATAATCTAGTTAGTAAAAATCCATCTTTTTTTTTTTTTTTTCATTTGCAAAAATTTCTTCAACGCGGAATGTTGGGTAAGCCTTCGGGTAGGTAAAAGCAAACTGCGCAAACTGAACTAACAGTTCGTTTTCAACAGATCCTATATATATATAAACTAGCTCGGGAAACTATATGGAGATCAACTCTGCATGCGAGATAATAATAAGAAAGTGTTCCATACTCTACTATAATATTTCCTCATACCTTATTATAGCGCTCGTATATACATATATATTATTACAATATCGATAATAATGAGAAAAATATTTCTTTGAAATAATTTATCCCAGAAATTTATTAACTCAATCAATCTGTGTATATAATGGATACAAAATTCTTTTAAACAGATCGGTAAATTCTGTTTGAACAATATATTAGTAAGTAAAGGTTATCGAGAGAAAATTTGATCGTATCCAGGTATGACCTGCTGACTACATCAATAGTATCGGTTTGTATATAATAGACACTAACTAAAGAACAACAGTTCGATTTAGATGCGATATTATCTCGATTATCTATATCGTGTGTATATATCTCTATACGTACAGATGTTTATGTGCATTGATTGAGTTCACTGATTCAGATGTGTATCTTTGACCTATTCGCGGTAGGTACGGAATAGGTACATACTATACAGGCAACAATATTGCAATGATTTTATATTAGCAGTGAACAGACATCGTGACTCGTGAACTTGATACTTCGGGTAGTTTATCTCCAAAGGAAAGTTGGCAGAGTTTAACAACGCAAATGATCGATTTGTCACTTATAGAAGTGAGGTAATATAAGCAAGCTACGGCGTCAAGTAATATTACGTAATATCAAGAAGCAAGAGCACGTGGAGCGAGTTGCATAGTATCGCCGCAGGTATTCCTTTTATGTTTATATTCACTTGAACATTTTTTAACTGATTCTTATCTTCTACTATTTATGCAACTTATGGTATTTAAATCTTCCTCTCTTAGCTCCTTATTCTTTTTCTTAATTATTATTATTATTATTATTATTATCTTTGCATACTGATTTTATTCTATGTCATCTATCCGCGGTACCGACGAATGACAACCGTTACTAGGAAGTAAGAGCGAGTTACCGATGCGCACCGGTGTCTTGAGATAAGTATTCGGTTACCTGGCTCGCCGATTTCTAGCCGAACTCGAATTCAAGTCACACGGTTTTAAGCTCCGTTCATAACATCAAAAAAAAAAAAAAAAAAAAAACAGCTTCAAAGAAACTCATTTATTTCTAAATGTAACTAATCAAAATTCCAGAGTATCTATAGCTGAATTGCAATGCCTTAAGAAATCAGGACTCTCTATATATGGTATTACAATGGAAAAAAAAATGTCCAATAGCAGTTTTAATTTTTGTTCATTCTAGTACGATAAAAGTGAAGAGAAGTACAATAAACGTGATTCAAATATATAATTTTCGTGCTTACAACGAAACGAATAAAATTTTACCTCATTTTTTTATTTTTTATTTTAGAGTAACAGTCGAGTTGTTTATTTTTTTTCGGGATTTACGATCTTTCGGATGAACGTTGCTTAAAGGAAAGGCTTATAGACTATAGGTAAAGATTTCACCTTTGCGTCGTAACAAATACAAAGATTAGAAAAAGAAAAATAGTGAACAATATAAATTCTATCGTAACATCCACCCGCAATTTTTATGGATTATTTATAATTTCCGTATAGATAATATTCGCACATTTGTAACGTTTGGCAGTTAAGTTTAAAGTCTTTCTTGATGCAATTATAAATTCGGAGTTCTAAATACTTTAATCCTTTCGCTAAACTTGAGTACAAAGAAAGAAAACTGTCTTATTCATCTCTAAATTCCTTAAAACTATATTTGTATAATAACAAATGTGTTCATTATGATATTAGTCCTAACCGATTGATAATTATTTCGTAAGTTGTAGCTGCGCAGGCTTTTGTAAATATCAAACTTACGCATGTAGTTATGTAATAATATGTATACGTGCGGCTACAAACGCGATCCCAATCATTCGTCCGCCCTTATATACCTGGATTGATACCTCTGTAATACCATTATTCAACTTATTGTAGTTACGTAATTCCGTTATTCCGATCCATCAGTACTTTTCAATATTTCGCTATGGCAGTTATTACGTTATTGAGGAAAACGACACAATTTTTTTTTTTGTTTGTTTTTTACCCCGAAGTTTCATTACTCAAAAAAATTAGCGACTGTTATATATCATTAGAATATCTCAAAAAAAGAGAAAAATGAAAGGGAACTAGAATAAAAATATAAAAATTCAACAGTATGTACATCGTTTCTAATTTCCTCGAATAGTAACGATAATTTTTCGACAACGAGATGTATACCTCTTACATAAATTGAAAATCTCTGAGGTAACAATTTCCACGTAAAAGCTATATATATCTGGAGTAGGTATAAATTTTAATGAATTGTAAAATACCCGAAGCGTGTCTGTATCGAGTATAAATAGCGGTCGGTGTATTGAAAAATTTCTTTGATCGTGATTAACGAGAAATAAAAATAAATCGATGTCGCATTAATTTTCGGCGATGTTAATTTCAATTATTTTCGTATTTATTCCTCCTTTTTATACATCGTTACGGTTCATTATATTATTAATTACTTCGAAGAGTTCGCTGTTAAAAGTATCAATGTATTTAACCACAGACAGAATCGAGTAACCCGCGGTACGATTTGTTGTGCGGTATAAGTTTGTGCTTGTCAAGGGAATGCGGCGAAACGATCATACATACAGGGTGAAGGCGGTTCTTGTGCAATATCATACCTCCGTGGATGTAGGTAGGTATTACGCGGAATTGCATTATGTGTTGCGTCTACGTGTGATACTCGCACTTTACTTCTGCACATGCAGTTGTTCGTATATAACGCACACATATCACTACTTCAGACCGGATTCGACGATTCTCGCATTCGACATAGAATGATCGTAATTTGACCGTTACTCACTCTCGCCGAACCTGTTTTCAAAATCCTTGGTAAAATTTCCGGCAACGCCTAGTAAAAATGAACGAGAAATTTTATCTCTACAATATTTCTGGACGTATCGTTTCACCTATTTTTTAACACATACGGCCATGAGATTGACATTTTAGTTTTATCAAACTATGGTCAAGTAGCTTTCGCGTAATCGAACCAAAAATGTATAAAAAGTAAAAAGAAAAATTGAATCAAAAAATTGTTTAAGCATTTAATAATTTATTTATTTATTTATTGGTATAATTTAGTTTTATTTTTTCGACTTTTTGATCCGAGTTCCTTGTTCTCCACCCCCACAGTCCGGAGTAGCTGAAAGCTACATGTTATATAGATCCGAATAAACCGCGTGTCCTGATTTCCGTGGAGTGAGATCAAAGGATCTGGTGTTTCTAGTACGAGGCAATCGAGGCTAGCCAGTGCCTCGTAAATATCGTCTAAAAGGTTTGGATTGAAAAACTGAAGCACAAATTGGTATCTATAACGTAACGGTTGATTATTTTGCTTTAACTTAACCTCGGTGCTGCGTTGCTGCAGGAGTGGCGAAACTCTGCCTCGGAGCTATGTTGCCTAATCTTGATCTATTTGCTGAAATTTAAACTTGCAATTTTGTTGTTTAATTAAAAAAAAAAATTAAATTTAAACCGCAAAAGTTTGAATTATTAATTCAATTAGATAAAATTTGGCATATTTGCCGACGAGACGATCAAGGTCGTTGTTGTAACACCGCGAGAAACAATGAATTATCGTATATATTCTTCGAATCGTTAAAAATCATGAAATATCATCATTTCTTTCGAGGAAGAAGAGATAGTAACTGCATCTGGTAGTAAAGTGAATGCAATGAGGTAAAAATGAATAAAAAAATAAATATAAATAATCATAAAAAAAAAACAACATGGTGTAGCTGTATGACGTAATTGCCGGTCTTTCCCGTTGCCAAATTGAGTCGGCAAAGTAATATATGGTTTATGGTATACCGAGTCACGTGCCTTTGCTCCGGATCCATATATTAAATATATCACTGTGTATATATAGAACATACGTGATAATATATAACAATGTTACAGTGCGAAAATACCGATCTATATATAATATGTATGTATACGTATGTATTAATCGAAAAGATATTTTGGCGGTCAGATCACAATGTTCGAAAGACCGTAATTATATATCTCCTTGACTAACTCGAAGGTAGATAAAATTATTATCGTAGTGCATTTGCGAAAATAATTTTTGTTCATTTTTTTATATTATTTGTATATGTAAGTATATAGAGAGATTGTTGAAACTTATAACAAATAAAATTATATAAAATATAGACAAGGAATATACAGTTTATATAGAATATATAGTTTGTAAATGAAGTATAGAAAAAAAACATTTAAAAAAAAAATTGTTACGTTTTGTTCTCGGAAATTATAATACTTGTGCAATTATATTGATTAAAGACTTTCGAAGCCTGAGCAATCTAACACTTTCCTATATATGCAGAACGATATATAGAAAGAAAATTAGATCGTGTAACGTATGACTCATATTTGCAGTTGTAATGTAGTGACGATAAATGGGCATCTAGTTAAAAAATAAAATAAAAAAAAATATAAAAAATTATGAATCAGAATGAAAGGGAGGCATATGTATAATAGGGATCATAGAAACCTACATGTACTGTATAATATATGTGTTGTATTTTATATACATATATCTATGTATATACGGTACGGAATCACGTGGTTGTACATCGAGCTATAGCCGTTCTTAACAGTCGATGTAGAAACGTGATGGACGACCTATACTAGCAGAGATCACTTGCGTAAGAAATTCGTATGAATGGGGGCCCGAGAGAAATGCGGAGCTGCAAAAATTAACCGAGTTTAAAAGTTTCTGCATTCCGGTTTATATTCCAAAAGTACAAAGACTCGCAAATTCTGGCACTATCGTTTACTTCGTTACGAAATATTGAATTAATGATCTCGATCGTTAACGATTTTTTTTTTCTTTGTTGTTTTATTTATTTATTTTTTTTTTATTTTCTCTTCAACTTTCAATCTAGAACCGCGATGAATATTTTTTTTTTCAAAAAGGAAACTAAACCTAATGTCATTTCGTTGCTATAAATTTATTGTTATCTCAAAATAAAAAATAAAAATAAGCTTCTAGAAATATTATCTGTTCTATATCTACTACTAAAAGCTTTTAGCAGAATTAAAAATAAGGAAAAAATATATATGATACACTTACATAACGTTATACGTTCTGTAAATGTCATCCAGTGCGCGTGCAGGATTGCATAACTCAGTGGTCAATCTAGAGGCTTCTATACGCATTTGAACTTTGAACCACCATGTGTATAATTTTTATGTAGTTGTATTTTTAAACGTGTTTATTGGTAGCGAGTGAAATAAGTTCGAGTAAAAGTACGATTTACGGAATTTCTTTTAGTTTTTACAAGTAGGTGGGTGTGTCTGCCATTTAGTGAAACTTGAAGATGGACGATTGACGCGTCCTTTAATTTTTGAGACTGTAGTTTCTCGCGATTTATACACAAAAGGAAAGTCAGGTGGTCGAAAAAGGAACGAGCAACGGAGGGCGTATACGTCATGTACACGTGTACGTGGTCCGCATTGTATAGAAGATATTGCAATCGGGGACAACGACGACTTATAAGAAGATCTGTTGACCATACCGAACGAGCGAAGATCAAGGACATCATATACGTGTTGAAAGAATCCTTCCTGCAAAGATCGCTGACCCTAATAGCACATGTGTTTTTTTTTCTTCTTTTTTAACTAATATTGCGAATTAAAATATCAATTAGGTAAAAATCTTCTTTGGGTTGCAGTTCCAAAAATTATACTTAACCTTGAATTTTTGATCGAATGCAATGACATTATGATACATACATTCTTTGGAATATTATGTAAGGCAAAATATTAACATACTTTCATTGAATCTGAGTCAAATTTTAATACAAGTATCGATCCCATGGCTATGGAGATTTTTAAATAATTTTTCAAACTTTGTATACTTCTAAATCCCACATAGAGGTATTTTCTTGTTTCGGATCAACAGCGTTGTAGGTACTTAGTTGTGGAATGACTTGTATACGTTGCGCAGGAGGGCAGTTTGTTCGTGTCCTATAGATGTAGGAGTCTGCAATAATTACATTCGTACAAAGCGTGAATCACGATATACTTTCACGCGTTTATTACTTTCGTAGGGTGGTGACCTGAGGTCTTATTGTCTGTGATTGTTCTCGCGGAGAAAACAAGGAGAAAACATATTTTCGTGTAATAATGATAACAGCGGGATTGACACGGTGTGACGTTCGTAAATTGTAGGAAACTAGCATTCGATCGAACGTAATAGTACTTGGGTTTCTATTTTCAATTGATATTTTGTTTTTAGTTATGGAAATTGATCATCGGTGAAAAAATTACGCCGAGAAGTTTCCTCGATCGAAAAATTTCCGCTTGTCACGAAACTAACGGTTTTGCCATGTAAAAAAATTAATACAAAAAATAATAATGGCAATAATAAATAAATATACAAATGTATATAAAAAAAAAATAAAAAAAGAAAAGAAATCGTGTAAATCCTGGCTATAGGAATTAGCTGCTCTTTCTTCTTGCTGGAATTAATTTTTTTCGCTAATTGAAAGTGTCCCGTCAATTTCTCTCTCTATATTGTGTTAGCTGCGGTTTTAACGCCAGTTTCTTGTGCCTCTGTGTCAGTCTAACTCGTTGCTAGTGAAAACGAAGCAAAATCAGACGGCGCCTATTTATAATTTAAGTGACATTCGAATAATTTGTGATTTAAAAGGTAATGAGAATTAGAAATATATTCTCTTCTTGATTTACACGTGAATTTGGATAGCTGATTGTAGAGTTATGCGTGAAAATTCTGACGTTACATTTCGATAAAATTCTCTGTTCTTATAATATAAATTTTACACGATTTCAGGGTTTAGGATTATTCATTATTAAGATAAAGTGAAAATATTTAGAGTAGGGATTGCGCGAGATCTTAGAACCTGAATTATAGATACGTCTAATGAAACGTTGCAGTGTAAAATTATAATGTTAAAGTATAAGTAATAATAATTCTCGTAGCGATCCTTGCAGGTTGAAATAAAATAAAAAAAATAAAAAATGAATATAAAAATAAAAATTGATTCTTTATCAAGTAAAGAGATCGGAAGAACGTAATCTGGAAGAGAATAAGTGAATCGAGGGCAGCAGACGAGCGGACGAAGTACCTACGTCCATAGAAAGGAAAGTTGATCCAACTCCTCGGTACACAAACCTCCTCGAGAGTCGAGCCTGCAGTACAGAGTCTAAATACTTGAGACGTGATCCGGAGCTCGTTGTCCTCCATGTAGACGTCGTATTTCCCCCCCACTATATCCCCTACTTTTAGGGAGCTTTCGTATCCCACCCTGCATACGCTAAGGCCAGCGTCCCCGTTAAAGAACTACGTTGACCACCAACCGCTAGAATATACTCTTTGGTATTAAACAGTCGAACATTATCTGTCAAAGGTAGTCGACTGTACCGTAGTCGCTGCCTGTTCAAACTTTGCTTTAGAGAAAAAAATTAATTTTTTTTTTTCATATCGCGATTTTAATATCATTTCTGTGTACATGGTGTGGTGGTAGCCGTTAACAGTCGAAGTCAGAGTCACAGCCGACTACACTATAAGCTTAGATTCATCTCTAACTTTAATACCAATTGATTTATCGAAATTCTGGAACTATAAGCAAATGGTAGAATGATTAACAGGTGAGAATGAAACGATACTCAATTTATTTCAATTTCTTTTCTTTTTTACAAAATATTTCATTTCGAACTAATTCAACTAAAGTATAATAAAAAACAATAAAAATAAATCATCGATCAAGGGTGAAAATCGATTGAACAATAGATTTCCGGTCGATAAATTCGGCACTAGGAAGTGCGAGATTCGTTTTGTTCCCTTCGTTACGTAGTCGATCGCATGGTAATTGGAAGATCGAATCTATACACGTATCGCAATGTCTGCGCAGAAAGTGAAAGGAGCGTCTAACCGGCTTTGAGAAAGTATAATACAATCTTGTTTTATTTGGATCATCCTATATATATATATATATCATCAATCCGCCAGTTCGTCTTACACGTTTATGAGACTGGCCGTAGGATTTAAGTAAACCGATTAACAATGAGGCGGTAGAATCGAAAGGAGGCTAACGGATACCGTAAAACGATAGACAGAAACTTTTGAAATCGACTCCTTTCCCTGTGCAATTATTTCTTTTTATTTTCTTCTAAATCTCTAGCTCCTTTCTTTTCCTATTCATCTAATCTCATTTCCGGTGTCCTTATGACGAAGATCACTCTCACATTATGTCATGTGCCTACCTATTTCGGATTAAATATCAAAAGTGAAAATTGTCCAACGAAGAACCTGATCATACGTATTGAAATATAATCCCTAGAAAATTTTTAATCCAATTTATTTCTGGCGTATAAATTGGGTCTTAGAATAGGTGAAAAATTGTTATGACTTTGCTGACGGTCAGTCCCACTCATGTAGATACTAGTTTATGTATGATTTCACACGGTAATCATAGTTTGTAGTATAACATAATGAAGAATTTCTGGATATGGTATAAAGGAAGTAAGTAAGTAAGTATTCCAGTGACATGATTGTGCAGAAACGTTCGCGGAATACCTACATTACTGAATTCGTATTCATCGTGTATTCGATGCGCTGTGTCGGTTCTCGTCGTGCGAAATGCAGATGGAATACGATAGAAAAATAATATTGAGCCTGAGATTCCCATGTGTGTGATGTAATTCTTGCATAACTGACGTAACGTTAAGCGTAGGCATAATAATCCGTTGCGTTTAAGACAATGTAAATCTATTTAAAATTTGTATAATTTATCGGTAAATTAGACCAGATTGAAATCGTTGAGCTGTGCAGCAGGTTATTTAAAAAAGAAATCTATCATCTCTGGTTTCAACTTTCCCCCGTTTTACCAGATGTTCATCATTACGCTTCAATTGACGCGGTTCGCGTAATCGGTACGATGACAGTTTAACGATATTCCAGGGTATAGAATTCTTTATAGTTCTTGGTTATTTTAGTTATAGTCATCGAAAGTAATTGACGGTATCTTCTGCTCGGGCGTTAAGTTGTAATTAGTAACTGAATGAAGGTGAGATCTCGTTATATTCTCTGTGGAATTGCCTCTCGAAAGTATAATAGCGTATAACTATGGCCAATCACCTTCAAACGTCTCAATTTACTTTCCATAAAACCGGTGACAACCGGGGTTTAAGTAATTTAAAGAATAGGGTATTACAGGAAGGCGCGTAAACCGCCAATTCCAACACGTCTTAGCCCGGTTGGGTATTTTGCGATGTGATTGCAGGTTTTTGTATTCGGTATTTCATACATACAGCCACCGTTATACATAATACTGCACCTCTTAAAACAGACCGATATAACAGTTTAATGATCTCCCTCGGTCCTTTTCCACTATTTATGTATACTGACTCCAAACCTCATTAAAGTGCGGACAGGTTGCGACGTATTGTTTGAAAGTTCTCTCCGGCCCGTTTAATTGGTTATTATACTTGCACGAACTAGTTTACCAATCGTTATAATATCGGTATAAGCCTAACGGCATATTGTGTGTACCACGTATCAATTTTTTTTTTTGTGTTTTTTTTTTTTTCAATATTTTTTTTTCCCCCCTTTTTTTCTTCTTCACGTATTGAAATAAACAAGTAGTAATATCATATTATATACCATAGTTTAGTTTCTTGCCTCTAACGATAAAATCTAGGTACTATGACCGTTAACGTGATTTAGTACCCCCTTATACCTATCAGGAATACTTAATATATATATTTTTTAAACGCTTTCTATATAATCGGCAAAGAGCCAAGCTCCTGATTGCAAATAAACTCATGATACCTGCAAACGTTTGTCTGTACTTAGCCCACGGGGATTATGAGACACGTGCTTGCGGGTTTTCTCGTATACTACTATAACTTGAGTATATTTCTATGATTCGAATGAGTGAAAAGTATCTTATAATGTATACCCACGTACGGATAAATGATTGCTCACGTTTCAACGATTTAAATTTTATGACAGCACTGCTCATACCTGCTTAATGTTATGTCATTCCTTTTACTTCGATATACCTTAATTTGTAGTAAATTAGTTTAACAATTTTCTATCTCTTTCCACTTAGTTTTTTTTTCTTGTTTTTTTTTTTTTTTTTTTTTTTTTTTATACAGTATAGGTGTGTTCATAAAAAAAAGTAGACGTATACGTAATTTTTGGTATTTTTATTAATAGCATTAATCTACATCTCGAAAGTTATTAGGTACCATAAGGTATGAAGAAGTTAACAGAGCGGAAGTTGACTTGCGAAAAAGTTGTTGAAACATGAGAAAGGTGAAAACGTTCATATAATATAATAAAATATGAAATACAGAAGTAATACCGCACGTACTAACCGGTAAATAGATTTTCTAAAGGCGTTGCGATGTGTATCGGCTGCACCCGGACGTAAAATACATTAATCTCCGTTCCTCACTCGTCTATCTGTCCATCCATCCGTTCGCTTTACTACTAACGTCTGGCCAACTCTCTATAAGATCGCAAGTATCGCCGATGAATATGTATTGATATACATACTTATATGCGTATATTAAACGAACACCGTGATCGAATCTCGTTTAGAAACGGATCTTGGAAAGTTATTATTTTTTCTATGAAACAATAAAATCATGTCAATTAATTTGTTAATAATAATTAACTAATCACTGTGAGAGTAAAATTTTATAAGAAATTTATGAAAGACCGTGTGGAATTTATGAGTTGTGAAAAAAAAAGTTCATTTCGATTATTACTCGAAAACGAATTTACCGAATGTCATAAAATTTTCCCAGTTTATTTCTCGTCACTGAAATCGGTGAGAAGAAATTTCGTGAAAATTTTGATATTCTTCGATCTAAAGATATCATTTTATTTCTAATTACAGATCCGTGATACCGCGGACGCGGTTAGCCGCAGTCCTTATAGTAATAGTGGTGTTTTTTGGAGGCGATCCATGCTTCTCAGCTCTCCAATATCAACCCATCGATTCATACTCACCTGGGGATGAATGTGCCTTGGTTCTTGATGGTCCAGGACGATCGAGCGCGTTTGATTACAGTTACAATTTGCTGCGAGGAACTTTGTAAGTTATAATAATGTGTTTAAGAATTTTTGTAGATTTTTTTGTTTATTTTATTTTTATTATTATTTTTTTTTTTTTTTTCGTTTTTCAGCACGGTATACATTTCACTTTTTGTTAATTTAAAAAATTCATTTATGAAAATTAATTGAGTAATGGGTGATAATTAATTCATAATTTATATACTCGTAAGACTTTCTCCGTTCGTAATATCGCCGGTTATTCACTTGACCTGAGGTAATAACACCCCGAAGAGTCTTGTGACGTGGTTTTTCAAAGTTACTCAATACTCCTGAGGCTTTTTGGCTGACAGCTAGATCTCGTGGGTATCGACTACCGACGATTAACGATTACCTACTCTTTACTGTGCTGAGGAGATCTTGTATCTCATATCGCGTGCAGCCGCGGCAAACTGCTTTTATCGATGCCTTGAGGATACGAAATAATGGAGCTGGGCGGTTGAGGAATGAACATGTTCCGCCGCACCTCGACGAGGAACGCGTCGGCGTTCCAAATCGCTCAGTCTTGATCTTTGACTGAAATAATACACCGTATTATATAGCAATGAGAGTAAATGAGATAAAAACAAATCCAAGACCCTGTCACTATATCGGTGCATAATTGTTATACAAACGCGTTTGTCTTTCTAACGAGTAACCATACTTAAAACGTAAAGGATAAAGAATTAGTCTGACTTAATAAATGAACTTTCTAACCCGACAACTGCTGTCACGTTGAAGGCCGAAATTTCGAAATCATTAGGCATCTGGACCAGGTTGTTTCTCCGACTAAGATGATCTCTGTATTACTCTATATACGCGATATTGTAACGAGGCAAAAACACGTGGATTGCTAATAGGAAACACGAATTAAGTAAAGGTCGTACCAAATTGCCGGTTTTATTATTCCGCTAACGTTCGTAAAACGGTAATTCGAAATTATTTGAAAATAATTAGACGACTTGACGGTGCATTGAACTGGTTTAAGTATTGTAGAATATTCTATTATCACACCGTGTTCATTTTTTCTTCTTCTTCTTCTTCTTCTTCTACTTTTTTCTCCTCTTTATTGTTCCTCGAGGGTGAAATAGACCCGAATGAATGATATGGGTATAGGAAATGTAAATTGGCCATCTAGAGACCCTCGGGACTCGTAGAGTAAAGTTACATAATGATCAATGGAGTTGAGTGTGGAGTAGCAACTCTATAATGAACGACCTGTGCAGACGTATTCCGAAGTTGACTAAGAACTCATGCGGCAAGCGATATGTAATAAACGTTCGATAATGGGAATTTATTGCCTCGAAAAGGGAAGCCGAATAGAATAATCGACGAGCAAACAACTTAAGGAGAAAAACCCGAGGGCCAAGATTAAAGACTAAATTACACCTATCTGACTTGAATTGACTTTACTCAGGCCAATCTTTGTCTCACGATCAATCCTACTGTATTGATTAGCAATTGTAATACTTTGTATACATATACAACTTGGATCTGTTGAAAAATTTTCACGTTTTCATTAGTTTAATTAGTTCAAAGAATTCTATAATGATAATACATATAGATATATGATTTAATGGCCGATTTTTTTTTAGATTTTATTATCCGATTTCTCACCTGCCCTTCCGTATATGTCTCAATTAATTTGATCTGTAGATCAGTTTTACAAACTGACTTAAAAATTTCATAATGGTTGTTAGATATATATATCGGGTTGAAATGATGTCGTTGTGTTAGATAAGAAAATTTTGTTCATAATTTCAAAAGCCTGGCAGTAGGCGAGGTTTTAAGGTCGTTGTAAATGGTGCAAGACCCTTTGTGGTGAGTGTAAACTGAAAATGATATCGTGTCGCGTTCCGGTGGAACGCCTCTCTGCGTTCCAGAAACCAGATGCTGATCCTTACCTAGATTACTTTTCTCATAGGCACGCGGCTTCTCGTTTTACGTCCTCGAAGAACCTTCGTTATTCGCACACCTTTTACGCACTGCAGGTCTAACGGCCACTGCAACTACGGCACATAAATAGACCAATTCACTGAATTCCTTATAGTCACTAGAACTGGTTGAATGAATTTAACATGAATAATTTTTTTATTTTTATTTTTTTACATTTATACTTATCCGCTAAACTAATTATTCGGAATTGTATAAAATCAATTTGTTTTCTTATTATGGATCTGTGTAATTGGTTTTCATCATTTCTTATAGCCCACCTTCGGCTGGTAGTCAGACATGCATAACATACGATGCCGTGAACCACGCTTACGTCGAGGCTCGCAAACGCATCAGTAAGTATTTATCGATATGGGAATACTAATGGTGATAAAATATGGTGGGTAGTGAACACCCAGAGTTTATTTCATAACGTGTATGAGAGGTTGGAAACGGATACGGATACAAAATCACGTGTGTTAATAACGTCAGCAGACCAGTATTTCTATATCTTAAGTGATCGGTGTGAAAGGAACGCAGAAAATGTGGAGCAATGCAAAAGAAATTGTGGTTCCTTAAGAACAAGGTAATACAAGTTTAGTTGCAGTCGTCGGATAGTGTCGATGCTCAATTAGATACAGACCCATACCTGCTAACGACTATTCGTATCAAAGTAAACAACCTGCCTACGGGCTAATACCAATATATGTATACCTACATACTTCGTATTTGTCGCCACAAAAGTTTTCCCATTAGTTTCTCAATACTGAATGTTACAGGAACGAGTGAGGTCGACCACTTTGTTTATGGATCGCAAATAGGTCGTAAGTGCGAACTTACGTCGAAGACGTAGGTCGGTTTATGTTTTATATATGGTAACGTCCTGGCGAATCACAATTTCTTTTTTTCATCTCGAAAACGCACTCTCTGTGCATAAGTTACGTTTTTTATTTGTTATTATTATTATTATTATTTTTTTTTTCTAATGATCTACAATTTATTCAGTAGCAGGATAACAAAATAAAAAGGAAACAAACTGGTTGCTAATACATAACATAATTAATGAATGTGTTACCAAACCCTCTCGTCCAAGGCTAAGAGATATGTAGATTACAGGTGCAGAAGTTGAAATAGATTTCTCCTCGATTTTACTAATATTGTTCATCGCACTAGCTTAGGATGATAAATAATATTTCGTAATTAGATTGTTCAATTTTTCGACTAATACGTACTTGATGATCATTAATTGTGCAGACGTAGCACAACCCAATACAGAAACTTGGCGTGGAGAAGACCTTGCGACAGTTGGAGAGCTGCTGTTAGACATCTCGATAAACTTGGCGCAAAAGTACGTGTGCTTTTTTGATTATCAGGATTTTAATCAACGCTGATAAATTATAATTACGTAAAAAAATATATTTTCTTCGATATTTAGGTATGGATTATCGTATGATGACATCGAAAAAGGACTTCCCCTTATCGATACCTCGAAAACATTGATTCGCGAAGTATGTCCAACGTTTTTAAGCAACGTTGAGTGTCGGGCTGGCAAATATCGACGATATGATGGACTCTGTACGAATCTTGAAAACCCAACGTGGGGTGCCACGATGACACCGTTCTCGAGGTGATTTTAAAATGATTTGAATCTGATAGATGTTGGATTAATTTTCATCTTTCATCTTTAGATTTTTTTTTCATTCTTTGTTTTATCACTTTGAAATAATAAAATAAAAAAATTCTATTTCGGTTCAGACTTCTCGCTCCAAAGTATTCCGATGGTATCAACGCTCCCAGGATTTCTGTCACCGGAAATCAGCTGCCTTTGGCTCGTGTCGTGTCTCGCACTATGCATCCTGACGAAGGTTATCATGATCACGCTGGAACCGTTATGGTCATTGCTTGGGGGCAGTTCATGGATCACGATTACACTTTGACTGCCACGCCTTTGGGTGAGTTAGTCACAGTTCTTTAATTTTAATTTTAATTTTATTTTATTTTTTAAATCTAAATTCCAGCTACATATGAAAGAACTTCAATCTAAGTCTTATACAGTGTACCGATCATTCCTTATTTTCGCACGTGATACAGCGGATAATCGTGATTGAGTGAAAGCCGTTGATTCTGTTCAAGATTATTCTCTGAGTGTTTACTTTTTTCGATTATACCCTGTGAAAATTATCTCAAATTAAATAATTCCAATAATTTTAATCGCGATTTCAATCTCATTGAATCGAACTAATTACGATTGAATTTTTATACTTTTTTTTCAACACTATCAAAATTGCTGATCTTGAATCAGTCTACATTCGAAACTGGAAAAGACAAACATAAAATGGGATTTTCGATCATTTTTTTTATTTTTACTATCTATGTTTAAGATTCCCTGAACCGAAATGACCCTGAAGAATGCTGCCACAGGCCACCCCATCTAAAGAATCCTTACTGCAACGAGATCTTGATACCAGAGGACGATTACTTCTACAGATTATTCAACGTTCGTTGTATGGACTTTGTTCGGGGTTTCCCAGCACCTCGACCCGGATGTCGTCTCGGTTCTCGTGTCCAATTCAACCTTCTGACCGGTGTCCTAGACGGAAATACTGTATACGGAGTATCAGAAGCTTTTGCTAGGTAAGATTTTTATCATTCTTACAACAATTTCGTATAAAAAAATTTTGCAACGTCTATAAAATATCGGTACGACGTTGCTACCCTCGATATACTATCAATTAAATTCGTGATGCAATAACACCACTAACATCTCCACCAAGGACAAATTTGGTGAGAACAGGGATAAAAAGGAAAAAAAAACAAAAAAAATATAAGAAAAAAATAAGGGCAATCAAGGTTACACCGGTCGATCGTATTACATTATAAAGTGTCAAAACGAATTATCGATTCTATTGACCCAGAAACAATCAATAATATATTACGCAATTTATTATGAGCGTTAGTAGAAGGGAAATATACGTAATTTCTACGTAACACGCGGTAAGGCAAGAGTCGATACCCTATAGAACTTCTAATGGTATTTTTTGACTTTTTTCCATTCTGTTTTTTGGCGGCAATAAATTTTTTCTTCAATTTTCTCGTAGAAAATTGCGAACTGGATACGGCGGTCTCCTCCGTATGAATCCAGTATTTTCGGAATACGGATTGAAAGATCTGCTCCCCCTGAAGCTGGATATTCCAGACGAAGGTTGTACCAGACCAAACAAATCCATGTACTGCTTTGAAGCTGGTAAGTTTATTTTTTCAATCTATACCCCCGGATGTAGATAAGAAAATAAGTAATAATCGTCTCTCACGTATGTGATTAGTGGTATATCAATGACCCATACCTATAATTATAAAAATAATTTCTAATCGTTAATCGGTGTGAAATATTGAAAAAATTTATCCTTTCTTTTTATTGAATAAATTAAATGCGTATAAATTATCCGCGGCAGCGAACCGTGTAACTTAGTATTTCCAGACCATTGTCGATTGGTCGAGTTTAACTTATCTGCAAATTAAATGATTATAACTAAATATGTATACCTACGTACGTATGTACGAAGGGGAACTTTCTAATCGCAACTAGATATTATATGGTCACATTTAAAAGTTTTATTATTTATGAGAATTTACCACCGCGTGTTCTAATCGACACTTTATTGTGTAGCAATTTGTTATATATTGCACGTTAGATAAATCGAACGACGTTAGTAACCGAAGACTTTATCATGATCATTGATGTCTTGCGTCCGTAACATTTCAATGATACCGTATAGGTACTACATTATACATACAATTCTTTCATCAATTTCTATATAAGAAGAAAAAAAAAAACAATAAATAAAATACTTTTAAAGGGGAAATTCGCGTAAACGAACAACTGGTATTGACTTGCATGCACACCTTGTTGGCCCGAGAGCATAATAGGGCAGCCAACGCCCTGGGTCAGGTAAATCCTCACTGGGACGACGAAACGATATTCCAGGAGGCAAGGCGTATCGTAATCGCGGAGATCCAGCATGTTACCTATAACGAATTTCTCCCAATTCTACTCGGAAAGGAGGTCATGGAGAAGTTTGGCCTCCTGCTTGAGAAAGACGTAATTTTTACAACCATACATAATTTTGCCAATTACATAACTACTTTCTTATACTCATATACACACATGCATGTACCCCCACATCATTATCTTTTATCCTCAGGCTAGTGTGACTAACAATAACTAATAAGCAACAAACACGTCTAGCTAGCTTATTACACTATAATCCAGTCTATAATTTAGCAAATCGATACATTCCATCACATCTTCTCCAATACATCTATCATTCACATTATCCTTAAGAATTACCAATCTCATCATGAACTTTAACTTTTGAACTCAGGGTTACTGGGATGGCTATGACTCCAGTGTTAATCCCGGTGTTATAGACGCCTTTGCATCCGCAGCATACAGATTTGGTCATTCGTTACTACCTACTGCTGTGGAAAGGTGGAGCAAGGCTCACAAGTTTATCGGTACGTGTCAATAATTAATGAATAAATATATCGCCGTGTTATATCATTGAAAATCATTAAGAGAACAATTTTATTGGATTTTGATTACCCTATTTTACAGCTTCGAAGCGGCTATCCGACTTGATCAGAAGACCTTATGATCTGTATCGTGCAGGAGTCTTGGACGAATATTTTATGGGCTTGATGAATCAGGTTGCTCAAGCTATGGACGATTCTATTACTCAAGAGGTTTGTATCAGTAAAATTTTAGACTGTAGTTTTATAATTATTACTACTCATTAATTTTGTTGTTTTTTTCCAGGTCACCAATCACCTGTTCAAAAAAGTCGGTGCTAAATTTGGAATGGATTTAGTTTCCTTCAATATGCAGCGTGGACGAGAATTTGGAATACCTAGCTACATGGAATTCAGGTAATAATCAGTGCTGGATATTGTCTATATATAACTTTGTCCGAGACAATCAGTGTAGATGTATCTATAAAGATAGAGATTTATAGTTGAAAAGATTTATATTCATCACCTTCACCTACATGAAATTACTAGTCATCTCTATTATAGCGTTACTTTTACAGTTATTCTATTTTCATCATCTTAATTGCAAATAAAGATAATCTTTTCCTTTCTGCAGGATATGATTGCATATACTTATGAAGTTCATGTTTCATAATTTCAACTAGATTAATTTCTAACAACAATAATAGATGACAATTTCTTTATATCGTTGATCAACGAACAAAATGTATCAATTTATTCTATGCATATGTATATAATTCTACTACTTTTATTTTCTTTGTAGGAAATTCTGCGGACTTCCGGGAGCTGATAATTTCGAGGAACTCTTTGGCTCCATGCCAAATGAAACCATCAGACGATACAGCTCTATTTTCGAGTTAGTGTACATCTATTAGTATTAGTTTCAACCACCTTTTGATTCATGAAATGTAGAATAAACACTGAAGATATCTGTATTATTATTAATTATGGGCTCTATTTGTTTTACAGACATCCATCTGATGTTGATTTATGGTCCGGTGGTGTATCGGAAAGGCCTCTACCTGGCAGCATGTTGGGTCCCACTTTTGCTTGTATTATTGCAACACAATTCAGCTACTCGAGACGAGGAGATCGCTTTTGGTACGAACTTCCTAATCAACCGTCTTCATTCACTCCTGGTAAGTGGTGAATTCAGAGTAATTGATGGAATATCTTTTATCATTATCAAACCGTTATAATCTGAAAGAAAAAAAAAAATTTATCGTTTTTATTAAGTTGAACTTAGATTAAATATTGAATTCCTGTTTATTTCATTCCTCAGAGCAACTCGTCGAGATCCGAAAATCCAGACTCTCAAGGTTGATATGCGACAATACTGACCTTATCGATACGATACAACTTTATCCTATGGTTTTGCCTGATCATGAAATGTGAGTGATTAATTTTTTTAATATAGGATTTTACACTCAATATAATTTCTTGTTATTGGTATTTTTAACGGATTGTCTATTTCTTATTCAGAAATCCAAGAGTGCCTTGTCGGAGCGGTGTTTTACCAAGTATAGATTTCAGTAAATGGGCTGAATTTCCATCAGGCACAGGACACGCCAATGAATACGTGAGTAATATTGCAGAGCAGTATTCGCACCTGGGCAAGTAGATATACAATGTGAAAAGGTACACCTCAGCATCTTAGGCAGTGAACGTAGATAGAATTTATTAGAATTTAGTTCTTAGATGTTATTATAATAGAATTTAGATAATAGTGTTTGATCGGTACTTGGCCGAGGGCAAAATACCAACTTCTCCTGGACAAGAATCACTTCAGAGCCGAATACACTCTCTTTGCAAAATGGTTCTTCGACCACATTGCAGGCACTCATGCACCTATCACTTAATTATATGCGCACAAAATCAGGGATAAACGTAATCAAAAATTGATACTAATATCTTTTTTTATAATTATTCTATAATGACAAGACAAGTCTCAGGCATACTTTTTTGTTGTTGATTATAATAAATTTAAATTTTTTTAACAAACGGGAATTATCAAGACATAGAAATTTAAAGATACAAAATCATCCACAAGCTTATTAATTAATTTTAAATGTTCTGATTATGACAATTCTTTTTTTCAATTGCCTAATTTTTTGACAATAATCAAAATGAAACCTGGAGCTAGTTCTACTCCATATTCAAGTCGAACCTTTTTATATATCCACCCCATCATATTACCCTCTATATTAATTTTTACCCATATTTTATATCCGACTAATTTTATTGCATCTTAGATTCTAGTTTCTGCATTTCTTCATCAGAACGGAGGAATAAAACTTACATCTCACTATCTCTCTGCTTCTCAGAATTGCCTCTCATAGCTGTTCTTTTATTCTACATCTTTAAACGCAACTTTCTCATATTAGATTACACATTTAATCTATACAAGCATTATTTTATTCTATAATTTCACCGAAATAATAATTAGATTTTTATAATTGCTTGATATTAGCTTGCCTGTTCATATCATATCTTTATCTTTACTTTTCAATCCCTTAAAGCATCAAACTTTATCTTTATATTTTTTTATATTAAGAAAAAGTTTTCCATTTTCCGGTATAAAGATCCGATAAATATTTTACAATGGTAGCGTACTATTCAGTCAATTTTTTTTATACATTACTATTATTATTTTTTACCTATGTTAGCGATTATTGGTGGAGAAAGAATTGTATCAATTACCAGATGAAGATACGGTGTTATCTATTCTGCAGCCGTCTAGAAACGGCCAAAATATCATCTCACAAATCTTCTTTACAAACTTGAACAACATTGCATCTTATTTTGGCTTCATTCAAGAGTGAATATAGCCTTTCATATTTTGGATTGGGTCGTACTACGAGTTGTGGAAAAACACCTTTACACATCTGCACGCTGCACGTAATACCTGAATACATAATATATACCATTCCAATATAGTTTTTTGATCGCACAAATAATATTTAATCATCAGTTTATGTATCATGCAAAAATCAACATCATGTAACTGAACGGAAACACTAAATCTCCTTACAAATGTATTACACCAGTTAAAAAAACACGTGGTCTCTGTTCTTTTTTCTTTTTTTACATACATTTTGTAACCATTGCACGAGTCATTATTTTCAATTAATATTCTTCTCTCAACACCGCGGCTTCTACTTTCACTTCTCAATCTTAAAATCTACAATCATTTATTACGTGTATACAAAAAGACACGCGCTATATCTAAATCTATTGCTAATTCTCAGTACATATTTAAATCTGAACTATAACATCGATATTTATATATTACAGTTATTATATATATACACATATATAAATACATACTGTAATGGTAAGGATATATTTTTATATTTAAAAAAATTAAACAAAATAAAATAAAATAAATGGGGACGTGGATATATAGGAAAAAAGTATATAAACAAATGAATCATAGGATTGAATGGGTAGAGATTATTTAGCGTTAGGGATTATATCAGTAAATTAATTATTCACACATAAAGGTATACATATATTAATATACAGCGATACATATTACAATATATTATACAGATTGTATGCGTATATAATACGTTTACAATCTATATTGCACCCATCTAAACCCATCCACATATTCACCTGCACCAAGTATGTGTATCTTGAAGATCTGCATACTTGAAGTATTATTGTATCGTATATATAATGTAAATACATGTATTGCGTAATATTGTTTATATTATATATACCTGTAGGTATATATATATATATATATACACGATTTTGTAAATACTTATAATAAAGCATAGATATATTATCTCTTTGTAAAAGTACTGTCTATAAATATGTGAAATATTTTCTTGTATCAATCATATTGCACAATGTGATATTGGTTGGTTTATTGATTGATTAATTGATTGATTGATTGATTGATTTAATTGATTGATTGATTCATCGATTTCTCGCGTCATTTCCTCGAGACATTCTTTCCCGTTACCATTCAGCTTCCTGCCTTCTCCTATACGTTCACTATACACTGAGTTCGAGGTCCATTTTGCAATAGGAAGCTTAGCTATACAAGGATAAAATAAACAAACAAGACTTTTACTATACTGATTGCTATTTGATCGGGTCTTGTGATCCCTCTTTAATGGTACATACAAATACATAGTATATCTTTAGATCTTTATCATTCGAGAAATTCATGCAGTGAGAACTGTGTTTGGGATGTTTTTTTTTTTTAACAGTAATACGTTTCAGTAAAACTCTTCACACCGATTAATTTAATCGATACCTTCCTTCCACCGAATCAAATTATCCCGAAATTAAATACTTAAAAAAAAAGAAGAAAACGATTTTATATGCGTAACACGATTCGTTTAGTTCGAATTAATAACGAGACTCGAGAGGAAGACGATATCGCATCATAGTAATATGCTAATTTTATGATCTTTCGGTGAGTATCTTATATCCCACTTTATTCAACATGTAAATATTAAGAATAAATTCGCGTATGGGTTTTGAAAAGTTGATTTATAGGTATATGCACCGTAAAGTAGACATCAGTAGCTAATTGTAAATATAGTATCTTGTTATCGCTAATCGTAAGTTTTATCCTTATTTTATCGCACACATACGATGAATGCGGAAGTCAAGAAACAGATCGCGAATTATATGTAATTTTCAGAATTTTGCTGGAGCTTGGCCTCCGCCAATGAAAGTAATGCCGCCCTTGGCTTACGCTAGATTCCCTAAAACAGTAAAACGGAAACTGCCTGAAATACCGAAGAAGATGCCATCGGCTACCAAAATGCCGTTTAAACTAGCCGATCTTCGCCCTCTGCGAAGGGATGGCTCTCCATATACAAAAAAATTAACGATAAAACCAAAGCGGAATTCTAGGACTTGGCCTGCGCTAATAATCCAAAAATCTACGCAAGTCTTTGGTGAAATTCCATTGGAAAATGATTTCCGAAGAGATAGGATCGATATCCCAAGGCCTGGCTACTTCTTCGAGAAATCAGAAGTCGAAATTTCTCCGGTTGATAACATTTTTAGGGAAAAACGCTACTCGATAAAAGCATTTTTTGATGATTTATCGAGAAACGCTTTTTCACGACGAAGCACACGGTTCAGACGTCAAATTAACGAAGAGAAAGACAAGGGCGAGGAAGTTGACGATTTCGATCAAGCTGAATACGTTTCGAGACTTTTGGCCATCCTGGCGGGTAATCATCGGTCCGTAGATAAAGCAAAAGAAGATTCAGTGAAAACGGGTAATCTTGGGCATAGATCGAAAAGACAAATTGGCGAAGAGAAGGTCGGGGAGCAAATCGACAAACAAGAAGAAGGGGAATATGTGGATTATTCTAAAAAGCAAAGAAATGGACGGGGTGGATCACAATATACGCCAGTCTACAAGGACTGCAATGATACAGCGGCTAGCGAGATATCCGATTTGAATGCGCCTCCTCCACCCCCAGAGAGAAGATTGAGTTTACAAGAATACTCTCGAAACGGTGGACAGTTAAGAGACATTGATTACGTGCCGAAGAAGAATCGGCCGATTATAAATAGAAAAAAAAATAACTATTCGGAAATTCCTGCGTCGGTACCGCCGGCGATAGACGAAGAGGAAGTCGCTGAGATTCCGAAGGAGACCGCTTCGACGTTGAAAAATATTCAAAACGGGACTTACATCAATCTTCAGGATCATCAGAAGGGAGCACACGATGGAAACGTTCCGAAAGACGCGAATGGCTATCCTCTTGATATCCCGCCGTATAATCCTGACGTTATTCCCTACGTCGATGTCCCGGATTATTCTGATCAACGCGAAGAAAGCCTTGACAAGGACGACCGGAAGGTAGCTAAAGAAAGGTACGTTGAATATCCTGATGATGATGCGGACGCAATTGACCCTGGAGTTCCGTTGAGAACTGATGAGCCTTCGGAAAAAGTTATCGTTCGCGATGATGACGTTTCGGATAATGACGAGGTGAAGGAACGGCCGAATAACTCGAAGTCTCGAAGCAATGAAGAAGTGAAAGAGGAGGAAGAAGAAGAGGTGGAGATGAAAAGTAGAAAATCCCGCGTTTCTAGTGACAACGAAAATGTTGAGGAAGAAAAGGAAAATGAGGAAACAAATTCTAAAGAGGTTCGTAATCCGCAGAATGATGAGGTGAAGGACTTTGAACCGATACATTTTGACATAAATGAGTATAAGAAGCCGTTTAATCTCGAAGAATTGTTTAAGGAGGTTGAGAGGGAATCTCAACAGGCTCAAAAGAAGAATAAGACGAAAGAAATAGACGTGAACGAGCATCAGAGCAGCAGAAATATTCCTGTGCGTGGTGATAGTCACAAAGTGAACAGTGACACTTTTGGAAAGTATCAGAACGATGAAGACTTCAAGCTTTTGACCTTCGATGGCCCTCGGAAGAGAGAAAGTCATGAAAATCAAGATGATAGTAATAAGAAAAATGCTCCTCAGGACGCGACCATTGCTCCTCCAAACTTCTTTGAGGAATTTGAAAGGGTCTTCGGCCCCCCTGTTTCCCAAACCCCTTTTACAGGATACTTTGATACTGAGGATGATAAGGAGGGTCTACCGGGGTCATCTGCAGGGCTGCTTGAAAATGAGGATGAAAAATATCCAGACGGGGCGGTTGAAGATACTTACGAAAGACTATTCGGGGCTGAAGATGAAGAGAGTCAATCCCAGGATGGCGATACATACCACAAGCAAAATTCCGACGATGACGTTACTGTTTTTCAAAATGCGAAAAAATCCAAGGAAACTGAGCCTGAAGAACCGACCAACGATTCGCTCCAAGAAGCATACAAAACTCTGGCTACTATCTTAGATAGAAAAGATGATATTTCTAGGCTCGATGATGAGGTGGCGAAAAAGGCAAAAATGGAAGGTATAATGCCAGCTAAGTATAACAATCATTGGACTCTTGAATACGGTACCCCAATCGGAGATGGAAAAGCGTAAATTGTTTTACGGTATTGCATGTGGTAAGATTAGAATATTAATTACAAGTATATTAATCGAAAATAGATATAAACTGCCAACAAAAATGATCATGAAACTCGATTGCTTGTATGAATAATTACAAGATAAAGTAAAACTTGAGATAATATAATGTAGAAATATATACGAAAATTGTTTATGTTGGGTTTATTGTTCTAAGAATAATTATTGTTGTTAAAAATAATGCGATGCATGGATTGATTTGTAGATGCGAAATGATAAAAATTATATTCTTAATGTTGTAAAATAATTTTCACGAAGTCTTGACGTCATGTGTAACC
This sequence comes from Macrophya annulata, assembly GCA_963924015.1. Taxonomy (NCBI): domain Eukaryota; kingdom Metazoa; phylum Arthropoda; class Insecta; order Hymenoptera; family Tenthredinidae; genus Macrophya; species Macrophya annulata. The sequence goes on from OZ001260.1 coordinate 6,244,779, forward strand.
CTCACCTCGAACATCTTAATTTATTTAGAGTCCAATTCAACGGTTGTGTATATATTGAGAAGTCGAAGTCTAGCTGTTTCTTTCTGCAGTTGTTGCTTCCTGTTTTCGTACACTATGCCTTATTCGAAAGATGACAGGTGTACTTTGTACGATAATTAATTAATTAAGAATAACTTATGTCTTATGTTAGCCAAGAAATATAGGTAAATATTTATATACATGCTATGATACATTATGATATCAGTTGTGACCAAAGCGTATAGTTACTTCGCAATGGTATATGAATTAATCTCAATGACAGATTTACGTATATCAACGAAAGAATTCCTTCAAAGAAGGATTACCGTCCTGCAATACACTTCCGCGTCTACAGTCGCGTTTTGACAAGTGCTTCAGGAAATCTAGGAAACCGAATTAGGATGAAAGCTAACGTCACAGGGGGTTCCCCGAGCTCAAGGAGGGTGGTCCAGGACAGAGACTCAAAGCAAACTCAGGGTGATCGGGTATATAAGCTTGCGTTTCCGCGATTCTGGCATCACTCGACTCACTACCAGCTCTCACAGTCCAAACCTTCATTTTACAAACGATAGATACTCCTCGATTCATTGTCTCCCAAGTAAGTACAACATCAAATCGTAAACAATAATCAATCATAAAATGTTAATCAATTCGTCAAAAAATTTTCATCATATTTTGAGAATAAGAGAGATAAGAAAAAAAAAATAAAAATAAAAAAAAATACCACGAACAAAGAGATACGTTAGAAAATTTATTAGTATATCGATGAAAATTTTGGAAAATTGTTGTCATTGCGTACCGATATTATATTTATAATAAAAAAGAAGGAATGATATTAAAAATTAAAAATTTCTTCGATTCAAAAGTCAGAAAATAAGTAAAAATTCTGTAAAGTTAGTGGCTTATAACTGGCAGGTCACAATGAGTATAGAGTGGCAAGAGGCGATCTGCAAACGCGGAAGCACCGCGTTGTATTCCGGTTATTAGCTGGTTGAAAAAAAGCGACAAGACCATTACTACAGACAACCAAACAACCTTCGGCAATCTTCCCGGCAGTGGATATTCGGATTATTAATTAGACGCATTTAACATATATCAATAAATTTTTTTTTTTACATATATATATATAAATTTTTTTTCGTTTTTTTTTCTTACTACTGTAGGAAGCTGCTGACGGAACAGTAGTCGCGCATATTCAAGCCACGTATATTGAAAAATTTTTACCGCTTGGCCCGCGGTACTTTTGGTGACACCTGGCCGATCCAGAGATCTTAAATATAAGCAGAGTTACTTGCGAGTAGCGTTACTTCGAGGAACCGTTCAAACACGTTAACTGAATCCTCGTCTTTCTTCAGTCACGGTTATAGCTTCGTTAAGTCGGCTTAATATAAAGCGCAAGAAAATTGGAGGAGTGGAATTAAGTGAGAGAAAAATGTGAATTTACAGAAATTATTGTAATCGAATTGTGTCTCTTTTTTTTTACCAACTTCTATCGCCAATTGTACTAACGATCACTTATGTCAAAACAGGCAAAGCTTTTGAGAGTGAAAGTGGTGTTAAAATTTATTTATTTTATTTTTTCAGTATTGCTTATAGCTTTGACTAACGTTAAACTTAGAATTATAGAGTGGCGCATAAGTATTATATTGAGGATTGTCAAGGAATTAATTTTTCTACAAATATAATTTAGGGAAATCTCTTCGATAGCCTCTAAGACTGAAAGTTAGCGATAACTAATAACCGCGACGAGCTTTTTTTTCAATGGTAAAAACTGATCACATTTGATTAAAGGCTGTCTTTAGATATTTGTTGCAGTTATGAAGAATCAAACTCGTCTAGCTTTTCTTCTCTTCGTTGTACTGGCGGCATTCTTTATTACATCATCAGCTGGAAACGCCAACCGCATTGGTTTGTATACTCAAATACTTAATTGTACATGTAGATAATCTGTTGTCGTTTAAAAATATTCTACAACTTGTTATATATAGATGATTATAAACGAAGCATGCTGCATGAAGGATAATAATATAAATAAATTTCTGTTATTTATCATGTATCTATAATTATAGAGATTTATTTGATCTCTAAAACTTGTTGATTGTGCAGGAGTGTGTATAAGGAACTGCGCCCAGTGTAAGAAGATGTTCGGATCTTACTTCGAAGGTCAGCTTTGCGCTGATACCTGCATCAAGTTCAAGGGAAAAATCATTCCCGACTGTGAAGATGCCAGTTCAATAGCACCGTTCATAACAAAAATTGAAGATGAATAAATATCGAGGAAGATTCTGTCATACGATTATTTATCATTCATACACATATATCTATGATGATCAGTTTCACCAATTTTTCTCTAAATCAGATTATTACTGAATCGCTTTTTAACGCTACTTTTCAGTCAATGAGTGTAGCTAAAATACTTCATATTATTCCACTTAATGTTAAAGTACGATTAAAAGATAGGTCATAATAGAAAGTAAAACTACACTGACAATCGGTATAGACATGCTTAGCTTGAATTTATTCATATTTTTATCGCCGTTATAATTCGAATTATTGACGGTATATTAAACGTGATGATATAGCATTAGATAAAAAGATCATTAATTAAGTTTTAGAATGTTTTTTTTTTATTTTGTTTTTATTTTTGTTTATTCAATGATAGGTAAAAGTAATCTGAGGTTTTGGAGGCTTGATAACGAATCAGTGATTCAGTTTAGGATTAATCACGTTCCAATTCGTTATAAATAAATCGGAATTTAATTACATCATTTATGCATATTATAGCTTAACATTGTTATTCATGGTCACTTTCATTCAGAATAGGTCCAGTAAATCAACTAATCAGATCATGCGTTACTTTTATTATTTATAATGACAACAATTATTTTTAAGTATTGAAAACATTGCTTGAAGCACTGAAACGAAAACATGTATATTTTAAATCTAGTCAAGAAATTAATCGTTTTGTAATAAGTTATATAATTAAATGTGTGAAATAAATGATAAAATGAAATATAATACAGCTTGATAAATATCTTGTGTCAACAACTAATTACATGTTCCCAACTGTTATATACCTACCTATAGGTATACAGTTTTAATTTACTGTAACATTTCTTTTCACATTTTTTATACCTAAAGATTAAACCCAACTATATATTATAATATAATTGGTAATAAAAGTCAAGTAAATGATTACTATGATTCGAAAACTTATATTTGCATATTCGTACACTTATATTTTCGGTCTGGGACCAGCTACACGTAGCTATAATAGCTATTCGATACAGTAGTACCGAAATAATTAATGATATATTTATACAGCGATCAGCTTCGGATTTCATATTGAATTTCATATATTTGCATATACATGTAATTTACAGTTATAATAATCTGGACCGCTGTATACATAAAACCTGATATTTAGATACAAAATTATTGAGACTGAATGATTTTTCGAATCTTATTAGAAATTGTGTTTTGATTCATCGTTAATAGCTATAATCATAAAAGTATGTATGACAAAATCAAAATAGACGTAGTATACACATAGTATTTATTAGATTTGGGAACAGCTTAAACCTTTTTCAATACAATTTATATTCAATACAGTTCTCTCCGATCAAAGTGTTATTTGGATATGAAATTAGACCACTACTTTCTCCCGCCTACCTATATAAATGAATATCTATGCGAAATTCTGTGTCTACTTGCAATTAATATTCAACAGTGATTAAGAAATAAATAAATGTTAACTTGAAATTATATTGAGCTTTCTATACGTTTGAAATCATTTTTCAATTTGCGAAACAAAGTAGTTCATTCTTGATACAAGTTTGAAAATACACGTCAAACTTGTATCTAACCCCACGCGATTTTTATTGGCTAGAGAAAGATTGTGACGAGCCAATCATAGCTGGTATAATAAAGTGTTAACCAACGAGTGCCCGTTTCTCAAGACAAGTGTTTAGAAACTATAATCAAGTTGGCATTCCTACTTGTGTGTCTATAACCTTGGGGGCTTGGAAATAAACACACAATTACTTAGGAATACTTTATTATTTAATTAATTAACTAGCTGTACCATAACTAGGCATAATTAACCACAAAAATGGTAAGAATTTACTGATATATTAAATCACAATATCAATATCAAATCAAACTCGCCCTGTCATTGCGATTTACCTAACCTCAAAACCATGTCTTCATTTAGGACGTATTTCTGATGATCAGGCGAAAGAAAACTACGATTTTTACAGACGCCAAAGACAACACTACCGTCCTGGAATTAAAAAAGATCATCGAAGGTAAGGAATGACATTTTTAAAAATCGTATTTCTAACCCATTGCCCAACACAACAGATACGTCATTTGCTGTAGTAATTCACAAAACTCGCTAATATGATACTCAAAGTCTTCAGTCATCTCTAAACACGTCAGAAATCGTTCAATTTCTTTATAATCTGAAATTGTTTTCAACATCATTGAGGTTTTTTTTTTTTTTATGTTCTGAATAACAATTCACTCGACGTTTGAATTAATTTCAGGTATATTGAAGATTCCTCCTGCAAATCAGCAACTTTACAGCAAAGATATCGTGCTTATGTCCGACAGTAAATTTTTGTCAGATTATGGAATGACGTCGGCGGTTGCGAAAGCACAATGTCCTGCGTTGGTTGCCTTAGCTATACGTCAGGAAGGTGGTCAATTTGAAACTCTTGAAATGACGCCTTATTCGTTACCTCCTGATCTTCCTGACGTAATGAAGTCTCAGGAAGCTAACGGCCAAGAGCAGTCACCTTGAAACTTGCCAAACTCTATTACCGACTAATCAACAATTGAGTATTTGAATAAATTTCTTTAGCACAGCTGTTTCATGAGATTATCATCACAGGCATCGGAGATTTGATAAATGACTAAATTAAATATTTATACTAGATGCTTTAAGATCGTGAGATGTTGTTATAATTTATTAAATACTTAATCGGAGTTACAAAAGCTCTGTGATTTGTTATATTCAGATACATCTGCGATATGATATTACTTAATGAAAAAAATATAATTTCTATGTAACTGATGAACGAATTAATACGACCTTACAATGTTTCTTATCTTTAAATTGAATATATTTTCTATTTAAACGTTTCAATGTGCTAATAAACTATGAAAATTATCCTAAAAATAGCTCGAAATTTGTCGACTTATTTTTGCACACACAGTCCTGCTGGTGTAACATTATTTTTAAACACTTTTATCCTAATTAAATTTTTCGTTACATCTGCATGACTACTTAATTATTTATCATCTGTTACATTACTTTTCTAAATTGATAGGGAATTCAATTTGAATGTGAAATGAAACTCATTTCTTTGGATTCTTTGAAGATTTATTGTGCTTATTTTCAACAAGTTTTTATTCTCATTTAAATACATGATTTATTCCTGTGTTTAGATAAGAATAGATATAAAATTGATGTTTTTATGCCCTAATCTCTCCTTTGCCTGTGAAGGGTGCTGAGTAATCCATAATGTAATTACTAAGAGGAAAAATACAAATGGAATTAATTATCGTAATCGTGAATCGTCTGCATATTTAAAATTGAGCTAGTTTGAATTTCTTGATAATGCAAAACTCAACGCCTAAGTGCGATTTAAACGTAATACATTGATGATTTAAAGATATATTTAAAAAATGCAGGATGACATTGCTCACACCACATGCAGACACACGCCTGGTAAATAATTTTAAAACATTTATCCGATTTGTAAAATTATATATTATTGTTTCTCATAATTTGTATGATGATTGTTTTTATCTCCCGAATGTCGTGATACTCTCAACAAGAACATTGACCTAACTCAATACAGTAATTGAATATTTGTTGGTCTCGAGTAATTGTTTGTATTGTCATTTAAAAACTCTGAATGATGATTATGTGATATTCTGGTACAGTAAACATTTAACGTGAATATGTTACGTAATATTTTGTACTATTACAAACGATTTGTAACTTATTAAAAAAAATTAACTTCACGGCTTAGCATAATTCAGTTTTACTAATTATCGTTATAATTGTAATATCTGTAATAAAATCGGTCAAGTGGTTTCAAACTTCCGATATAATTATACATAAATATACAATCAATTAAATCTCTGCTTGGAACTGGAGCTGTAAATGATTGTTGTACATAATGATATAAATACTGCTTCATAATATAATGACATCCTTGGAATTCAGAATTTGAAAAATTTCCATCGCCGAATTATTTAAATTCCTATTTTGCTAGTTGATCAAAAGCTTAAAAATCTCTTCAAATATTTAAATTTTGCGACCCTATTCTCACCGCCCTCTGTCGTTACCTGTCTCAAATGCTTATCTATATTATTTACGAAGTTAGCAATCTGTACCCTTCCGATAACCCATGCTCTTACTGGAACGAGCGAGAAGCGGCCAGTGAGAGATAGTCGTATCTGGAGCGTTGAGTGTAGAGTTGGTACGCTTTTGTCGCACTCGTAGCGACTAGCGACTATCTCGCATGAAAACGTTGACCGCTGGGACAGAGCGTTGACAGAACTCGGAATCAGTAGAAGCCCGCATCGGCGGACCGATGGTCGTGCTCAGTTAGTAGATTCGTGTGCGACAAAAGCGTACCAACTCCAGACACAACTATCTCTGTCTGCCGCTCCTCACTGCCGTTGGGTTGCTCGTTCCAGTATTAAGTGATCACTACCGGTAAAAAGATATAAAAGAAAAGACCGCGCCAAAGCCAAACTAAAACACGCCGGTTATAAAATTTCTGTGATGTTCGTTCGTAACGTGTTAAGTTTATGATAAAATTAACAAACCCTGATATTTCACAGCATGTGGACACAGTGATTAAAAGATGTTAACATTAACTCTGAATCTGTAGCTACGTTTAAACCGTTCAAAAGATCGTGGTGAGAGACTAATAAAGACAAGATAAAAAAATATTTTGAGGTTATAATGACTGCGGAACTTTCGACGAGTGTTGCTTTCAAAGAATTATTAATATGGAGAATGTTTATGGCTATTTTAACGAGCATATCTGCCCAATTCATTTTCATGAGCAGTGTTATTCTGATAATAAACTTTCGAATAATGCACCCTCTTTCTTGGTTAACAAACACTTGGATAGCCGTAACGAGTTTTCGTACGTGGAGTTACTTCCTAATACTAGCAACAGTGATATTCATCCAAGGTTTAATATGCAGTAAAGAATACCTCAACTCTCCGACGTACAGAAGAAGTAGATTTTCAATAATCTGTGGCATGTTTAAACCGCACAATATACTCGTCGGTGTATTGCACGTTTTAGTCGGCAGTGTACTAGTCTGGCTCCATTTATCCCTTCAAGACGGCCGGCACAGTTCAATGACTGTAAAATGTAACGGACAAGAAACGTGCCTAGTAGAAGAATATTTTTTTCTGATGCTGAGCGGGTTATGGATTGGCCTATACTTTTTTATAAAGTCTAATTTCTTCACTATTCATATACAGTTTCCAATAATTCCTCGCTCAAAATTTTCCCAAATTAAATACGGAATCGGATCACTCCTACCTCAAGCAATGATCAACGCTCTATCTCCCGTTTTGTTCTTCATATTTATTTACTATATTGATGGAGGATACTGCAGGGAGACAATACTTTCTGTTTTTTCTATCCAAATGAAAGATGCACCAATGGACACCATATATGGACTTTTAAACATATCTCTGATATTTTATAGCTGGTTATTCGCTTCCCTTTTTGTTCTGACTATGAACACCATGCATCTTTCCTTTCAGGCGCATTTAACTCAGAGAATTGTGTTTGATATTGAACAGCGTAATACATTTGTTGATCAAGGCTCTTGTTTGGCTCTTGCGGATGCTTTAGCCATGGACAGAATACCGATTATACAGCATTTGGCATACTTTGATTTATTCACGTTATCACAGAAAGAAAAAGACAGAAGATCCGTACTCTTTACTCTCAGTACTCCTGGCTGTAGACCGTGCAATTGGAACAGTATTGCAGTAAAATGTATGGGGCTTATAAACAACTTTACGATGGAGCTTAGCCAAGCTTGCGTTACTCACCAGAAACTATCGACTAATGCAACTGATATCATAACTGCTAGTGGAAAATTGGTCGATAATTCTTACCTGTATAAGATGAGAAGTTTGACTACATCCAGACTCGTTTCATCAACCATAGACTCAACACCTGTTAAACAGAATTCAAACGGAGAACAATCTTTTCTGTCGCAATTTTGGAAGAGCAAAAGGGATCTGTTTGTAACATATCTGTTATCAAAACCTGTAATCAGATATGTGTTCGAGGAAAGTGTGGAAGAGAAAATACGTTATATATTTACGAATGCACAGCCGGTGATTTGGGCTGCTGAAGGTATTTCTTCACTGATTGTTATCTCGCTTAAGGAAGATCAGTACGGAGTTATACAACAAGATTTACCGGCGATTATCGGAACATTGTTAGCACTAAAGGATGCTTTGGATAAATTGCACAAGGCTAATATATTTATGAAGAGAACACAAAGTGACGATAGAGAAATCAGGCAGATGATTGTGTGCTTGAGGAGTGCGACTAAGCGCAGTATTTATAGAATAACTATCACATTTAAAGACTATATTAAAGATTTGCCGTTAGAACCAGATATTGTAGCACAGCTGCAAAGTTTTTTGTCCTACAGAGAATGAAACTTCAATTTTTTTTTGGATCATTATTGTTTGTAACATTCGGGCACACTATGATATAAGCATTTTGATAATATTGTATTATTTTTGTTGCTTTACTTGTTTTTTATAACATCTTATTTTGTTAGCATCTAGATTTGTACTATAGGTTTTCAAAATTTTCTTATTGAACCAAATATTACATTGTATCCTTGTTTTTTTTACCACTAGAAATCTATTTGTATCCTAATTTCTGAAATCGTTCTTCAATATAGCATTAAATTTTTCAAAATTCTGATTATCATATTTCAATTTCAATTTTGAACATTGTGTAAATTTGTTCAACTGTACTTCAGAATAAATTTAAATATTTTTCGTTATTAAAGCATACATGATAATAAATTATTCTGAATATATTAGGTAGTGAAAGAGAAAATGAAACTAATTTTATTTGTTTTTAGGCTTATTACTCAGTATCCAATTCTGAAGTCAATTGATTGAATTAGATGTTATTACTGGGAGAATCAAAGGTATCTTATTTATTAAAGGAATGAAAAGTTTGGTAATTGCTATAGTTTTTAAGTATTTTATTCAAAGTAACTGCGTTGTGCAGTATTTTTACAATAAAAATAATATGTACATACAAATAAGCTTTACATTCTTTTCAAATGTTGTACAACACTGAGATTGTAAAATAACTTATCCCTCAAGGTCGACCAACTAGTTAACTGCACTTTTCGAATTTTTGGCAAATATTCACGGAGCTGTTGTTCATCAGCTATCGTCTCGCCATGAGATTTTAAAAATGCTCCAAGATATGCTTGAGCGAGTTCAAAATCTTTTTTACTCTTCATCATAGAGTGAATCATTTTCAAAAATTGTAACATAATAATAACTGAACCCCCAGAGTATAGCGATAGAGATTTTACTTCAAAGTCAATAGCACTAGGGCCTAGGGATTTAAATCTTTCTATAACTTCAGAAAAGTCATTTGTCTCGCTAGATAATTGCAATAATTTACCAAATACTGTAAGACTTTCAAAATTTGTTGGTACCAATAACTTGCTAGTTTCCTCTTTGTCATTCGTATTTCCTAAATCAAACTGTACTTCTAGCGATGGTATTGTGGGAAGAAAGAAGGGGGCAGCTGCCGGTGCCTTTGGAGCCTCTTTTGGCTTGTTTCTTTTCTTAACAATATCTATGTTCAGTAAATTTTGCCATCTTGAATTAGCCAGTGAAGACATAGTTATTAATCTCGAATGAATTTGTTCCGCAGATACAAAATCATCCTCTTTATCAGCTTCTTGATCTTCACAGTCTACAGATATCTGATTAGACTCTGGGGCAGAACCTGGCAGGCCCAAAACTGGTCCACTAGGATCAGCTGGTAAAGATGTCAGCGATACATGAGAGTAGAGGGTTCGGTTTGACCACAAATAAATACCCAGATTACAAACGTGCGCGGTAGCAAGGTAATCTCCAGAAGGGGAAAAATTTAAAGATGTACAGGCATCTTCGACCTGAAAAAAGAAATCAGATATGTATAAGAGTCTGAAGTATATTTCAACACAAATGACTCATTTTATTATGGTCCACATACACTAAAAATATCTATAAGCTGAGCAGATGGGATGTCCCAGGTACGAATTGTGCGATCCATAGAGGCAGTTATCAACCATCGTGCGTCAGGACTAAATGTTGCATCTGTTAGGCGACCAGTATGACCTCGAAAGTGGCGTACCATACGTCTGGTGTCTAGATCTATGAGTATTATACTCAGATCTTCTAATGCCAAAGCAATAAGAGAAGTCTCTGCATGAGTTCGAAGCCATTCGACCGACTCCTTAACTTCTATCACTGTCTTTGGTGCGGAATCTAAAATTTGATCAAAAGAATAAGATACATCGAATCATAATTAGCTAAGGATACTTCATTGATTTCAAGTAGATTGACCTTTGCCTGTTTTAAAAGGCCAGAATTTAATCAAGGCGTCTCTACCAGTAGTAACAACAATTTGGTTTAAAGAATCTACGGCAACTCCGGTCACTGGGGCTTTGTGTCCGCCACTTTCGCCCCCATATGTAGCCCTGTGTATCCCTGACTGCATGTTGAATCTGTCTGTATGTCCGGTGCTGTATCCAATTATTGCGAAGTTTCCGCAATGTGTAATGCAGAGGCTGGTGGCTGTGGCGCTTGAATTATGATGAAACCTCTCTGGGAGCAGCTTGAGCTCTCCCATTTTGACTTTGTCGTAAGACCAAGTGGTAACAACACCAAGACCAAGATGTGTAGCAGCTATATTATCCCAATCTTTTTCTCTAGCTGATTCAGAGGCCAGTTCAATGATCGGAGGCATGATTAATGGGTCTTCTATAGCTCTGCTCTTCTTCTTGGATGCTTTCCTGTTGAACGAAGCTCTCCCAAGGCTTTTATTGAATGTTTCTGTAACGGTGGAAAATATTCTAAGAGAAGAATCTCCTCCTGCACTCAACAAGTTGTGCCCATCGCTGCCGTGGAATCTAATAAACGTCGGTGGCTCGGCATGGCCTTCTCTAATCCTCAAAAGCCTCGCTCCTCCATCAGCCAAATCAAAAATCCATAACTTCACTGAATTATCAGGAGATGAAGTAACAATCAAGGGTTCATTGGGCAAACTTTTCAACCCAACCACAGCCCCAAAGTGTGCATTCAGCAGCTGGCAATCGACCTTTCTTTGTTCCAAGTTCCAGAAGACAATATGACCAGCCGAACTTCCCGTTGCCATGATCGGATGTCCGTCACTACGGAAGGCAATCGAAGTAACGATTCCCCAGTCCTGGATAAATTCCATCACAGTTTCATCAAACTTAATATTATGCAGAATGATCTTCCCGCTTGCTAGACCAACAGCTATTACGTCTATTGCAGGAGCTTGTTCTAGCACACTGACTGGCGATTTCCATCCCTTGAAGGTATAAATCATTTTGGCTGTTTTTAGATTCCAAAGCTGTAGCTCTCCTTGTTCGCTTCCAAGTAAGATCTTGTTTAAATACGTGTTAGGATGGACGATGGTAGTGACTTGGAAAATGCTATTTGAGAAATTTAGTTCTAGGACTATTTCCTCAGTCTTGATTTCCCATACTTTCAAGTTACTGTCTTCGTCGATAGATATCAGATGTGGGCCAAAAGTAGATAAAATGTGGATTGGACAGTCGTGTCCTTTGTAAGTGTGTTTCAATTCGTTACCACGACGCCATGCGTAAATAACGTTCTCACTCGCCGTGTAAATGTGATAAGTGTCTGCACACATGCAGGTTATATCTCCGGCGTGAACACCTGAGACACTTAACAAAGTGAAGTGTGAACAGCCGTAAGTGTGAAATGCTTTTCCTACGCATGTTACTATCAAGTTTTCTTTACGTCTTTGAATGTACCTGGTTACGAGAGGTATGTGATTACTTACGTATCCCAGAGCACGATTTCCCGCAAATATTTTACTATGAGACATTTTGATTTTTATTTTGAATTTAATTATTAACTTTTCTTATTTACTTAGTTATATTTTATTCATTGTATTTGCACACGAGCTTATTAAACAGTCTGTTTTTTACGATCGGATAGGTTATATAGGTTATGTTATGTCAGGTTAGGAACACGTGTGTCAACATTTTGATACAAGCAGCCATTCTTAACAACGTCTTTAGGCATGAGTTCAAACAGTATGTAGAGAATGGAAAACTCGATGAAAAACTTGAGGTGATAAGATTTCGAACTATTTTACCAGCAAAGGGGGCCTTATTCTTAAGTTCATTTTATATCTACATACGTGTAAGTCAATGTTTTAAATTTCAAATTCTGGCTGTCGAAGTGTCGACCAACGGATTTCTTAAAGGAGACCACGATCAGAACCACGATCATCAAACATCAGCAATTTAATTAAGTTAAACGTTGAAGCGATCTTCTATTCCAGAGAAGCGATGGCCGAACGATCCCGTAAGAGGCAAACCAAAAGGTGAGAATTAAATAAATCTTCACTAATAGTTTAAGTTCTCGCAATAATTTACATACCGGATTTTTATTCGAATTCCTTTTATCCCTTCCCCCGGTAAAAATTTACCAAAAAGTCGAGAAAATACAACCCATAAAACTCCGTAATGTTCCTTGAATCATCTGTGCCATCAGCTACATTCGTTATTGAATTAATTTACAGATATAAAGATGTCATGACACAAACAAGTCCTGAAAATTATATTACCGAAAATGATCGTTTGCGAGATGAGATCAGTTTACTTCGTCGCGAAGTGGATCACTTAAAGCGAAAACACCAACTAGATTCAACTTCTCGAAGACAGCAGGATGAGGTTATCGTAGTCGCAGTGGCAGACAGTCCTCAACCAGAAAACATTACCATCAAAGGTTGCAACTGTAGAGGAAAATGTTCAAGCAGAGTTTGTGGATGTGTTAAGAAGCAAATTGGTTGTACAGCAGCTTGCAAATGCCTAGATTCCAAGTGCCAAAATCAGGTGAATTAAATTCATAAATTTTTTTAAATTAAATATTTATAATAGTCTCAGACATATGGAATTTTTAAGTTCATTTAACTTGCAGGAATCCAACAAAGAAAACATCGACAATCCAAATACAGCGGCCCAATTATCTTCCAAAGTTGAAGAAAACACTAAACTTTTAGGCACACTAAATCTGAGGAAAAGTCGTCGGGAGAAAAATGCTCAGAGGGCGGCTGGTCCGTCTGACGAACCGCTAGGCCAAGTAGAAAAATCCGGAAAGAGTATATTTAGCCCTGATACTCCTCTGAGTCACCGGCAGAATAAAATTATTAAGGAAAAGAGAAAGGTGGAGATGGTTGGAAAGGTGGAGGAAATTTCAGTGGAAACAGCAGCAAACAGTAATGAAAATTCACCAGACATGGAAGTTCAGGTAAACTCTGGATGCCAGAATATAAAATTTAGTGGGAAATTTAGCTGGTGTATAATTGTGGTTTTTTTATTTTTTTATTGCAGTCAGAGTTTGCAACTATTGATCCGATGAAGCCAACTCGCCAATTGCAACGCACACCTGTGTCTGCTTCGTCTTGTGACAAGCCAGCAAGACTATCCGATGTACCTCTACGTGGTTTACTTCCAGTAAAGATGGAGCCAAGAATTTTGATACCACCACCAAAGGGTGAGCATAAATTCGTAAAAAGGTTTAATCGAATTACAATAAACTGGTTCAATTCAACTTTGTTTGAACATATTTATTCAAATTATTTATATTTTATAAAAAAATGTTATTATCTTTTTATAGATATCGATTCACCACAAGTCGATTGGGAGGAGCATTGTGCCCAATTGGTAAGATGTCGGCTTTGTAAACGCACATTTTATCCATACAGATTAGAAAAGCATGAAGCAAGCTGCAAAAAAATATGATTTTGTGAAATGATTTCTCACTATTGTGACAAGTAGTTTATGAGGTATTTCTATTAATTAATCATTTTCGAAATAATGAATATCTTATTATTTTCTTTTTGTTTTTCTTTTAACCAGCTGATATTATTAAGAATTTCATTTAATATATTGATTGTAATTGATATTTAACGCAAACGGAGCGTTTAAGATAGTTTTTTTTAGCTGCTAACTGAAATCAATTCTATACATTTTTTATTTTTACTAACTGATGTGTAGGATCCAATTAATACTAAATGCTCTTATATTATGTATAATCATGAGTTGTTATAAATATTTCGAACACAGTATATTGGTATATTACGTATATTCGCGCGCTAAAATCTGTATAAAAATTTAGCATTAGAAACTAGAAGTAATCATAGATTGTACAGAATATATAATGGTATTTAGTATGTCGGCAGCTGCTATCATTCAGTATTTATACTCTTACACAGTTATAATGTAATGAATATTCAAATTTTAGGTAATAGGATAGTTATAATAAAATAAAATAATAATAATGTGTTTATTCAGAACCATACAATTGTTGAACAGGATCATTGTATGATGTGTACATACCTACTTGTAAATCTTTACTATTCAAACTTTGATCTACTCTCTATTCACATCGATTTCAATTCAATATCTATTTGCAATGGTCTTGATCCAAGATTATGAATAGTATGATATATTATGATTATTATACTTGTAGATACTATTTGAAAAATACTATGTATATAAGATCAACTTGTTTTTCGTGTTAACGACATCATACTAATATAAGTGAATCTCTATTATTATGATATACCTCCCGTTTTATATCTAACAAGTTGTCGCTGTTTTTGATTTCGTTCCATCCTTAATTATAATGATAATATTGCCTCGAGTATAATATTGAGCTCTGTTCAGTATAGCTTTGTTATAATTGCTCGGTCATGACGACGTTATGATAACAAATAATCTATTGTATAAACTTTCATTCCTCGAAATTCGTAAACGAATATTTGATAAAACAGCTCTAGGAGTCCCTGTGAATAATGAGCCGAGTGTGTATTGTGCATCAATGTGTTTCGCTTTCCGATAGTCCCGCCAATAAACACCCGAATGAACCTCAACATAGTTAGCCCCTGACCAGTTAGAACCACTGACACGACTGTCAGACTGGATGAGAAATATTGTATCGATGCTGCAGCAATAAATTCGCAGATAAACCTATCATTAATTACTTCGTTATTTTCCACTCTCCCCTTCCTACCACTCTTTATTTCAGGTATTGAACAAGGTAAGTGAATTCAAAGACACGGCGCAATTATTCGACTCAAAATTTCGCAAATTCTAAATAACTTAAGCGAATAAGACATGCATAGAGACACATCTATACGAATGCTTGCCTGCTTAGACGTGTGTGCCTGATTTTTCCCGCCAAAAATTTCAGTACACTTCCTCGGTTCAGATGTTCTCCTGATACCAGGAGCAATTTTTCGACTTAAAATTTCAAAAACTCAAAATTTCTTAAGCGAATGAGACGTGCAGAGAGACACACCTATACGAATGCATGAATGCTGAGACACATGCTCCTGATTTTTCCCGCCAAAAATTTCAGCACACCTCCTCGGGTCAGATGTTCTCCTGATACCAGGAGCAATTTTTCGACTTAAAATTTCAAAAACTCAAAATTTCTTAAGTGAATGAGACATGCAAAGAGACACACCTATACGAATGCATGCCTGCTGAGACACATGCTCCTGATTTTTCCCGCCAAAAATTTCAGCACACCTCCTCGGGTCAGATGTTCTCCTGATACCAGGAGCAATTTTTCGACTTAAAATTTCAAAAACTCAAAATTTCTTAAGTGAATGAGACATGCAAAGAGACACACCTATACGAATGCATGCCTGCTGAGACACATGCTCCTGATTTTTCCCGCCAAAAATTTCAGCACACCTCCTCGGGTCAGATGTTCTCCTGATACCAGGAACAATTTTTCGACTTAAAATTTCAAAAACTCAAAATTTCTTAAGCGAATGAGACATGCAGAGAGACACACCTATACGAATGCATGCCTGCTGAGACACATGCTCCTGATTTTTCCCGCCAAAAATTTCAGCACACCTCCTCGGGTCAGATGTTCTCCTGATACCAGGAGCAATTTTTCGACTTAAAATTTCAAAAACTCAAAATTTCTTAAGCGAATGAGACATGCAAAGAGACACACCTATACGAATGCATGCCTGCTGAGACACATGCTCCTGATTTTTCCCGCCAAAAATTTCAGCACACCTCCTCGGGTCAGATGTTCTCCTGATACCAGGAGCAATTTTTCGACTTAAAATTTCAAAAACTCTAATTTTCGTGAGCGATTGAGACATGCAGAGAGACACACCTATACGAATGCATGCCTGCTGAGACACATGCTCCTGATTTTTCCCGCCAAAAATTTCAGCACACCTCCTCGGGTCAGATGTTCTCCTGATACCAGGAGCAATTTTTCGACTTAAAATTTCAAAAACTCTAATTTTCTTAAGTGAATGAGACGTGCAGAGAGACACACCTATACGAATGCATGAATGCTGAGACACATGCTCCTGACTTTTCCCGCCAAAAATTTCAGCATACCTCCTCGGGTCAGATGTTTTCCTGATACCAGGAGCAATTTTTTCAGAACAAGTCGAAGAAAAGTGTGCTCGATTGAGACAAGGCAACAGAAAGTACGGTCAAATGGGACTGGGAAAATTCGGAATGTATGGTCGAATGGGACTGGGGAGAATTTGGAAAAAGGTAACTTGTAAATAATTCTTAAAAATAAACAATCAAGTCTCTTTATTTGCTTCTTGAGATACAAGTCATCTTTTTATATAAATCACATTTGTATTACATACTATAATAATATACTATCTAATGCAACTATTTTAAAAATGTATATGATATGTAATATGCACTTGAATAAAGATTATTATTAATGTTATATGAAAAATATCAAAAATTAAAATCTACAAGTTAATTATCCAAAATTATATAAGAAGAATCGCTGTGCAATAACAATTGCCATGAAAATACTACAAAATAATATTTGTTTCAATTTGTACTTCTTTTAGGTTAATATTATGTGGCCGAACTGCGTACTGATACTGTGCATCTTTGCAGAATACAGTATTATATTGTATTGTATTGTTACATAGTAATAATAAATAAATACATATCTGTTCTAAGTATGCATATTGAATCTCGTTTACGCAGCCCCCATACAAACTCTTTGACGCCACGAGAGCCACTGACCCTGCAACTGTAGCCTGTAGGTATACATACATACAGCTCCTCAAGTTCAAGGTTATTGCTCGCTCTGCCAACGGGGTCTGAAATGGTATCGCCATCTCGCGGTCGAAGCGATAAACAACTTTTGCCGGCAGTCGTGCCAGATACCGGTTTTACCGACAGAAGTAATTCGTTACTTCAACCGCGAGATGGCGATACCATTTCAGACCCCGTTAGCGGGGAGAGCTGCAACCATAGCCGCGACCTTGAACTTGAGTAGCGGCACCTGCGCTTGCGGGGTCAGTGGCCCTCATGGCGTCGAAGAGTTCGTATGGGGGCTGCGTTAACGAAATCCAACTGTCGCAAATCACAGGCATCTCGATACTCCGAAAGCAGAGAAAGATTCCGAAAATATAAAATAGGGGTAGTGTATATAAGAATATGAATAAATGAAATTAAAAAAGATATGCTTCTTACGTTTCTTCGTCCTTCAATACGAACCTGATGATATTTACTATCGCTGATGGGATGAGCCGAACTCTTCTTCTTGCTGAAGCCAAAAATCCGAAACTTTTAGTATTCTCTGAACAAGTTAGAAAGAATTGCTGCAAATATCTGATACTCAACGGATTGAAAATTTTTATTATTCATCCAGGCTTATATCAATGAACTTGAATGCGATAACTTATAGTGGAGGATCAGATTAGACCAGTTAACAAAAAGCATAAGTTCTTTCATTGCGCCTCGTGGCCGCATATTTTGTATAAAAAAACCAGTAGCAATGATTCGTAATATACTAATACAACAGAAATCAATAAGAGATATTATTACAACGATAAAATATATGATCCATAGTTTTCTGACATATATTTTCAACTAACAACTTAATGTAATGTGAACTCAAGAGAGATAATATCAAAATACAGGACCGAAAAATAAGCAAGTTATATAAATAGAACACAATGATTTTTAACATAAGATACTAATGCCAAGGAATGCATTAGAAGCTGGCTAGACATAATTCAAAAGTTGTTATACATATAGTTGAAATATGTTGTAAGCTTCATTCATATTATCTCAACAGCAAAATTTACATATATATTATTCGTTTGCCTTTCCATAGAGAACTATTTTATGAAACGATACTTCATTTTATATAAGCGTAACAAATAAAAATTATATAAATATTTATGATGTGTTTTGATACAAGGTATGTGCCTAACTAAAGAAATAAATCTGTTCTCTTCATTGTTCTGTTCCTCGTTTTCCCTCTGGTTCTGCGTTTTCTCGATTATTTATTTTTACTCCTCTTTCTTCTCCACCTTGAAAAGAAATGACTGATTTACAAAATTGAATTTATGAAATATAAGATGAAAATTGGATGAGTATTTAACTAAGTTATCATACTGATCAACAACTATTCACAAGAAACTTGACACATTAATATATCAGTTCTTTTCCAATGTTTGGATTCAACTTGGTTTTGTATGAATGAAGTGAAAATGAAATAGTCTTTATCAAAGAAGCGCTTCTGCAACGGCAGTTTTTAGAAAATGACAAGCGGTTATTACATTTTGATAAAACGTGAAATGAAAATGATGACAAAATATCTTATTCTCACCTCCGCTCCGATGCTCTGTAACCCATCCTTGGCCCCTGACAATTCTTCCGGTTGATGGGGATAAGTGATATGAACTTCTCTGAGAAAATACTACAAATATAGAAAACTGAATGGCAGATAAATTTGATTTTGCATAGGAAATAACGCGCCTAAAGTAAGGGAAAACTTCTCTATTTCGATGACTTGTCAACTTTTTAATTATAAATGAATTGATAAAATTCAATAGAGATCAATAAAAATAATTTGATGAAAATATTGTTATCCATGATATTTCATCTTACCTCTGCATGATCGCTGCATATATGATTAGGACCTTGGTCCCCTTAGCCTCATCATATTTGGTCCATGTTTCATGTATTACACTGTAACATAAATATAAAAATTGGGGAATAGTTTCAATAATTGAACACTCATTATCGTAATTATTAGTAGAGCTATTTTTGCACAAAGAAAACTCGTTTATGGATATCAATAATGAATGGATGGACAGATTAAACTTGATCCTATTTCTTATATATAGAGATCCTATTTTTTATTTGTTTCAACTAAATTTAGCTTGGTATGAATAAAAATGAAAACAAATTGCGTTTTTCATTGTACGAGGCTAAGTCATTTATCTATAATGAGATCAGAGATTACTGGGTACTTTGTTCAATTCTTACCTTAATCTCCCTCAATCCGTATGCCATCCTCAAAGCCAAGTCATCCTCAGATCCTCGCAGTTCATTTAATTGCCAGGATTCGCCTGCTGACATGATTTTCTGTAAAATAATAAGGAGTAAAATTAGAAATAAATTTCATATAAACTTGATTTTGAATGCATGAAGAAACAGGGTCATATATTTAAGAGAACTTCTGTATGTGGATAATTCGTCAATTAGTCAATAGAAATTCTGGGCTGTGATAATATTATACTGATTATTACTCCATATATCTTTTAAAAAGATAATCAATCAAGAAGTTGCATTTTACCTGCTCTGATGTGTGGTATATTCAATATTGAAATCCTCAACTTGGTTGTTGAGCTATTGTTCCCACAGGAATGTGATTGGCAGATGTTGGCAAAACTTAATTCACTGCAAAAAAAAAAAAAAACAATGGAAATGATTTATCAATCGAACATTCGTACAATTAGTGTTGTGATATTTTTGATATAAATCAAAAAAGTCAAACATTTTTTCTGTGTAATTTTGATGAATAAATGAATACATTGAATTTTCATCTATCGATTTAAAAATTCGACAAACAGAAGTGAAGGAAAATTATTTTTTGAAAATTTTTAATGAGCTCTCAACGATTGATTTCTTCATTCATCAGCGATATTTGATCTATTCCAATTGCCCCAGATCTGCATTTTATTATTAGTATATAAGAAGTCAAATTGTCAATATAATTAATAACCGAGGTCTGACTATTCTCAAATTTTGTCCAAATGTAAATTACATCAGGTCTATGCGACCCGCTCGCTCGTCTTTACTTGATATCTTTCTCGTTGAGACTTTTTGCATATTATGTACAATTATTATACACAAATCAACAATCCTACGGTTCTATTGAATCTATTCAAGTCTCATTATAATTTTGTCAAAAGATACACAATTGTTAACTACCTACGAGTAGAAATAATATTCAAAGGCAGCTGCTGAAAACAATCGATGGCGAAACGAGTAAATAATTTTGTCTCGGAAATGTATATTCTTGTTAAATGGTCAGCAGAGATAAATTGCATGCTCAGACTTGAACTTTATTTCTAACGGTCGTGCAGTGTCAAGATTAAACTACTCTTACCTTATTTCCACACATCAACGACGATTTTTAGGCCAACGAGCATAATCTTTACGAGAAAATCTTGATTTTTGTTTTAAAACTTTGTTTTTGAGGGAAAAAATTTTTGGATTTCAGGTTAGAAAAGTTTGTACAGGTTTGAATAAGAAAATTTGATTTAGAAAACTTCATTGCTAACTTTTTCGAGAAAAGTTTGATTGAAATTATACACCGGCTTTGCAGTGTCACTTCAAAGTCACTTCTCAATTATTTTTTTAATCCCCGGCGGCGGTTTCGGCACAGAATGATAACTTTTTTCTTCGTTTCCTTATTGCAAAGTTGCCGCCTTATTGGTTATGTCTGCTTTCAGCTTTTGATACAAAGAACTTACGAAACCGCCAACGACTCTCCAACCTACTTCAACCACTACCTAGCACTGACCAGCGCTAACTGACGTCCAAGGGACGCCTGGCAGCCGGACTGCCGGTTGCCGCGAGCCGCCATGTTGAAAGTTCGCATGACGTCATCAGTCAATTTGAATTCTGGCGGGATCAACTATTTTAGATTATACAAATTTTATGACTAATTGATGATAAATTTTCTAAAAACTCATAGATAAATGTTTTTTGACGTTCTTGTTTGTCGCATAAAATTACATTATAACTGTTTAACAATTTTAACAAAATTTTTCAAAATAAAAAATTGCGGATATTTGAATTTGGCCGCTATTCCGCCATAGAAAGTCCCGATTTCGTTATTTCCTTTTTTCTCAAAAACTAGACTGGAGCATGTTTGGTATAGGTATAAGTAATTGGAAAATAATAAAGTCAAGGTCCAACTTTTCATAGGTATTTTACAGACAGTGTATGTCTGCATTTGTTAATTTTACCGACAGTGTATGTCTGTAGATGCTGATTTTATCGACCGACATTACGTCTGTAGTTGGCCCGACTGGGCTTCCGTACAAATGCCATTGAGTATATCTTTACTCAATGCAAATGCCATGCTTTGGCGTGCAGCGTGAGACAAGTGTTGCAGAAGAATCTACAGTGGATTAAATCAGTGTTTCATTCCTGAGTCTTGTATATTTTAAATAAGAGAAAAACATCTGGTGTTGCAATCGTATGACAATGGTAAGATATTCTATAATATGATTTTATAGTCGGGTTAATAAGAGACTTCTCCATGCTGTGATCTAACCTATAAATTACTTATCGTCTCCGACTTCTCTCCAGCTGTTTTAAACTTATTATTATTTCCTTTTTCAAATTTGTTTCTAAATAAATAATATTCTCTGTATACGCAACATCCTCAAACATCGCATCAGACACTTAGATTTTTTAATTTTTTACATTAATGAATTTTCTAACCTATGTAACTACTATTTTTGTTCTTTTATTCATTTACCAAGTCTAAAATATCGACATGTTATTACCATGGATGGATGATTAATTGTTTTGTAACCAATGATTTTCTTTTTAGGCACCTAAGAAAACAATCCAGAAATCAGGCACTCGTCAAAGTTCGACTCCAAAACCATCGTCCAAAGGTTTGAAACAAAATTGTTGTAATTCACTCACGAAGTACAGTGCAGACTTTTCTTCAATTCCATATATAAGAGTTTGTATAAATTAAATTTATGACATTTTAATTTTGTTAACACAGAAGATAGCACAGAAGAATCAGACAATGTTAATGAAAATTTAGTTGAAAATGGGCACGGAGTCAAACGCCAACTTTCAGTCGATATGACAGTAAAAAGTAAGTCTCACTGATTATTGATGCAAAATTTTCAAAGGCTGTTTATTTGAACAGATGTAAATTTTTAGAGAGAACGAAGCAGTCTAAAAAAGCCAAACTTGAAGAAGATGAAGAAGATGATGCAATTGACGGTGATGAAGAATTAGAAGAAGAAGCTACGCCCTGTGATGTATCTAAAATATGTAGGTATCAAATTTTCAACTGCGGGAAATTGCAGGGTGTCCAGCAATCCCAGAAGCATCCGAAATTGTATGACTATTTGAAACAGTATTGAGATACCTTTGTTTAATTGATTTTGCTTTTGTAAATATTTCAAGACACTAGATTTTCAGTTCAGAGAAATTATAGAGAAAGCATATAAACCTTATCCTTCATGAATCTATTTTATTTTTTTTAACTGTGATCTCATATCATTGAAAAAGTAAGCCTCTTAGTCCTACCAAATTCAGTCTTGAAATTTCAATAGTAAATCTTGCTGGTCTTGGTAAATTTATTTAGTCCTTACTTCCATGAAATTCTATTTTTTAGTACCAGGGTCTGCTATGGGTCTAGAAATAATGAACAGTGCATCATTCTCTTCCCTAAAAGAGAAAGTTTGCGAAAATACTCTCAAGGCAATTGAAGATATGGGTTTCACTAACATGACTGAAATTCAAGCGCGTTCTATTCCGCCCTTATTGGAAGGTCGGGATTTAGTTGGGGCTGCAAAAACTGGCTCTGGAAAAACCTTGGCGTTTCTTATACCAGCTATTGAGCTCATTTACAAGCTGAAATTTATGCCACGTAATGGTGAGCCATTTGTCAACTAACAAAATGTACTTACACTTTCATTTTTGTACTAGGACTCAAAGATTCTTCATTTCCAGGTACTGGCTGCATAATTATATCCCCAACAAGAGAATTGTCAATGCAAACATTTGGCGTCCTTAAAGAACTGATGAAATATCATCATCATACTTACGGCCTTCTGATGGGTGGAGCTAACAGGAAAACTGAAGCACAAAAACTATCTAAGGGTATCAACATCGTTGTAGCAACACCAGGCCGCTTGTTAGATCATTTACAAAACACTCCAGACTTTTTGTACAAAAATCTTCAATGTCTGATTATTGACGAGGCTGATCGGATACTGGACATTGGTTTTGAAGAGGAATTAAAACAGATAATTAACATCCTGCCCAGTAAGATTAATCCCTCATTATTAGATTCATTATTAAGGAAAAAGAAACGGATTCAAACCTGATTGGATATTTATATTCGTTTTTACTAAAATAATAATGCGAATATCTATTATTATTACAGAAAGAAGACAAACTATGTTATTCAGTGCTACACAGTCCAAGAAAACTGAAGCCTTGACAACACTTGCTCTGAAAAAAGAGCCTATATACGTTGGTGTTGATGATGAAAAAGAAAAGGCAACTGTTGAAGGCTTGGAACAGGGCTATGTAGTCTGTCCAAGCGAGAAACGTTTCCTTCTTCTGTTTACCTTCCTTAAAAAAAACCGCAAGAAGAAGGTCATGGTTTTCTTCAGTTCGTGTATGTCTGTAAAATATCACCACGAATTATTGAATTACATCGACTTACCAGTGATGAGTATACACGTAAGTTCCTGAAATTTAATTAGCAAAACTGAACATTGGGTGCTTAAAAAAAGTTCAATTTTTATTCAAACAATATCTAAATTCGGTTACATTATATTTATTGTTCATTTTTCAGGGAAAACAAAAACAAACTAAACGTACAACCACGTTTTTCCAATTCTGTAATGCTTCTACAGGCATTCTTCTCTGTACTGATGTGGCTGCTCGAGGTCTTGACATTCCACACGTTGATTGGATTGTGCAGTTCGATCCACCAGACGATCCTAAGGTAAATAAGAAACACTGTGAGAATAAATAGAGAATATTTAATGTATTTTCCAACTCCCATAACTCAAAGATGATTTTATTTACAGGAATACATTCACAGAGTTGGTAGAACAGCTCGAGGAGAAGGAAGCAGTGGCCATGCTCTAATGGTACTGCGACCTGAAGAGTTGGGTTTTCTTCGTTATCTAAAGCAAGCGCGTATTCCGGTAAACGAATTTGATTTCTCATGGAACAAGATCGCTGATATACAGTTACAAGTAAGTATTACTATCTCAAATCTTGAATTAACTATCAGGTTTCGAATAAACGAAATTTTTATTTCAAATACGTCGAATATCCTGCTGCTGAAACTTTGCTAGCGTTTGCAAAACTTGATCTAATAATAATTTGACGTTATTTAAGTATTGCATGTAACAAATTTAACAGCAATACAGATCAACGTTACTTTACATAAGAATAAATAACGGTGGGAAGTAAATTATACAACTGATCGTATTTTTTTCATCATTCATTTTATCGCAAAGCGAAATATTTTCATAACTCGTGTAGTGAGAGAGAAATATCTCAGTTTTGGGCGAAATATCATAACGAAATTTTTAGAGCTGATGTGAGGGTGGTTTTTCACATTCTGTAATAGGTGGATTCTATATTGAAAAGGGTTTTGCGTGTTAAATCAGTGCTGGTAGTTTTGTTTAAACTGTATTGTACGATATTGCGTGAGTAATTTGAATACGAGAAAATTTTTAACACTAAGAATCTATATTTTGGCAATTTTCTATCAAAACTGGCTAGAGTACTCCCAGAGCGATTTAAAAATAGTATATAACATAAACTCTGAGCGGAACCAGAACTCGGAAAAATAAATGGAACTTGAATTCTGCAGTTTTCTATGCATGTGTAAATGTTTGAAAAAGTAAAAAAAAAATACATATACATATATGTATACAAATACATGTATAAATATGTATATATGCATATATGCATATATAAATTTCAAAAAACAATCAAATAATATAGGAAAATAAAATAAATAGACAATTATCGGGATTAAAAAAAATCCAAGTCCGAAAAATACGGAATTCTAGTTGAATCGTTACGCCCAACGAGAGGCTTCTGATTCCAGGCAGATCGGTCCGGCTGCTGGTCGAAAGTTGGTTGAGTCTCGTTATAAATACCTTCGTCTTGGCTACATCAACCCACGCACTCCAGCGTCCCCTCTCTCGTTCCGGCTCTCCCTGCTTCAAAATTTCATTACTTTGCTTGAGACCCGGAAATCTATTCTTAGCTTTTACTTCCATAACGTGTATAAGAAAATCAGGGTAAACTTAGATGGTCCGATTTAACGCGGTACGATATAGAAAAACAAGGAAACTGAAAACAGAAACAAGAACAATAAAAAAAATAAATAAAACTACTCGATTTTACGGTTGACCTTATTTTATTGTCGAAATTAGGTTAATCTCGTTATATTTACAATTGATTATAGTTCAAAGTTTATAGATCAATTAATTAAATCGACAATTTTCTTTCGGGATTCCATGTTGAAGCTCGGCTCTTTCATTTACGTTAATTAATTAATTCGATTAATCAAGTTTTTAAAATAAGCTCTCGAGCATCTTTCAAAGAGCGCTTTGACCAGGATCGCCTCTTTTATTTCTACGCTCTCTTAATACCGGATCAAATGATTCAACTCGTTTTTTACTTCAGTTTTTACTTCGTACATCCAACTGTCTGTCGCTTAGCTCTATCAACGCTTCTTTTATATAATTCGTTTCAATATGTCTAAATGCGGTAATTCTAACACGTGTATTTCACAATTTCACGGTTTAATGCAACTTCTGTTTCTACTAATTCTCGTAAATATTTATGCGTAATGGTAAGTCGTTAGGATCCTGTACTCTTAAAAAGTAATTAAAATTTTTCTCATCCCAAGTGACCCGATTATTAATTATTCATAACTTAATTCTGTTCGGGATATTTTCGTAGCTGCACTAAGTTGTTGATTTTAATTCTCGATGATAAATGATAATTTTTATTTTTAAGGTAATCACCCACATTGAGGTGAAAGTTTAACCGTGATATAACATGAAAAAATATCATTATTAAATAAAAATTTTCACTCAATTTGAAATTTTGTCGTGCAGTATAGGTGGATTTAATCCAGACAAATAAGACTTGATATGAGATAATTGTCAATTCGAGTTTCTCCGTTTAATTAACGATCTACGAAACAAAAAAATGAAAAAAAAAACAAAAAAACTTATCCTTGTACCAGAGAAACCTTAGCAAGGGGTAATTTATAGCTCGTTGATCTTTTCGGCTCTCTTAAATTATCCACTTTATTATCCGCTTACCAACTTTGGGTATATTGATGCGTAATTGGTTAAAAGTAACTAACGAGAGTCACTCGAAGAATAAAATAACCGCAATTAATTATCGAATCGCTGTAAGTACATGTGTAAGAAAAATTTACGATCGAAATGGATGTGGAAATCGTCGTTTTTGTTTTTGTTTTATTTCTTTCTTTTCTCAACGAGAGCCAAAATTGTCAGGATGTTTGTTGAACCACGTGGAAATCGTTAAATAAAATCGCTATTTTATTTATTTTTATTTTGTTTTCATCTTTAAGTAAATTTCTTATCGCGGCATGTAGAGAAGGAGCCAATTCTATATACTCTTCTATTCTCAATGTTTACACTAAGACGATCTTCGTTCCCGATGTGTGTTCTTCTTCTTCCTCGATTAAAGAGGGAGACTTGTTGGTCGGTTTTGAATAGAGGGGTAAAGAGGGAAGCGTAGAATGAAGAGAGGGAATCGCACCCACTCGCCCACGCGAGTGAATCATGTGCCACTCCCTTCTTGAGCGATCGTAACCAATCCAGAATACGCGTGCGGGTTGCAGAGGCAGATTGGAATCTGCGTCTTGGCCATGGCTACTGAGATCCAATGATTTTACCTTTCGCGGCTACGCGTGATGCTTTTTATGAATAGATCATATTCGCGATTCGAAGATTTTTCAAAGATCTTTTTTTTTTTTATTTCGAAAGGAGAAGGAACAATGTTGAGTCTGTATCGCAATATCGTATTTTTATTTTTCAGCTTGAAAAATTGGTATCAAAAAATTACTTTTTGAACACTTCTGCAAAGGAAGCATTCAAGGCTTACGTCCGAGCTTATGACTCCCATCATCTCAAGCAGATTTTTGACGTTGAGACTTTGGATCTAGCTAAAGTCGCTAAATCATTTGGCTTCGTGGTACCACCGGCAGTTGATCTAAGTATCCTTTTACGACGTACTTAAAAAATAAAAAGACGAAGAAGTAAAAGAAGAAGAGGAAAACAAAAACAGATATATATGTATATATGAAAAATCTATTTATAAAAATGTTCCTCCCCCAATTTTCCCAAAGTATTTCCACATCAGGGAGGCAAACCTTTATTCAAATTATTTCGAAAGAATTTTTATTTTTCTTAACTAAATAAAAATTGAAACACCTCACAGAAGTTGGAGTTAGCAAAGATTCAAGACCGAGAAAAAGACAGGGAGGCGGTGGTTACGGTCATTTTAAAAATATGAACGGAAATCCGAGCGGTAGACGACAAGTCGATAGATCCAAGACCTTCAGACAATCTGGAAATCGAGGAAAAGATCGTCGCCAATTTGCTAGATAACAATTTAAGTTTTAAATTGATTTAATAAATTACTTTTATTTATCTACCGATCTAATTACGAAAAAAAAAACCTCGTCATCTTTATTTCTGTATTATCACTAGTTATTTTTTTAATTTTTCTTATTTTTTTTTTTTTTTGTTTCTAATATCTAGTATCTTTCGTATCACGTTAAATAAAACCTTGGGTTTCTCGTCGGCATAAATAGCGAGTTCTTAAAATAAAAATTTATAAATAATATTTCTATTCGTAAAGTTAAAAACGAAAAAAAAAAAAAAAAAAAGAAAAAGTAACAGAAAAAAAAAACCGATAATATCATGTAACTCTGGAATAGTTTAGACTTGAGAATTTCCGCAAGTAATGAATCTTCCAAGTCTAGTTATTTTCATTATCGATACAATCAACGCGGGATTATACACTTATCTAGTTCTCCACTTTGTTGCTAGAAAAAAAAAATAAGAAAAAAAAAATGTATCTACCTATACAATAAAAATGTTTAATTCATAGACAATTTGCATTGCGAGGACGCGTAGTGGAATTATTAAAGTTATACCACAACTTGAACATTATGCGTAGGTTTTAAGCGGCCATATTTGTTGTCTACGATACTTATGTTTCTTACTTGATACAAGTCCACAACGCCTTATGGTTTTCACATAAAATCATTTTTGATAAATCAACGTTGCATTTTCACACGTTCTATATATAAAATAAATAAATAAATAACTTCCTCCTTACGACAACAGCAATAAACAATTTTCAATAAATTTTACTCAAAATAATATAAAATAATCATCAATTTACATAAAAAAAAAAAAAAAAAACAAATCAATAAATCGCAATTCTCCACGTATTTTAATACACGAAATTACCAGTTTCGTTCAAAATTAGACCAGAAACAATAATTCTTGCAGAATTATGCAAGCTATTATATAAAGGTAACTGGTAAGTCGTCTAAAATCTAATATTGTACAGTTGAATCATGTACCTTGTTTTATAACGCGTTGAATAAAAATCTAATTATATTTTCAACCTGTACATATTACTCGTTTTATTAGTTTCCTTTTTCCCCTCTATATGATTTGCAAGGTAGGTATATAAGAGATAATCAATTCTTAAATCACAGAAATATACTCGCGAGTATAAGATATAGACGAAATTTTCATGCGATTGTTATTAACTAACTTTGTAAGTTAAAACATAATCGAAGCCTTAAGAAGAAATGTATAGAAATAATTTTTAACATTGTTCGTACAAACTCCCACTCGAAGTTTCAACCGGCCATTTATGGGCCTGTGACGTCAGCTGGTACTATTAACCAATATATGTGTAGGCGCCGATCGTAGAAGGCGACAAACGTAGGTGCTGCAGAACCAGACAACATTCCTAATATGCTCTGGACCTGCGGACCCTTCAGCAAATCGGACGTCGCTAACACAGCTGCCAATTTGTCCTGAGATCCTTCTCTGGATTTAAAACTCGCGCAGGAGTATCTACCTACGCGAATTTTGGTTAAATTTCACGTTTATGATTGTTCCGATCATATTTTGTGTCTCGACTCACTTTCAAAAAAGAGACACGAAAAAAAAAACAAAAACGTGGTGGTAGTTTAGGAATCAGGAAAAAAAACTTAGATAAAAAAAAACTTCGAAAATGTGTAATTGGCAAGCATATACGTGAGGAATTGATATGGGCAGGTGCAATGACGTTGCTTCTTGAATCTATATATTATACTTTGATATGGGTTGATTGATTGATGCAGGGAAATAAAACCCCTCCTACATATTAAATATTGAGTATTTTTACAGAGTCTTATACGAGGTCTATTCTTTCGTACGCGTACTGGTTAGTCTTTGGTCGGTGAAACGTGATCAGGAATTGAAACATGAACGGTAGAAGTTATGCCGGTATATATTTGCTGCACATTGTTATATCGAAACCATGCCTAATTAACGTATGAAAAACTCGTATCGCTATAGGGTAAAGACTTTTCGAACATAAATCTCTTTTCAATTAGGAGAAAAGCTCGTTTCATCAAAATTGACTATGAATTAGAAGAAAATTTCAATTCTTTCCATTCCGCATTTATTTCATCGCAAAGTCTGTCCAGCAGAATCAAGGCTTGATATTTGACGATTTAGAATGTCAAGTATTTATTCACCAAAAATATGCCTCTTTAATTTGAATGACAAACGAAAAAATTGAATTATAATAAAAATGTAATGACTATAACGGAGTGAATAAAAACGATTAACTTTAGATATTTAAAAGAGAAAACGAAAAGAAGAAAAGAAAAGAAGAAAAAAAGTCCATCCGTCATTGACACCTGCCCTCGTCTCGTTTAAGTCCACTCCAACGCATCCTTAGCGAAAACCAGCTAGTACACGCATAGATGTATCGGTATAATGATATGTGGACGTTGTTCTTAACCAGCCAACGCGCACTTTGCCGTTTATGGGAATGACTAAAGCCTTGGTGAGTGTGTATTGCATAGGCGGTTGTTACATGTAATAGACTGACACAGTGATGTGTCGCCGCGTATATTCGTAGAAGAATGTAGTCCTTTGGGTGTAATTTTCATACATTACTGTATTACTGAGTACTGAATACTCCTCGAGTATAGGCATATATATATATAATAAAAGACGATGACAAGTTTTTTATTTCCTTATTTATTTATTTATTTATTTATTTATTTTTTGACAACGACGACAACGACGTTTTTAAGGAGCGCGGGTATTTATTTTATCTTGATAAAAATCTACGACGGAAGAGTGGAAGGAGGCTGCGGCTGATGATCTCAACAACCACCGAGTTTACTCAATGTAGACGTATACCAATTCGTCCGCTAGTTATTATATGTGTACTTGCCTTATTACAACATGTTATACGCGTCAAGATTTCAAAGAATTAGATATACAACGAGACGACGCGTGCTGCAGGATCGTTCACAAAATTTAATTTTCTTACCATATTTAACTATTTCACAGCTCTACGTCATGTCAGTAGCATACAACCTACATAATTATTATATCTTTTTTTTCCTTACGATTCGTAAGTTTTTCTCCACGTGTTAAAAATTTAAAAGACAAAAAATAATATTACACACCCGAGTTGGTGCAAGCACGTAACAAATTTTATCACACTTATACATAAATTTCCACATTGACAATATTTATTAACGATCATATATTTCTCCACGATTTTATTTACAATCAAAAACATGTTGAAATAAAAAAAATCGTTTCTATCTCCACAAAAATTTTAGTCAAGATTCTCACATTCCTTATTCAAATTTTACACAACTTCCGGTCTCTCGGTGATGGGTGTGGTCGGACAATACGTTTCGTTATTATACATACCTCCATGCAAAGCGAGAAGATCGTTTGTTTGGTCGTTAAAAACGTATTTTTCTCCCAATAATGTAACGCGATAATCGGGGTGGTCTTAGTCTGCAGCTACAATTTGACTGTATAAAATTCTGAAGTATAAATGTCTTCAGAAATAAATCTGTATACAAATTTTTCAAAACCAATTATGGATCCGATTGTTCATGCAATTAATTTCTTTGATAGTCTTAGAGCCTATGCAACTTCCGTTATAATTATGTCATCGTTCAAGCTTCGGCTATGAGTATGACCAATAGCACGTTGGTTCTGTCATGATGTCTCTTTGTCTATACGTGTACATAAGGTATATGCGTAATGAATAATAGAGTCAATTGGAGATCCACGAAAATTGGCATCATAAGTTGGCCTAGAATTATATGATTTTGAACCCGCATTGCGATCGAAAATATTAGAACATTTAAGAGCGTGGAAAAGCTTATAGAGGACACCGGTCATTAAGTGTGCTGCAACTTTGGAATATGACGTGAGAAAATCTAACCGTCAAGGATGCATACACGCACTATTCTACATGAACACAACTTCCGTTATATATTTATGTCATCGGATTTGGCACGACGCAATTTGCGTGCCAGTTTTACTGCAGTTTATCATGTTTCGTGGTTTGCAAACGGGATGTGTTGACCTGTACACATATTGCCCGAGAATTGATATTATTATGAGCTTTCAGAATCCATGGTAAAGTGTAAAGAACGGAAATCCGAAATGACTCGATATTTAGAAATTGAAATAAGAAAAAATAACACAGCGGCATTAATTAATACAAATTGAATATTTCTTTCGGAATTTTCTTTAAGGCTTCAAGGATTATTGATAAGTTAATTCCGTAACCATGCATAGTTATCACGTTATAGTATGTCCCCATACGAAAATATCCATCGTCGAGAGTTAGTTATCTGAAGTAAAGTCCTAACATTATTTTTTTTTGTTCTTTCAAAACTGAGGAAGAATTTTGAAAATAATAAAATTAACTTGAATATGTGTATCGACCCACGCGGTCTTTTCAAAGAGAAAAATAGAAAGAGAAGGAGATAGAGAAACCGGTAATTGGCCTCTCGTCAGTCGGTCCACAACTCGAGTCTCACCTTTTGAAGGTAAAATCTAGGTTACCCGTGGGTCGATTCATCCGTGAGACCCTGAGGACAGTTTAACGTGGGCGCGGATACGAAACCGCTCACCTTCTGCCACCTTTCAACGTCCCCTGCAAGGCGCGATAAGCTTAAGCTTTAGCGTTTGCTTTTGTGTCTATTTTGTTTTTGTTTTTATTTTTTTTTTTTTTTCACCCAACTTTTGAATAAGGCAGAGAACATGAATATCTCTATTTTTATATTTATTTTTTGACCAATCGTATGTATCCACAGCCGAGAATCGATCTGTAATAAAATTAATATCCGCCTCGCGATCCGATACCACACATTATAATATCGACTAAAACTCAATCGCTTCCAACGTGGGATGATTTTATAGAGTTTATGCGGGTACGTGGATAAACTTTAAAAGCGATATCTTCAAGATCTTGTAAAGAAGTCCGGCGGTAGTTATAATACTCTTGTAAACTTTAAAGATTATTACAATCCGTAGTGTATAGCCAAGGGCGTAATAAATATTATCATTACTCGACTATCTATATATATATATATAATACTCGTTTTATATTATATGTATATGTAAAACTAGTTTAATTTATTATACGAGCTTTTACATTATAACTTTATCTATGGGATCATTATTAATTACTGTATATCTAGTCTGAGACTTTCAACGCCACGTATGTACGGCGTAAGAAAATGAAGACGAAAAGACACGCGCATTTACCCCTCAACGTTAAACGCGTTGATATCGGCCAAATCGGAGCCAAGACGATGCCCAGTGCATTCATTCTATGTATCCTTATGTATATGGTGTACGTATGGATGTAGAGAATATCTCATCCGCGTTTGTATACGTGAAGAAAAGGGTACATATGCAATGTGTATAAGTATACACACGTTGTATATATCTCGATTCTCGGTCTTACGTAGGTATTGTGAGCGGAGGCCGTATATGGCCAGTGGGCGGGAAGTGTTTGCGGTTTTGCGCATGCGCTAAGGCTAATGCGTGATGCGCGCGGGCGCACGAATCCGGGCTAGAGGTCCCACGGCACGACATACGCAGCGCACCGTTCAGTTGAGCCGTGATATTCGTAGCGCGCGTACTTACACGACACTCGTTATAGTTATTCTGGAATCGTGGTTTGTCGAATTTCCTAGTCTGATCGTTAGTCGTATAAATATTTTCACGCATCGTAGTTTTCGTTGTTGTTTACACACTTTCTCGACAAAGAGAAAGAGGGAGAGAGAGAGAGAGGGAGAGAGAGAGAGAGAAGAGAGAAGAGAGAAGAGAGAAGAGAAGAGAAGAGAAGAAAGACAAAGAAAGAGAATTATCCTCGACAAACACTGCTGTAGTTTTCCGAAGATCAAACTAAACATAATATACACATATACATACATACACACATATATATATAGAAATATATATATATAGAAATATATATATAGAAATATATATATAAAGCCGCCAGTAAACGCGGCTTGAGTGAGACGGACGGAATTATTTGGCATTTGGACGTCGCTAACGCGCGTAAAAATAACGAAACGTGTTCCTACGTGCCGTGGAACGTCTCGCGAACGTACTGTCAAAATAAAAACGTAATTGCAATGTGTGATAATACTAACACGACGACGCAAAGTATAGCGGACTATTTGTCACAATTACTAAAAGATAGGAAGCAATTAGCTGCTTTCCCTAACGTCTTCATACACGTAGAACGCCTACTAGATGAAGGTAAGAATTAATCATTAATCCGTACTAACTACTCCAATAATAATTATTTTACCCCCGTATTTTTTTTTCCTCTCTTTTTCTTCAAGCCTATATTCTTTATCAAACACATATTTAGAATTTTTATTTTTCTTTCTTTATTTAATCTTAATATTTTTCTTTCTCTCTTTCTAATTTACGCGGCTCTGTTTCCTCGACAAAAATACAATTAGTAGTCTACAGTCGCCTATGAGTATATCATATACCGGGAGAGAGAGAGAGAGATATCAGACTGTATGTTTACACTAGCTGTGGCGCATTACGTCACTCCTTCGAAAATGGCACTTGCCTTTACGGAATACTAACTATTCTAAAACCGTTTCTGAACACGTAATCTTTATTATTAGAAATTGTCGAAACTTTTATTTTTTATTTTTATTTTATTTGTACTAATATATATATATATTGTTTTTTCTTTCAATTTTTTCGATTTTTCAAAATCAATTAATTACATCTTGAATAAATTCACTAACACGATACCACGTCGTGACCGTTCACTGACTTAATTTTTATCACTAAAACAAAACAAAAGAAAAAATAAAATAAATAAAGTCAAAAAAAATAAAAAAAGAAGATGAATTCTCGAATCGATGAAAGTTATAATAAAAAAAAAAATATATATATATATACATATATTGAAATTACCACGTGACTATGGGTCTCTCCGAGGAGGAATCTGCGTGCACGGGTGTTGTAGTGATTCAGATAATTTGTTGGCCATCTGCGACCCGGATGTCAAAACCACATGGCACAGCCATGCCACTGTTAAAAGTTACATGATATATATGCTCTAAAAACAAGATGGTGAATGTGGACGCAGTGCAATTTCAGTGAGAAAAAACAAAAAAAAAAAAAAAAGGAAAACAAAACACAACAAACCAAAAAAAAAAAAAACAATATTGAGTAAATAAACTGTGCCTCTGTGCTGCTGTTGGAAGCTTTTAGAGTCGTGGCGAGTAGTCGTGGCGATTCCATTCCGAGGTCTTTGGAGCGAGTGAAATCAACGAACTCGCTCACTCACTCGCACTCATTCGGCCAACTCGTTCGAGTCGTTTTACTCTAGCGATGGGTATTCGCAGCTACCTAACGCGATCAAATAATAAATCGTTTTACAGTATAAACAAATGATAAAAAAAAAGAACAGAAAAAAGAAAATACGAACAAAAGGAATAAATAATAATTATAACGAACCCCGATCATCGTGTGAGAACAGCGTTCAATTACAGGCAAGCTCGCAAGTATTTTTTTTTTTTTTTTTTGTTTTTTTGTTTTCGTTGTTGCTCAATGATTCATTGAACCATCGTCAGGTGAATTACCTAATCGTATATAATTAAAATAAAAAATAAAAATAAAAGCGTTAAATCCATTATAATCCTTGTCTAGTAAATAATTCCTTTCATTGACTGCGTATTGCTTCTCCACTGTTTACCGTTCATTGTTGTTTATTGCTTTTAATCATGTCGAAAAACCGCGTGAATCATAGAACCGTGTTTTTCTTTATATATATTAAACTGCTAGATATCGAATGAATTCGATTCGCGTTATTATTATTTCTTTTTATTTTCTTGTTGTTCCGATTAACTGATAACCGTGAATTCGTTTTTCTGTAATTAACTTTATATCATATTGTAATATAAAGTCCTTCAAATTTTTGTTTCATTATTCGTTATTTTTATTCGTCATATTTTTCTTTTTTTTTTCTTGTTCATTCATCGCGAGTCAGTTAGCTGAAAAGAAAGACCGACATGTTTCAACCCATCGGTTCGGTTCGGTCGGCGTCCCGCCTGATCCCCTCGCTGCCCTGACCCTCCTCCCCCGCCCTGGGCAGCCGCATTCCTTCTCTCGAGCCACACGAGGCGACGCGGGAGGAAGGCGGAGGAAGGACCGTTTCGCTCGGCTCCTACATACATACATCGCATGTAGCCAGAACCGAAAGAACCGAGAGACCGAGAGGCTAGTATAGCCAAACGTCGGGGGGCCACTGTCTGTATCAGGCGCGCGCGCGCGCGCGCGTTCCGATCCTCAGGAGTGGCGCGGCGCCAGCCATCTTGCCGTTTCGCGACAAGCCGACAGGTTCGCCGTTTTCTATAGATGTATTACGTACCTACACCTATACGTACACATGTGCCCGGTGTACTCATGTGTACATATTGAATTTTTACGTATTTCTTAACCGTACCACCGCACCGGTACGAACTTTCGTACCTATACGCGTATATAAGTATCTCTCTCTCTCTTCCTCTCTCTGCGTGTGTGTGTGTGTGTGTAAGTTATACACACACACACGTACGTACGTACATTCATACGCGAATGGAAAGAGTCAGTCGGTTGTATAGACCGCGAAGAGACTTACTTGCGGGATTTTTAGCTTTCCATTCCACGTGGTGTAAAACTCGTACTGAAAACATCAGACTTTCGTATACAACGGCGGTAGGCTACCGACTCGTAACTAGTAAGGGGCGCAGGTTACCCTAAAAGGATATACAACATGCGCAAAGTCGCAATCCTCGATGAGGAGTGGATTATGTTTCACTCGGTTAATCTGACTTTAGAACTTTAGGGTTTTCTTCGTCGTATTCTCGTATTTCTTTCCTCTATTTATTATTTGTTTTTTATTTATTCGTAACTTTATTTTGAAAATCGCAATTATTTACACCAACTTTTCAATACTTGTACATTTTTAATACACGTACGTACGTCAAAATTGAAACTCGATACTGTTAAACTTAAAAATTTAATCGAAAGGTTAGTAGTAGTAGTAGAACCGCAGGTCTTGACCTCGGAACCGCGGCCGATATACACCTGTGAAAATGTTTTAATTCATACTGATCTCTGTCAGTATATTAGGTATACATATACCGTATAGAAAAAGGAATTACGAGGATTAGACACCTTTAGAAATTCAACCGGCATAATAATACCGTTGACAAACCAGTCACGGCATGTGAGAGGTACCTGCGAGGTTTTAGTTTAGAAAAGCTTTTCAGAGGATCCCTATATGTATATTATATACATTTATTTAACCGCTTACGTATATGTATGGAAATCGCTAACATGTACATAAGACAATTTGCAGCGCAATTACATTAACAAAAGCGGTTTACGCATATCTTAATTTATCGCAAAAAAAACAAACAAAAAAACTAACAAAAATAAATAAATGAATTAAAAAAATTATCGAGAGATTTAATTCCAATCTATAATTTTTTGTGCAAAATTTCTGAATCGATTTTTTTTTTTTATAAGAAATTTTTTATTTATTTATTTTTTTTGTAGCGTTGTTACGTTACGCCCTTATGTACGAAATACGAGACTGTAGAAATAATTCGGGTTAAGAAGTCGAGGAATATCGCTGCTTCTAAATTAGGAAATGCCCACGCGTTCTTCACTCCCCGTTATACAGCTAGACGGTTTAAAAACTAATACAAAGATACATTGTTAAATTGATACCATCGATTCAAGGCTAAATTTTACTTTTATTCATTAATTTATTAAATCCAACTATATGACTAAAATAATTATCGTATATTATGTATCTACACCGCGTAGAAAATTTTCATATGAATGAACGAGAAGATAATTTATTAATATCTTTGTTAATTTTTACTTTTTTTTCTACTTTTTTTTTTGTTTTTTGTTAATCATGTTTGATCATTATTTTTGTATTCATGGAATGCGAAAAGATTCTTCATTGATGACTCCTCTGTTATGTACTCGTATGTATACATACCTTTATGGACACGGTTTTACAATTAGAGAATATAACAACGCGTTACTATTAGTCGTTACATGGCCTCAGGGCCGTAGGTGGAAATTATTCAGCCCTCACTCGATGGGGGCCGTTGACCGAGATGACCCCCGTCCTCGCACACCCATCCTCGACGCTACGTTCAAAACCACGCGTGGTGGGAGGTGAAAGGAATCTCCACTGTCGGTCTCTGTCCTCTGATATCCAGCCTGTGTGGACCATCCGAGTATCCAGAGCTTGAAGTTAGTTGCTGCTGTCACAAGATTCCCACGTTTGTGTATACCGGGCATATGTATATATATATATATATATATATATATATATATATATATATATATATATATATATATATATATATATATATATATATATATATATATATATATATATATATATATATATATATATATATATATATATATATATATATATATATATATATATATATATATACATATAGGTATACTTGAACGTGTGTCTACACTCGTTCAAAATCTCGTTTGATGCAACCCATCATCAGCTTAGTCACAAGAATTTAATTTTCTGTCATAATGTCAAACTTTAAGATAAATCCGTTCGACCTCTTCAGACAAGTTTAGTTTAGTTTAGTTTAGTTTAGTTTAGTTTAGTTTAGTTTAGTTTAATTTATACGAAAAGAGAGACAGAATATTATACGATATACATAGAATACTTGGAGTAGCATCGTCATGTTCAGAGATTTTTTTTACACTCTTAAACTCGTCTCTCATCTTTATTAGACAGAGTGTGATTCACTGTTTTCGTTTGACGTATTACAACTCTATTAAAAAGAGATATTTCAGATAATTGACCTCATGAATTGATAATTAATAAAAAAAAAAAATTAAAATAAGCGATGACTGCTGATACATGAATATCGAAATTTCTTATGATCTAGTTTCATATTTTCGAACCTGGTTTCTCTTTCCTCTTATTTACAAGTTTTTATTCCTATGATATTAGTTTTAAAGTTTTGGAATCTATCGCAGAGAAGAGAGAGAGAAAGAGAGAGAGAGAGAGAGGGAAGACGTATATCGTAGTTAGTTAGAAATCGTTGAATGACTGCACAAACTGCGTAACTGATTCAAGTTCAATACCCGAGGCGGAGTTAATGTCGAACACATCCCCACGGGCCAAGAATGGTCTTTTTAGTGAACGTAAAGCGTATCTGTTGACCAACGCGGCCCACATTCAATCGCAACACCGTTAACCTCGCATCATTTCACAGATACACGTTTCCGAAGAATGAGCCTCGCGCGTTTGGTGTCGCGGACTAACAGGATTTCACTCCCTCTTCTCTTTTCTGTCTTAATTTATTTATTTTTATTTTTCTCTTTTCTTTTCAGTTTATTATTATTATTATTATTAGTCTCTCTTCTTTTCTTCATCCTACACGCGCTTATATCTTTATTCCAGAGTTCGAAACTCTTAACAGTCTAGAACCTCCGTCCATGTCCATCGCCAATGACCATGTCAATAGTATTTATTAGATTCCTCTAGGTCACCGAGGGCAAGTTGAGTATAAGATAGAAAGAGGTAGATATCTCCAGATTAAATACGAGAACGTGATATATAACCGTGTGGAGTCGGACAAGATAAAAGAAAAAAAAAGAAAAAAAATCAGAATAATAATGAAAATACAAAAAAAATATATATATATACACTCGAGGTCATCCGCACGAAGAACCTTTAAAGATTTTTAAATCTACATCAGCCTACAAGGCGCCCCACGTAGCAGTCACCTCGACACTCCCGCAAAGCCAGACAGCTAGAAATCCTATCTTAGGCCCTCATCTCTCTCTCTCTCTCTTTCTTTCTCTTTCTTCTTCCACAGTTCTCTTTCTCTTTCTCTTTCTTAAAACCTCCTACCACCATACTTGAAGAAAACTATACACAAGCCATTGTACACACGCCGACTAAAAATCAGACTCAAATCTCCTACAACTTATAAATTTACGTGCATTTTTATTGTCGATTTAGATCCGCAAAAATTTGTATAAGTTTATCGGCCAATTCTCTGTCTGCAATTATTACCCTGATACATTTTTACTCGATAATATTGGTTCCATATGTGAAGTGAAGTGGTATGTGAATGCTTATTACCATCAATTGGCGCTCGGATATTTTATACCTAGTTATATGTATATACATATGTACACGATGGAGGTTTTATGTGGGTTTTAAAGGATAGGGGACAAAACCGGGAGGGAATCTTAACACATTTATATATAAACTCTCTCTAACAGAAGCGACTGCGTTTGTCTGCGTCTGTCTGTAACGTCCGAGGTCATGTGCTCCCTGGTTATAGTCTTATGACTGCAACGAGTGACTTTCGAGTGCCTGTAGGAGTGGCTGGGAGTGCCCGAGACCCGTTTGTTCAAACTAGTAGAGAATCGGCTACAGATTTCTCTCTAGCCTTTACACTCGCTCTTTAGACGTTTCATTTTACTAGCTAGATAGTATATAGGCAGCGTTTCTCTTTCTCGGAAAATTTATCGAGCTATTTATTACACTGCAGCCTCTCACCTTTATTCCTTCATATCGAAATGAATCTACGAAGAAATAGAAACAGTCTAAAAAATAAAAAAAAATAATAATAATGAGAATTAAAGGAAAAAAAAAAAACAAAAAACATTGCTTTTAGAAAAATCGTTAAGAATTGTGGATTTTGATACCAATTTTGGACTCGATGGTCTAAATTAACGTAATCATAGATCAGTATTTGAAACGAGTTAACGTGACCGTTTCGAAAAAATTTAACCATTGACTGCAATTTTCATTGTTAAGAAAGCCTGAGGGAAAGATTTTTGTTATTCGTTCGGGAGGTATACCTCCTTTCTTCACGGTTGATCTAACGGTATCCTTATGTGAAAGGACTTCGGCTAATAAGGCATGTCGAGGTATACGATCAATCGTCTCTCATTCTTTATACCAAGCCGCTTAAACTTTAAACCTTTCGGTGAATCGGATAAAGCTAATTACACTTTTGTAATGCGGGGATGTGCAGGGTGAAAAGTTTAGTAATTAATGTGATTTTTATTTTCAGTTCTTAGAGTTCGTTGTAGGATTCTGATTATTGATTATCTTATTAATAGAAGAAAATATCGACGAATTTCGCGATCGTTTTTAAACTTTTTATTAAAATTTTTACACGTGTAGCTGTCGGGCCGTTCTTACAATTTTTTTTCGCAATAAAATTAGTGAAAATATAAGATCGCAAGATAATGACCAAATATACACGATCTGCAGAGTCTGACTGAAATTTTAAATAAAAATTCACACTTTTATTGTAGAAAGAGGAAAAAAGGTTCTTCGCTTTTGGCAGACTAGTGATTTCGAAGATATATAATATCCCATATCATAATCGAAATGCAAGAATGTTAAGCTTTGTTATAATATACAATCGTGAATCAACAGTAGCCCTCTCATTGACACCGTGTCTACAGAGGCAAATAACAAAGATTGAATAGTAAACCCGTGAAATCAGTGTACATATTTATAATAGATAAAAGTTCTAGTGAGCTATAACGTACGAGTATGTGATATGTGTAAGTCTATATTTATGTAAGCAGCGGTAAAAGGGGTCTGGGATTTTAAACTTCCTGTTATTTTTAAAGATTAGGTTAAATTCCTCTAAAGATTTTTCAAAGATATTTCAAAGATTTCTTTGACAGTATCATAATAATTTATTTTTTGTTTTTTTTGTACTAGAAAAATCGATAGCGCCACGTACTGTACATACATACGTACATACATACATACGTACATAACATACACGTATGTGTATACATATCCGCACTGTGTTTCTTTGAACGATCAACAGGTTGATTTGTCTCGTTGTGAATTAGGAGCTTAATAAAACGTTGAATGGAACCTGTTGCTTGAGGGGTTGTAGTTGGACCCGAAAGGTATAGAGAGAGGGACGTCAGGGAATTTAAACTGGCTTTAGAAAGAAGTTGAAAACGTTTTTTTGGCCCCCCTAGACCGGAGGTATCGTCTTAGGAAGTCGTTTCATGATCGTTTGACGTTTCGACAAAACTTACCCTCGAGGAGTGTTATACCTCTTTTGTAAGTTTCGACTTATAAAAGGTCATAAGAAATGATTCTCCGTGTTGATATGTCGCCATAATTTTTAATTAGGCTAAATTTTATTCTATATAATTTATAAACCTATGCTGCAACATCAAGCTTATACGTTATAGTTTATGGAAGAAGATTGGATGGAGAATAGTTTGAGCCGTGTTGGAATTCGGCCAGAAAAAATACCCGAGGCTAAAACCTCTGCAGGACCGGAGACGATTATTTTAAATTATTATTAATTTGTTTTTAGCTTAGCGTTAATATAAATTATTATACCTACTACTTATGTACGGAGATTAGATAATAATAAACTTTAATTCGATAATTGCGTATTAAATATAATGTAATCGTTTACTATTAAGAAAACTTATTCTAAGTGTGTGTATAGCTTTGTGTGGGCAATGATTTGAAACAAATGTCCTACAGCTACCTGAGGCCTCCCCCATTAGCCTAAAATCGATCCTGACGAAAGATTTCGAAGAAAAATTTCTTTGCGATATTCAGACTTACAAGTATTTACCTAATCACCGTTTCAAGCAGCGTTGCCAAGTATTACGGGTTGAATTTTGGGTTTTTGAAATTTAAAAAATTCTTTCAAAAATCTTCTTTTTCTTTTTTGTATCTTGTATTATTCTCAATGCGTCGCCCACATTCGGCATTCCTAGCGCCGATATTATCACGGAAGCATTTAAATTGGAGGTGACTATGTCATCTGCCTACTCACCGAGGTTTAGTCTGTGTTGAACCAAGTCTCGCGCGCAATATTTTCTTGGATAGGTAGGTATATATATATATATACATATTATACTTACGCGACAAAAATTATAAATAAAAAATCTTGAGTCACGGAGTGAAAATAAGCGAATTGCCTAAGCAACTGCTTCTTAGATTTTGAAATCTGGTCGAAAGCCGAAATACCGGTCACTGAAAAAATCACGAAATTCGAGGTCCAAATCTTCTTCTTCTTCTTGTTTTTTTTTTTTTTGTTTTTTTTTTAATTTAATTACACACAGCTGAAATCAAAACCTTTTGGATATTAATCGACGCTAAAACATCAAACTTTCCACTTCAGCTGATCAAAACATCTAAATTCTTGTTCTAATCTTGGAAACATGACCCAGAAATAACGAGACATTTAAATTCAGTTAATTAATCGTCAGTTTCGTCTATAAATATCATCGTTAAAAAAATAAATAAATAAAACGTTTCCATATATACATGCCGAGTATTTTAATGACAATTTGATTCCGAATATTGTATTTATTATTCATTTCCTGACGAATAGTCGAAGACTTAATTTGGTCAAGGTAAACGTAGTATAACCGCCTTCAGTTAAAAGAATACATACCAAAAAAAAGAAAAACAAATATCAGAAAAACTAAAAAAGAATGCGAAGGTTTCTTCCGCAAGTTTTGATAATTCTCTAGATTCTACTGCACTAAAAGATATTTTAAAATAGTATCGTCGTTGTTGGGCAAGGGTCGGGTGATGCGTCTGCGCTCTCGGTTAGTCATCTTGGCGCTGACTTCTTTTCTCATATTCGTATTTTTTATTTTTTTTATTACTTTTTTTATTTTTATTTTTTTTATTACTTTTTTTATTTTTATTTTTTATTCTAATATTTTTGTATTTCTTTAAGAAAAAATGCAGCTGTTGTCCAACTAAATATTAACTAAGTTGAACGATGTCAAGAAGAGAAAATACTCCGACTGATCTTAACGAGCCATAATGCTCCTTGAATTTTGATGTTGAATTACGTTTATCGATATTCAAATGAACGTTCTAATCTTAAACGTATTAAAATGTTGTTTTATAAAATTTCAGCCTTCCCCGATTCTATGAGTCTGGTTTTTCCTTCGATTAAGAATTTCACAATGAGAACACATTTTGTTTATTTTTCAACGATCATTATTTCGTTTAAATTTTTGGGTAAAACAAAAAAAAAAAAAAAAAATTTATACTAATGTCAATTTTTTCTTTTTTTCATTCTTGTCATTCGTCATGGTGTGATGA
The DNA here is from genome assembly GCA_963924015.1 of Macrophya annulata. Taxonomy (NCBI): domain Eukaryota; kingdom Metazoa; phylum Arthropoda; class Insecta; order Hymenoptera; family Tenthredinidae; genus Macrophya; species Macrophya annulata. Next base: position 6,288,987 of record OZ001260.1, read on the forward strand.
TGTATCTCTGATATAATAAATCGTATAATTCCTATATATATAATAATGACGAACCCTAGGTTGAGACTAGAAAAAATTAATGTAACTATAGTGTCAGTAGAAGTGTTAGCTGGAAAGGTACGTAGAAGATGTGCCTCTGGCAATGACATGACGTCAGATTTTGTCTCACGGAAATCTTAAAGCCATAAGAGCTAAATGCGAAGTGAAGAATAATATGGGTGCAACTAAATATATTTATGTATGACGCGTTATTTTTTTTCTATTTTTTTTTTTTTTTTTTATATTGTAAACCAACCGCTGCTGCTCCTAGTAAAATTCATGAGATCACCTACAGCGTTTGTAAAATATACCTATACGTATAATAACTTTGATTCTTTGTATAACCGCAAATATGTTAAAATACCACGCGGATTAGGACAAAAAATTTGTCAGAATTAATTTTGATCGAGATTTAAAGAAAAGGGAATAAAAATTTCACTATCATCTCGTTATTTACTACTTAATCGATAAAAAAAAATCCATACTATTTACACGAAATCCTATGACTGTAGCATATTTCTTGATGTCTCATTCCATCGTCATTCGGCGATTAAATACCGATGTGTGTTTGTCATTTAAATTGCGAATTTATTGAATTCGTTATAATCCTCGTTATTCCATCACGATTATATTTTATCATTAATAATATTTTACTATAGGCAGGAAAAATTCTTCTCAATTTGCGAGGAATGAAACTTTTTTAATTATCATAAAGTAAAGAAATGTCATGCGGTTTTATAAAGCGCACGTATATCAAATATAATACCTGCACATAGTGTACCGAGGCTAGGTCAAATATTCTTGCCAATTTTCTATCGCAATATATACAATATAGCAGCGGGGGCAACGTGTTTAAAATATTGTCCTAATTCCTCGTGCCAAGAGTAAGAAGAGTAGTTGGGTTGTTGGTCACGGTGTCGCATATATATGTATATATATATATATATATATATATACCTACATATATATATACATATATATTTGCAGAGCTCGGAGAATCCGAATCCTCAGCATTATAAACCGCGACGAGGAATTTTTATTTTTTTTTTTTTCGCCAAGGACAAATCTAATGCCAATGTAAGCAATAAGTTAGTAAAAAATTTATTTAGAATTGTTTTTTCATCTATTTTCGAATTGCATTATCATCACCTCAATTTAAAAAAAATTTCTTCATGTATAGGATACCGTAAGTAAGCGTGACGCGTTTGCGGGGTATATATGCGGGTACTTTAATGATTCACTAATAACGTATCATTTTGCCGTTTCTATCCATAGACGGTTTTTTTATTACTTAAACCGTTTTGATTATCGTATACGATTTATGATTTAAAAAAAAATTTTTTTTTTTTTGTTTTTTTCTACGTGCACTCGCGGACTGTCAAGTGCAGATATTCTTAGAAGCAATTTTAAGACGCGTTATAAATGTCGAGTTTATGTATATATCATTTCTTCAGAATGGAAAATACAAAAAAATTCTACAAGAAATATAAATAGCGACTTTTTTTTCAATAGATTAATTACATCTTAACTACGCATTAACCTTTCGTTAATTACAAATTAATCTAACTGATTGATGTCTGCAGACATTAATCTTAAAAATAAAAATATTTCGCCTATAGGTACGCATATATATATATATATATATATGTATATGTATATGTAGTTTGAAAGTTCCTTCTTATTAGCGGGTGGAAGCATTTTTGCCGGATACTTTGATGACTCATTAATCGCTTATCATTATGTCTTCTGGATTCGTAAACGCTTTTAATTACTTAATCATTCTGATTATTTCACCGCAAATGATTCTGACGGTGCACTTTGTGCCGAGTAATGATGTTAGAAATAATTTAAAGAAATTTATAATTTCCGGAGAGCGCCACACAAAACGACAAAAAATAAAAATAAAAAAAATTTAGACGAAAATCGAATAAATTACTAACAGTTTTGTCATTATATAGATTAACTAGATTTTCAACTATAGGTATGGAATTAAATCTCACAGATTGATTGTCTACGCTGACTGCATTGATCGTAAAGATCTTCCGTCTGGTTGGATATTTTGTTCGACTTTTCTTGAGATGTAAATTTTTCAACTTGGTATACATCATTTTATTTTTCATCAAGTACAGTATTGTATGTACAATTGCTCGAACTTATCAGAAGGAAAGAAAAGAAAAAAAAAAAAAATTTTGCTATCTGACTTGTGGCTGGCGTGATTTATCCTCTAACCATAAGATAGCAGTGTTAATGTTTTGCGGAGAAGCTGACGCGTTGGGTAATGAGTAAATAATTAAATTCAACTTATTGCAGCATCGTGAGTTTATACACCGCGGTCTAGGTATGTTATCAAGTATATTCCGTGAAAAAAAAAAAAAAAAAAAAAAATAATACGTACAGTTTTCTTATTATTTCATAACTAGAGACAGATTCTAAGAGCCAGAAATTTGGGTTAAATTTAGTCTTCAAACAATATAAAACGTAAAGGAATGTGGTAAAGTTTTTTTTTTTTTTTTTAACATTTTTCTTTCCCCCTCTGCACCCAACAAATTTGTGTTAACTCACAAAATCAGAAAACTGATGTGAAATATCTGAATTTATAATAAGATTTAACGATTAGATGTATATATGTAGTACGTACTTATAGAACTATAAGGAGAAAAGGTAAGCAGGGTAGAAATAATTAACGAGCACATGGCTAATTAGCCGCCGTTTGTTACAATTACTTAACAGTAGGTATAGTTTGTAAGTTCGTAATGCATTTTAAAACACATTGTCTTGATTCTTGGGTAAAAGTGTAGGTATGTATGTACATACATACGTTGGTATATGGTTTATGTAATGACCATTATTCGTTTACAATATTGTGAATTTCTGATTCGACAATGAAATACATTCGTGAAAGTTAAAAAAAAAAAAGTAAAAATGAAAAGCTTTTTTTTTTTATTTATTTCTTTCATTTTACTCAAATTTGAAATTATTTTGTGCATGGTTGTGTGTTCGGGGATCAGCTGACGGTATACTTGTTAAAATACACAATTTTTCAAGAAATTACTTGTCCCTGGCAGCGAAAATTTTATGTATGTATATGTACCCAGTGTATGACGATGGCGATGCCAAAACGGAGGGCACCCTTGTCAGGGGACGATGTATGCACGGTTGTCTCCACATCTAGACCACGAGCAAACTAACGAACGTCAGTCAGCTGATGTCATGCAGGCGCGCTTGGTTGCTCGTGCTAAATGCGGCTATGATGTCCCTCTTTCTTCTCTCTCCTTTTATGTTTCCTTCTCTATCTCTTTCTCGCTTTCTCTCTTTCTCTCTCCGTTCTTGTCGACGAGTAACCGAGCAAATGCCACACCCTCTTCGTCGAGCATGCATGCAGTGTGAGTTTTCATTCAACGAATTCCGGGCTCCGGATTTTTAAAATAGGAATTCGCTTGCGAGTCGCAGAGGTTTTTTAATTTTTTTTTTTTTGTTTTATCATCGGTATAGAAATTATCGATAATTTTATAGCTTTTTTATTTCGTTATTCTGAGGGTAAGATAAAAAGAATTTAAAAACAAAAAAAGTACAAAATGAAGAAGAGATGTAAAATAAATTAAAAAAAATAAATAAAACGAATATGTATTCGCGTCTGTTACGTAACGTTGTGCAGAATTCGTTTCACGTATACCTATCGAGGTATAAATACGAGGTGAGAGACAACTTCGGATAAACTGGCTTCCTTTTTAACAAGATCGAGATTTAAAACAACTTTCTGATTTTACCATACGTGGGAAAACATAGGTATATAAATATATTGTATATATGGTTATACATGTATATAGGTATATAAAATACTCGTGTCTACCTACATGCGTTTAGGTTCATTCTTGACTCGTACGTCTGTAACCGTGTAACGTATAATGCGTATGTATGATAATTTATGTAACAAAATTTGTCAACGGGGTCTTCTCATGCAATGAGATATATATTTTAATTGCAATTAATGCACCAAGAAGAGATATTGAATGCTATATTAAGAATCCGAGGAAAATATTGTGTTATATATATTTATAAGGAAAAATCTCTTTATGAGGAAAAATTAAATCTCAATTTTTCTACCCTTTCTTTTCTTTTTCTTTTTGGTTTTTTTTTTTTTCTTTATTATATATACGATTATATATTGCGATTTCCGGAAAATTATGACATTACAAATATCAAGTTTGTCACTGTCTGAAACAAGGAACAAATATGTACAAACATATATATATATATATTTCTCGTTTTTAAAATATTCAGATAATTAACAGAACTTCGAATACGAAGATAAAAAGAAAAAAAAAATCTTTCACCAAGGTTGCAATGGCGGATAAATATTATGTCTGTTTATCCCGATAACTGCGTGATATATATACATACCTATACTCGTTTGAGAAGAATAATTTTATTCCCGTATAATATATCGCGGTCCAGATTCAATCTCCACTTTCACTATTCCGAAGGTCCTATACATAGTGTTTATTTTTTTTCTTCTCATTTTCTTTTCTTTATTTCTTCATTATTTTACATTCTAATTACTCGATCATCCCAAAAAAAAGTTACAAAATCTGCTAACATATATCGACTAGAAAATATCGAAGATCTATCCGAATCTTATAGTCACACTATCGTCTCAAAATTTGAATCTGCCACACCCAATCTTATTACGCCAAAAAAAAAAATTTCGTTTAGTTTTTTTTATGCAGTTACATCGACTCGTGGCATTCACACGTATATTATTTTTCTTATTCTTAATTTCTCCAAAATTTCGTTTACCCATTTTTAAAACTTAACGGAGATAGTAACTTGTCCACGTCTAAACAGAAATATTATTTACGATGTTCTATCGATTGAATTACAAGTCATATATATATGTATAGGTATAAGTGTATATATCGATATTCGAGTGTTCAAAAACTATTGGAGCATATTATCTCGTATATAACGTATGTACGTTTATAACATCGAAGTTTCGAACTCCACGAGTTTGAGCAGTATAACAGCTGTTAACTGATTGAATAAATACATTAATTAGCATCGTTAAATGTGGCTCTTCAGTCCCGTCTACACTTGACGTAGTAAAAAAGAGAGAGAGAAAGAAAGAGAGCGAGAGAGAGAGAGAGAAAAGAATAAAAAACCATACTAAAAATGAAATAAAATAAAAAAAAAAAAAAAAAATTCAAATAAAAATAATATTACAATTATATTTGGGGATGTGTAGTTTAAAATAGGTTTCAACGAGGCTAACTACTCTATGTACATATACATTATGATCGTATAGAGTTAATCGAGGCGTAGCATTGTAGGTAAGTAGGCAACTGTGTCCGTCCGTTCGTTCGTTCGTTCGTTCGTTCGTTGGTCTGTCCTTCGTTCTCTAAGCGAATCGTTTCGTTTCGCTGAACGCATTGAATTTAACCACCAGGGTTGGGCTTTACTTTTATGTCTGGCATCAGGAAGTCACCGAATCGTGACGTGAGACTAGCCAGAGCCTAGAGTGCTTATGCTTACGTTTACGTTTAGACCAGACAACGGAGGTAATTTTCTTTCTTGATTTATAATGTGCAAAAGGTTTTGATGGGCATGGCAGGGCGTATTCAGACTTATTATACTATAATTCACATCATACGAATAGATTAAATATGAAATTGCATTTGACATGTGATATAATAAAATTTGATTAGGTAATCTGTGAAACTTCGATATTCTATGCTAAACATTAAACAAAAACAAAGTTTGCAATATTTCTATTTAACATTTAAAGTAGGTATCCCATGGATTTAACCGGTTTTATTATTCGATGTTTATCACCTTACAACATTTAAATCTAATACATGCCAAGGTCTGGTATAATTTGTCGAGTAAAAAACGTCAATAAAATTCCTTTTCCTTTTTTTTTTTTCTATCTCTATTTTTTTTTGTTATTTTTTTTTTCATCTTTTTCATTCTAAATGTGTTAGTTATAAATCAACGCAAAGGACATATCTATATTACACATATTAAAATGCCTTATATATGTATATACATATATGTATATTATTGATCATAAAATTGCTATAATACCTATCTCGTATTTTTAAATTCCAAGAGAACAAAAAAATAATAATAATTATTATTATTATTATCCGTTCTAACGAAACCAGAAGCTATAGTACACCCGCGCCGCGATCCTCACGCGGCCGACTGATTAAATGGCGCCAGTTTTTGGCCCGTGCGGTCTGCGGGGTCCAAGCTTGGGCTCTATACCATACGTCGAGGATCAGTACACATATCTATATGTCATACGCGTCATGCCGCATGCGGGCGATATCAAGCTTACTTACTCTCTGTACTCTATATATACACATTGGACATTGTAGATATATCAGGGTCCGTACGCCGGTACTGGAACTGATTGATAAAAGAGGGGCCGACACATTAGCTCGACGCGTGGCTCATATAGCTAATCGTCTACTGCAACTTCTGCTGCAGTTATAGTCAACGAATTGGCATTATAGTCCCCTATATTCTCGTTATCTTAAACCCCTATATCTTCTTACGTTTTAAAAAGTTTTAGCAACGAACTGATACTCACTTAAATCTCATTCTTTTTCATATATGAATTTTTATCTCATTTACCATTAATCTCATAATGTCATTATTATTATTCTTATGTATACAAGAAATAATTCTCCTAGCTCTTTCTTTCTTTCTCTCTCTCTTTCTTTCTTTCTTCAGTGTTCAAAGATTACAGTCCCTAGACTTCGTCATATATACTAGAAAGATAAAAAAAAAAAAAAAAAAAGAAAATAAATAAATAAAAAATTGAAAATAAAAGAAGGAAAAAAAAAAAAAACTTTTTTACGCATAATCTATATACGTCTTTCGGAGTATATCTAGTTACGAGCTTGAATTATTCACGGTGCATTAACTCACGTTTATGTATATATGTATATGTATAATAAATATACGTATATGTTAAGTACATTACACATATATGTATGGTAATATACGCAACAACCGTTATAACGTTATCTGGACCTAAACCCTCTTTCGTTGCCTGATACCAGCTCGTTATTATATTTATACTTATGTACACGATATTTCGTCTTCAATAGAAATGAACTAGTTTCCCTATTATACGCCTATTATTACTGCAGTTGTGTATAAAACTATAACACCGCAGTTTCGAAACTTTTCGGTTATATGTATATTATACTATACTATTGTGTATTCAGCTATCGAGTATCTGATAATGAAATTTAAATCCCTCTCGAGCAAGTATTGAATCGGTATTAAATATTCTTACAAGAAATAAGATCGCTTATTTCCGATCGACATCTGTCTAATGTATATACATATATATACCTATATGAATATATACGTATATATATATATTAGGTTGTCTATATTGCGCTCGCGACTCACAAACCAGACCCACCAACCACAATTCGCAGACATAATAGCTGTCCATGTATCACATCGTGTATCAAGTATACTACAAGACTGCAAAGTTTACACGCAGCTATCATATGCGTCACTATGTCAAGGTCAGATTGGTCACAGATAGAGACATCTGTGAAGACATAAAGGCCACGGTATGGTATTGCATGGCATGGCATGGCATGGCATGGTATGACATGACATCGCATGGCATCGCATAACATGGTATCCGCGAATGTACCCGCGGTTGTCTGTAAACTGTAGTATAAGCAGTTGTGACCGACGGTGTGCGGTGCGGTGCGACGCAGCAATTCAACGGTGCATTAAGACCGAGTGTACAAACTTAGAGTTTGACACATATTCGTTTCGGCATGTAGTGTATATGCTGTAACGTATATCTTATTTATATACGCAAACAATTATATCCGAAGTCTAGATAGAAGAGAGAGAGAGAGAGGAGAGAGAGAGAGAGAGAAACAGTCCTTTCCAAATTTTCTATTTCTATTTTTATTTTGATTCTTTTCTTTTATTCTATGGAGTTATAAGAATTCAAACCTTCTCACTTAGTTTTTACATTATATAATAAAAGTCGATTTTATTTAATGTTTCAGAAATTGCAAAGGTCCGTGCCAGCCTCTTTCAGATAAGCGGAGTTAAAAAGGAACCTTTGATACTCCCAGAACCAGAAGGAGATGTCACAACACTCACAGAAAAGGTCTATGTACCCGTAAAAGAACATCCAGATGTAAGTTTTTTTTTGTGTTTTTTTTCTTTCTTTCTTTTTTTTTTACCCAGAATTGGGTAGTTTTAGATTATTATTATTATTCTTATTTATTTAGATAAAATAAATATCTGAATTTCATATTACCCAATTCTTGAGGGTTTTTTTTTTTTTTTTTGTTTTTTTTTTTCTAGATTATAAACTCAACTCTTACGAAATAGTAAAATGCTTTCGGGGCGACGAGACTGTATAATATAATATATAAGAAATAATTGGGTTATTCGTTATGTGAATAAAAATATGACTACCGGTTAAAGAATTGCGGTATAGCGACTATTGGGGGGTAGAATATTTTACCGATATGGTACACAAGGAAAATCAATATGAACAAACGTCCTTGTAACACGTATACCTATGCATACGAATGGGTTTTAACGAAGTTAGTAAAAAAATGATTTACTTTGATTTACGGTATGAAAAATGATCTTTAATGTTTGTAATTTAGTTATAAATGAATGTATTGATCTCAATTAGATATACGTGTAGATATATATATGTTAGAAAATTTTTTAAACTTATATTTTAGTCGTTATATTTATTTTCATACTTTTCTTATATATAATTCATATTGTAAAACCGATTATAAATAACCTAACCTAAACCAAAAATAAATAATTGATTTATAAAAAAAAAAAAAAAAGTAAGAACAACTTTGATCGCACTGATTTAATTATAACCGTCAAAATAATCTAAAATTACAATTTTTACTGTTTTAAATGAATATAACTTGAAGAGTATATGACTGCCAAGATATTATGTCGCTAGGTGGAAAAGTATTTTGAAAAGTAAACGTATAGGTATATATATATATATAATTCGGTCTGTCTAAATGTCGCAAAAGTTATAGTTTCGGGTTTTTAAAAATGGTTTCGTAAACGTGTCTCTATAATACGTGCATGTACATACGTATACGTATATATAAATGTATTTCAAACTACGCGAAGAAAAAGACACGAATGAAAGGTTTATGTTCATGTGCACTATATCGTGCGTGGGTGGATTTTACAAGAGAGCGAAAATGCCCCGTCGATGACGGGGGAGCCGAGACGTAGCGATGCTCTTGGAGTTTAAGGAGGGCATAATAACGGAAAGAGGAAAAGAGAAGAACGAAGAACTAAGAACGGAAAACGTATAACGTATAGCGGAGAACCGAGATCGTTCGTAATGTGTACAGTCAAACGTTATTTTTGGACCGCTCGGAATAGATTCCCTGCCGAAGTGCGGCATCGTTTCTATATAGCTAACTTATATACTCGCTCCGGTACAATAACAAGGCTAGGCACTTTTTGGCACAAGATACTCTCAATTCTCATGGACGTGGGGGATCTATACTCTGTGTCTATATGATGATTTTATACGTAATTATTATAAGGTCGATGGGGAAACACGAGGTCAAATTAAAAATTTAATTACTTTATACGGAGTTTAATTAACGGCAACGCATGACAGATCATACGCAGATACAAGCCACATCGGTAGATATCGTTCTTTATAAAAAAAAAACAAAAAATAAGAAAAAGTAGATAATCAAAAACCGGAATAACGAATCTTTATTTTGTAGAGAAAGAAGGAAAAAAAAATTCGTTAACCGTATGGTGATAGTTATACCGGTATAAAAATGTAGGAATATATAATTTAATTTACGAATTGTTATATTATTTCAAAAACAAATTCGGCAAATTTTCAGATTTTTGTTAAAAATTAAAAAAAAAAAAAAATATTCAAATAATAATCATGTTATGGAAATTTACTGTTGATTATAGTTGTACAGTAAAAACTGTAAACTTTATTTCTCAGTAATGTATAAGTATAATAAGTTAGGGTGGTTTGTAACGGTGATTATTATTATAACTATAAAGTTATGCGTTATACATATACTCGGTGATAAAAATTTGTAACAACATATTTTTTTCTCACTTATAATCGACGGGAATATCTGTAAACTCGTAAATATCGAATTTCTTGGCGTACGTGGACTAGATCTCGAGACATTAATAGTTAACTGGAGATTGTATTGAGGTAAAGCTCGTAAAAAATTTTTGGTTTTCTTACGATTTTATCATCTTAAATTATTCGAGATAAAAACATTTCCGTATTGCATAGTGTTCAAGAGATTCGGTTTAAGATCTTGAAACGAATTGTTTAAGAAATTTATAGATCAGAAATACTTTGGAAAATAAAATTCAGGATCATATCTCGATCTGTCAATATCATTCCTTGTCTATTATCGCGATAAACTCTCGATCTTTGCTAAGAGAATATCGAGAGAGAAAAATAATCTGCATATATCTGCATTTCGGAATTGTACAAATCTTCACAGCTATATATGTGGTCTAACAATATCTTTTGTCCCGCCACATTCGCGTCACGCTGTTTTTTTTTTTTCTTCTTTGTTAAAATTGAATTTTTTTTTTTTTTTGCTTTTTTCTGTTTCCTTTTTTCTTTCTTTTTCTCCTGCGCGGTGATTGCGACAAAAGTGGCCATATTTGTTCTCTCGTATCTATACATATACACGCGAAGTTCGTTTTAATTTCGGAGAAAGCGCAAGTCAGTTGCGTTACTCACTATTTAGGTATAGGTACAATATTTATATATAGGTATATACGCGTAAGTAGTTATATTTAGACGTATTATAATACATAACGAATTAATGATTTCACGTTGTATTAAATAATTATAAATTTTATAACCATACCGAATTTTTATCATCACTCAATTAATTTAACATAACTATATTTAACGTATAGGCACTATATTATATTCATAATTTGTCAAGTAGGTATTTGATATTTATTCATATCTTTATAAAAAACATTATTATACACGCGTATACACGCAATAGCGTCCGGAAGTTGACATGAAGATGTAATTCATACCTAGACACGTATAAACAAGCTTCATATTTTTATATTTAAATCGTTATCATTTATTTGCACAAAATCTCTAATAATAACGAAGATTTATAGTTGTTTATTTCAAGGTTCAATATGATGTCGTTTCGTTTATTAGTCTCTGTCCATTCGTTTCTTCTTAGCTTCGTTTAAACGTCAATTTAAATCACAATTGCAGGATATTCTTATACCAGTATGTACAAATACATATACACGTGTGTCTACTATATACCCAACTATATACACATTATACTTACTTTCAATACACACGCATATCTTATATGTATATATGTATACAAAAGCTGTACTATCCTTTTTATACGGTTAAATTCGCGCTTTGGTTATTCGATAAATAATTTATCACTACCTACTATCATATACGTATACACCTATAATACACGACAACGGATGTCGGTGGCTATTCTTTCGGTATTCTCGAACCTGATTATAATAACATTATTGGATAATGTATCGTTTCTAATGTCTCTGTATGTATATCCGTATTTATACACACCGCGAATACATATCAATTTATCAAAGAATCGTTTCATAGATACTGTCTTCTTAATAGTACATGTATATATCTCGACTATTTCCCCTCATTATCATAAAAAGCTTAATATTTTTAAATATATTATTATGAAACTATTTTTAAATCAATTTTTACTATAATTTCTTTTCCTCTTTATATTTCACTCGAATTACCAGACACGGAATTTAGTCGGTCAAGTTCTGAATAGAAAGTCGTCCAACGTATACTCTCACGTACATACCTACATATACGTCGAATACTATACCAAATCACAAATTTACCTAATTATTATTTTGCAACGATACCGTTCATGGGTATGGCAGATTTTTATTTTCACATTTTATTGGTATTTGCGTACCGCTATATCTAAATATTGCTAAATATTTTAGACCTCGTAGATTCTTCGTATTTTATAATCATCGAGTAGGGATATGAGAAAATTTATTCACATGTCAAACTGCTTTCAAAATGTTATCCACTCAATCATTTGTCCTTTGTTTCGTTTATACTATTTCAAGATTTCACTTACCCGCACCTATAATAGGTAGGTAGGTAGGTAGGTAGGTATATACCTAATGGTCGGCGCACCTTAGTTACTCGGCTTACTTCCGCTAAACTAAACGTCTATAGAAGTAGCTATAGTGTCTAGACACTATACGCATGATAGATATATTCATGATATAGGTTTCTGTCGAAACTTACACGAGTATTTATACATTACGTAAGAACATTCTGCCTCGATAGCTTTAAAGCATATATATAACTTAAGGACCTTGGATATAATACTCAAAAATAGGTAAAAGTTGCGTTAATAGATATTTGGTATCTTAATTGGTATTTCGTTCAGCTCGAATATTATTAAAAACCGCAAACCGTAAAAAAAAAAAAAAAAAAACATCAACCAAAAATTTGCAAACGTTTGTAGATTTGAACTTTAAATTCCTATAAGAGATTTTATCGCGTTTTTCAAAGAGGTGGTAACCACTTTTTAAATTGGATAGATAAATTATAGATTAAACTGGACAGAATTGACCATTCGAATATCTCTAAATAGTTATCAGAAAATATGTCGATAACTTTAGCCAATCGGTATCAACTTGACGATTATAATCGATATCTTAATCTGTTATCCGACACTATTAACTATCACAAAAGTGAGTGGATTGGTTGTAACATATCTCTATTCGAAAATTATAATCAGTTATATCGTCGAATCGGTGAAAGCCAACGATTTTACTAATGGAGTAAAGTCAGTTGGGTTATCCTGAAAATTATTGACCCAAGTTATAACGGTCATTTATTATATCTTAAACAATAAATGGTCCAGTTGTTATTTTTGTTGATTGTAAGATCAGATATATGAAATGAGCAAAGAACGGAAATCGACTCCCACCTCAATAGCTGAATATAACAAAAAGGTTTTACAATAGATTTAGGGTTCAATGACTTTGCTCTCTGCAAAAGGAGAGATTCCTATTTATTTCTTTCAACTATTTCTCCATTCTACTGCAGTAATGCATTTCAATGAACGGGGAGGAATGGGCGACGGACCTTTCTTTTCCTTCTCTTAAAAATTAAATTACTTTACGTCTTTAGAATAGATTGCTTTTACAACTATATGTATATGCATTTCTCTTCGGTTGATGATAAAAGATCGTGGTTGAATTATAATGAGAAATTATATATGTATACATATTTTTTTTTTTTTTTTGGAATAACAGTACAGTAAAAAATTTTGCCGAAATTGCGAAAAAAAACGGAAAAAAAAAAAAAACTTTGAGAATAATTTATTAATTCTATGTTAAAATAACTAAATAATTTATGTTAAAGTTAATATTTTAATATTATAATAATTAATAAAATTCACATTTTTATTTTTCAGTTCAACTTTGTCGGGAGGATTTTAGGTCCTCGTGGTATGACGGCGAAACAACTCGAACAAGAAACTGGATGTAAGATCATGGTCCGAGGAAAAGGTTCGATGAGAGACAAAAAGAAGGTAAGCAAAAAATAAGAAAAAAAAAAACAAAATTTCCAAGAAATATAAAAAAAAAAATAATTTCAGTTTAGGTTAAAAATATCGTCTTTACAGGACGTCTGTAATATTTCTAGTGTAAAAATTTTCAATCAATGACTTAGTCTGTTACATCGGGAATGATAATAATCTCATAGCTCATTTATACCTCGCGTTTATTTTCCACAAAGGAACCGATAGTCCGTCTTTCAGTATACCTACACATACGTAACACATATTCAAGTGTAGATATATAATCGCGTGTATATACACAGTAGAGTACAGTACAGTATATTACATTACATACAATACGACGACAAGTACCTCTCGCTCACGTGCGCAGTCCCTCAGCAAAGCTCTCGTAAGAACGATACATGCCTATATTTGGAAACAAACGGATGGCGACCCGAGGTTCGACCGGAGTCGTGGCTACCAGTAAACTCTACACATATGAAATGAGAGGCCGATGTGTATATATATATAGTGAGATTATCAGAGGATATAAGACAGTGTGTAAGCTCACGTTTGAGGTTTAAAAGGTGGGGAGCAAAGGGGTCAGTCACCGACTTTTACCTACCTCAGAGAACCCCACTATTTCTTGTTGGTTTTGATTGTGTGGAATACGTAGCCACATAGTCACTAACGATACACTCTTTTAACATACACACGCGTGTAGTTTACTGTATGTAATGATCCGAAGACCGAGACTCACTCAGCCACCGACCCCGATCATACCTTGCAAAGTCTTCTCGCGGGCTCTTTAGATCTGCGTAAGGTTGCAGCCATCGATTTACTGCACCTGTTCATGGAGTAGAGATATATAATTTTTTTTTTTTTTATATTTTTATTTTTTTTATTTATTTTCAATCAATTCATCGCTAACGAACCCACGTATGTTTATAACGTATCAAAGTTCCCACGTATTGGATGGGATGATAACATTTTATCTAATAACTTTATTCATTGAATGGGTTTCGATAGAGATAAATAATATGGATAGCCATTAACGATTTTAATTGCTCAATTATTTTATGGTATATAGTAACTATTTGATACGATCATACGTTGCTTGGTATTCAAGCGTCGATTCAAGCTTTTTAAATAACAGTTATTCAACAGTTGGGACTTCCTTTTCATTTTTATGTCGTTTTACATGGTAATTACAGTATTTTCAATTGATTGATTGAGATACAGAGAGATTATATAGAGGTTTACAATTTGGAAGGTAAAGAAAGTAATTGTGCAAATTCTGATGTGAATTTTGTCGAAAAACAATGCAGAGATTACGATAAAGCTAAGGATTAGTTCGTTGAAAATAATTGATTGAATATTTTTAATGAGGTTGGGTTAAAGTTGCGAATTTTTTGAGTTTTGGTAGGTCCAAATTACGAATTTAATTGAGACGATCTCGAATTTTTAGAAAGTGATAATCCAAAAATACGGAAATTTAATCCAAAGGCACGACATCCCATACGTGAATTTTAAGTTTTGGAATTTTCTTCCTTCGGATTCTTAGCTTTCGAAATTTTTAACCTCCGGTGCTTTTCGATTGTAAATTTTTGATATTGATTAACTAGATTTTCGGGAAAATAGGAAATAAAATACTCTTTCTAAATACTGTGAGTCGATTTATATTAAAATTCGGAACTTTATACCGTTCGGAATTTTAAAAATTCGGAACATCGACCTGGCCCCCTAATCGGATGAACGTATCGGAAGTATTTCGGTAAGAATGAGTATCGATTACGGTAAACTGAATCCTGATGATTACCTTGAGTATAACAATAAATGTAATTATATACAAATGAATAAAGTGAGTAATCGTTTTTTCAAGCTGCGTTTGGCATTGACATAATTACCCTTGTAAGTACGTTAAAATAAATTTTTCACAACGATTTCTTAAAAAGGAAATAACTTTAAACGTGTTTCTTCGGTTATACGTTATTCGCATGTTTGATGTAATCGTTATTTTGAAATTATTATTTCAGCACGTATATATTTATGTATATGTATATATTTTTATTTCTCATTCATTGGTTTTGCTACAAATACCTTATTACTTCACTTTTTATAAGTGCAATATTAAACGTGTTTTACACGTGAAAAATACCGTTATTTTCTTATCAATTGTAGTAATATGCACTGTTTTTATATTACTCTATCCGTATAATTGTATTTATGATTTTGACGTCACGTGTACAATTATTATTGCAAAAATTATAAAAATTTCTTTTAATTTCTTAGGAGGAACAAAACAGAGGTAAACCAAATTGGGAGCACTTAACAGACGAGTTACACGTCTTACTGACAGTAGAAGATACCGAAAATCGAGCAACTCTAAAACTGGCACGTGCCGTTGAAGAAGTCAGGAAACTTCTTGTACCCGTGGTGAGACAGTTCCGATTATTAATAATATTAATATAATTATTTTCTCATCATAAATGCATTTTCAAAAATTTAAATTGCAACGTTCCAGATTTAATTTACTCATATCTACATTTTTGCAAATAACGAACAACAATAGTATAAATTATTTCCTTGAATATCTATGGATATAAAAGACTGCAATTCATTCGTACTGTTGCAAATTTTAATTAATTTTGTCTGATTAATATATCAAAATTTTTGCATAACTGGTTTTCTGGAATAAAATTTTTAAATATAAATTGTACAATAATTTTTTTTTTTTGTTTTTTTTTCTCTTGGATAATTTATTCCGTCTATATGTACAATTAATGTAAACTTTTAGTTTAATATAATTTTATATTTTGACGAGCTGTTTTTTTTTTTCCTTCAATAAATTTATGTTCTCTTAAGGAAAGATTCGTTTCTTGAAATATTTAAAAACTTATTTAAAAAAAAAAAAAAGAAATAAATTATCTGTCTGTATACAGATTTGTGATGAAGTTTAATTTTTAACTGTGGTACATTCTGACGGTGATATCGATTGTTAGCAGGCTGATGGAGAGGACGAATTAAAGAAGAGGCAGCTCATGGAGCTTGCCATAATCAATGGAACGTATCGTGATTCAAATACAAAGGTTGCAGCTGCTGCAGGTAATTTTTTTTAAGTTTTATTGAACCCCTGAGTCATAATATTCTGCAAATAATTAGAAAGAGAAAAAAAAAAATTATCCCAAAAAAGTAAAGCAATGATAGATTTTCTTTCTTTTACGTTTCTCAATTTTGCTAAATATAAATTTTCAATAAATAGTAATTCTATTTCCTCTTTGCAGTTATAAATTCTTTAATACAGAAGGTAGTTGTTGTTACGAAGTACGGTTTAAAAAGTCAGTGTAGTTTTTGATATTGCAGCCTGTGACGAGGAATGGAGGCGCGTGGCGCAAGCAGCTGCAGAAACGCAGCGTCTTCTTCCAGGTTTATCTGCACCTATGAGGAACCCTAGCACACCTCTAGGAGCACCGCTGATACTTTCACCAAGGATATCAGTACCAACGACCGCTGCCTCATTGTTAAATGGTTCAGGACCACCCGGTTCTTTATTATCTGCGGGAGATCCTCATGGCCTAATTTACACTCCATATGCAGATTATGCGAACTACGCAGCGCTAGCAGCTTCGCCACTCCTCACCGAGTACGCTACAGCTGACCATTCTGGTGGGTTGTTTGCTCGCTGACGCTAGGCTTCAGCGAAAGTATCTTTAAATAGATACTTTTATTTTTGTTGTTAGTTTTTAATTATCTAGAAAGTATAGCGCAGATTTATTACCTATATATATTATACATATATACACACGCATATATAATTCAATATTCTATTTAGAATATATTTCTATTTCTATCATAGCGTAGATTTTTAGAACGAGAAGGTAAAGAAGAAGATAAAAAAAAGTAATGAAAGAAATAGCTGAATCAGTCATTTACTAGTCGAGTCCGTTCTGATATAAAAACAGAATTTTTAGCTTATACATACATGTATAGTTTCGTTTTTTTTTTAAATATCACATACAATCAGTTTATGTATTAGCAAAAACATGACATTATGTCGAAGTTTAGATTTTTAGTATATTAGTTTTATTATTATAATATTAACGTGTTGCAGAACGAAAATGTAAGTATATACTAGTCCAACAAAATTTTTTTTAATTTTATTTTTTATATATACATTATATATATATATATATATATTACCTAGATCTTCCATACGACGTTTAGAACAATTTTTAACATCTTATTTCATCAATTGATTTTATTTCAAGTGATAAATGGTCATGTTTTTTTTTTTTTTATTTATATATACATTGATCAAATGAATTTACGGTAGTTTTCGGCGTCGTTTTAATTTATGTACATAGATTTCAGTATATAAGGTCGAGAGAGAAGCTACAGTGAGTAGAGGATCATTTAATTCTAATCTAGAACGGAAATTTTCATTAATTTTTTATTAATCTTATAACTAAATCCGATAATAATTGTTAATCGATTTTTATACCGGAAAAAAAAAAGAAAAGAGAAAAAAATAAAGTAAAAACGGATTTCGCTATCATTTAAAAAAAATTTTCATATATTTGATCTTTTTTCTAAAATCATTCCAAGTTAAAAACATCTCGCAGAAATGTCAACGGATAAAATAATAGGAAAACAAAAAAAAAAAAAAAGAAGTCTTTTCATACGTTTTTGATCTTAAGATGAAAAAAAAAGCAAAGCATTGCCGAATGTATGTAATATATGATATATACATACATAGATCTATTGATTTACAAGTTTTACAAAAGTTTGGGGACTAGTATAGGATATACATAATTGCATACAGTATTTTAAATGGCAGGCTAAATAGGTCAGTGTATAAAAAAAAAATAAAAAAAGAAATGAAAAAAAAAAGTCACTGTTGAGCAGTAAGTACGTAGCATACGTAAATCTATATTATATTGGCATTGGATATTTTATAGAATATAGTATATATATAGGAATATATAGGATTTAGAAGAAAGAGGTTTTTTTTTTTTTGATTTTTTTTTTTTTACATAGTGCATTCGGTTACCTTTGCCGTGGTACATATCTATATAATTTTTTTTTTTTGTTAAGCATAATTTGGAAATATACTCTCTAACGGATTCTTGCATTTCAGCGAGATGTCCAGTTACGTGGCGCGTTCTTGTGTACTACTCGATGCAATAATCAAAGGCCATTCATTGTTGTAGTTTATTATTTAAAAAAAAAAAAAGAGAACAAAACAAAACATATACATATACATATATACATATATATATTTACATACATATATTTATTTGAAATTAGCATGTTAGTGAATTTAGTATAATAGCTTTTTCAGATTTTTTTTGTTTTTTTTTTTATAGAAATTTATCTCATAGGTTTAGCTTCGGAAGAGATTAGAAACGTTTACCGTTGATATTTTAGAGTCTAGACCTTAGCTAAATATCGTTTTATACTCTTAGCTCGAAGACATTATATCCGTACTAAAAATTCTTAACATTTATTATGAAATATTTATCAATAATAATAATAATTTGGTGATGGTGTCATATTAATAATAGAATTTGCTATTTTTTTGTTCTTTTCTCCTTTTATTGTTTATTTAGTTTCCCTTATTCGATTTATTTTTTTTTTTTTACATTATGTAAACTCTCGTGCTTTAACAGAATTTTTTATTTTTTTCGTCTATCGGTAACACTACGATGTACCACTAGAATCTCAATTCAATTCCTAGGGTTGGTTAATTAACATATATAGAAATAACAACTAACTTGGTCCGCCTTTCCTACGAAACTTACTTACCTCGCATTCACACTCACATATATATATATATACCCTAATACCATAATCAATTATATATATACATACATCTAAATACGTAATTTGAAGTATTTGCAATTATATTACATCTCGGTATGCTGACAATATTAAAAAATCTTTTTGTTTAGTAGAATTGCATTTCAAATACATAGTACCTATAAAATCGTTTAGCGTTCGATAGATAATGGTTGTGACAATTCGTGTAACGGTACGGTACGATATATCACGTATTTAGGATATTGAAAGAAAATAAAAAAAATATCATCATCTTTGTAGTTAAAATGTGTGACTAAAAGTAATAGAATTGCTAAAAACGTAAAAAAAAAAAAAAAAAACAAACAAACAAACTAATGGTGTTGGATAATAAAAATTTTTGCTTCATTTGACTATCAGATAATATTATATAAAACGGGTATTATTATCGATTGAATCTTATACAACGCGACTTCACTTTTGGTAACTAATCACCGGTGATTGGTTTTGCTAATTGTGTATGTATGTGTCTTTAAATGATTCTAAACAGACAGTAGGGTGTAGGAAAAGTTTATCCAGGGACCAAACAAAATGTTTTGAGGACTGATGGTTCTAGCGTATATTTTGTAGCTGTTTTAAGTAATTTTAAAATACGCTACTACGAGAATCTTGTACATTATATACTTTATATTATTATTATTATTATTATTATTATTATTATTATTATTATTATGATATTATTTTATATGATTATTTAATTTTATTTTTTTATATCAAAAAACGAGAAAAAAAACAAAAATTCTAGCTACTATACATATATTATATATATACCATATATTTATATGAAGGGTAAAATCGTATAATGTGTGAAGAATAGGTATTTTTTTTTTTTAATTTTTTTTTTTTTTTCAAAATACTCATTGTTGCTATATTAGATATAATTTTTAGTAAAAAACTGGACAAATTTTAGTTTCTTATATAAACAAATTACCTGATATCATGAACAATCAAAACTGATTTGTTGCCATACGTGAGTGAGATATATAAAAGAAAGAAGAAAAAAAAAAACAGAAAAATAAAAAACAGTCCAGTTTATTTTTTGATATTTAAAAAATTACATATTATTATTATTATAATTATTATTATTATTATTATTATTATTATTATATAACGTATTATATTTCATTGTTATCATAAAAATGTTGAAAATTTCATCTTTAAATTCAGAGTTTAAATATTAGAAAGTAGCAAATCTATATTAGAAAAAGAATAAAAAAAAAAATCTTGTTCATCTGTTGTTATCAATAAAATTATAAATATGCAAAATTTGTATTTAAGATTCAAAGTAGCTGAGATTTTATTGTTAAAGATATACATAGGTATATATTAAATAACGTATCAATAGGTATGATAAGATTTGCTACTCTCATGATATATACCTAACTCAAGGATTGTTGTTGTAAATTAAAGTTGCACAAAACTGTAAAGAATTTAATGAAATAATTAATTATATTCTTGTTTTGTGCAATCTTTTCTTATCTATGCCACATTCTGTCTATAAGTAAATTGAATAGAGAAAAAAAAAAAAAATAGAAAGAGAGAATGAAACGAAAATGAAAACATAAAAAAAAAAAAACAAAAAAAAAAAAAAAAACAACAGCAAGTGGATAATTAATTTAAGTAAGACGGTAACTCTTATGGTTACCAAGAACTATGGATTTTTAATAAACCGTAAGCGGGGTGATTACTGATATTTGTATGTTGGGGACAGGTGCAGCAGCCGCTGCCAAGCAGCGTAGGCACCTGGGTCAGATTCGCGAGCACCCTTATCAAAGGGCTGGCGCTCTCTCGTGAATACAGAGTACTCTTTCGCCTCCGCGGAAAGGTTAGTTGTACTCAAACGTTTTATTACGTTATTCATAAAAACTTGTATGAATAATTTTGTGCAAGA
This sequence comes from Macrophya annulata, assembly GCA_963924015.1. Classification (NCBI taxonomy): domain Eukaryota; kingdom Metazoa; phylum Arthropoda; class Insecta; order Hymenoptera; family Tenthredinidae; genus Macrophya; species Macrophya annulata. The sequence continues at coordinate 6,310,383 of OZ001260.1, forward strand.
GGTTTCCACAAGCCACTTGATATATTATAAGATTTTTTTTTTTTTTTTTTTATACAAAAGAAAAAAAAAAAAAAAACTTCAGAGTGACTTGTGGACGTTCATTTTTTCAGTACCTGATACCGTATCGTAAGATACGATGTCTTATTTCAATTTTTCGGTTTTATATGCATATATATATATATATACATTATATTTTTTTTTAAATATACATATTTTAATACCCGGACCTCTGATATTTCACAAAACTGTTCACATACAAAACGGAATTATTTCGTATATATAAGTATTAATTGTTTTATTTGAGAGATAAATTCTTTTTGTATGTAACAGCGATTACGTATTATATATATATTTTAATTACCTTGAAGCAAATCAATGAGCTTTTGTTGCAATGAGATGGGGACATGATTATAATAATGGCACATTTTGCCCTGAATAGTTTAAATATCGTTTACAACCGACCAACAACCATACAAAAAAAAAAAAAAAATTTTGTTCAGTTTTAAAAATATTGTGATGCATTAACAGATCAATTTCCATCAAACATTATTATATTGAAACAAAGAAAAAACAAAAAAAAACTATTCACTGCGGCTCTAATTAACTGGGCAGATGAATTTTTATAGATGCATTTTTATTTAGCCATTATACTTATACAATTACCTCTTGCCGTAACTCCCCGCTCCTAGGTATAAGCAACATTAGTGATATTGGTATCCGATGAGCACACTCGTGTTACATATATGCCATCATGTGAAATTTTGAAGGATTTTTTTTTTTTTTTTGTTTTTCAATTTATTTGTGAACATGCGATGTGGGCGTGCAATTACCACTCTTCATACCCACGCACAATCAGAAAGAAAAAAACAACTCAAAAATAAACTGCCCAATTACTTTCTCAAACATATACAAAACAAATGATTAGCTAATTATTTTATAAATGTTTAATTTCCGCAGCTGATTGTATATCAGTATATACATATATACATATACTAGTCTTCCATTAATCTTTTTTTTTTTTTTTTCAATTTTTATTTTTTATTTCTTGTATAATAATTATGTACTATTTTCCCAAGAGCCAATTTCGTAAGAATTATCATGCGTGATGATAGGGGGCAAGTGTAGTAGTGTTATAAATAATAAAAAAAAAAAAGGACAAGATAATTATTATATGTTCGGTGCTCGTATCGATAAGTTTCAAATTATTCATGTAAAATGTTTTCCAGGATATTATATTTTGCATTTTGTTAATTATTTTATTTTTATATTTTTTATTTTTTTTTTTGTTTTGGCAACTTGTGCCTGTGGAACACTTATTGACCTTCCATTATTAATTTGTATATAAACTGATATATACGTATATACATATTTGTATATATTTATATAAATATATATATATATATATATATATATATATATATATATATATATATATATATATATATATATATATATATATATATATATATATATATATATATATATATATATATATATATATATATATATATATATATATATATATATATATATATATATATATATATATATATATATATATATAAAATATATATACATATATATATATGCACATTATATTATACAATAAAAATAAATATTTATATATAAAAAAACAAAAAGAAAACAATAATTTTTCGTCTTATCAGTAAACTTCAGGGGTGGTAACGTGATGCGACGCGAAGGTTTCTCGACTGATATAAACTATAAGATTATTGGTAAACCATTGATCGGCAGATCGTCAATGCAAAAAGTAAATTCGCGAAATAATTTCTGTTTCAATTATTTATTTTTATATATTGTTAACTGGTCTGTCTTTCGTCGGTCAATCAATAAATCCCGTTGGTAAAGTTATATACAGAAAAAAGAATCAATAATTCCGAGGTGAAGATGGTTGTGCACACCAAGGCGTTTAAAATGCAGCAAAAAAAAAAAAAAAAAAAATACAGCGTGGTTTCCCACCCTCTTACGTACTACCACTAACATCTTGACATTATTTATTTATTTATTTATTTATATATTACACCCTTTTTTATCATTAGATGCAATATTTCATCCATCACATATTTATATAGACCGCACAACAGCACCATCTTTTATTTAACTAACAAAAATGCTCCACATGGCCAAGTTGACACTAACTTTTACATATATATGTATATATATGTATATACATATATACATATATATATATACTTTTTTTTAATATACTGTATAATATTTAATATTTGCTTTTGATATGCCTGGAACTATATACTATAGATCTGTCCTACATGGCACACGCGTAACTCATGAGCCTCTGACACCCGCTTGCTGATGGGATATTAATTAATCACTACAATTATTAATATAATCACAACAACAACAAAACAAAAAAATATATATATATCTATAAATAAACAATAACATATAATGAATTGTTGTTAGGTCAGTTATTATTATTTATTTCAATTACAATGTCACTTGATTAGTATAACTGCTATGTGGGTGGCAGGTGAATGCCTTAAGCCTGCACCTCAAAATAATAATTTGGTCTTTCAATAACTTCTATACTGGCAATTGTAATGAATAATAATTTATCAATAACAAAACGATTTTAAATGTCAGGGTGTTGAGAACAGCAATGGTTTTTTTTTTTTTTTTTTTAATTTTTAATTTTTTATTTGTTCTTTACATTATGGTTTACATTTGCCAGTTAGTCATTGGGTGCAGCTCTTAGATAAATTGTATAATTTTAATATTGCAGTGGCATTAAGTTTTTTTTTTTTTTTTTTTTAATTTTTTTAATTTTTTTGAAAAATGTTAGTTTAGCACACAATTATTATGATTCCTTTTTTTTTTCGTTCATTATATTTTTAATTATTACAAGACGACTATATGTATGTTGATAAATCGCTATCCTTTTAACTGTCCTATGCGCGGGGAGGATATATTGGCCTCGTAAAATTATAGCCAATTAATTTGATTGTATAGAAAAAAAAGCAGAACAAAAAAAAATAAAAAAAAACAAAATTAAATAAAATAAAAATAACTTAATTACTAGTACAGGATTTATGTGGTTGTTTCTAAGGAGTTTTTGTTTAGTGGATGTCACATTTCATTGTATACACACGAGTCAAATGCTTCATACTAATAATTTTTAATCGATACTATGCAAAGCAATGCAACTCTTTCTCCTCTATGGTATTTGAAAATTATTAAAAAAAAAAAAAAAAATGATACCTGTGTCAACCTCGCTTCTTGTTATAACGATAAAAAAAAAAAAAAAATAAATAATCATAATAAATCATGAATTTCAAAGATAACGATATAATTTATGCATCATTAATAAATTCGTTTGCATTAATTTTTCTCACTCTGTTGAATCATTAAAAAAAAAAAAACAAAGAAAAAAAAAACTAAAAAAAAAATACCAATAAGTAGCGAGATGTGACGCAAGATCGATCCAACGATATCTTTAAATCATTAACACTGCAGACACGCATTGCTTTGCATCGAGCACATTTCTATCAGTTGATCAGCTATTAGAAAATGAATGTTAACGACGATCAATCATAATCAAAAGTACTAACAAACTGTTTTTCTTTTCTTTCTTGTTAACCCTGGTTGCCCATGGCCTGTAGGCTTGGAGTGCTAACAATGGAATCCACTCGCCCCGTGCTAACACCTGGACTCTGGAAGAGCATCCGCGTTCGATTGATTCGCCCGACAGCCGACCACCTTCGCCGCCCGCGTCACCAGCCCTGTTCGTCGAGCCTATATCTATCCTGCATCCTATTTTTTGTGTCCAGAGTTTTGTCATTTTTTTTTTTTTTTTTGTTTATCAGAATTTGAAGTAGAATGAGAAAATAAAAAAATAAAATAATAATAATAATCAAAAATTCATCGTTTATATGCTGCGACAATTATAGTTCAATAGTTAATTTTACAATTTTCTTATTCTCTTGCATCATAGTAATATCAAACGATAAAATTCTTTCGATCCGATTTATAAATCTCAAACGACAATTCTCTGGACACTCACTGCTGTAAATCTTTAGTTTTTGTAAAATAACAATACAACAGTAGCATCTGTATGACAGAAAGAGAGAACGAAAACGAGAGAGAGAGAGAGAGAGAGAATGAGAGAATGAAAGAGCGAGAAGAAACTTCCAAAGATTGTACAGCGCATTCAGGAGTAACTCACATATATAACATTTGGCTTGAAAATATTTTCCATAATTTGATTATTGATCACTAATAATAAGCGTCAATCAATTAAATGATGAACCGATGCTAAACACATCTTCTACTATCTATATCGATTCTATTAGAAACTACACTGCTTGTTACTTTTCATTACATCTTTTTCTCTCATGAAATTTACTCAATTTATACAAGTGAAAAAAAAAAAAAAAAAAAACAAGGAAATCTCAAATTGATGTTCTCATTTTTATTTTTTTTATTTTTATTTTTTTGTTTCTTTGTCTTTCGTATTTTTGATCTCGAAATGATACGGAAGATCATCTAGATCTGATTAGTTGTATTTTAGACGATTAGTTTTTTTTTTTCTTTTTTATTTTACTATCGAAGCTCTCAATGAATATATTCGCGGTGCGAGAATAAAGTTTTGAAAAATATTTCAAAACAATTAATAATCGTTTTTTGATATTATGGAAGATATTATCATAATTCATAATGTTTCTTCGTATAGATTTTTTGACTTAAGGAAAAACAAAAGGAAAAAAAAAAACAAGAAGATAAACCGACTTCAAGACTTAACAAAAACTAATTAAAAAAAAAATTAAAAAAATTAAAAAAATGATATCCAGTAATTAATAAATTAGTAAAGACAATAGGGTGAAGATATTAAAATTCTTTGATATTACGCTTAAAACTGAAAGTCCTTGACTTCTTAAAGAAAAAAAGAAAAACTAAAAAAATTATATAAGTTTACGTCCCACAGAAGCAGGATTAGAAAATGAGATTAATCTAAAACTCATAAAAGTACGAAGCTATATATATACATACATATATATAAATAGCAAATGTAGCGGGTTAAGGCGAATCATTTAACAAATTAATAATAGATCTGTTGCTAGCACTTTCCGTTACGAAATTATTAACTTTTAAGTTATATATATAAATAAATAATTAAATAATTAATTAATTAAATGAATAAATAAATAAATAAATGTATGTAATTTGTTAATAAGTGTGAGAGTGAATGAGAGTGAGCGAATTACTTAATGTTGATCAACATTACATTAATAATTTACGTGTTTAACTTATAGGTCTGCCATACATATTTAACTATAAGAATATTTAGTTATACGTTATATAATTTCTGTATAATTATTATTTCAAATTATTACGCCCCGTTATCTAGTTAATTGCAGGAAATCCTTTTATGCCTTTATCGAAAGCATCCTGAAATTATATCGGTAGCTCGCCTTTCTTGTACATACATATACATGCTTAAAAGCATAGCTACACTTTGAGTGATCTGCAATCTACTTAAGTTCATGTTATATAATATTCTGAATTATTTTATTATTATTATTATTATTATTATTATTATTATTATTATTATTATTATTATTATTATTATACGTAGCCGTTAGCGATATGCAATGAGAATCTCTTTATGTCTTATATCATACGCATACACGCGTACACGGGCACATGTATATTTATATTTATACATTTATATGATTCTGTGTATGCGTATGTGCGTGTATATTTGTATATGTATACATTTATATACATATATTATATATTAGGGTGATCCGTAATTTGTTCATATTCGAATATTGATGCATCCGTATGGACTGAAATGTCTACAAATATTTACGATAAAATATGAAGCTAAATCTCCAGGATTCTAATTTGATTCTAAGCACTGTCCCAGAGATCTTACAATTTTTATATTTAAATATTATTGCGATTTGTGGCACTCCGTGGCTAGTTTTTATCTCTTGTCACAGTATCGCTTCGAAAAATCTGAAACTTGGCGCACTTCTTATCTGTAAGTAGTATAAATGCGATATAATTTTTGAAGGTACAGAGTAACGAAATTTTTTTAATTTTTTTGTCAAAGTATAAAATCCGAAAATTGAAACCTTAAAATCTTCGATATTTTCATTCAATACCTATACTGGTTTAGATAAGTGCTGTGCCAATTTGAAGATTTTTTGAAACGATATTGCGGAAGAAAAAAAATAGAAAAAAAAACATTACCGTGAAGTGCGAAAAATCGTGTTTCATCTATGTGGGAAAATTTTCAGATTTTCGGACCAGTAATAAAAATCGAGATAGAAATCTGAAAGATTGATGAAATTTTTTTCATAAAAATTTGGAAACATTTTAACCGATGGAAGCAATATTACATATTTAAATATGCACATATTTAGGAGCAGCCTGATATATACATATATATACACATATACATATATATGTATATATATAAATGAATTTATATACATAAAAATATATATGTATACATAGAAAATTATATTATGCCGTCAAGCGCTATATATTTGTTAGTAAAAAAAAAAAACAAAAAAAAAAAAAAAAAAAAAATGAATATTTCAGTTTAAATTTATTGTAATAGTTACGTTGCATGGTTGAGTCTGAATTTTTATTCGGATTATATTACATATAGTTAGATATTTTATTTTTATGTCAGCACGTATACATACATACATACATACATACATATATGTGGATGTATATATGTATATCGTTCAGCGTGCAGGATATCGTGGCAATATTTAATATGCGGGCAGCAATAATAAAAATAAATAAATAAATAAATAAATAAATAATAATCGTGAATTTAAATATCTCTGTGAAGATCTGATAAACAAATTATATAGTACTTCATATTAAATTAGTAGAGATTATAAGTTGCAATAAGAACGCAATATTGTTTAATAGTAAATAAAAAATTATAATATAGATGCGGAAAAGAAACAGAAGAAACAAAAAAAAAAAAAAAAAAAAACAAGAAAATTTTCATCGCTTTCAGTACCTCAGTTTATTATTTATTATTTTTATTTTTTCAACTTCTTTTTATTTTTATTTTTCGTCTATTTCACAATCGTTTCAATTTCAATTACACTTAAAACAAAAAAGAAAAACAAAAATCGAAAAAATGATAATAATACAAATTCAATTATTTATATTTTCAATGATCTATATATATATATATATATATATATATATATGTTAATTTAGTACTATTGCTATTAGATAGATATATTAAGGCGTTACGGATTATTCAACTTTATATGAAGATCTGGAGAATGAATTCTGCGATAATTAACTCACAATCAACTTAAACTACTCCAAATATTTACAACATAGTTAAGGAATTCTAAAGAAGATTATTCTGATGTGATAGTTTAACCAATAATCATCAATTAAAAATTTTATTTTCAATTAAATTTATCTCATTTTATTAATATTTCAAGAGCTTATTTTTTGTGACTATAAACAATATCTATAGGACAGAAGACCAGAATTATCTACATTTCCGTAATGCTCAGCAATTACATCAGGGGGGGGGGGGGGGGGGGGAAGACAGCAAACTGTATATACTAAGTATATGGATGAATATATTTGTGCATATTACATAATTATACATATACATAATATTGTGTTGTAATTAATGTTATTAAATAAAAGTTTGACGCTAAACAATTTTTGTTATATTAATATACATGTAATGAACATGAATATATTTTGGATGATAATATCTTCCTGAAGTAATAGTCTTTCTTAGTAACCTTAAAAGCTTTCTTTTTTTTTTTTTTACTCCCTTCGAGTAACATTATTTTTTAATACTTTACAAAATGCGTTATTTCTTTTCTACTAACTCTACAGTTATCCATTTTTTTAAAATTCTATAACAGCATGACAATCCTCTTTTCAACAGCACACAGTCGAGATTCTAAATTTGATTTTCTATACCTTTTTGGGATCTTGAAAAATAAAACATTAATTTTATTTTCTTCCGTGAACTTTGTTATTTCAAAAGTTTTCTCATCTATAGCTTATATGTAGGTTTGCATGTATGTTCCTTGGGCGTTTATAATCCAGTCGCCGGATAATTTTAGTAGGAAAAATTAAAACTCCTTTAAATTTTGTATTTTTGTTTTTTTATGATCTGGCGACTTGGCTATATATTATTGTGGATAATTGAGTTATGAATTTTTAAATCTAGTTGGATGATGTTCTGTCATTAAATCATGCTAAAAAAAAAAAAAAAAAAAAAAAAACCTCGTTATCGAACATCAAAATACAGTTTTTTACTTTGCCATCAAACACACGATTGTTTATTGATTACGACCTTTCTGTTTGTGATTATATTTTATCAACTAACAACGCCATATAGCGGATGAATTATACAACTAGTGTACACATGAAGTGTAGGTAAGTGATCCACGACTGATGATCTACCCGATACATATTTTACTATTCTATTTGAAAATTTACTGAATATTATGGAATGCGCGAGATTTGCTAAATCTTATATCTTCCATTACAAAATTTTTTGCAGATATTTTAATCATTGTATCGTTTTTCTGTTCGCTGTTTTCGATGTAAATTTCCTTGTCTTTAAATTTCCCATTTTATTGTCAAATTTCTGTACTTCATCCAGAGAGCAATTAACCGCTTTTTCATTTTCTACTAACTAGCAAATTGGAATATGTAAATATAATTTCAGGTACTTAGGTAAGCGTGAATTTAATATTCTTCATTTCATCGGATCAGCACCTGAAGGAATTGCTTCCTACCTCCACTGAATTTCAATTCCTTAATCCAATTTGCATATGTCCGAACCGGGCAAAAGTGGGAATTTGTAAAAAAAAAAAAAAAAAAAGACAAAAAAAGATAAAAGAAAAAAAAAAAATCTGGGCAAGCGGGAAGTTTGGCTGAGTAAGTGGGAATTCCGCTGACCAAGTGGAAATTGACAGAGAAAGAAAAAAAAAAAAAAAAAGTCCGATTAGTTTAGCGATCAGAAGGACTATCAGTTTTATTTGATTCCCGCCCCGGGACATCAATCAATTGTAACCAGTGCATATTACACATATTTAAGAAATATAAGAAAACGAAGATGAACAAATAATAATAATAATAATCATAATAATAATAATAATAATAATAATATTTAACGATGCTAGGCATGTATTGCTCGACAGTAATGATAGTTAAAATATCTTTTGCCTAAGTGATAAAATACGGCTTATCTATATTTGCTTTAAACAGATAATATATGTGTGTTATCTGCAACAGGTGAGCGATTCAATGAATCAGACAGTTCTTCGTTTAGTGTTTAAAGTGCAAGAATGAAATGGTGAAGTACACCCTGCTTCATAAACCAACGTTGTCGACTTGGCCGTCAATTCCACGGCAAGTCAAGACAATAATTTTTGGCAGTATTCTAGTGGCTGTGATATTTTTTGTACTTGTTCAATCATCGGTAAGTTTGATATCGAATGTTGAACGGCATAAGCTTCAATGATAAGAATTTTCAATATCATAATATCGCTAAAAGTAGTCGTGTTGTAGTTTTTATTTATCTTTTTATTATTTATTTTTGATTTTCATTCAGTTTTTTCCAGCTCGATTCACTCTGAAAATAATTATTGAAGCTCGTTTTTGTTTTTCTAATAAGGAGATATAAATTTTTTACCAAAATAGAACATCGGTATCAGACCTGTAATCAGGACGCCATATTGTTTCAATTTAAACGTTCATATCAAAGGCTCGAAATATATTTACATCGAAATTTAAAAGCGTGGTTTTTCACTTCACAATATGTAATGCACTAAAGTTTTCGGATGTTACTATTACCGTTAAATTATTCATCTTCTCCTTATTAAGATATTGATAAATGATGAAAAAAATTATTGTAAAATTAACATTCTTCATGATATAATTTATTACAGAGAAATGCAAAGCTGCGAGATTTGTACTGGATTAAGGCATCAACTGCCGAAATATTAGACCTTGAGATACAATACTTTCCTATAGTGGATAAAAAATCTGATACAAGTGATGAATGGAGATCAGTCTCAACGACCGATGGTGTTATATATTCAGCTTATTTAGACAGCCGTCCAGAAATAGTACTGGAAGATCGTCACCATGATAAAAGCAATGAGAAAACTTGGGCCGTGATAAGAATAATAGCAATATTGCCTTTAGAAATGAACGACAAGTCACTGACTTGCTATTTCAAATATAGAGACAACGAAACATCGGAATCTAACATACAGAATAAAACCTCGTCTCGAGTTAAAGCCATTAAAGAAAACTGGGGCCTAAAGTACTCGGCTTTTTTTGTCCTGTGCGATTTAACTCTTCCAATAAATATGAACTACGATGACTATTATTACGGCCGTCATCTTCCTATGAAAGTTGCTCTAGGATCTTCGGCTCATGATAACTTGAATTATTTAAAGTTTATCGATGTTCATTATCCCGAAACTGGTGTTACCCAGACAAACAACGTACCAGAAAAGTTTTTGGCAGTTTGTGGACCTGGTAAGTCATTCATATTCAATATGAACAAACTTGATACTATTTTCGTACATATAAATTTTTTGATTTTATTATTTCAGTGTTTCATCACGAGTATGACCGAGCATTACACCTCGTTGAATACATCGAGTATTACCTGATGGTCGGAGTCGATCATTTCACATTTTATAATGAATCAGTAAGCCCGGAAGTGGCTCAAGTATTTTCTTATTATGCTGATAAAAAAGTAGCGACAATTCTCGAATGGAAATTACCGTCTATTTATAAATTTGAAACTACGTTAAGACGAGATGGAATATTTGCTGCGCTAAATGATTGTCTTTACAGAAGTTCGTTCTATAAAAATTATAAATACGTTCTTGTCGCTGATGTGGACGAATTTATTGTACCGAAAATAGACAAAGACCTCAAAGAACTGATCAATTTTCTTGATCCTTCACATCCATCCGGCGTTAGAAACAAACACTCATCATTCAAGTTCAGAAATGTATTTTTCTATCTCATGTATGAAAACGATAAGACAAATCGCGATCCAGGTAAACTTTATTAAATACAATATAAACAGAATGGCTTCTTCATTCTTCGTAGTTTTAAATCACAGACGTCAATAATATCAAAATTGATTAAAAAGCAAAAAAAAAAAAAAATATGAAGATGCGAATCGATTAAGGAACTCAAATTCTTGACTCGACATGAAATATTTTTCATCTTACACTGTGTACTGATAAAATCAATTCTATGTAGCCAGAATGGAAAATTGTTTAAGTTTTGGAAATTTTATTACAATTTATTTCCAGACGTGCCTTATCTCTATCTCCAAGCAAAAACAGAGAGAGTTGAAAGACCTGACGAGCCTGAAGGAAATGGCAAGTACATAGTACGTTCCCAGGACGTAGTCGAGCTTGGAAGTCACAATGTGTGGATGAACCGGCCAGGTCCATCGGTATTTACAGACAGTAAGAAGTTTATAACAAAGTGAAAGAAATATACATATGAGTAAAGTGAAGAAATTGAAATAAATAATTGTTGGATTAACTGCTGATCCTATTCTCATTTTTTTAGGGTTTGACGAGCGTGTGGTTGATGACGATTTGGCTCTTTCTCACCATTACCGATACTGCGAAGCAGAAACTGCACATTGTTATTTGAAACCAACGATAATTGACCGAAGTGCACATAAATATATTAAAAAACTTGGTCAAAATGTCGCAAAAGTTTGTAACGAGATATTTGAGGGTTCTGGATGCCCAGCTCCAACTGACTGATCAACTTAATAATTTCCACATAATTTATCACCGTAAGACAGCATTACGTATTTGGGAATGAAAAATGCAGTTCACGTACTACATAAAAAAAAAAAATAAATAAATAAAATCATTTCATTTTTCATATAAGTCAAGAATTTATCATAAAACCTGTGCGATATGGACACGTGAGATTATTATCTAATGAATTAAATTAATGAAGTTGTACATATACATATTATAACGCTGCAGTATTACAAAGATTTATAATAATTCATATAATAACATGTACTGTATATAAATAAATGTGTATTAATAAATCGGTCTATTATTTAAAAAATTGGTCGATTTACACCGTTCCGAAATGAGGCCCACCCACTGGTAGGTACGCTACTTCATCTTTATTTGTCTTTCCGGAATGTTTTTAAAGATCGCCTATATCACCAGTGGCACGGCTAATTGCAACCTGTCATTCTCAGGTTCTATTTAATTTATTTAAGTCGAGGGTTAACTGGAGCCGCAGCATCGACCGACACGCCGTTAATTATTTGAGATCTAATTGCACGCTTCTTTTTCTTGTTATTTTTTTTCCAAGGAATTTTTTTCATTTTATATTTTTTCTCGTTCTCTGCATCGAGAGAAAATTATTCACAGATTTGTATCGCAAAATAACATGAAAACCATGATAATTTTTCCAAAGAAATTTTTATAACATACGCGGAGTGACTAACGTCATAAAGTCTTGAACGCCAAAAATTAATACCTTTGAACCAAAACGACAGCGACATTGAAAGCTGTTAATTACTGAAATATTTTTGAGCGCGTTGACAGTGGTTTCACATTTTTAGCTTTCGCGGATAATCCACGTCCAGATTTGATGTAGGTACATATTTAGCTACAACACTGAAGGGTTGTTGAAGCAAAATGTGATACAGAGGTGACAGAATATTTCACGGACAAAGTTTTGAAATCAAAACTCAATTTTTATATCTTATTTTAGAAAAATTTTATACGTACGAGTATAATAAGATGGAATTTCAGTCACCCCGAACGGTCTGCTCGGGCAGAAACTGTGATCCTTTTTTTAAAAGCTCAAAATATAAAGGCCGGAGTTTATGTAGACGAAATTCGGCACTCGTCATACAAAGAAAACGTACCCAACCATTTTGAAATATATATATGTACGATCAGCTATATATATATATAATTTAACCAATGCGTATTGCTATTGAAATAAAAAATATACAAAGCTCTACAATTGATTCATTCTATCGTGAATAATACCAGCCTGCTACGACGATGCGTGACGATAGTTGTTGAATATATTCTTCAAGCCAGATTATACATAAATATATTTTCAATAGACTTGTGGAAAATTTTTTTTTTTCGTTTATTATTCAAAAATTTTTATTTTTTTTTATTTTGATATTTTATTTTTTTCGTGGTCGGATTACAGGTTCGGTATATATCTTCGCAAGAAAGGAGAGTTTTTGTCACTTCATTTTTATATCCCATATTCCATTTTTGTATTTTTTGCCGAATAACAAATTCAAATTTATAAAAGGAAAGCTCCGCGACTCGAGACATTCCCTTTTTCATTTTTATTATTTAATTTTTTTGTTTTAATATTATTATTATTTTTTATGCATAACGTCGAGGGTTTACAGTTCAGCTTACAGAATCTTCGTACCTTTGTTAGACCGGCGTTATTTCAAATATGTATTTTCAAGCGAAAAAGATTATAGCGACGTGTAATTTTTTTTATCTTCATAAAAGAAGAGCGAAAAAAATTTTAAAAAAATTAAAAACTAACCAAATGCAAAATAGGATAGAATATATTGAAAAATTGGTGAGCTGGCAGATTGTATGGTATCAAGTAAGTTAGACTAAAACATGATTGTCTCCTCAACGTTATTCTTACCTATTTTCCGGTATAAATATCATAGAATAAGGAATTTTTACTTAGGCATCTCGAAAAAAGACAAAATCAAATAAATTACGATGAAACTTGGACTCGAAAGGCGAGGATCTATATAATAATAATAATAAAAAAAAAGAAGAATTATTATATCGCCCCTTTGCGCGTTTCCTAAAAGAAATTTCGATCTTCAGAAATCTGACCCCTGTTAGGGGATACAAATGGCTGTGGTCTGCTCTGGTTCGTTAAGGGTCAAAATACCCTCCAGATTTGGTGTTGGTTAAACAGGGGTAGGTATAGCGACTTATTCACGAGGAGAAAATCTCTCGGGACTATCCTGACGGTTCTCATATTTTATTTCTTTCGGCAGGTGAAATGACAAGGTTTTATTCCGATTAGGTGACAGCGACATATTGTCATACATATTAATAAAAAATGCTGTACAAACTTTTTGAAAAAATACAATAATAATTAAAGGATTCCGTTTCGTCACGTGAGAATTTCAAAAATTAAAAAACTTCAAGCCGCATAGGAAATCAAATATCTGTAAGAATGGAGGAGCATGGAGGAGCAGGAAAAACCCATTTCCAGCCTAATTATATGTGCAAATTGATTCGAAAAAATGGAAAAGGAGATTTGATAGAAATAATAAGAAAAAAAATTTAGAAAAACCGCGGAAGTGAAAATGATAAAAAAAGAATTGCCATATCGTATTATAATAACGCGTGAATTTTCTACCCCGGATCGAGTACCCTATACCTCACTTCAATGAATATAGAATAATCTGATTGACGAAAATGGCGAGAAATAATAATCACGTGAGTCGGGAAATTGTAGGGGTTTATCTTATTCGTCGTAAATGTCAAAAGCACCGTGAAAAACGTCAGCTGAAATGCAGAATTTTTTTTTCCCAATATTTTCAACAGACCTATAGCTTATGATAGATAATATTTTTCGATAAAACTATGATGAAACTTTTTTCCAATAATAAAATGACGATTTTGCAAAATAGAAAATAGACTCACTAACGATGATGACTTTTGTTTAGGATTTGGATTCAGTTTTAGGCTTGATTATTTCGGTTAATCAAACAGGTGATGAAAAATTCTTTATCATTTTTTTTTGGATAAGATATAAAATTGGCCGAAGCATAGTAATTAATATATTTGTCAAAATATTCCTCATGGAATTGACCCGGTAATTTTATTTCAAGTTTTATAGTATTACTGGGATTGTCTAACTTGAATAATAAATCCAAAGTTAAATAAGAAGACTAACTTCTAAATGGAGGCGAAAAAAAAAATAACAAAATTAAAAAAAAAAAATACCGAGAAGCAAAAACTTGGAATAAAATGCAACTCGGGTTTACCTCAGCCGTAGTTGTTACAGAAAAAAATTCTGAAGAGTGGGTAATTTGTCCCCAAGGGCACGTCTCCACCTTTACCAACCTGCTCAACCGCGAGTATCCCGGATTATAGTTATGTCAACTCTAGATGATCTGTCCTAGCCTTTTCTTTAGTAAAAAAATACGAGAGAAATAACACCCGGGATAAATGATGATGATTATGCCATAAATTTAAGCGATGTGTACTTTACTTCTTATTACGTATAGCGGAGACCGATATATCTCAATTGTGATAATTTTTATAAAATATTTTCGTTCCTCAACTCATTAACCTTTATTCTAATTGATTGTATTTTTATTAGTTCGAAAAAAATGCTCTTGATTAAATCTCGTATATAGTTTACATATACCTACTAGATTTTTCACTGTGAACACATCGGATGAATAATTTCCATAAGCTTTTCAAGATATTGATCGATATAATAGCCACGGTCAATATCTGTGTATAAGAGGGATGTAATTATCTTTGAAATTATCCAGAAATTAGGGGTATAATTTTTGTCTGTTAAAATTGACATCGATCTCCCCTGCGTTATATTGATAAAGTCATTAAACGTGGTGCGAGATTGAAAGCTAGTCTAATAAGTATAATTAATATTGATTGACTCGGGCGATAATCGCAGAATTACGAATAACTGTTTGTGTATTTAAAACACAATAACCACAAAATATAACGTAGGTCTTAATTCATTAGATACTAATCCGGCAAATAGTATAATGGTCAATTTTCGCTTATGTGATAAACAGAAATTGGTATTGTAATCGAAATTGGTGAGCTGATCAATTCTGGGAAGATACTGATGGAACTATGGCTCACGATGAAACTATGGGCTTCCTTGATGCGCGAAATTTTACCAAATTAGAACTGACCCAATAAGTTGATTCGCAATTCTTATCAATCTATCTAGTGGTACTTATCAATTTGTCAAACGATAGTATAGACATCTATTAAACCCGCAACGCACGGTCGTTATTTATGTCATCCCTTCGCAGTTTACTTACCTACACACTTTTCCACGGAATTAAATGATTCCAATCAAGTTATTTTTAATAAATTTTTATTGTTTTTTCTTTCTTCTCTTCGTTTTTTTTTTTTTTTTTTTTTTTTTTTCGTACAGTAGGCGAAGAACGAGTGGCTAAATTACACAGCCATTAGCATATTTTAAGAAAGATTAATTGTCAAACGAAACGAGAGATTTTTTATTGTTATTATTATTATTATTTTTATTGTCAATTTGAATAGTTAAAATTTTTTACACGAGCCAATTCTATTTTTGTTCAAAAATTATTGAAAGTCTTGTGTTTCTTCAATGACCATAATTTATAATGATGATTATATATATATGACGGTCAAGAAATTCTAGAAATAGAATATTCTCATTAGTGATCAAATCCGGGCTGGTCATCAGACTTCAAAATTCTGGCAGAGTAGATACTGTACATTTTTATCTATATAAAAATGAAAATAAATGGAAAAATATACGATCGCAAAAGATGTTCAACATTAAACTTTTTTCCCGTATAAAACAGAACGGTTTTTATATTTTTTAGATATTTTCGTAATAGAGGATTTTCCGATCTTATTCTATGAATAAATAAATGAACAAACGAGACACAATCCGAGTGTTGTGGACCTGTTTTGATTTTAATTTAAGTTATAATAACTAGTCGTATATAAAATTCTCTCTCCAGGGGGTTTTTACTGTTCAATTATACGACAAAGCGTGGTGTAACTTTCTGCGCTTATTCGAAGGATTTCGAAGGCTAACTGAATTTTTAAATTACATAATTATAGGAGTAACTAATTAGCTAAGAATTAATAAAGATCGTAATTTTCTGAACGGATTATTGAATCTTGAGTATAAGTTTATTATGTCAGAGATCTTCGTCCTTTCATGAACTTTGACCTTTTAAATCCTTTTTGGCGTATCGATAAATGATCATTTAGTTGCAAACGAGCCGGAACCGCAGGCTGGGCACTTGTGGCTGAGTGATACAGTGGGCGAGAATGTCGAATCTCAGTTAGATTGCCGTGAGATCAGACGGGGGCAAGCAGGCAGTTATCTGCGCCTGTGTAGACCGGTGATGACCTTCGGGAAATCTTTACCTTAAAAGGTGCGTCACGATCGAAAATTCTGGCGCCACTGTATTTAATTTGTCAAGATTAAAATTAGTTAGTTTCCCACACTTTTGATATCGCACGCCGCGATATACTTATATACCTATACATATAATATAATACACGTATAAGAATTCTTTTTCAAGAAATTTTTCTTTTCTTTTTTTTTTCTTTTTTTTTTTTTTTGTCTTTCGGAAGATTCTTCTTTATTCTTTGACAACAAGAAGCAATTCGAAATTCCAGACGCGTTTATTCGTTATTGGAAAACTGTCGATAAGTGGGATATTTTAAGAGGATATAACTTTTCCCTGCGTAAAATTCTTCCTTTAACTTCGCTGCAGCAGCAGCAGCAGCAACAGCAACAGTAACAGCAGGAAAAAATTTGTATAGCATAATTTTTGGGATGATTTTAAACGCTAGTATTAATTCATTTTTTCAATCACCTTGAAATTTCATAGATCTAAGTAATATTTGATTCTTAATTAAATTCTATAAGAATTGATTCGGGATAATAAAAAATTGAATTTTTAACTTCCTGATTTCTATCGAGCGGTTCGCCTTCATTGCAACAGAGTCGAGTAATGGGAAACCAACATCCGCTATAAAATATAATAAAGTAATGAAAAGAAGAAGACAAGAAGCTTGGTAAAAAATTTGCAAAACATTCAATTGAATATTTTTGAATTGAAAAAAAAAAAAGAAAAAAATTAGAGATTTATCAATCGTTTAATTTCATCCAGAAATTAAAGCTGGTAGGTAATAAGTTAATACTCTGCGTAACTCACTTTAAGATTATAGCTATTCTATATTCTATATAGTGTTAGAGATTTCATTAGATTATTTAGTTAAAATTACTCTCTGAATTACTTCTTGAGAAATGAACATTTCGAGATTCTTTTTGTAAAGTATATATACCTATATAGTTCGAAATGGAACACTGTAAATAAGAGCGAATCCCTTAGCGAAGTAGTATTTGAAGGATAAATCGGTATTTCAGTCGAGCAGAAAGTCCGTGATAATCCTAGTGAAGTTATCGTTATCGTCTTCATCCGCATGGGGGAGTTGGATGAAGTAAGAAAGTTAATTTCCTACAACTTTTCGTATATATATCTATATAGAGATGTAGCAGTAGATGGAGATGAACTGATTCTAAATAACTAAAAATATAAATAAGTAAGTAAATAAAGGAATAAATAAATAAATAAATAAATAATGATGATAATATTACGTTTATATTTCGGTATTATATTTTTTTACACAAAAATTTCGCTTTAGGGATATAGAATTTAGAAGATAAGCGAAAGATCGTAAAACAAAACGGAGCCACGCTGTAAATGACAATGCGAGATACAAGTTTCCAACTTCTATCTTCAGTACAGAGATAAAAAAAAGAGAGAGAGGAAGAGAGAAAAAAAAATGTATAAAGAACTAAAAAGAAACCTAAGAATCAAAACGTCGCAATTCGTTATGATGAACAAGACGTAAAAAGTTGGTTAGCTCATTCGCCTGTTGCCTCAAATTATTAAATTATTATAGCATCGTAAAATTAAACTTTGGTTTATTTTATCGTAAATATAGATATTTCTATCGTTTAGCCACCAAAAACCGGTAATATTTGACTCACTCGTTTGTTTGTTTTTTTTTTTTCTTTAATCATCGTGTTTAATCCCGAATTTAAAATTCTAAGAGTATCCGCTGATTAGTTTAACAGCGAGACTTCAGAACCATTGCGTGTTTGAAAATGAATGTGTAATGCATTGCAAAAGTGTTATTCAACAAATTTAAACCAATGGAAATATTGATTAATCGCAATTACTATCGATGAATTTAATCAGACTTAAAAGTCTTCTTATACATATTCAGTTCGAGAATAGAAGAAGACATATAAAACTCTGATAAAATTACAATTTATTTTCGAAGTGTTTTAGAAAAAGTGAAATCAATGAAGAAAAAAAATAAAATGATCAAAAACGAATAAGTGATGAATTTTTCTCTGACAATAATAATAATAATAATAATAATAATAATGATGATCCGCGATCGATTGTATCGCGAAAATTTTATTTCGTTGATTGTTAAAAGCTCGAAATATCATCACGTCCGTAAGCCAACGAAGTCGCTCCGTTTTCTCTAGATATAAATTAAATTCAACGATAGACCATTTCGGCCCGAAAGCCGATGATATTACTTCTATCTTACACCAAGGAGTTTCCTTGCGCAGACAAATGCGCCCATTATTCGAACGATTTGCATAAAATACTTGCTCCAAAATATACACACTATCCAGATTCAAATTCCGCAGTTACATGACTTTTTTGTTCTTTAATTAAAAAAAAAAAATAAATAAATAAAATAAAAAAGAAAAAAATTTACAGATTAATTTTACTCAAGTTTGGGTTATCCCTGGCTCTGTATCGCCTTACATCAATCTACTTCGTGCTTTTATATTTAATCGAATAGAAATTGGCATATATCGCTAATGATTTAATCTGGGAAATACCAGTTTTGACTAGTCGATTTGTGGCGATTGAATAAAACAAAAATAAAAATAAATCAAATTAAAATTAAACCTCTGATCTTAAAAAAAATTTAAATTGTAGCTCTGGATTAGTATATACGTATTGAAAAATAAATTAAGAGTATTCGGAAATTTCGAAAGATCATAAGAAAAATTCTTACCGAATCTAAAATATTCTAGATATATTCAACTTTTGAAAAAAAAATATATGTATATATATTTTTTTTTTCAAAAGTTAAACATATATAAAAGTTAAAAATATATATATATATTTTTTTTTTAAATCAAAGACTTTCATCTCCGTCACAGAGACTAGGCTGTTCAATATTCTAGTCATTCAATAATTCCATATTGTAGCAGCAGCAGCAGCCGGGATCTTCTGAATTATGACTTCCGTGTGTAAATAATATTAACTCTTGATAATCTAAAACCAGCTTCGCTAATATCTTATAGATTTTTTTTTTCATAACGATGATAGTCGAATATTAATTATGCTAACATATACGGGGAAATCAGAACGTAATAATTATCATCGTGAGCACGTTGAACCAGAATTATTATAAAACTTGTTCATGAAAAGGTATAGAGATAGATTCTTAGAGTTTATTATAATATATTAATAATCTCCATGGAGTATCACCTACAGGATATACAACAGCAGTTGTGTAATTCGTTGTAGTCGATCCAAGAAACTTTTGAGGGAAGCTGAATCAACATTTCGAAAACAAAAAATCAAAAAAAAAAAACTTATCACAGAAGTAAAAAAACTGAATGGTTGAAGATGGTATTGAAACTTTTGATATCGAGTTAGCATAAAGCGTAGCCAATTTAGATTTTATCCATAAATTGATAAGCAAATCCTGACTGCTACTTTAAGATATTTTATTTTCATCTCTATATCGAACATAACGAGGAACGCCGTATTCAGATTCTCTATAAAAAATCAAATATTTTATTACTAGCTTCGTTCGTTTTCTTTATTAATTTCATCTCTAAGGACAAGAGGATATAGCTCTCTGAATCTCATGCCCTTTATCATGGAGCACAAGAGATTCTTAAGGTAATAAAGAAATACGGATTTTCTTCATAAAAATCACACGACCTAGCGGAATATTTCACGTAAAAATTTTTTTGCGACAATGAACAATGAGGGTTAAAAAAAAACAAAAAAAAAATAAAAAAGAATTGAGACCATGTAAGTGCAGACTAAGGGATCCAATTAATTTCTTTGGCAAGGAGAAAGACTGACGAACACACAGGGTTTCATAGACTTCTAAAATTTGCTCGTTAAGCAAAAATACAACCATGTTGTTTGAGCCAGAAAAGTAAGTACGTAGTTGAGGATAAAGAAAGGGTAATAAAAATGTCGGTTGGTTTAGTTTGGCGAAACATTGCGTTGGGAAAAATACAATTAACTTTTTGGCGTATGATATTATTTCTGTAAAGCAGGGTGAGATTTTTCTAACTATAAGAATGTGCATTGTCATATAGTGATGAGTTTTTCCTGAATAAAAAGTTCCATGATTATATGGAAATTCACGATTTGTTCGAAAGTTCTAAAACGTCTTTCAGAAGAGACGTTTAAATCTGCAAACCGCAATATGTATGAGAAAACTGAATTACTTTAAAAAGTCTGAATGATCTCAATTCGAAATTTTTATTTCACAAATTAGATTGAGTATTTCAAATTTACGATTCTAACATTGACCTCAAGAAATAATCCACAAGTTTGATATGCATACGTTGAAACGATTACTAGGATTTTTAAAACTCTCTAAATATTGACCTAGTCTTCCCGAAAAGATTTGGTACCCCGTGCAAAAATACTTTAGCATTTTTATTTTGCTCTTTCTTAACCCACAAGTTTAACTTTACTTTATCTGACCCCGGAACTTTCGAATATGTCGGAGAACACGTACCAGCTGGAAATGAGACTAGGAAGCTTTTTCACGACCGAGTTACTCTGTTTTACTTCTGGCGCGGTCTTTATTACTTTCTGAATCACTGCAAGTTCAAATTCGCCAAGGATTCTATAGAAGTACGAAACGATGTAATAGGTATGAAAAATAAACCAAAAATCACGAGAAAAAAAAATTTAGACTTGTATGAATTTTGATAAAATTCTTTGATAAAATTCATTTATTTATTATTTCGTTATACCAAAACGATTAAAAAAATCATCGAGACGTAACTAGTTCTGCATAATATATAATACGAATATGTATATTGGTCAAGTTCCAAAGATTAGAAAAATTTATTTATTCAAATTATTTTCTCACAGACTAATGTAAATTTTATCCCCAATGTTGGATTAGTGTGGTATTTTAACGTCTAAACGTCCTACCTACCAGAAATAGTGATATTTTTACACAGTAAATGTTTAGATGTTATACTTATTTCTTGGAAACATGATTTTACACAGATCACTGAACGGTGTTGATAGTTTTATATTCGAATCATAAAAAGTAAACCATAATAACAAAATCACAGACCCAGATATAACGTACTTTAGTCAGGAATTTTATTCATATAAATTATTGTCAATTTATTCATGGTTTTATCCGATTAGAAATCAAAAATCTCTGTCAAAGTTTCCGGTTGTATATGTACGAAAATAAAAAATCTATTCAAAATAATCGAATGGCAGCGTGGTGATAGAATTTTCTTTTTTATTTTTCTTCTTTTTTTTTATAACGGCAAACGTATTTTCCAGTTTAGCTAATATACATACATACATCGGTGAAGTACTGTTATCAGAATCTAGTCCATTACAAGATATTTACTTACCACTTTGCATGGGTAACTAATTTATTGACGTTGCAGTAAAGTTGCTTCGCGGAATTGATTTTTCATGGAAAAACTATACATTTTAACAATCGTATGTATTTATCTATATTTTCAGAATCAGTTAGGCTTATGCCAAAGCATTCCAGAAATTTATCAAACGAACGATTTTTAAAACAATTATTTAAAAGATAAGTATTTGTCAATGTTATGAAAATTTTCAAGTTATTTCGTAACGATTTTTGAGTTTCCGGAAAACATCCGTTGATAAAAAAAAAAAAAAAAACGAAAAAAACGTATATTTATGCGAAAAAAAGAAAACTAGACATTTTCCTTTATTACACTCTGGCAGTAAACCGTGAGAAAGGAAAAGTTTCATTCGTCTATAATATTTATTTGTTAGCCTAGAGACGAGAAGTTAAGTCTATAAAAAGGATAGGCAGTTTGCAGATAAAATATCGATACAAAAATACAACAAAAAATAATTGCAAAAAACTTACTAGAACAGGAACTACTATTTATTTTTTTACACTTAATTTAGCGTAAGAGAATTTATCTTCGAAAAGTTCTGATTGCTAAAACCTCTTTCATTTTGTGCATTTCGAATTTTTTATATTTATTTTTTGATGATGTATATACAATCCACTACGTCGATTTATGAACCCTGATGTATTCGCTCGGATTCCGATTCATTCCGAACTCGGAATGAGTTAATTTCTGACTAGCTAATGTTTATTTAAGAATATCGTAATACTTGGTAACGAAATTACCTGCAGCTGAAACAGCAACGGAGAGACCTTATTTTAGAATGTAGGCATACATTTCATCAAGCAGATCGAGCAGTCTGAATTTCTTTGTGTCATCCCATGCAAATCTGTAACAAAATAGATTATTTAGATCAGCCTAGTAATTAAACGTTTAGAGTGAAAATGTTTCTTCGAAGTAGAGAGAGAGAGGGAATATAAAATTTTGAATAAAATCTGTCGAAACAAAATGAGAAAAATTTTTATAAAGGGAAACAGCCGAATCATTGAATATGAAATTAGTTTTTTTCATTCTTTATAAAAGAAACTTTAGTACGAGATTAAATCAAAAGATTTATATTCTCTTCCGGCTTGGGCAATCCTTAGATTTTGAACCTTGAGATCGACTCTCGAAATATCGTATGTTGTGATTTGTCATCGACGATTAGGTATGCGATTTAATTCAAAACTTATAACGAGTTACAGAGTTAAATATTCGTTGTTACTTTGATGTTGAGTAAAAATACAACCAAATGTAGATAAACGAGAATTAAGTAACATAAATTTCGAGTTAAATAATAGGCACGAGACTTTACTAATTCTAAACATATACGCCAAGAATTCCGAGGTTCAAATAATTAACGAATACTCAATTGCGCAACGAATAAAACTCCCAGCATCTTGAATCTCTATAAATATATACATTAATTATTTTTCTCTATACCAATTGGTAAGATCTACTATTTTATTTTATTTCATTTAATTTTATTTTATATTGATGCAAAGAAGAAGAGCTGGTTTTTTTCAAAAAGACAATGACCGAATCATTTCTGTCAATTAATTTTCAAGATTAATTAATGTAATTATTTATTAATTTGTCGTCTAAATAACAAGAAAATTTCTATTATTTCAATACGAATGTCTATATGGCGATATCTTTATTCTATATATTTTCCATAGAGTATAAACAAGTATAATCGAATCACAAATGAAAAACAGTGACCTAAACATTTAGGGATTGAATTGCTATTTGATCTCTGATCTGGGCGTAAATTTATAAAGTCTGGCAAATGGCATGCGTGTTTGTCAGTCACAGATATCATGGAATTATTAATCCCAACAGAAGGAACTATTGCGTTAGTAAATGTTTTATGATAAATGTGCACGTGGCTGTGATACTTTTCTATAAATCTCTAAAATTCTAGCTAATAGAATAATCATAATTGATATACGTATGTATTAAAACCGCGATTAAACGATCGAGTGAGACTTGGAAAAATAAATATTACAGCGTGGTGGAGTAGGGAGGGTGTGCATCGTCAACCACATAATAAAAATATACACTTCAATGTGTGTGTAAGCTACATGTGAAAACCAAAATTCGAAAAATCTTAACTGCAACAAGCTATAGGATATAGAAAAATACGTAAAACTATCTCGTCGTGTTCATTACTGACGAAACTGACAAAAAAATTCTACGTGATTAACCGTAACGAGTAAAGAACTACAGTCGCGAATTAATACGCGTAATTTTTATACATTTTTTCGTTTCTTTTCGTGGAATAATACACATGCAGAAAAGCGAATGTAACATACGGGAATTATTTTTGGAATGAAAAGATACAGGTCGATTATTACTTGCAGATCTTTTCATATCTTAAAAAAAAAAAAAAAAAAAATTAAAAATATGAAAAATATCTAAAGACAAAAATGATTAAATACTGTATAACGAAGATCAAAGAATCTAACCGGAGTAAATACGTCATGACACGACACTCTTTCGAATGAGGAATATACTTGCGGGGGCGTAAAACATTGAAACTTTGGCGCGAATAAGGAGAGAATCGGTGAACCGAGTACGCCGTAACTATACGGTTAGTGTAGTTTATAAAAGTATGGTGTTTGCGCGGGCGCAAGGAAATCAGCCCCATCGTTCTTCTCCCCCACCAAATCAAGATCCCCATGCTCTGACCACGCGCTCGAGGGCCGACGAAGAAGTCCGATCAAATCGAACTCGGCATTGAGATGCGTCGGTCGCGTTAAGCGAGAAATTACTAACAAATATCAGTCGACGTGACTAACAAGTGTATTAAAAATAGTCGATGTTGACATTTTTCCAAATATTTTTTTTTTTGTTTTTTTTTTTTTTTATTTCACCGATAAAAATTCCGGGTCTGCGAATAATAAAAGTGAGAAGAACGAGTGAGAAAGTGAATTTTTTGTTTTTCTTAAATCGTAGCAAGAAGTAGCTACAGTGGATCAGTTGAATCGATCGATTTTGCATAAAAATAAGAAATTGTCGATCATCAACAGGTGAAAATTTATAATTTTTATTTTTTTATACAAAAGTATCAGAGCCTGGAAAACAGTGGAGTTCATCTTTAGATTTGATCGATTGTTTGTCATGTTTTGTTGACAAGAAGTGAGATATATACATATATACATACCTACATATATATGTATATATATATATTTTTGTTCGAAGGGTGATACCTCCTCGTTGACTGTCAAACTGACATAGTGATCGAGTGACGAGAGTAATAAAAAAAAAAAAAAACGTTCGAAAAAATCTGAACTTGATATGGAACTTCTGATATTCATTCGTCTGTGGTAGATTTTATCAATATAATATATTCAGGTGAGATTCGCCATTTACCAAACTGCTAGGCCACTGACTAAAAATTATACTGACTGAGTGACCAGCGTTTAGTTGATAGAGACGAATGTATACCGATTAGATAATACTAATCTTTAATAGCTATTGAAATACGAGACACGTTGGTTTAAATCTTGTCAAATTTTCCGTGAAATAAAAATTGATGCTTATTTTTATTAGAATAATAAATTGGGGTATTCGTAGCTCGGTCATTGGTGTCTTCGATCTTTGATCCGCGTTATAATTTTAAAGTTTAATCAGGTGTCGATACTTGTCTTATAATGCGAATTTTTAGTATTGGGTTTCATTAGCTGAATCATCAATTTGAAACGGGTAAAAAAAAAAAAAAATTAAAAAATTCTTAATGTATTTCCGGGATCTGGGAATGCCGATTTTTTTTATATAATTTATAATTTCTTTTTTTCTTTTATAACTGTGAATCATTGAGTGACCAATGACCGAGGTAATTTATTCATCCTTTGAAAATACGATTTTATTTCTATCTACTATAGAATAACGTTGATATAAATGACCAGTCGATTCAGACGACTGTTTCGAAATGATTCTTGGGATATGAAAAAAAATAAATAAAAAAAAGAAATGATAGGGAGCGCTTTTGACATTTGATCGTAAAGAATTGAGACAGGAAGCTGAGAATGGGGTCGTTAAATAAAACACGTTATTCTTACAGAATAAAAAAAACAAAAAAAACAAGGCAACTCGTTTGTATTGTTTGTCGTTGTGAGAATCGATTCGTCGTCATGTCGTTAAGATACATTCGTTAGGAGAAAAAAGAAAAAAACAAAAAACAAAAAAGGGAAAAAAAAAATGAAATAAAAGCACACAGGCATTTTCCAGACAAAGATTTCCCCCAACGATCACAATTTCGACGAGTTATATTCCCTCAGGACCAACAATTTATTCTAATGATAATTAAATTAGATTTTAGTATCTACTATTATCAGCTAACGACTTCCTGATATACTCGCAGAATTTTGTATTTTTTCTTTTTTTTCTTTTTTTGTTTTTTCTGTTTTTTTAGCTAAATTAATTTCAGTGATTTTTTATTTTTCATTTTCAGATAGCCAGTTTACACGTTGTGTCCAAATAAAAATCGCAGCTGTCAGACGATGAGAAAATTCCCCAAGAAAAAACTAGCTGCCAAAAATTTCAGCTAAGCTCTCTGATTACATTACGTTTTAAATAATAAAAAAAAAAAGAGAAAAAAAAAATTGACAATGTACTATGGAGATAGAGTTAAAGCGTTTCAACGATTAAATAATAAATATAGACACACAGTGAAAAAATCAGTCAATTGAGTCCCATCATGAGTCTCGATTGGTTACACCGTAAATTAACGATCAATAAACAAATAATAACAAAACCATTAAGTAAACAAGTTACTGTCATCGTTTACAGTCGTTGAAAAATTATCATTAGAAATTTCTATCGTATCAAGAAGGAAGAGAGAAAATCTTGATACGAAAATGCTCGAAAACGGTACAAATTTAATCGCATCATTTCCAAAAGAAATGGTCGGTAATATTATTCTAGAAAATAATGAATCGTCGAGAGAAGCTTACTACAACTACTCAAGAACAGTTGCCGAATATATCGAATCGGAAGATACTTCACGAAGAGATCCACTCTACGTTGTTATTCCCATAACGATAATTTACGTTGCGATATTTCTTACCGGTGTAGTCGGCAATATTTCAACCTGCGTAGTTATAGCGAGGAACAAATCAATGCACACAGCAACTAACTACTATCTATTCAGTTTGGCAATATCAGACTTACTGTTGTTGGTGTCCGGTCTGCCACCAGAAATGTATTACATCTGGTCCCAATTCCCATACGTTTTTGGTGAAGTTTTTTGCGCTATACAAAGTTTCGCTGCTGAAACATCGGCAAATGCAACAGTTTTGACTATAACTGCATTCACCGTTGAACGTTACGTGGCAATTTGTCACCCGTTCATATCTCATACTATGTCGAAATTGTCACGAGCTGTAAAGTTCGTTGTAGCAATTTGGCTTCTGGCACTTGGCTTAGCGATACCACAAGCCATACAATTCGGCGTCGTTTATGACGTCCACAATAATGGTACAATTATTGAAGATACTGCTCTCTGCACTGTCAAATGGAATCTCCTCGAGCATGCCTTCGAAATATCCACTATGCTATTCTTCGTTGTACCAATGACGATAATCACTGTTCTTTACGTTCTGATTGGAGTTAAACTAAGAAGATCAAGACTTCTGACAGCTGTCAAGAGGACTTCAATATCCAGTAGTATTAACCACGGGGATAGTGCGAGAGGAAAAACAGCTGCTCAACGTAACGTCATACGAATGTTGGGTGAGATATTTGACTAAAAATTTTTCTTATAATATATTTTAAATGAAAATTTTTATCTTTTTCACAATCTGTTCAAGCGACGCGTTTAAACTTAAGGACAAACGATGCTTTAATTCGATTAGGGTATACCCGAAATTTCATTTCGCAAGAACAGTTACCCGTTTAGATATACATGAATACCTTATCAACCTTGCATTAATCCTTGTGAATTGAAAATTAGAGATTCTTGAACGTGAGCGGTTGGAATCACGAGTGAAACTTGAATCGACAATATATTACGTGAGAAAATTTTATCAACAATTTTATCAAACGAGATATAATAATAATCGGACAAAGCGCTCTGAGCCTCATCCAGTTTATACTTTAAGGGTAAAAATAACTTATTACTAATTACCGGGTTGTTATTTACTGACTAAATAGTAATTAATCAATTTTTCCAACCCCTTAATTAAATTTTATAATTATGTATATGATATTTCATCTCATCCAATGAGATTAAGACCGTCAAGTTAAATCTACTCGTCCCCTTAGTGTATTGATATTAATGATTATCTAGACGGATCAAAATGACGGGAGTAAATCAAGTTAAAGTAAAAGTGATCAGTCTTAGTCTCGATACAAATTTCTGAAGATATCGTTACTGTATCAATGAAGTTTCATCAGTATCGGCCGATCCATTGACCCAAAAACGGCTAGAGAATGAAAGAGGAAGTTCAGATACGATGGCTACAATCTGAATGATTGTTGGAATGGACTTAGAAATTCAGTCACTTTTATAGTTTCAGTTGAAATAAAATAATAATACAAAAAATCAAAAAATAAGAAGAGTCCGGGAGAATACAGAAAGCATTTTATCAATTGTATCAATAAATGGTCAGCACTCGTTGATTGGCCTTAACATAACACAACTTGATATAACTTTTATTGTGTAATATTTGACCGACAAAATAACAACACTTTAATCGATTAAATAACGGAATAAAAACTACCAACAAAATGAAATTCGTTACTATAGGAGCAATCTAAGTGATAGGAAAGTATCAAAGTAGAGGCTATATGATTATTTTCAGATTGTATACAAATACCAAAAGATAGTTCCGCTCTACGTTGTTTATCTATAAAAGAATTGGGATGGGCGGCAATCGCATACGTCGTACTGATATATGTATATACTTTTCTGTCTATTCTTATACCGATAAAAAACAATCCAAGATTTCCAATAACCGTACGAAAATAATATACACATACTTATGTGTCTGGGATTTGTATATATGAAATCTTGATCGACAAGGTTATGGTTTTTGTTGAACAAGATTTGATTAAAAGAAATCGCGATAACGCACGGAGGGTTGCAATATTATCGAAGTTAGAAGCGATGTAAAAATTGATATCTGTACCGAAACAAAAAAATAAAAAAAAAAATAAAAAAAATGTTAAGGTATAAAAAATAGAGTGTGTTTTCATAAAACGGTTGAAATAATGTTTGGAAAAAAAATTTTTAGATTGTCACGAAAGCACAGGTCTCATCGTCCTCATCTCTGGCATGTGATTATATAACATCATTCATCCCTGTTTGATATAACCTTAAACGAAGGTAATAAATCTTCTGTTATTAAATATTTTTCTGACGTTTGTAGTCTCTACGTTGATGGTTTTTTAGCCTATGATCGGTGTGTGTGTGTGTGTGTGTGTGTGTATGTGGTATGGAAAGTGGATGTCAAACTAACGTGACGCCACTAGAGTTCGGTTTAGACCTTAATCAGTATTAGTATCATCCGTAATCCGACTAGAATAAACAGATAACAACTAATACTGATCTATTGAGCATCAGGCAGTAGATACGAATTAGACTTGAACGTTTTTATTGCTTTATCAACGAACCACGAAATTCAGTTAGGTTCAGTTCAGTTGAATTCAATAAAATTTCATTTCGTTTAATTTCATTTGATGGCAAATCAGCCAAACAAAATCCGAACCCAATTGTGTATAAAATTCTTGTCCGGGGAGTTTGAATTTAATGGAAAATGAATAGACCCCTGTTCAAAAAAAAAAGGTCAAAACTGTATTACAAAAAAAATAAAAAAACATATGTTCGAATTTGAGGTAAATAATTTCATTTGTCTTCATATTTTTATTCAATATAAAAATTGTACACTGCACATCATTTTCGATCTTGCGAAATTGAAAGAGGATTTGCGGTCTGTATGTAACCTTCCAAAAGCACAAAATAAAAAGGACCGACTGTATATGTAACAGAGCTTTTATATGTCCAGAAGAGATGAAACTAACAATACAGAAAAGTAATTTAGAAAGTCTGTGGCAGAACGAGAAATCAATTGTCTGAGAAATGTCCTGTGTCCCAGGTGAGCCCTAAAGCTGGTCTCAGAAAGTGAGAAAAGAAAAGCTACAGATTTAATTTATAGTCAGAGATAATGGCTTTCGTAGAAAGTCCTTCAGGTGCGTAAATCAAAACGTATTATCAGCAACAAGTACCTACTGTTCGATACGACGTTAAGTCTTTTTTAAAATTATTACAATAAACCGTTAACGCGATTAATGGTGATAAAATAAAAAGCCAAAGGTGAAATAGAAGCGATATATCGCGTGCGTATTCATATGTTTCATTAACTTCATACGGGAGGAAAGATTTAATATAAAAACAGTTATTGAGTTAGGGTCAAATTTTGAAATTCATTTCAGACGATTTAGAATTTTTAGAAACGTTAAAGTTTAGAATATTAAAATCCGTAAATATCGAGATGCAGACAGTTGAAAACTCCGAAAGTCCCAGAACTCCTGAAGTCCAAGAATCTCAAAATTTAATGGCGGGACACGACACTCCATGCGTGAATGAATGTCAAGTTTTGGAGTTTTGGCCTTTCGGATATTTAGTGTTTGGAAATTTGTACCTTTAGTGTTTTTTCTCTCGATTTAAAGTTCTTTAAATCGATTACGGAAACTTTTGGGGAAATACTCTCTCTTTCTAAAAACTGTGAAACAATGACACATATTAAAATTCATAATTTTGAGTAGGTACCTATTCACGGGATTTGTAAAATTTGGAACTATAACCCAGCCCCGTCAAAAATAATGTCATTAGAAAATTTCTATAACTACTTAAATGATTAATATTTTCAACCAGTAATTTCCAATTTATTTTTAAATTTTTATTTCATGTTTCTGAATCACGTAAGTCTTCCTTCTTTTTGTTGATCCAGATCGTGCCTTGTTTCAAATGTATTTTTGTACATTGAGACTAAAATAACAGAATACGAAACTGTACAATGTGTAGCACGAATATACATATACGTTAAGTATATAGGAGACGGTGTTTTTTATGAACTGTATGTGTGTACACGCGGTCGTTTAGAAACCGTAAAAATTTGTACCTCCACCCTTTCCCTCGTCCCGCTCGACGACCCTCTTGCGAGTTATTAGTGTGATGAAGATGACAGGGTGTCGCGATTTAAAAGTTACTGCCTGGCGCTAACAAGTTTTTCCCGTCTCGGTTTTTATACAGTGTTATAAGAAAATGATGAAAGTTTATAAAAATTCTTCACGATTTTCAGTGTTCAAATTGTCGATTTAAGATACGGCCTCCTCATCGTCCTTGAAGAATATAAATTTTTTTATATTTACTAGGTAGAGAAATTCTTATTTTATATCTATGTTTTCCAGCTCGATCACTTATCGATATATTATGCTGTTGATATTAATAATAATAATAATAAATAATAAAAATATCTCAAGGGGTTGAAAATTTATGAATAAAAAATTTACTTTAATTTTCTCACCATTTTACATCCACATAAATATATGTATCATATATATGCGGTTGTAACTTGTCTGAACACTGGTTTCCCCTTGGGTTAAAGAAAAACGAAAAAATAAGAAAAAAAAAAAAAAAGGAGAAGAAGAAGTACTTTATCGGTGCAGACGAGGGGAACGAAATAAAGAAGAAGAAAAGAACGAAAAAAAAAAAAAAAAAAAAAAAAAACACTTCTCGAAAAACACATTCTCGTCCATTACTCTCAACCCTTGTGCAAAGTTTTACAGTGGAGAGAAGATAAAAAATACAAAAGATACAAGAAACAAAACAGAAAAAAAAATTTCGTTAGTAGAAACTGTACGTCAGCTGGCACCAGAGTTTAAGCAATCAATTGGCTAAAAATCGATACTTTTTAAACGTGAACGAGTTTGAATTTTTACGAAAGATAATTAAATATTATAGGCCGTTAAATTTATCAATTGCAAGTAGGTAGGTATGTATGTACATACATACATGAAGCGAACTCAAAAATTTCCCTTGGTAATAAAAAATAATGGAATAAATTTAAATAACGAAACAATATATAGGGGCTGGAATAATCGAAGTAAATAAGTTATTGCCTTCATATAGAGAACCGAATGTAAGGGCTACTTTAGCGTTTGAATTATGGCAGTAAAATAAAACTGGAATAAATCGAAAATTATGACAATAAAAATAAAAGGACAAAAAAAAAAAAGACAAAAATGAAAAAAAATAATGAATAACACCGAAGAATATAATTGGAAAATCGTATAGAGAAACAGATTTTCCGATCGTAATCTAAAAGCACGTGTTTTAATACTGAAAATTCGACTTTGAAGTATCTTTTTTTTTTGTTTTGTTTTTTGTAGGATATCGAGAGGCCGGAAAATCGTAAATAAAATGAGAATATATACATACATACGTATAGACATATATTACTATCTACTAAATAATACATGAAACATGAAAAAAATTCAATTTATTTAAATTTCATCTAAAACATGACGCCGCCGTTTCGGAGAATCTAACCTTGTCATATCAAAGACCATTATATACAGCAATAAAATTTTCCCCGTTGGTAATTCGCCAGATTCACCTCTGCATGATTTATCCCACGCTTAAGTGAATGCCTCAAAAATAATAATAATAATAATAATAATAATAATAATAATAATAATAATAATAATATGCCAATTCAAAAAT
The DNA here is from genome assembly GCA_963924015.1 of Macrophya annulata. NCBI lineage: Eukaryota > Metazoa > Arthropoda > Insecta > Hymenoptera > Tenthredinidae > Macrophya > Macrophya annulata. The sequence continues at coordinate 6,343,672 of OZ001260.1, forward strand.
TCGTTTAGCTGCAGATTTGAATCTATTAATCAATTTCTTTTTGTCTCTGTTCTTCCATTCTTCGACTCATATTAGAAAATAATAGAAAAGATTTTTTTAAGATCTCCCTCACCCTAAATTATCACATCGCTGTGCGACTTTAGTTCGTTCGTGCGGAACACTGATTCCGCTTTTCACCTGACCTCGATACCATAGCGAATTTGGTATCGGGCGTAAGTCAGTGAAATCGTAACTTGGGTTGACAACAAAATACGCTGGAGATTTAGATTTAGACCAGCGTGTATATAAGGTCGGTGACAACGGATTCATGGATTCAGTGGTTCAAGAAATTCAACCGAATCAGAGGTGAAAAATGTTCTTTGAGTTGGGGATGACGTTTCTAAATTCGTTGCATGGAAATCGAACTTGATCATGTCGGTGTTTACTACTTCGGCAAATACCTCCCACACAATATTTACGCGATTATTACGCACAAAAATTTTTCACTCGTTATATCTTCGCCCACAATTTCTATCTCTCTCCCTCTCGTTTTCTGTAATTTATTACACCTCAAAGTACTAGATGCTAATATTTGTGGTTATTATTCGTTACGACAATCGATGGAAAAGGTTAATTAATACATATTTATTAATTATCAATTCCGGGAATATTGTTCCTCATATTCTTTGACGTTTAATCGTTACGTGGGATTAGCTTTATCGCCAAAGTCTATATAGCATATGACATGGCGGTTGTTAAAAGAAAATTTATTTCTTTACTTGGGATACAGAGATAATTATTAGCCCTATAAACGCGATATACTGGAAGACTAAAACGATAATAAAAATTAAACAACTGTGGCCTAATTTCATTGGCAAACAGCATCATGCCTTTGATGCAAATAATAATTACGTAGTGTACATATTTTACTAACCAAATTTTATTTTCTATACTATATTCGAATTTCTGTTACAATTTTAGGTCATTTTGATAATTTTTACACGTGCGGAAATTGTGTGGGCACAACGGTCTCTCGGTTCTACTTATTTCACGATTTTTCGGAACTCTTAAATGCCTGAGGGGCTGTAGATAAGATACCGATATACGTAATACGTTTAATTACGTGAGGAACAAGTCAGGAGACGTTCTTTTATATTTTTAATTACTTAGGATCGATGACAATTAGAAAAGAACAAATTTTTTTTACTTAATTGTCCGGAAAATGTAAACGAGAAATTTTTCAATATAATATAAATAAAATCTAAAACAGATAATTATCAAAATTCTATTCTTTATTCGATGTATTTTATGATATGAGCTTCGTTTTCCCGCTCTCAACTATATCTTGAGATTTCATTAACATATAAGAATTCTCTTTCTTCTCGGTGAAACAACCAGCTTTGAAGAAATAAATTAACGATTACGCGAGTCGTTGTTTTTTATATGTGAATCCCTTCGGATAAATCAAGGAAAATATAATGAAAAACAGTGTGTCTGTGTACCTTCGTGACCTCGTCTTGGCGTCGCGTCGCATCGCACCGCGTCATGGCTCTTCTATCTATGGTACTTTCATATACAATAAACCAGATCAACCGACGAAAACGTGTTTCCGCATTAATACGTGCCCGCGCAAGAAAAATCTACAGTCTTCTCACGAGCCTATCTACCGATCGACAAATCAGAAGTTACATCTCACGTCGTAGATGTATCATTTTTGAAAACGGTATAAAAAAATAAAAAAAATTTCGCTTAAACGGTAGTAAAGTATTTTCCGGATTTTGTATATATATTTTTTTTTGTGAATTGCGATTAATAGAATTTCTTTATGGAAGCATCGCGTTCAAGGAGATGCTAAGATCTTTCAATTTCATATCAAATGATCATAATGCTAATCGCTTTTTTATTGTATTAAATTAAATTGCTCTCATTTAGGACTGGATGGAAGTTTCGAATTTTAAAAGTTCCAAACGGTCAAGATCTCGAAATTTAATATCACAGACGCACAATTTTTAGGAAGAGTATTTCCCCGAAGGTCTGCATAGCCAGTTTAAAAACTTTCAAATTGAAAAACATCGAAGGTTCAAGATTCCGAAAGGCAAGAAATCCGAAACTTAAATTTTCCATTAAATTTTCGGATTCTTGGACTTTCGGAGTTTTGAATTGAATTTTAGTATTCTTTACTTCAACGTTTCTGAAAATTCGAAATCGTCTCAAATCAATTTTTAATTTTCACCGATCAGAACTTAGACGAAGGCATCCTTAATTTTATTGTATACGATTAAAAAATAGCGTGCACTATAAAAATATACTACCTATACTTGATTTCGTTTACCAGAAAAAATATGTAGGTTATAATGTAATGTCAATAACGATCCCTCAATTTTTCATCATTCCAGTGGCAGTTGTGGTGGCGTTTTTCATCTGCTGGGCCCCTTTTCACGCGCAAAGGTTATTGGCTGTCTACGCCCAGGGTGCAAATACAGAAGATCCTCATCCAGTTTTAGTAACAGTGTACACGACTCTTACTTACGTTTCTGGGATATTCTACTACCTCTCGACAACCATTAACCCGCTCCTCTACAATATCATGTCAAATAAATTCCGAGAAGCTTTCAAGGTAATTACGTGATCTCTACCATTCGGAGGTGATCAGTCATGACATTTCCAAATTTACTTTGCTTTGATAACTTCCAAATTCCCAAATTCTAATTCCTCCGTCAAAGGTATTTGCTGGATCTAATAAAATCTAATAGGATTTTCCTTGTGGTTTAATTGTAGGAAAAGCTTTGTGCTATGATATGTAATATTAAATCGAGTAAAATTCTCTCTGCAGATACACATTTTTATTTTATTTTCTTAATTTTTTTTTTGTTTTTCGTTATCGAGTAGGTATGTAAAATTCAATGATGTTTCTTCTATCTCTGATGTTTATCAGCGTCTATTTTTGACGAGTAAAGATTTTTTTATTTTTTGTTTCTTTTTATATCAAAAGAGGCTCGTACATTTTCAAATTTTTAAATATTTACAAAAAAGTTATAACTATTTTACAAGCCTGCAGTAAACGTCAATTTTTTTTTTAATTTATTTATTTTTTTGTTATTCTTTCTCTCTATTCGTCCCATTTTTCTTGAATAATAATTCGACATTTTTATGAGATTTATAAAAATAGAAGAAGAACTAATCTATTATTTCAAATTTTTTTATTTCAAGATAATTTACTCGATAATAAAGAAACGATCCGGCACATACGTTAAACATCCGAATCTATAGTTTACCAAACTAAAAGAAAAAGTAAAACGAAAAATCTTCTATGTGGTTTTTTTTTTTTTTCCTCTCTCTTTTTTTACAGACTATGCTGTCGCAGCATTGTGGCCGGAAAAAATCTCAGTGGAAAAACAGTCCCAGAAGACCAACTTACAGCGCTTTAGCACACCGTCAAAAAAACGGAAGAGAACATCCTCGACAGCGTGAAAATAATCGTCAATCAGTTTCGGTTTCTATAAGCGAAGAGGTACAACGACCAGTGTTAAAAAATCGCCCCGTTTTGGACGAAATTGATGACGGAGTCGAGGGCGATTTTGATAAAGAATATGTCGAATTAGGAATGGAAGGATTGCATGGAAAGGAAACTAAGACCTTAAACACTTCGAAAGATAGACTTTGCCATGAAATTAAGAGAAGCATATCGAGAGGATCTTCAGATTCTAGTCAAGTAACGGTCATGACTTCAGTTAGCAAGAAATTAAACGAAGGAAACAATAATTCGTCATTTAATAACGACGGTAATTACGTCAGTGATAGAACTTCGAAGAAGTCATCACCGGCAAATAATCCTCGATCACAAAAGACCGTCGTACTTGGTAAGTGACACTCTTCATATTTTATATTTTAATATTTTAATCTCTTATAATCGCTAACGTAATTGAATTAAGTTAAATGCAACACGTTGAATAGAAAAAAAATTTGACTAAAATTTGGCTAAAATTATAAAAGCAAAAAATTATTCATGTCATTCAAAATTTGGTAATTAAATTTCTTTTCAAATTCAATTATATATGTATGAAATGTATTTTTTTTCATTTTTATGTTATAATTGCAGGTATTCTAGCAGACAGACTACGGTTTGGTACAAAAGGACTTTTCACATCAGATATGAAAAATTCACGGCCAAAAGTGAGACCGGAAGTAGCTAGTGCACCACCGAGACTAAGGAGCGAGGCTAGCATAGAAAGTGCAAATACCATAAGCAATTCAAGTCTTCAAGATTTGGACGAAACGGAATTTACTGGTTCAGAATTGGCGCGATATATGGGGGAGGTCAACTTCGATCTGATTACCTGACGGTCAGCTAAAAATTCTAAACTCACTACATCATCCATGAGGAGATTTTCTCTGAGAGATTAAAACGCGGAGACCCGCGCTTATATATCCTCCGATTATTTAGAGTTTTTGAACTGTTAATCTCGAACGGACTGAAGAATAATTTTCTCTGGTTGTTCCAGTGCAGTTTGAAGATTTATGAAATTTCGTTCATATTAAAATTGAACAATATCAATTTTGAGATAAATTTTAAGAGTCAATTTATCGCAAAATTATTGTGCAAAATATATGTGAAGCAAAAAAAAAAACAAACAAAAGAAAAGAAAATCCAAAGATATTTTAATTGAAAATATTTATCGGAGTTTTAAACGGCAAAAATGAAGAGAAATAAAAATAAAAATAGAAAATAAATAAATAAAAAACCATACGGCCATGACACTAATTTAAGACGAGCTTAACTATAATAGCGTAATTCTTTAAACCGCGTTAAGCCCATGGAACTATAAAGTGATAAATTTTTTTTTGCGGAACATTGTTTCCAAAGTTTTTAGTATATAATTTTTTTTGTAATTTGCTTCGGAAATTTTTACCCAATCAAAGAAGATAAGCTAATCCATCACGCTGAAAATCCACCGCTTTTTTGGGACTATTTTTTTACACAAGCAGCAGCTACGATGACGAGGCTATTGAGATTTTTCGAAAGCCAGTAAAAAAAAAAGAAAAAAAAAAAAAGGCTACGCTTAAATTTATAATATTTGTTTAAATATAATTTCTAAATGTATTTTTATATTTTATATAATCCGACAGTTCCTGAGATGGCTGAAGTTAGACAAAGTCAATTTACCTAATAGTTAAAAATATATTCTGTAAAAAAACTATTCTGTCTACTCGACTAAATCAGAGTGTAAATATTTTATTTATTTTTATATATTTAAACAAATTAACTATAAATATAATGATGAAATTGAATTGACCAGTAAAACAGCAAACGAATCAATGAAATAAGGAAAATAGAAAATGCCTAAAGAAGGCTACTATATATATAATCTAGTTCTCTCTCTTTCTCTCTCTGTCTCTCTATTTTTCTCTCTTTGCTAATTACCGGTCTGTATATTGAACGTACAAAACTTGTCTAATATAATTACCTAAAACTATAATATACATGTATAATATTTATATATATATATATATATATATATATATATATATATATATATATCATCTATATAAATGTGTGTCTGTGAATTAGTTATAATTATTATCGGATAAATGTAATCGATTAGCGATTATTTCCCCTTGTGTATCGTTAACGATCATGTTCTATTTTTAATGTGTAAACACGCTTTTGAATTTTGTATATTACCCATACGTCACGTACATACATACATACATACATACATACGTATACAAAATTCTTGTATATCAATAAATCATGATTTACATAGTACAAAGAATTTATTTATGACAAAGTTACATTGAAGAAAACATTAATTTATACAAATCTCATTAGATTGAATAATCGTCAAAATATTTTATCACCAATAAGACATTTGTCGTCTAACTCCTCCTATATCCAGCTACTGAATGGATCTTTTCTTGATATCAACGATCACAGGGTCAAGAGATCATTTGCAAACGGAAAAGATAATACACCCTTGTAATTACACTACACGATTTATACTATCCGTTATATATGTAAACTGACCGAGTTTCCACGAGGTATGTACCCGTTAATAAAATATCGTTAATAAAATGAGTAAAAAAATTTTATAAGAAATTTCAAAATATATGATTTACGTTATAGATGAATTTTTATTGCTTTGCGTAACCGACTCTTCACGTTGCTTACCTATTTATCATATTAGATTATTATAAAGGAACTCTATTTTTTTTTTTTTTTTTTTTTGTTTTTGAGGAATATATATAAATATTTTTATATAGACGGTGCAGCAGGAAATTATACACACAGTATAAAAATAAACGAGTTACAGTTGTGCAAATAGTTATTAATATTTGGTCGAGATTTACTCAAGTGTATAATAACAGGAGTCGTAAATTTAGGAGAAAAAAAACGAAAAAAATTTATTATTTCATTTTATTTTTGTTGCATAATAATTAGATGGGTAGAAAAAATTTACGATGGAATAAAATATAAATGCAAATACGTATGAATGTATAAAAAACAAAGAAAAATCAATAAAACAAAAAAAAAAAAAAAAAGAATAAAAATGATACACAGTGTTGAAATTTTATTCCATTACAGAAACAGATTACCATATTTTATCACGCTCTGTTAATAAACTTTGGTCTATTTAACGACATTTTTTTTTTGTTGTAATTTTACAATTTTTGTTGTTTTTTTTTTTTTCATACATTTTAAAAATCCGTTTTGGGACGCTTTTCAACGTATGATTTAATCTTGGGTTCAGCAAGGACCTTGTTGAAGACACTCTGTATCTTTGGATAATCTGCGAATAGATTTTTGCCCGCCATATGCGATAGGAAACCGCTAAGTGCAGTTAAAACAATGTCCGCAGCCGACAACTGTAATGAAAAATAAGAAATATGGTATATGAACAGGGAAAACAAAAAAAAAAAAAAAAAGAATCTCAGTACTCACGAAAATTCTAATTATACAGAATATTTCCTCGAGCTAATTCATATCTTTATGAATAATTATAGTAGGTACTGAGATCGTGATATTTGAAATTCGAAAGAAGAAAAAGAAAGAAAGAAAAAAAAAAGACAGCAACAACAGTTATCGATTAATACTGTATAGTACAAACAAAAATAAAATTGAGAACCACTGAGTTATGTTTGGTTATGTAATAGGCTATAATCTGTATACGTTTCGGTTTGAGCACCGGTTTTATTTTTAGCCTTGAACTCACCTTTCCGCCAACGATATAACCGCCGTTTTTCTCAATCGCTGTTTCAAATTTTCCCAAATAAAAAGCGGTCTTCTTTAAGGTCTCTTCCTCTGCGGCAGCCTTTTCCGTTGCGTTAGCGTTGAAGGACCATTTGGCAAGCACTAAAGTGAAATACGAAAGTTCAAAAAATGAAGTGGGAAAAAAAAGAAAGATAAAAAACAAAAACGATAATGATAATAATTGATAAAGTATTTAAATTTGTTAAAAAGTAAAAATCAAAAAAATAAATATTACTTACGTTGTCTCAAATCGCCAATGGTTTCGAGAGCAGCGTCGACCTCGAAAGCTTCAAAATCATTGCTACCATTTATGTTAAATTTTTTAGCAAGAAAACGAGCGATCGCATTAGATTGATATAAAGTTTTTCCGTCAATTTCAAGAGTCGGAAGTTGTCCAAGAGGCGTTTCTATAACGTTAAAAATATATTTCAGAAATTAAAAAATAATTCCAACTTTTTGATTTTCCAAAAATAATATACTCGAATGATTAATACTCACTAGATTTCAATTGCGGCCAAACTTCATGTGTTATACGATTGTCCTCAAAATCAATACCTCCATAACTTAGAAGAAATCTAACAGGTTCTCCAAGTGCGGTAATGTTAAAATAAGTCAATTTATAACTCGGCATGATCGATTAATTTTTTTTTTTTTTTTCTTTTTTATATTGATTTATAAAGATCAGAGGTAATTTTTTTATAAACAGTAATTCGCACGATTATAACACGTCCGTTTCACTCGACTCGGTATAATGTAATGCAATTGCCGGTTAACCAGACCTTGCTTATAAACTCTCAAATTCTTCCACTAGATACGGTAACTCTTTCACACTCTTAGCATAGTTTTATCCTTATCGTACTTTCATAATGACAGTTACGCTCTATCCTCCTCTATTCCATCCCCACCAAAAAACTGCCCGTTATTAGAGGTAATCGGTGTCCATAATGACATACGTATATATACACACAATGTATACATAGAATAAATACATATAGGTGTAATTACATACATATATACATGTAATTGCTCTCGCTTGTATGTAGAATTACGTAGCTGTTATAGAGCTGACAAACACGTTATTCTCTTTCATCATGTTTGATGATAAAAACCGACCAGTCACGATGAAACGCGACTATACATCTGTGAGATTTGGTATATTAGGATCCGTTGGTCATCGTGGGTTATATAAATTTTAAAAAGGAAAAAAATAGATAAACTGATATTCTTTAGATTTAGATATTATACAACAAAGTTGATTTATCGCCATAAGAATATCGTGCAGTTACATGTGGGTAAAAATAACGATAAAAATAAATAAAAAAAAAAAAATCTTATCAATGCTTTATCTGCCTCACCATCAGCAAACTAACATTTTTTTTTTTTACATCAGTTTTATACTGCGGCCTTATAAGTGCGGTATAAGGTATGAAAAATTTATACATTACCGAAGATGAAATTTGGCGAAATAAGATTTTGGATTTTATTATACATATATACATATTATGTACTGTATGAATTATTAAGTCGTGAACGACTTTTTTTTATAAAAATTTAAAAATCTAAAGCCTATCTATTTTTCAAGTAGAAAAATATCTCAGACGATAAATTTAAACGTATAAGAAAATGTTTTCTGTTACTTGATTTGATATAGATTTGACTAAAGAGATGTTATCAAAATAAAATTCGCAAATGCTATAAAATGTAACCGAGAATAAATTTAATGATAATGGATTCATTATTCTGTACGTTTTGTTACTTTAGATGAAATAAATACGTTATTCGATCGAGATCTATTTATTCAGATTACAGTTTAGTATATTTTTACGTCCGAACGAGTCAAGTCAATTCCGTTAAATAGTCGTTACTCAACAACAAATATCGGCTGAATTGGAGAGGACCAAGAAAAAAAAAGATCGCGAAGACAATAGGAGGGCATGTATTTGAGTGACCGTGTTATCATTTACTATTTATCTATTTATCTATTTACAACAGCAATCAACCAGTATAACAGAATATATACAGCGTTAAATTTTGGTTAGGGATTAACGATGATTAAAATTATATGATGAAGTCGTAGCGAGAATATGATAAACGCAGTTCGTGGACTATACGACTTGTTAATAAAAAATAAAAATGGTAATCGATGAAATTTATCACATCGTAGGTATGAAAGTAGATATTTAAAAGAAATTAATCAGCGTTACGTAGATAAGAAAACAAAATATATGTTTAATAGTATACAGTATAATATCAAAATCGATGAGGTCTATCAACAAGTTTTACTTCACGCAGAATGAAGAACATTCTAGAATCTATAGAGCAGTGGAATTACAGAATTAATCATACCTAGATTGATAATTTAATAGCAATGAACTCAAACACGGTGAGTGATAACGTTGGCAAAAAGATAAAACTGATTCTGCTTGCATGGGAATATGCACTGTGCGATTATATTTAATTCACTTTTCTTTTTTTATTTATTTTTTTTTTTTGCCATATCCACGAATCGATATCATTTTCAAAAAATTGTTGCCCCTTTCAACATTTTTTGCATAAATGAGCATTTTATTTTAGGACGTTTCTCAAAGTAAGATTTGATGTTTGGTAGATTGTAGATTTCGTTAATGAGATTCTTCAAGTTTGGATGATCTTTTGTTATGCTCTTTTCCGCCATCGCAGAAAGGTACTCGTTCAAAGAAGCAAAGTACATGTCTGCTAAGGTCAACTGCAGGGCAAGGATAAAAAAAAAAACAACAAAATTGTAATTATACAATATAAGTTGAATTAAAAAAATAAAAAGATAGAATATAATTCATTTCACTCTCGAACTGACCTTTTTACCAACAAAATAACCACCGTTAGCTTCCAAAATCGATTCAAATTTGTCAATGTAGAAGGACAACTGTTCCAATGATTTCGGTTTCTGTTTTGCTGCCTGTTCAGGATCGTCGTTCCAGAAAAACTTGACCATTTCTAAGTAATAAGTTCAAACAGTAATTAAGAATACTCTTTAAATAACCTTTGATAATATTTTTTTCGACATTAATTTTTCTGCAAATTATTTATTTGTAATTACCTTTTCGTGCATCATCGATACTATCAACAGCAGCATCGATTTCTAAAGCTTCGAAATCGTCGTTACTGTAGAGATTAAACTGTTTAGCAAGATATCTACAGATAGCTGCAGACTGATGATACTTTTTTCCATCAATTTCTAAAACTGGAACTTTTCCCATAGGCATTTCTGAATAACGAACGAATAGAATGATAAAAAAAATTAACAAATCGTCAAATTGGTAATACGTACTCGGACACTTCCATATATTTACCCGGTTTATATAGCGGCCAGTCTTCAAAACTGACACGAATATCTTCGAATTCAATACCACCGTAGCTTAGCATGAATCTCACGGGTTCTCCCAGACCCGTAAAATCAAAATACGTTAGCTTGTAAGTCGGCATAATTTAATGTTTTATTTATAAACACACTGGGTTTGAAACCTTTACGATTTACAATGCTTATTCAAAGTTCATAAGCCGCTGAGCTGAACACTTTGCGAGGCACTCGTAGGATGTGATGGACAGCAATAGGTCCAGTTAGTTTCAATTTATACATGCTCCCCTCACTCACTAGCCTATTCGTACGAATGACATCATCTATTGGTGAAGTCCGAGTGGTGGGATAGCTGCCAGGATAAAAAGAAAAAAAGGAAAAAATACCGGCAGATATAAATATACTAAAAGGCAGTTGCTTTCACGTTATGGCCGATATGATATGTACAACCTAAGTGCCTTTTAATCATGCCATGCATTTGGTTTCATCTTTGCTGCATGTCCAGAGTCTCGTTCTCAGAAAAAGCTGAACAATACTAGATAAGTGTTTGAATGGCGATAGATAATGACGTGAAATAATCTTACAATACTTTACGTAAAAATTATTCAATTGGATATCAACAGCAGCATCGATTTTAAAAAGCTTCGTGATCGTCGCTACCGTAGATATTAAAATTTCTTTGTAAGATATCTACAAATCGCCACTGACTGATGATACTTTTTCCTTGTTGCTTCCATTGCTTGTGATAATTAATTGAAAAATAGACTACCTATCTGCTGTCGAGCTGTATTCGACTACGGCATTCGTATAACAGAGGCGTCTGATTGCTGGCCACTTGTCGATTATTTACCACGTGGAATCTATGACCAATAAAAAAAAAAGTAGGACAGTGAATATCGATGAAATTTTTGACGAGAAATTACTCTGTTATCTTAATTGCTATACGAATTCTGCTTATACCCATAGATTAGTATTCAAACTCGGATTCTTTTATGCTTATGGGATTTATATAGTGGCCAGTCTTTGTCACTGACATGAATACCTTCGAAGTTAATGCCCACCGTAGATTAATATGAATCTCACAGGTTCAGTCAGGCTCGTGAAATTGAAGTATTGAATATTTATAACCAAAAGGGACAAAACGGCGTTTTCCTTCATCAAATTGAAAGAAAGAAAACTATTAAATCTCATTTTGCTTTTTATTACGACTATAAATTGATAATTATTTGTAATTATTCGCGGTTGAAATTCTACTCGCACTTTAGAAAAGAAATTTTTTATTATTTATTCATTTTTTTTTCTTACTGCATTCTATTGGAAAATATCCCCTGGCCTTTGAGCCACTTTTCGTTATTTTTGTCGCTCAAGTTTATAAAATATCCAAAGTTTTTATGTCACACTCTTGGTTTTGTTTTCTTACGAGATATACCTCCGTCACTTCAATGTCAGTTTATTATTTCACGGCATAAGATAAAGTCGAAAAATTTTACAGTAAAACCACAAAGTTAACTGACCTTACTTGACGTTGTGGTATCATATCGTATCTCGACATATCCTAAGGCTCGTATATGTTTTAGCTCAAACAGTTTCGGAAATTTCATATAGATGCCTGACTGTGTACCAAGTACAGAATATTGTCCATTTGTAGGGAATAGAAGAAAAAAAATGAGAAAAAAGAATTGTGTAGACTGTACAATACAGAGGGAGGGTCTTTCGGCTCAGAGCTTTCCAATATTATTGCAGTCCGATATTATCAGGCTTTGGGTTCGCGGCAGATTTTTTTTTTTAAACTTTAACTATAACATCGTATAAGCTAACGATTTTTTAAAGTACATGTTTCGTAGCTGTACCTGCAGTCAACTTATCAACATTTTTTTGTATATTCCATATCGAACAACTTGAAGAGTTTAAAGCGGAATATTTTCAAATGATCAAGATAAAGCCTAATTTATCTATTACGCAAGCATTATACATCGAAATTTGTTTTGAAACAAACATCTCAACATTCATATCTGCATTAAATAATTATTAATAAACTTTTGTCGATTTAACAAAGTCGAGCCACGTGACGTGAGATTAATTTAAGTATAAAGTGATGCCTGCTACTTGTCAAATCATTGGTTAAGATAAATATACTCCTAGTGTTACACAATTTTCATAATCTGAATTGTTATCAATTATTGTTATTGTTATTTGTTTTGTTATTTTTTTTTATTGCATAATATGTTTACGACTAGATTATTCTATCTCCATATAAGTGGTCACGTGTTACGTCACGTGGTCAAAGCATTGACCACACAGATCTCACCTTACGTTTCTAAAAAACCGCACTATCGCTGGTTCAACAAACATTTGTAGTATTCAATCTTGGTCGCTTTTACACGAAAGATTACAACGTAAGTAATCAGCTACGTGTGTATGTATATATATAAAATTTTGTGCAAGTAAGGAAATTAGTATAATCACACTCAGGACTTAGTTCGATAAATAAGTTTAAAATATTATTGTGCTGAAATGAGGTAAGAGTCGAAAAATTCTCGATTATTAGATTGATAATAAACGCTGAGTTGTGAATCAACGACTATGATATTGTCCCTGAAAAAGTGGTTCACCTACACCGTATTCTATGTGCATCGTAAATGTGAGCCACCGCAGAGTTAATCTGATATTTTGTTTTAACTTGATAGCAAAATGCTAATTTCTCTACGAATGCGATTAACTGAATTAAAGTGTCGTAAAAGATGAATATCTAATATCATTTAAAGATGGTCATTTTTTCATATCTAATTCTTTTTTCACAGCCGAAATGCCAAAATACAAACTGACGTATTTCAATTTCAAGGGTCTGGGAGAACCTGTGAGATTTATTTTGCATTATGGGGGTGTGGACTTTGAAGATATTCGTATAGATCGATTCGAATCCTGGCCAAACATCAAGCCTAGTATGTAATTATACAATATTTTGGCAAAAAAATTTTCAACCTTGTTATATTTATCAAATATTTTTCATGTTATCGTCATATTACTCGATTCAACAAGACTGTACATTCAATATTATTATGCTTGGTATGAAACTAATTAGGCTACTATATTATCGAACTGTTATAAATTATAATGAAACTCTATAATTTTCGTATACCTACCAGCAATGCCTTTTGGCCAGGTACCGATACTAGAGATAGACGGGAAGGTGTACCATCAAACTTTACCAATTTGTCGTTACCTTGCAAAGCAGTTTAATATCGGTGGCAAAACCGACCTAGATGCCCTGGAAATTGACGCAATTGCTAATTCCATTCACGACTTCAGAAAATGTGAGTACTGTGAACCCTTGAATATTACTCAACAGCTTAGGAATAATTCATGAGGAAATTTACGTTATTGAGTCGGAAATTCATTGAGAATATGATTGTGTGCGAGGTTTCGAATGACTTGATTATATGGTGGGTGTAAAATTATGTTTCAATACTGATATTTAATAATAAATGATGATATTTTAGCGCAGTTGATACATGAATTTAAAAAATTGACACATTCTTATTCTATTTGCGCTTTTCAGTTCTATCTTTATACTACTTTGAACCGAATCCAGCCGAAAAAGTAAAAAAACGAGAAATTATTATGAACGAAAGTCTCCCGTTCTATATGAAAAGGTTTGATAATATAGTGAAGAATAACGGTGGCTATTTTCACGGTGAAGAGGTGGGTACAAAAAGTTTGAATAATCTGTCAAAACCTTGCTAATTATAAATTACATATACAAATTTTTCTTTTTTTGTTACAGTTGAGTTATGCAGATTTATTTTTCGCCGGAGTTTACGAACATATGAATAACTTCTTAGGTATTGACGTAATCAAGGATTATCCTAACTTGAGACAACTGGTGGACAAAGTCTTAGCATTGCCTAGAATCGCTACCTGGGTATCTAAAAGACCAAAATCTGATCTTTAAGTGATCAACGATTTTGAAGATCTTGACTTTTTATTTTAAGACTAACTTGGTTGTATGAGTATCTGAAAAGAGATGAAATAAAAACCATTTACATAGAACATTCATTTGTCTTTCGAATATTCATTTTCCTAATCTTTATGATCCTAATCATATCTAGCCACTTGAATCGATATCAATTCCAATAGAACATGAGTTTAATACGCTTCATATGCTTTGAATAAAATCATCGAGATTTTAACTGGAAGAAAGTCACTCAATGACACAGGTACGAACAAACTTTGAAGCATTGTGGTATATCTGCATAATTCTTATCGGTATCTGTGATGGTTATTTTTATTTTATTTTTTTAACCCGTGAATTACAGTTAAATTTCCACCTCCATACCAAACACCGCGTGGTTCGTCACGTGGTAAAAGTCTCAAGTTATACATCGCCTCTATAAAACGGTATCGCTGTTCAACTACCATCCGTAGTCTTCACTCTTACTCCTTCACACGATAGAGTCAAAATTAAGACAGAGTTAAACTTGAATGATAAATAAATCAAGAGAAACGTACAAAGATTAGAAATCGTGAGTTTTTTTTATAATTTATACACCGTTCATATCTCAAGTCATGTGTAGATAAGAAAATTAGTGTGTTTGCTAATAAGACAGACATACAGACATACAGTGTCAGGATCATTTTATCGGAAATTAACGCTGAATTATGTGACAAAAAACGTTCTTAAGTATATTTCCTCGTTACTATACCCTATCGTTTGTTCAAACTATTTGCCAAAATTTACCACCGTATGATCAGCAAAGTGATTTTCGATATCAAGTTCCGCTGCTTGACCTGGTTTCAAAAGCCTGTTACCGTAGCTGTATCGACGCTACCTGTTGTTATATATTACGTCCACCACAGACAGTTATTGGAAAGTTACTAAACTTGCCGAACCTGCATCGAACGTCAAATAGTTTGTCTTGTAGTTTGTTCTGGCAACTGATCGCAACGTGCTAATTTTTTTTTTTCTGCAAATGCGATTGACTGAATGAGAGATTCTAAAGAATGAATATCTGATTACTTAAAAGTTGTCTTTTTTTCCAGATCTAATCAGTTCACAACCAAAATGCCAGAATACAAACTGACATATTTCAATGTGAAAGGTCTGGGAGAGCCTATCAGATTTATTCTAAGTTATGGCGGTGCGGAGTTTGAAGATATTCGTATAGATCGATTCAAATCGTGGCCAGACATTAAGCCTGGTATGTAATTAGAACAATATTTCAAACGTTGTTAAATTTATCGGTTATTTTTATTGCAATCATCATATTAATCGATTCATTAAAACTGGACCACGATGTTTAATATTCTTATTAATTATGTTCAACATGCAATTAATTTCTACTACATTATCGCATGGTTATGAATTATAATAAAACCCAATGATTTTCGTATTCTAGCAATGCCTTATGGCCAGTTACCGATATTAGAGATAGACGGGAAGGTGTATCATCAAAGTTTACCAATCTGTCGTTATCTAGCAAAGCAATTTGATATCAATGGTGAGACGGACTTAGACGCCCTAGAAATTGACGCTATTGCAAATTCTATTTACGACTTGAGAAAAAGTTTGTATATATTAGAAATCTTTGGACTTTACTGTACGTATCTGTTAACGATTTCATGACGGTAATGTATCTCCACTAAATTTTTCAGCATTGGCATTTTATTATTGGGAAAAAGATCCGATTGAAAAATCTAAAAAAAAAGAATCCATTGTGAATCAAAGTCTACCTTTCTATATGAAAAGATTTGACGATCTCGTGAAAGACAACGGTGGATATTTTCACGGTGGAAAGGTAAGCGGTTTGAAAACAAAAATATCTTACAAATTTCTAAACATGTTATTATTGTTTCTATTTTGCAGCTGAGCTATGCGGATTTGTACTTTACTGCAGTTTACGATCACATGAACGGTTTTTTGGGATTTGATGTTACCAAAGACTACCCAAACTTGAGAAAATTGACAGACAAAGTTCTTGCTTTACCTAGAATCGCCACCTACATATCGAAACGACCAAAAACTGATTTTTAATTATACTCAAAATTCAGTAATGGATTTTATTAAATGAAAAATTAATCGTAACACATTTCACGAACTTTGTATCGTACATTCGCCTGAATACAAACATTTACAACAATTATTTGTATCTCGTGTATTCATTTTCTGAATTTCCCTAATCTTGATCAGATCGAGCAATTTGAATTTAGATCATGTCACTTTCAAGTATCCGATATTACAGGCGATGTTGACGTTCCTTTTCTTTGACAGTGTCTGTTATTACAGTTATATTTCCACCTCCATACCCGCACCGATATAATCAGTCACGTGCCAAGGCCACGAGTAACTCATCACTTCAATAAACCAGCATTACTGTTAGACCCCATTCGCAGCATTCATTCTGTGTCTACCGCGTAACCGACTATAAACTGAGTTAGAAAAAGCCTAGTGTGATATTAAAATCAGTGGAAAACGTACAACGAACAGACATTGTGAGTATAATTTTTTACAGTTCTATTTTCTAGTTGAACATCATCAGAATGATTTTCGTGTATAAGTTTTAGTTGTATTAATTCATCTGATCGTAGCTACATAGATCGTAAACTCGAATGATAAAAAATTGTGAAGTTAATTCCACGGCGACTGTAATGATCGCAACAAGTTAATTTTTTACAATTATTATTGACAATCAATGAACAAAAGAGATCGTACAGAAAGGCAAGAACGCATCTAATCATTGAATAACGATTTTTTTTCAGACAACATTCTTTTCACAGGTCAAAATGCCGGAATACAAATTGACGTATTTCAGTTTCAAAGGTCTGGGAGAACCTATCAGATTTATTTTAAATTATGGCGGTGTTGATTTTGAAGATATTCGTATAGATCTAACGGAATCGTGGCCAAATATCAAGCCCAGTATGTAATTTGACAATATTTTGGCAGAAAATTTTCAATTATGTTCATGTTAAAAGCTATTGTAGGTATAGATTTTATCATCATATTACTCGACTGATCAAAGAGCTGAATCAGGATATTCAATATTCTTCCTAATTATGTTCAGTATGCAATTAATTAGGCTACTATATATTATCGGACAATTATTAATTATAACAATACACTACGATCTTCATATTCCAGCAATGCCTTATGGCCAAGTACCGATACTAGAGATAGACGGAAAAGTTTATCATCAAACTTTACCAATTTGTCGTTACCTTGCAAAGCAATTTAATATCGGTGGCAAGACTGACTTAGAAGACTTGGAAATTGACGCTATTGCAAATACTATTCACGACTTCATAAAAAGTAAGCACATCCTAGAAATCTTTAAAATTTAATAAATGTTCAGATACTCCTGCAATACTTATTTTACAGTATTATCTCTTTGCTACTGGGAAGCAGACTCAGTCCAAAAAGCAAAAAAGCGAGAAACGATAGTGAACGAAACTCATCATTTTTATATGAAAAGGTTCGATGACCGTGTGAAAGACAACGGTGGATATTTTTACGCTGGAAAGGTGAACGGATGATTCGATTAAATATCTCGCTAATTTATTAACGGATAATTATTTTCTAATTTTTCAGTTGAGCTACGTGGATTTGTTCTTTACCGCAGTTCACCCCGTCATGAATGGTCTCATTGGTTTTGACGTTATCGAAGGTTACCCAAATTTAAAAAAATTAACGGATGAAGTCCTCGCTTTACCTAAAATCGCCACCTATGTAGCCAAAAGACCAATAACTGATTTTTAATTATACCTACTCATACTCTCTTACATAAGACAATTGATTGTTCATAAAACCCTGTTGAAAAACCGATTAATAATTCAATGGCTGGGATTTTGAACAAATAATTCATGCCAGAAGTTTTGTTAATTAACGCTTATAATTGAATGTAAATTCATTAGGCATGTAGAAATGATTTCATGAACTTTGTATCGTATATTCACCTGAATACAAGCGTCTATAACATTTACTTGTGTATCGTATATTCATTTTCCAAATTTCCATAATATTTTCGCGAGGTCCTTTCCACCTCCATACCCACAGCCACGTAGACAGTCACGTGTCAACGCCATCAGAAACTCATCGCTCGAATAAACCGGTATTACTGTTCGAATGCATTCGCAGTATGCATTCTGAGTCTTCCACGCCAAGTACTATAAACTGCGTCAGATAAAGCCAAACTTTATATTAAAAATAGGGAAACGTAGGTACAACGATCCGAGATTGTGAGTATTAAAATTTTTTACAGTTAAATAGCAGAATAATTTTCACGAATTAGATTCAAGAGCCTGTTACAGTAGTTGTATCAATTTATCCAATTGTGGCCGTATATCATTGACATACATTGCAGTTTGTGCTAGCGATTGAAATGGGTATAACGTATTAATTTTTTTTCAATTATTATTAACATTCGGCGAATAAGAGATCGTAAAGAAAGGAAAGAACGTCTAATTATTTAATCAAGATCTGTTTTTTTCAGACAAAATTTCTTTCAAGAACCGAAATGCCGGAATACAAACTGACGTATTTTACTACCAAAGGTCTGGGAGAATCTATCAGATTTATCTTAAGTTATGGCGGTGTAGATTTTGAAGATATTCGTATAAGTCTAGTGGACTCATGGCCAAATATCAAGCCCAGTAAGTAATTATAAAAATATTTTGGCAGAAAATTTTCATCATTGTTTATGCTAAAGGCTATTATAGTTGTTATCATCATATTACTCGATTCATCAAAACTGGACCAAGATATTAAATATTCTTATTAATTATGATCGGTGTGATATTAATTAAACTACTATTTGTATATTATCGGACAGTTATAAATTATAATGATACATTACGATTTTTTTATTACAGCAATGCCTTTTGGCCAGGTGCCGACACTAGAGATAGACGGGAAGGTGTACCATCAAGCTTTACCAATTTGTCGTTACCTTGCAAAGCAATTTAATATCGGTGGTAAGACCGACCTAGAAGACCTGGAAATCGATGCTATTGCAAATACTATTCATGACTTCAGAAAATGTGAGCACATCCTAGTAATCTTTAGAATTTGCATGTACATATAATCGAAGTATCAAATTTGCTCATGTGCTATTCATTTTTGCCACTAATGACCACCTACCTCGTCTTCATTTTGCAGTATTATCTCTTTGCTATTGGGAAACAGACCCGGTCCAAAAAGCGAAAAAGCGAGAAACGATCGTGAATGAAACTCATCATTTTTATATGAAAAGGTTCGATGACTGTGTGAAAGAAAACGGTGGATATTTTTACGGAGGAAAGGTAAATCTGGTGCGATGAAATATTTTGCTAATTATTTGATCGGTAATTATTATTTTTTTGTTTTCAGTTGAGTTATGTCGATTTGTTTTTTACTGCAGTCTACCACAACATGAACGGTCTAATTGGCTTTGACGTTATTGAGGGTTATCCAAACTTGAAAATATTAACGGATAAAGTTCTTGCTTTACCTAGAATCGCCGCATATGTAGCAAAGAGGCCGATAACTGATGTTTAATTTAATAAACTCTATTTGAATGAAAGATTATTAATCCAAAGGTTGACCATTCGAATAAATAATTCACACCAGAATCACATCTACGTAATTATTTTTACAAATTTCATTAGTTGTAAATAATGATACTGGGTGATATAAAAATGGACATCAAATGCGGATAATTCAACTACCAAAACAAATACAAAAAATATATAGGTATAAGAAATATAAAAATGAGATTGATCATGGCGGGGATATTTGCCAAAAAAAATTAATCGAGAATTCAAGATTCGATAAAATCAAAGTTTAGAAAAAATTTTTCGACAGTTTCTTTAGTCTAGGAATAAAAAAATAAAAACGAAATGACTCGATATGGGACTCCCGACATAGCACAGGTAGGTATATAAGTATATTATCTAATCTCAAAACGTAAATGATGAATTTAATCTTGAGGAACTTTATCCATATTTTTATTTTCTATTTTTATCTTTATCTTTATCTTTATCCATATACCTACAACTTGGCTTCCAATCGATGGAACTTTCCATTTTATCAAATTTCGTATAAATTTCCCAAGATTTCATAAGACCCCATATAATTTCTTATAAAATCACGCAGCAATCATGAGTGGAATCTATAAAATCCGTAACAAATAATTTTTCCAATTGAAAATTAATGCAAGTATGTAATTACGACTGCATATAGAATATACATATATTAAGAATTTTCAGTATTCAAAGTACAGCCAGAAGAATAATTATTGATAAAAATCAATAACATGTAACAAAAAGCCGAAATAAAAAAATTATTTTTGAATTTTTCATCTCAAAAAAGTGTACATACATACCTATACCGCGATATATCCTGCGAGTAAAATTTTCACTGCAGAAACCACTATCGAAGAACTGACCAGAAGTAGATATCTTCAAATTTGTTGATACCGACACAAGCGTTATTAAACGGCGCGTGTTGCGCGCGCATATAAAAAATAATTCAAAATATAAAATAAGCGGGAAATCGGCACCGCCGCAGCGGCATCTATAGGTCATTCGACAAAGTCTTAAAACTTCGTATGTAATTCGACGTAGCTACGTTAGATGCCGCTGAAAGTCAGAATACGATACGGTAAAACTCACATAGCTGCGTATTTGGTGCCGCTTAGGATCGAGTTGACTATAGAGTAGTATCCTCTCCTCTCCTCTCTCCTAGCTCGCTCACTCTTTCTCTCTCTCATTCTCTCTCATTCTCTCTCTCTCTCTCGTCCTCGAATAATCGGTGCGCCTCCGAGCTGCGCCCTAAAGTTGCGCCGTAGTTTTGGCCGCGGAACGACCAGTGCGTGCCGCGACCGAGACAGACATCTTGTAGTAGAATTTTAGCACCGCGCTTACTGGTTACCGTGCCGTGTCGTGCCGTGTCGTGTAACCGTGTCACCGTGGCGATTTAATAATAATAATAAAAAAGAGAAAAAAACAAAAATTAATAATTAAAAAAAAAAAAAAACAAAACAAAACAAAACAAAAATAGCAAAAAGAATAGAAAAGAAAAAACGAAAAAACCAAAAGCAAAATAATAAGAAAAACTTAAAATAATAATAATAATAATAATATAAATAACAATAAAATCGCCAGTTATTTTCATCCGAAAATAATAATAATAATAATAATAATAAATATCAAGTAAAATTTATTCATAATAAATAAATAATTAAATAAATAATATTATTATTTGTTTCCTAAGTGCGGTGGGTGCGCTGCTACTGCTACTGCTGCTGTTGCTGTTGCTATTGCTGCAGATATTCGTCGCGATCTATTGGCGAGATTATATCTCTGATGTTGTGTGTCGTGTAATTTATTATTATATTTCCAAAATTCCCCCCCCCACCATATTACACGGGATTATTATAATTACATAATTAATAATAATATTAATAATAATAATAATATATCGAAATTAAATAGTTGTCAGGAGGTAACCCCGACGTGAATCGTGAGTGTCGCGCGCGCCCGCGACCGCGAGCAGGATGTCATCAAATAATTCCCAGAAGCTGTCGACGACGGAACGCGTGATTAAAAGTAAGTAAGTAAGTAAGTAAGTAAGTGAGTGAGTGAGTTTTGGTTAGTAAGTAAGAAACGAAAGGGGAGGAATGTAATTTTTTTTTTTTTGTTTTTTGTTTTTTATTTCATTTTTTATTACAACTTAACCGAAAGGCCTTGGGAATACCGTAGGTGGATTTAATATACGAGAATGAAAATACAGCCGCCTCTCCTAGAGAGACCGACGGATTGATTTTCTGGCCACTCGCCGGCGCCATTGCTATCGACCTACCCTCCGCCAGTTTACTTCCAACTTTTTTTTTTTTTTTTTTACTAGACGAGTACGGGTCGAGGAATAGATTACATATTTTTTATTTTATTTTTTTTCAACATTATATAATTATTATTTTTAGGAAGATATTTCATCTCGAGAATATTAGACGCTTCTGTCATAGTTGTCCTTGACACTGCGAACGTTATTAACAACGTTAGGTAGCTGAACGGTTATTTTCTATCCTTTTTTTTTTTTTTTGTTTTTTGCTTTTTCTTTTTTATTATTCATCTCTCAGGTAGTCTTTTTTTTTTTTTTTTTTTATGTTAATTTTTTCCGACCTTCCGAATCCAAAAGGAACAAAATTAATAAACTAATTTTTCTTTTCCTTATTTCTTCAGACAGTAATCGGAGCTATTTTAAATATGTACAGGGAATTCATTAACCACAGAAGTTTTTATCGCTGAATAAACTTAAGGATAAATAATTTGTAATTATACGTTCATACTGAACCGATTATTCAGTTTTTTATTTTACTGTAGAAACTGTAAAGAATCCGAACAAACGAAACTTGCCCAAGGATACGTTTACTATTCAAAACTGAAAGAATTGTTCCATTTTTGGTTGTATTTTTTATTTTTATTTTTTTTTTTATTCGCTCTCCTTTTTCTTGTTTCGTTTTATTTTATGTTTTGTTTAGTTTCTTTTAGTGCACCCTCGAGGCTATTGGCCAAAGCCTAGCCCCCCCCCCCCCCCCCCCCCCCCCGCGTCAGGTTCTTTACCTGTCAAATTTAAATGCCAGTCAATTCCTCATCTCAATTTGCTAATGGCTTTGTGAAAAGTAATCTCCTATACATAGAGAAATGAATGAGGCGAATAAAAATTGATAAAAAAAAATGGATGATTTAAAAAAAAGGTTTGATCCTCTGCCTTGTCTTCATTATTTTTGCTTTTTTTCTATCCTCAATTTTTAAGGAATTATTTGAACTCACACGCTTCACGCTCTTTATATTTTATCCCTAATGTTTGGTTTCTTTTTTTTTTTTTTTTTAATTCAAAAGTTAATTCAAATATCACGCCATGCATTTACGTGACAATCATTCTTTACTAACGCCACAGTTATTTAATGAATGATTATTATTACAATTTTCGTACTTTTAATAATTATAAGTGAGGCAAGATTAACCTGTTTTTTTTTTTTTTTGCTTTTTTTTTTAATAATTAAATATCTCTTGAACACTTTTAACAAGTAAAATTACAGCTTCAACGATACGATCTCAAATAACAACACGCATGGGTATACGGGGTGGAGTCAGGGGGATCTTTCGGGAATCATCAGTTTTTAGTTTCAACTTGGTTATTTTTATTATTCTTCTTTTTTTTTTTTTTTTTTTTAATTTTCTGTACTCTCTGATTTTTAAACGCAATTTCATTACTTTGAAAAATTTATTCCTGACCTTAATTACTCATTCGTCGTGTTCACGCCTTGTGTTTAGAAAAAATATCGACGAACCGGTTTCCGTCATAAATTAGTATAATCTCTGATTAAAGTTATCCGCATCAGTCACCGTAACGTCAAAACCTCGGAAATTTTTTTTCCCATAAATAATAAATTTCGTTTTGAATTTAATATTATATAACTTTTACCGTAACAGATCAAAACTTTCAAATTATTCCATTTATTATTCATTCATCCTTTTTTTTTTTACTCTGTATTGAAATAAAATCTCTTTCTGTATACAAGTGAATATATAAAACCAAATATATGTATATATGTATATATACCAATGTATATATCTACGTACAAAAATTAAGGGAAAAAAACTGTAAAAATTAATTTACTAAACCCCCCCCCCCCCCAAAAAAAAGAAAAAAAAACGGAAAAATGTCTGCCCTATCTTATAGTTTAATATGATCATAGATTTAAATCATAAGAATAAGAAGATAACTATAATATGTAAGGAGAACCCGCTTTACACTGTATTGCTGAAACATAAATGCAGCACATAAGTAATTTGAAGTAATCGAGGCCAGTTATATTATAATGCGTTTGAGAGGAGGTTGCGGTTTGAATAAATGATAAAAGTAGCCGTATACGATATGTTCGAGGATTAAAATACACAGGAACGAATGAACGAACGCCGTACAGCTAACTGTTATTTGTATTATAATTAATACCTATCTCAATCTCTGTTTGTTTCTTTTCTGATTATTGATTGAACCTTAATTAATTTAACTTAGTTACTTACTTATTTTTCATAATATGTTTTCATCGAATTACCAAAATTATTGAGAATATATTTTCATCGACATTATAATATATGTAGATGAATGAAAATAAGGAATCGTTTAAGAAGTTAATTAATTAATTCATATATAATATATATCGTATATAGAAAGTATCTAAAAAGCAAAAATTTAATTTCCCATTTGGTCAATTAAGTTAAAATTTATTTCCCCCTTTGAATTTTTTCTACAAAACATCCAATTAACAAGCAATCAAATATTTTTTTTTTTTTTTTCCATAACAAATATTTACACAGCATAAACGAATCAGATGTTTTCAATACGAGGTATATATAACAATTACGAAATTATTTCATGTTAACATTAGCAGTTGATTTTTTTTCTGTTATTATACCGGTTGGTTGAAAAAATAATTATCTCATAATTAACTACACGTTTAATTCTGTAATAATTAAAATAACTCAAACAAAAAGAAGTTTTGTTAAAATTAATATTCTGATATCACCATCGATTTGTTTCAATCGATATCAATGATCGACCTATTCGTTTCAGAACTTGATATATCTATACGAGGCAAGGCAAGGTAGAGGATCTCTTCTTTTACCTTCGATCGTATTTTTTTATTTTTATTTTTATTTTTTTGTTTTTTCCAAGCTTAGCTAATTCACAGTATCTGGCTTCATCGAGCCAGCAAGCCAGACTTCTTGTTACGTATAAAAATCGCAGCGATTCTAGTATTTTCAGAAATTCATATTCAAGATAAATTTCTCATATGATTTTCTCAAATTTAAAAAAACACGGATAATTAATAAACTAATAATAAATACCTAATGCAAAATACAACCATGATTGTAGATTATCTCATCACAGCTACATCAATTTTATTATACCCTCGGTTTGTGTGTACGGTTTTGAATAAATTCAACAACTGCAAATGCATTACTGTTTTTTTTTTTTTTTTTTTTTTTTTTTTTTTTTTTTTTTTTTCTATCATTTATCATACCTATGATTACGTGCGTCGTAGTAACTTATACCACCTGTATTACGACATCAATCGACTTTGACCCACTCCGAAGCGTACGCCACTCGAGTATCTCATATTTCAACAACTGAAAAATTCGGTCGTCTGTGGATTACAACTCCAAAGAAATGTATCCCTGCAAAATACAACATGAAGTGTTGCATACTTGTAGACGCATGAATTTATCTACACATCTCGTTAACCACATACAAGAATTTTTTTTTTTTCTTTAAAAAATAATTGTCAGTCTCCCAATCAGGTAAATAGATTACCGATTAAAATTGCGATTAGAATTGAATAGAACAGTTTTATCAAACCATGAATCATTTGAATCCGGTTTTGCTCTAATTTCTCCACGATCAACTATCAAAAAAAAAAAAAAAAAAAAATCAGTAAACCAATTACCATTCATTGACATGATGATACGTATAATTACGAGCATTCTCACATTACTGTTGCAATGACACTGCACCGGTGTCCGGTATACACGTACCTACTACAGTGATAGTAAATGAACGTCGACGTCGTTACTCGCGCTTCCTTACCAAAAATATCTTTGACCTCGGGAGGGAATTGCATCGTTTAAACTTTTAGCCCCGATCTCTGGGGCACTCCTACTTACTTCTGTTACCCGCAGTGCCACAGCACCTATACCTTTCTCCACCTGTACTCCCTCTTTACTTAACTTAACTTCACTTCACTTCACTTCACTTCGCTTCACTAGGGACTATAAATTTTTCGTTTTTTCCTGAGGTCCGCCCTGGCCTCTTGGGGACCCATGACTCGGCAGCCGGTTCAGAATGTAATAATAGACACAAACAAACTCATTTGGCTCCGGGGCCAACTACAGTTGGCGCGACCATCGTCCACTGTTCGGTACTCACCGGTTAGCTGTGGTATAGGCTGAGTGAAATTTTTGTTGATTTTACGAAAGAATAAATAATAAACAAGTACCAATTTCACAGGTATCTATACGTATGCAGTAATATAAAGGCCGAATCGCTAACGAAGGCGATACTTTTGCAGCCAGTAATTCCACGGTTCGTTTTAGTTTTCGGTTTAATTTTTTTCCTTGTTTTTTTTCATTCTTATTCTTATTTTAGTACTCGCTCAAAAAAAAGTAATTAAATAAAATAAAAATTCGAATCGTGACAACAGACTAGTTTTAACATATATGTACAGCGGTTCATTTTTGTAAAATATTTCGACGTATTTCGAAAAACTATTATCCGGATTTATTGATCGTCAAAACGATACGGAGATCATTTTTTAAACATTTTCATTTAAATCTAACAGGATTAGAATCAGGTTATTCCCATGCTGGGATAATCGGAGTAATTGTAGTGAGGAAAACCGCGCCCGTTTGATAACCGTCGTATGTTATTTTAATTAATACTGGTTATGGGAAAACCGAAAATGAGATAAAATAAAATGAAAGTAAAAAAATACCATAAAAATAAATCAACTGAAAACTGTTTTGAATAGAATTTTAAAATGTCGTTAGATTCTGAACGTAATATATACGTATTGTACCTACGAAAAACGTGTCGTAAAATGATCACTCACGTTTTTGAATAGTTATGTAATAATTGGGCGATATTGTAAAGTACGATGGGGTAGGAGGGGGAAGGGGAGGGGGATGATTTCACCTTCGTCAAAAATCACTGAATTCGATCTTTACACGTGTATGTATGTATTTATAGGTATACATAGATATAATACGTGGATACGCATTTAAATAGCTATAATATGTATAGGTTTATATATATACATATATATTATACCTGTATCTATCTACACGAAGATAGTACTAATCTCCTCCTCATAGAAGAGCATTCCTACGCAGCTTGTTGCTTCGTATTGTATTCGTTGTGGTTTGATAGCTGAAGCGAAGAATTCATAATTACGTATGTGTCTATCCTTTACATGTATATATATATATAGTGAAACATATATATATATATATATATATAACATACAACGGAGATTTACGGGAGCTCGACTAGAGCGTACAAAAGGAACTGAAACTCGGAAACTCTATTCAATTCAGTTATACATACACAGAAGAAGTGAGACCCTACTTCACCATATTATACCTTATACTGCATGGATACGGTATATAACACAACACATAAATATGTCACGCGCGGAAAGTGTTAACACATTATGCATTATACAAAAGAATAAAAAGTTCATTCCAAGATTCGCCATGTAGGTTGTATTATTTTCCTCTCTCTCTCTTTGTTTTTTTTTGATGCCTTTATTTTAACATCTTATTTTTCCTTCTTCGCATATTTTCACAATTAAAAAAAAGCTTATTTTATGATACTATAGGAGGAAAAAAGGGGGGGCAGAAATATTTCTATTCATTCAAAAAAAGCTGAAATAATATACATTTATATGTATATATATATAATTTTTTCTTCTTCTTTGGGTATAATTTCAAAAATTTGATCATCAATCTCGTATTTTTTATTTATTTATTTATTTTTCCTTCTTCATTACAACAATTAGATTTGATTTGTCCGTGACATTGTTACACACCAGGTGTGCTACAGCAATGTCTATCCCGTTCTATAGGTTAGGTCAGGCATTGATTATTCTTCGGCGAAAGCAATGGCTGACACAGTTACGCGACTACTGACAAACGAAGATAGGTTAGCTGTGTGAAAGTTAGTATAATGTACTTTAATTAAATTCTTTCATTTAATATATCAAACAACGATATACATATATTATAATATGTACATATATGTAAGACGTTGAGTATAATGATATGGACATATATATGATTATTATGGATTTCTTGACGTAGTTACTGATACGGTCACTGGCCCAGAATTACGTACGTTAGAGATACATAAAATCATATAAATAAATAAATAAATAAATAAAGATAACGAAAACGCTTAAGATTATCAAATCTTGTTTGTCAATTTGTTTTACATGGTTTAGATTTCGGCGTCCCACTTTTCCAACATCAAATTTTTGATAGGAAACAAAACAAAAAAAATAAAAAATAAAAATAAGAAAAAGTAAAAAGTCTGTACAATTTTTTTTTTTTTTTTTTTTTAACCCAGTATGTAGAAAATTTATTTCTCATTCAGTCGGGTCAGGTATATCTACCTACAGAAGTTTTCTCTCGCTGTTCCTTTGGGTGCAGATTGACCAATACGTACAGTGTTGAAAAGTTAAGAACTAAAAGTTTATTCAACTTCTCGTATTATATTATGTTATATTATATTGTAGCGTAAATACGTAGTATGAAGTTTGATCAATATTCGTTCACGGATAGGACGAATGGCACGGGGTCAGGGACGAACGGACAAATGGACGTAGCAGCAGCAGCAGCAGTACCGCGGGTATAAAAAGGCCGTTCCCAAATCCTTTTATTTTACCCGTCAATCGCATTAGGACTAAAGAATGAGTGGTAAAGATGTAAAAGAATTATTAACCCAAAAAATAGGAAGCTGATCGGAGGTTGAGGAACAGACAAAGTTCTTGCGATCCTCTCCAGAGTATTAATTTCAAAATTTCATAATAATCAGAAATTCAAATTGACATACTGAATCACGATATTCTCAAACAAGATAAGAATAAGTATAATCATTCTTTGAACTTGTAAAATCAGAGATTTTTATCATCTTTCATATAATTGTCGTAGCTATTTGTTCGCCGAGATAAAATTCCACAAGGATTTAATAGAAATAAGAAGAAAAAAAAAAAAAATTAAAATAAAAAGATACATACCATTCGCGATAATGTTATGCTGTCACAGCAGACGTTTGTGCAAACGTCGAAAGATTCGTTACCACCCGAAACACGCGTTTCATTCATTCATTCATTCATCAAATGACTCGAAGAGGACGAGGAGAGAGAGGGGGAAGGGAAGAGGGGATTCAGGGAGATTGTTCATTCATACAATCGTATTATTATTATTACATAAAATTTCACAATTCATCTAAAGGTTTTCGCAATTCTCTTGTTTACCAGACTACATGTATATTGGTACATATGTCGTCACAGTTACAAAGATTATTATAACTTTACATCAAACTTGTTATTATCATATAGGTATACGTATGTTTACCCGGTGATTTCGTCACTGAAAATATAATCACACGTATACTATTTAATTATTATCTTTTATGTTACAAATGAATCACTGATTAAAATTAATTGCAGTTCTTGATTAATATATCTTTGCGAAAAGATGAAACAGTCGTAAGAGAAATCGGGGCCAGGTTTAAGGTGATTCTATACTTGTTTTAGGTTCAAACTGTCGGTAACCGAAAAACTGTAATGCTATATGCTCGTTACAATCGGCCTTGATTATTTGTGTACAGTTTTTTACTATACTCGTTAACGAATGCGTAAAATTAATTTTTCTTCTGGTGTGTAATTTTTTATGAATAATTCAATCGTGTGTGCTTATAAAATTCCCGTCAAATCTAGTGTAAACAGGTTCTGTAAATAGAATAATTCGGTTACCGACAGTTTGGACATTCGACGAGTATAGCATCGCCTTAAGAAGACATTGTGAATTCATTTAAGAGGCTCATTGAATTTTCAAGATTTGAAAATTTGGAAATCTCGGAATGCAGAAGGTTCAAAGCTTAGAAAGTCCACAACCCTTTAAGATTTTTAGCTTTCTGAATTCTGAATCTTCGTCGTTTTTCGATTTGAAGTTTTTTTTAACTGAGTATGCAGACTTTCGGGAAAATAGTATTTTTAAAAATTCGGGATTTTTATCGCTCGGGACTTGTCAAATTTGGAAGGTAGACCTAGTCCCGAACAATCCCTCGTAAAGTGTGGGGGGGAAATATTCACAAAAAAAAAAATAAAAAAACTAAATAAAATAAAACAAATTGACAACAATTCATGACCCCCAAATATAGATGATAACTCCGATCAATTCTATATATCGTTATTATCGGTATTCGAGGAGAATTTCATAAATCCATTCATTGAATTCCGGTAGGAAATTGACTTTACGTATCCTGCACCTATATTTCCTAAAATCCGGAAGATGATGCGCGTGATCCGAATTCTGGCAGTATCCGGTATCTATCCCCAAATGCGATATTGTATGATCAAAAAGATCTCTCATCATAAAGTAGATCTGAAGTAGAAAATTTCGACTCGAAAATGAAAACACAATCTATAATTTCTTCCATAATTCACTACAGCGAATCTACCAAAAAAAAAACATAAAAATGTAAAAAAAATAAAAAAACAACAGCTGGCCAATAAGGACGAAAATATATCAAAATCCCTGTGGCATTAATTCCAAGATGAGATCTCAAAGTTAAGATTAGTTCATTACTAACCCAGTATAACAGGGTGGGGATTCAGGTAGAGTTGTTAAAATCTCGATTCCCCCATCTGTGACAGATCTTATTAGCCCGTTATCTGAATAATTATTCATCGGACCAATTTCTCCTAAAAAAAAAAAAAATTAAAGTAACATAAAAAAACTTTACAAATTACTTTCTACTTATAAAAAGAGATAACCTATAGATTTATCCCGTTAATTTTAGATTAAAATCTAAATTAATTGAATTGTTTTTTAACTTCCCTTTAACGCAATCGATAATAATAATCAAAAAAACGTCAATTGCCAAAATCTAATCCTTCAAAAATCTCTTTATCATTTTTCGAATCATACGTACGAGTACGTAGGTACGTATATTTAACTTGAGCTTCAACAGGTTATATCTGCAGTACCTACTCAAAATTCTCGTATATTCGAAAAATGAAGTATGAGAAGAGCGCTAGGTCAGAAATTTGGCTGTTTTTGTGATATCATACATGAGAGAAGGTCGCGGCGCCGGTGCCAGTGCCATTGGTATGTTGCTGGTGTAGTGCCCCGTGGCGGTGGCGCCGGTGGCGTCGACTGAGGGCGTCGGCAGGGGGTTAGAGAGACGGCAAGAGGCAAGAGGAAAGAGGGAAGAGGGAAGAGGGAAGAGGGAAGAGGGAAGAGGGAAGAGGGAAGAGGGCAGATCAATACGCACTGCCAGCTCGTAATGCATAGATTAGCTTATTCATGCACCGTCACGTCGATTCGAACGGGGGTTACGATTCCCGTAACGCTCCAGTGACCTTGACTTATTATTATACTATACGATCAGAAATTACGGAAAAATAATCTAAAAACATATTATTCCGTGACTCGTATCTCCTATACTTCATAAATGACAAGGAAACAAAAAGTGAACTGACTTTTTGATTACGTAAAAAAAAGAAAAAGAAAATAAACTACCGCCAACTTTTGCCCGAATTTTTTCTCCGGCCTATACTCGCAGGCTTTGTCGGTGTGGTGGACAGGCCGGATTTAGGCATTATAGGTTCATGTATACATATAGGTGGGAATTTTTCGTTCTTAATATTACAGCAACGATCGATCGATCATTATTATTTATAAGCGTTCGAAATAAACAGATTTATTATTTTTTTATTTTTTTTGTTTTTTAAATTAAAAAAATCACTCTTAGTAGAAATTTTCTCTTCAATATATATTTTCCGATTAGATCCAACAGGTTGTGTTTGCGAGGCTTGTGACCCACGTTCAATTGTCTCGTGGGAAACGTGTCCCCTGGTTGTATATGCGACCGAGTACGTAACTCGCTAAATTATTACGTTACACTACTCGCCACTCTCTCGCCACTCTCCTCCTGCAGTTTAGATATACAACAACCCGATCTGAGTAATTGACACAAACCAATAGCCACATATATTATGTAATCGATGGTCAATACGTTATTTATTTCCTCGCGCGAAATTCTACCCCAAAATTATTTATTTATTTCTTTCTTTCTTTTTCTCAAAAGCCAACATTTTTTTACCCCCTTAAATTATTTTGTCGTATGATGATACCTAATAGTAAAACTTTGAACGATGCATGCAGACGTCTCGTTCTTTGATATTTTAAACGATATTACGTAATAAATAAAATAATCGAAATATTAAAAAAAAAACATTTTTAAAAAATTAAAAACACGCTTCGTTTTTTTTTCTCTTTTGATGGATTATTTTCCTCTCTCTCTCTATCTGTATAATGCTACAGTGACACGACGAGAACCGCAAGGTTCTACACAATACAAGAAGAAATGGTGCTCGCAAGGGTGACATTTAACGCACCAACTGAAAGTCCAACAGCATCGTGTGGTCAGCTACGATTAGCGACGGTTTAAAGAACACAGATATTATGGTACATCCGTAGATAAAACGTTAAGCCTAAGCTGAAAAAAGGGGGAATTTGATCCGTCACGACGCGCTTTATATACGTCCCACTTATCATGATCAATTTTTCCTAATTTTCAAACTTTTAAATTGATGAAAATTTACGAGGGAAATATTTCTTTATTTATTTTTTATTTTTTTTATTTTTTATTTTCTTATCTTTTTGGTCAAAATTCGTGGTCGAATTTTTATTAGAAAATCAGCAAAAAAAAATATATATATACAATTATAAACGAGGAGAAAATAAAGAAGAAGATTAAATAAAAAATGTTACAGAATTTTATGTATTTCTATCAACCGTTGTGGTTTCATCAATTTTCGGGGAATTACGTTTTAAAACCTAAGACACTCTGACATTTATAGAGACAATTATGTCACGACCTGAGATTTATTTTTAACGCTTCCTAAGCCACGTTTTTTTTTTTTTTTTTTTCTTTTACGGATCCCCGTACGGCTTTCGTATTATTTTTCCCCTCCCGTTTAACGAATTCTTACGTGACCACGATTCTATTCGGCTTTATATCTAGATTTTACCTGGTTTCTGAGTATACTTAGTATAATTCCTGAAAAGGTGGGTAAAAAAATGATAGAAACAAAAAAAAAAAAAGAACGAAATAAAAAATTATTCTATCGAACCATCCGCTGTTTAAACAAAAAAAAAACTATATCAAAATTGAAAGTTAATTAACAAGAAATATGAGTCACATGCTACGACATTCTGTGTTTTTTTTTTTTTTTTTTCTTTTTTTCATTTTCTGTTTTCAATAGTGTACCTCAATTTTTTCGCCTGTTGCTTCTCGCCCGAAGATGAAGAAGATTTGGAGAAATTCGATTTTCACCTTTTCGACGTGTTCAACGACTCGGACATCCTGTTCAAAGACGAACGCCTTTGCGTCTGAAAATGTGCCTCGCATAAAGCTTGAAATTCTGGTTTTGTTTAACGTCTTGCACACCCTCCACTATTTCCATGCCATCTCTCTTTTTCCCTTCTCTCTCTCTCTCTCTCTCTCTCTTTTTTTTTATCTTTGCCTTCATTTTTCTTTTCTTTTTTTCCTCACTCTTCTCGAGTTTCGCTACCCTCCCAAGTCACACCTATTTTTCCCTTCACTACAGCTTCGTCCTCTTTGCTTCTTAGTTACGTGTCACTGCCCTGGCGAATACTTGAACCAACATTTCTCGACTACGTGCGGGTATGTAGATATGTACTTGAGCTACTTCAGAGGTCGCAATTACCTACCTAGATTCACACTTCGACGCGTTTCGCTAGCAAAGAGTTGGAAAAAAAATTAAAAAAATTAAAAAAAAAAAAAAAAAAAGAATAAAATAAAAGAAAGAATAAAAAAAACAGATCTTTCTTTTGGTTTACACTCATATCTTATCCTCTTCTCACATTATATTTTCAAAATTTATGTATTTTTAATTATTCAAATTTTCTTATTATTTCTACTTTTTTTTTTTTTTTTTCTTTTTATATTTCTGCTTCAAAACTAATCGTATATATATGTATATCTACAATTCAGAATTTATAATTAAGACACGTTAAACAAGTTTTCATTTTCTTTTTCTTCTTTTTTTCTTTTAAAGAAAATCTAATTAATAAATTAGAAATGTTACCGAAAATGTTTATAAGAATAAATAAATGAACAACTAAATAAATAAGGGATGAAAATACTAATCGTTTGGTATTGTCTTGTGATATAGAAAATATATTTCATAATATACATAAATATATATATATTTTTTATTTTTAAAATTTTTTAAGATTTATTTTCGAGCAATTTGAAAATCGTAATCATCGTAATACATATAAATGTAATTTTCCAGCGGTCGTTGACCGTGTCGTTTCGTATCCATGCGTAAGCTAGAATTAATCCGATGTCAATCTTTAGATTATAAGTGGAGAGAGAGAGAGAATCTTCCTCGTCTAGCCTTGGCCAAACTGTTACGGTTGGGCCAACCGTCGCGCAACATCGGGATCCGTCGCTGGTTCTCCGCAGGTGGCTGAGGTGGTGATCGATGTATTTGCGCGCGCGTACTAAACATGACCACAATTTTAGTCCACGTTCTCATCATTACGACCGCGTTACGCGGAACGAAAATTTTCAAACCAAATATAGAGAGTAAAAAAAAAATTATATATATTTATATAATTTTTTAATTTTTTTTTTTTTTTCTTATATAACAAACTAAATACTCTCAAATATATTCTACAGATGAAATATAATTGAATTTGAAAGAACGTAAAGTGAATAAATTGGAAATGAAACAAATAAATGAATAGAAATTTTCCATAAAAAGAATAAATCGTTGTATACCTACCTTTTCTATAAAATCGAACCGCACGCGATGTATTGAGGATCAAATTTCTCTTTTGGCCGTAGGGAAAGGGCTTTAGGTATAAGACCGTGCCTGGGGCTGATACTCGGGAGGACTTTGCAACCCTCAGCAACCCCATTCCTCGCCACAGCCCCCACTTGACCGGTGGACTATCCTTCCGGGGTGAAAGATGGCCGAGATAACTCGGTCGAAGAAGGGGGATGACTGTGTATTTTATGTAGTGGTAATTCGAGGGATCGAGAATATATATATATATATGTATGTATGTATACGTATAGATTACATAAAACCATGAGGATAGATATGTGGTGGTATTTTGTAGTCGTATACATACTCAATTGTCTCATAGTTATAAAGATAAAAGATGATACGAAATGGAGGAAAAAAAAAAATGTAAAAATTTTATGTCAGTGTTAAGAAAGAACAACAAAAAATGAAAAATAAAATAAAACGCTAAAAACCTTCTTCCAATACCGCGAAAATAAATGTCGTAAATAAACATATATAAGAGTCGAAGTTTTAATGGCATAAATACATAACGACGAATTGATTGCTCATATTGAAATTGGAGAAATCGTTAAACCGATGTACGTATGTAATCATACGTATATAATTTTGCAGAGAATCGTCTGCGTGATGATATTGAGAAACCGTGTTTATTTAGTTTATTGTGATAAAAATTTTATATTTCCAGACACCTGATCACACATTATGTGTATATATGTATATATATATACGCTATACGTAAGAATTTTTAACAAACATATATATAACGATTCAAATTAACTTAAATTTTTGTTTCGCGTGGTATGCGCAGATAAAATCTTCAATTAGATATAAAATAAAAAATAAAAATAAAAAAAAATTTCGATATGTTATTTTTGACACAAAATAATTCGTTTACTCCGCATACTGGACATTATGCGGCGTTAGAAGTCTAGTCGTAATATGTATATATGTAAGTACATAATATATGTATATGCTTACAGACCTCGAGTAAGAAATCGATTCCTATACGGCTTAAGACTGGCTTGAATTAAGTTTACGCTATACATATGTATATATGTATATACTAGAAAAAAATTTCGCACTTTTGGACGTTCCTAGTTTCGGAATGGCTTCACAGAATTCATTTTGTCGTCGCTCCGGAGGGTTAAGTTATATAAGTCACGGTGTTAAATTATTCCTCCTTCTTTTCCCTCTGCCTAATTACCGAGAGACCTTCAGTCAACTGAGCAATGAAATACATTTTATGATGGTACAATAAGGATAAAATAAAAGATTAAAGGTAAAAATAATTTAGGTGTTATTCAATCTCGGTATTATTTTCAATTTAATGAGTAGGTACCAAAAATTTGTGCTTTCTATAAACAAAAAAACAAAAAAAACAAAAAATCAAAAAAACACTCGTTTTAAAGTTCCGCATTTTCCCATCTAGTTATATACGAACAGAATTACAATATCTAGTTTTTCGTAGCTGCTGGTTCGTTTATTTGAAATAAAGTAAAACCGGAGTTGGAAAGGAATAGTGGTACGGTAATTTATGGGTTAAAATTTTATTTGCCTCAAGACTTTAGTTAATTAGTGAAACAATGGTGCGGTTGTTGTGCCCCGGGTTTCTGGCTTCAGCCACCGCAGAAGTTATATTACCCTCGTTTCTATAACAACTTGCTCAGTAGAGAAATTCACCTACCACGTGTATTATAAATAAAACGCGTGTTAAATCGCAGGAACAATAAAATTTCGACAAAATTCGTAACGGCTATAATCTAAGCTAGGCTAGTCTTGGGTTAGGCTAGTATTACTGTCCAAATATCTTGGAAGTGAGTTACGCGATGCGGCCAAACGTCCATGTGACTTTTAACTATATGGAAATTTGCCAAGAAAAAAGGAAAAAGAATTGAAAAAAAAAAAAAAAACGAAGAATTATATTCAATCTGTTTGAAACCTAACGTAAGAGATTTTTTACATATTTATACAAGTACGTATAGTGACAAGGATTTACACAATAATTAGTCCCACACAATTTTGTTATATTGTATTTTTACGTTCCACGTAATAAAGGAATTTGTAAAATGTCTTTTTCTTTTTCTCTCTCTCTCTCTCTCTTCTGTTGTTTATCCTTTTATTTTTATTTATATACTATTTTTATTTGCCACGTTTAACTCCGATATCCGGCATCAAGATAGATACTATCTTCATCCGGAAACTGCGAGAAACTGTACCTCGCTTCCTCGCCCCATTCCCTTTCGCTTTTCAATAATTCACAAGTGAAATTTCAAACTCCCGATAACCGGGAATATCCTCTCTCTCGTCTCTCGAAATCTTCGATAGTCTCTATATTTCTTTACGAATGTACAAAACTATATACCTATACATATAAAAAATATATAATATGTTACGTCAAGAATTTTCCTTTCATTTATCCTCATAATTTTTCAAACATGAAAGAATGATTTATTTAATCCCTTACTACACGAAAATATGATAATTTATATCCACGGATTAATTTTATTGTCAGTATCAATAAAAAGAATTTGATAAAATCCCCTGGCCTGAAGCTGTGACACGATTTTCTATTTTATCTTATACGCGTATATATATGTGCACACAAATACGTATATATATATATACATATGAATTGTTAATCGTTAGCGCGAAGTGGATTACAAGTTGTGAATAAAATATTGTGTAATCCAATCCGTCAGAATTGTACAACGAAATATATATATATATATATATATATATATATATATATATATATATATATATATATATATATATATATATATATATATATATATATATATATATACATCAATAAATAAATAAAAAAATGTCTCTCCCTAGAGCATGTGAAGAGCTGAAGACACACCACCATACGATATTCATGTGTGAAATATTTTTTTCATACACCCGTATAATATCGCATATATATATATATATATATATATATATATATATATATATATATATATATATATATATATATATATATATATATATATATATATATATATATATATATATATATATATATATATATATATATATATATATATATATATATATATATATATATATATATATATATATATATATATATATATATATATATATATATATATATATATATATATATATATATATATATATATATATATATATATATATATATATATATATATATATATATATATATATATATATATATATATATATATATATATATATATATATATATATATATAACTTCAGTAGTACCTCCATGGGATATGGATGTAGGTAACAGTTATTTCTGTACACTAATACGACGTTGCCAATATAATAACGTAATTTTCAACCCCTCAAGTAGCTGTTCGATATAATAATAATAATAATAATAATAATAACAATTATTTTACTAATTAGAACCTCATTAGCATCGCGTTTAAACTTGACTTCATACGACGTCGTTACCTCAATATCCACTCCCACAGACGATCATGCATAAGGAGAAGATGTGTAACACACCTTAAGGCGAGATAGATATGTATGTCCTCTGTGCAGCTAATAACCTCAAACCCCTCCTTGAATTATTTCTATATAACGTATTATATATACATATATATCCGTCTCTGACACAAATATTCATATATAGAAATTCATATGTATATAAATTATGCGCCTCCTCTATTCTCGGTATAAATAGTAATGCATATGACCACGTGTATTCGAGCCCTAACTACCTCTGGTCCATTCATGATGACCTGCAGGCAACGCCGCTAAGTATAGATTCTTGGTGATGGTGGTGGTCGTGGTGGTGGTGGTAGTGGTGGTGGTGGTTATTTGGGAACGATATACAGTTTACCTAAGTTCATATAGTAGATTATTATCTACCTTTAGGGTTATTCGCTTGAATATATTCTAACAAACGATATTATGGCATGGAAACTTACCTCCCTGTTTAACAATTCAAGTGGAAGTTCCGTCCGAACCCAACCTTTTACGTTAAAAAATCAGAAAAAACAGAAATTAAAAATAACGCAAAAAAAAAATCGGAAACAAGAAAAAAAAAAAATTTACTTCCCAGATCAAAATCGATGTAGCTGATACACCGGTGTGTAAAATTTTGCCACGTCTTCGTATATATCGTCTATATACCTAATTAATTCTACTTATACTTAACTCTTTTCTTCATTATAATAACAAATTAGTATACCTTCATGTATGTGTGTGTGTCTTTTAGCTGCTAATATGAAGGGTAAAAAATAAAAAAATAAAATAAAATGTAATTAATCAGGACTGGCCAAGTTCCAAATTAGTCTTGCTCTTGCAACATTCGTCGCCAAACTCGTAATTGGGTCTGCCACAAGCAGGGACACTAACATAAAGTGTAATTCGACGTAGGTATACTGATAATCGTTACTCCTTTGATGTATTTGGATATATAAGTCACCGAGTCCATTTCACAGACTGCTCAATCCTGACAGAAAAAAAAAAGATATCTAATTTCAGATTTCAGTATATATATCAATTTTTTCAATCGCTAAAGTAACTCAACAATTCCCTATTTTATAACCCGAAAAAAATTATTCTCCAAAAAATCAAACAAATGTCTGCACGTTGCAATAAGAATGTAACAAATTTAAATTCATATAAAAATTAAAACAATCATTTGGTGAGAAAGAATAGAAATTTAATACATACACCGTGCGGGATGAGCATGCCAAGATAGGCACGTGGGTAGGTAGGTAGGTAGGTAGGTGGTAGTCAGGTATTGTGTAATGCCTTACTTTTCGCATCTATAACACAAACAGCATGATCATAGATGCGTGTATGTATAATATTGAGTAGGCGTTCTCGTGCCAGCTGAAACTACATACATGATATCCATAGGTATGTTTAAACGTGTATATTTGTATGTATATGTAACCATGTATGTATGGATGGATCTAAGGTGAGCTGTGTCTCAGTCTCATCCGTCCACTTGTTGGCACATGAACCATATGCTATGTTGAATCCATTTTTAATCCACTAACTTGTCTTCAACTTTTAAAAAGACTACCGAACAACAGTTTCGATGGTTTGGATTTACCCTGAAACTGGATACTCTCAGTCACCTTTTTTGCTTTAATTATACGTCTTATAATCGTTAATAGACTAACTTTATAACAGCCCTTTTCTCGTTTTGTACATTTTGGAATTTATTTCCCCCTCGGTATCGGACATGCTTTACTCATAGTGAAATTGAAATTTTTAAATATTGTTTTGACTATTCTGACAAACATGAAACGTGAAGGGAAAAAACTGAAACATGGAACGATTTTTTTTTTTAAATTTTTTTCGTCATTATTTTAGAATTTTTCATTTATTTCTGTGCATTGTAGTTTGAGGATAAAAAAAGTGACTGTCGAACGTTCGGGAAATACTTTTTGTCAATTTTTTTTTTTCTAATTTATCGAAAACTACTTATTAGGATAATTTAAAATTGCTAATTCCCACTTATCGATTAGAGACTTGGTTAGATTTTATCTTGCTAAGACACCAGCTTAACGAGAAGTTGTCTGTTTGTGTTTAATCTTTTGGAAAATAGGGTAAGGTAGGATCCTGAAATATCTCGCAGCTTGAAATGCATCGACATTGGTTCTAACTTGGAATAGCGAGTTGTGTGTATGATATGAAAAGTTTATTTAAAAAAAAACGGTTTTATAAATATGTGTGTATATATTTATGTATATATGTATATGCTTAAATACATTTCGTGTTTCATATTAAGAATAAAAATTAAAAAAAGAAAAGAAAAAAATTTATCAAAAGAAAAAGGAAGTATTTTTGCTGACAGCAGCACTTCTCCCTGCGGCTATAATAATTTCTTCATTTTCATGTCGTAATTAACATTTGATTTAATATTTATTATTTTCAAGGCGCGTGGCCAAGGACGTATATATATATATATTTTACTACTTCACATCTCCCCAAAATTCTTTTTCAGTCTTAGAATTTCTTTTACTTGACATTTTTGCGATTAAGTTAATGCCTCGAGGATGAATTTTATTTATTTATTTTTTTTTGTGCTTTTTTTTATTTTATCAACGTCGGACAGAGATGGAGTACGAGTAATGCCGGGTATGTAGGTATAGGTATAGGTATAGGTATAAATGTATATTCCAGTAATATATTGTGTATAATATAATAATGCGAGAAGTCGCGTGGCTTTGACTTTACACAGAAACCTGCGTTATAGTCGGCGTGACTCTTGAACTTTAGAGAAAAGCTTTGAAGCTTTGAAGTCACCGAGAGAAGCGAGCGAGCGAGCGAGCGAGCGAACAGGCCTGCCTGCCTGCCTGCCTGCCTGCCTCCCTGCTTGCCTTGCCTTGCCTTGCCTTGCCTTGCCTTCCTTCTACAAGCGGGCAGAGTTGCTCCGAATATTTTTAGACGCGTTCAGGAAAAAAAGAATTCGTATCGTATCATGCGGCGGTGTGCACGAAAATGTCGCGCGTTGTCGCAGCAACGAAAATGAAAAAAAAAAAAAAAAAAAAATTATTATTTCGTATTATATTTATGACTAAAGATGCTGAAAATTTCAATCCGCAACCTTGAAGGATCTTTTTCCTTTGACAGACCTACCGGGAATTTCCACCGTGGATTGTTTTTTTTTTTTGGTGGGGGGAGGGCTTTATTCGATTTTTAAATGTTTTTATTTTTGTTCCTATCTGTCGAGAAGATTGTTCTTTCAAATTTCTATCTGTCATTTTTTATTTG
The DNA here is from genome assembly GCA_963924015.1 of Macrophya annulata. Classification (NCBI taxonomy): domain Eukaryota; kingdom Metazoa; phylum Arthropoda; class Insecta; order Hymenoptera; family Tenthredinidae; genus Macrophya; species Macrophya annulata. Next base: position 6,385,637 of record OZ001260.1, read on the forward strand.
CTCTACGTTTGTATTGAACGAAAAAAGAAAAAGAAAAAAAAAAACGAATTGCATCGGTGTTGATCGTCGTTGAATAGAAAAAAGAAAACAGAAAAATTCCATCTATTTCAAATCCATGGTATGAACGAACGAACGGTGATTAAATTTCTGGATATACCCTAGCTAAGTATGTATCTCATCTCTTAAAGAGAAGATTTTCTTTAAAAAGAATAAGACTACGAAGGAAGCTTGAATTATCAAAAATAAAACGTTCTGAACGATGCGAACGAGAGCGATACTCACTCGCATGAATAATAATATCGTTTTCATTCCGGTTGAGAAGTCAATTTCTATTTTTTTCTTTTTTTTTTTTTTTTTTTTTCTCGTTACGTACGGAGATCAAAGGGATAAATAAGTAATCTTAAGCTATATCATTCCCGGTTTGGATTTAGCAATGAAATAAAATTTGATCGCTATATTTTAATATTTAATTTTTTTTTTTTCGTATCAAAAAACAAAAAAATTAAATAAAATAAATCGACTTGTATTACTTCCAAAATATATTTTACCTATTTCTCGCTTTGGTCTTGATCTTGAATCTTAGAGTGCCTTTACCAGAGTTTGTTTTCGAAATTCAAGGCCGTTTGATAACCCTGCTCGAATGACGATGAAATTTAATCCCTTTTCATGTGTTATATGACCTTATATACTATACACCTATATACTTGCATACAAAACTACGAGGCCTTTGACTTTACGCGTCGTGTGTAAATTAATACAAATACATTATACACGGTAGCGTTGATAGTCGATGACTTAACAATTCTACGTTTTCGATAACGCTGCAGTAAACGATAAACATTTCATTGTAATACTATAATATCAAATATTGATGTTAAAATTATAGTTTTTTGGATGATTGACTACATATATATATATATAATAAAATACAAAATCGTATATCGAAGTGGTAAATTTTCTAGGGTTTAAGGCCGAATCTATACAAAACTGAAGAAATCACGAAGCCTCTAACATCATCAGTCGCGAGGCTTGTTCTGCTTGGATAAATAATTATTCTATTTCTAGCCATTGTTTACTACACTGACACACCGCGCGCTGCTCTACCATACCTCCTCTTAGATATCATCATCATACGAGACTAAAAATGGTACCAAATGAGGGTAATCACATCGTCGAATCTTATTCGATCAGGTTCTCCTTGTTACAAGATTTATTTTTAATTTATTTTTTTATTTATTTAAAAACAGTTTTTTCATTTATTATTCACCTCGTTATCGTAGATTTTTTTTTTTCCTCGGTATATATCGGTCCATAATTAAATTTATCGACTCCAAAAATGGTCGAGGACGATTTCGGTTCTAATTATTACGTGATAATTATAAAAACACAAACGATAATCGAATAAACAAACAAATGATGCAGATGGATATTAACAACGTTGATATATATACGTCCAGTTTATTCAAAAATTTAGCCGTTAATTTTCACTTTTAGATGATAGGCAGGTACATACATACGTCCACTCAAAAGATGTTTTTTTTTTCTTTTTTTTTTTTTCACTCGACGTCATATCATCTCCCGTATTTTGACTAAAAAAAAAAAAAAATTATTCTTTTCTTTTAAATACCCTGCGAGGCAAGATGCTTGCAAAATGCATACATCTGCATTAATTAAATGATACAACGTGTCATACCTATGTATATACATACGTATGTGTATATATATATATATATATATATATATATATATATATATATATATATATATATATATATATATATATATATATATATATATATATATATATATATATACGTAAGGCGCAGACGCGTCTTGGGTTACATAGAACAATTATTATTCTCTTCCTTGTACGATGCAGACTTTATAAATTGGAGTATTTTTCGCATTAAAATTTTCACCTTGAATTACAATTATTCTTCATTACGTGAGATATTGATACTTATAACTCGCATATATATATATCAATGTCTGAAGTTATATGTCGTTTGAATTTTCGTACCTAAAACGTAATCTATAATATTCTGTATTCATATGTGGTAGATAGGCACTATATATACATACACATATACTTATATATGTGTGTCTATACAGCTGTGTACTATACTAGTTTGAGTTAGTTCGATAAACTGCATACATAGTTTACGAAACTGTCCAAACTTTTGCTGTGGCGTTTCTCCCTCAAGCCAGAGAGATCTGAACGTTGGAAAATTACTAACCGCTGAGGAAAGTTAGGTCCACGAATATGCGGGAGACGAACTAACCCACTGCTATTAGTCAATACTAGAAGCCCCTTGTAGCCTTGTAGTATAATCAACGATAAATTTGAAATATATATATTCATCGCAAATAAAACGCGTGAACCGAGGTGAGTTTTTTTTTTTTTTTTTAATTAGGAAAGAATTTTCATTAAATACGGATTTCTTTTTTCTCTTCTATCCTTTCTTACATCTGCTGTATAAATTCAATGCAAAATGCAATACCTGGTTATATATTTTTTTGGTTTCTAATTTTGAAAAAAAAAAAATTTATTTCAGTCTGTTCGTTTTTATTTCCGTTAATTACGTGGTTGACTACTTTGGATTTCTTTTTTTTTTGTTGTATTTCTGTATATAACCTCCTATACCTATATACAGCGTTCAAAAGTCCTTTGAATATCCTTGATACTTACGCACAGGAGTTTTTGGATCAAACGATCACCGTTCAATTGGAATCGAGATCCAATTAGTCCGGAAGATTTATTTGAATCGAAGTTTTTTCTACGTTAAATTATATGTATGTACCTATGTACGTGTGTACATACCTACTTATGTGAGTGTTTTAATCATAAAAAGAAAGATTAACAAAAATATTATACCAATACAAATTTCAGTTTTACATTCATGTTTTATGTAATTAAAAGTTGACAAAGGTTTTACTTGATTTGTAAAAAAAAAAAAAAAAAAAAAAAAAACGTAGCTGAATCAAAACAAAAATGAAAAATAGAAAATGTTTAATAAGTACAATCGAAAAAATATGACAGTCCCAACTTCGCAAAATAGATATAATAATAATAGAAATGTATATTTCAAAGCAAAAGGAGTTAGCTGCAGTAGAAGGTACATACATACATACGTTACTGCAGTCTGAACGTAATTACGTTTTATTTTCGCATTCAAATAAAAAAAATTTGTATATACTTAAAGTACAGATATATAGTTATGTATAATATCTATATCGTTTGCATATGTATACATAAGCATATTGCCACGTGACGTTACTTTAAAGTCTTGATGCATAATGGAGTTACTCTCGACCACCCTCGACTATCGTCGGCGTAGAGACCCGGCTGCACCGATCAATATTCCGACTGGTCCATCCCCTGACCTATATATCTCGCGTTTCTTCTAAACTTGCTTATACTTATATCGTTTAAAAATTTTCTATTTAAATCTCCATCCTTGTCCGAACCTATCGGTTTTAATTTTCGCCACAAATTTAAACCTGATGTTAAAAACAAAAATTTCATTTTTTTTTTTTTTTTTTTTTTAATATTGTTTGCTGATTAAGTTTGTCACGTTCGTTTAGTCTCGTTGGTACCAGCCACGAGCACGTAATTCAGATATATACAATATATCAGAAAACTATGTTAATAAAATATTGAAAATCAATTGTTTTTTTTTTTTTCTTACTCTCGATGGACATTAAGCTCGTACGATTTAAATTTTTCAAATAATTTTTTCAATTAATAACGCCACTCACACATCGATTTCTTTTTGATTTGTTACAGGTAAGGATTGTTTCGCCGAACACCTACCAAGGCCCAGACCGGATCAGTATGTGATCAATATTCTAATTAAATAATACAAAAGTAAAGTAAACGAAAAAAAAAAAAAAAAAACAGAAAAAATAGAAAAACAAAAATCAATTCAAAATTAACACTCATCAATATTTGAAAAATTCCTATCAAAGTACAAGTTATAATAAATTTACAATTTGAAAATTAGAAATTCTAGTCTCGAATTAACACGAAATAAATTTCTAATCAACCTTTTGCTGCTTTCAAACTAATAAAAAAAATAAAAAAAAAAAAAAAATAATGTTTTTGTTTAAAATTTTTTGTCTTCGAATAAGGTTAATAGGGTATTGTTACATATCTGAACAGGTGTTGACATGATAGCGAAATAGAATTCGCAGGTACACATTAAGTGTTTATTGTTAGTAGGAAGGCAATAAATTGAATATAAAGCACAGATGTTGTACCGGCTGCAATACCTCTTCGTACAGCAGCAGCTGTTTAGAGTCTTCGAATCCAAAGTTGCAATAAAATACATCGAGCTTTGCGTTTGATCGTACAATTCTACACGTATTATACTACTCTGATTGTATATATATACAAATTTAAATGCTGATCGGAAAGACGATATTACGAGTATCTGTATAATAATATACCAGAAGGTAAAATTAAAAATATAAAAAAAAAAAAAAAACAAAAAGAAAATGAAAAGAATAAAATCGATTGTAAAACTTAAAAGCAAAATAAAAAAAAAAAAGTCAAAATATCAAGTTATTATTTGATCCGTTCGTGTTACCGACCGAATTCTAGTGTTTAACATGGGTAAGGAACAGAATGCGTACATTATATACTCTTAGTGTACGAAAGTCTTGGAAATAGAACACGCAGATCCACCTGTCGGATAATCTGTTTACCCCGATGAAAGTAATTCTTCCGGGAAACTTTTGACATTGAAATTTCTTAGCTGGATCATGGCCATTTTTTCAAATACAAATAAACCATTTCTTTATTTTATGTTTTCTTTTTGTATTCTTTTTTTAAATATTTTATTTCCCTGTATACAAAGCTGCCATTATAATTTTAACCGTATCTCTCTCGCTCTTGTCATTCGTAATACATTACAAGCAGATATTTTATTGTTTAAAATTCTGTTTACAATCCATACGTACAAAATTTGCATATGGTATAATAGACGACAGCTTGACCAATCTTGCGGTCGTCAAGACTGTTGTAAATATTTATTTTATAAGTATAAATTATTTTAGATTATTAATTCCAGAATTTTAGAAACAGTTTAACGTATAATTTAAAATTTCGAGAAAAGAGTTTAATCGATAATTTTATTATATTGCGATTAATCGAACTCACCAATCGACGTCGTCCATCTTGAAATCGAATTTATCGATTACGATAGACGTCAAGTTCTTTTCCGGTTCTAAGATCTCGAAGAATTGCTGAAACAAAAATGTTCTCGATATTTATCCGTGACAATTGATAAAAGTTAAACGATGATCGAACCTGTTTTAACAACCGAAACCTTCCTAAGAATGTAAGACATTTATTATCACAAATATTAACATCAATTATCATATCAATTTCACTAGTTATAGTCAATCTCATTTTTACTTTGAGACGATCTCTCACCTATTAAGAATCGAATGTCTGAATTGTCAGGGTCAATGAGTGAGTGAATGTTAACGATTGTGAATTCGAACACGTAAAACTTTGACATATCATTTTTCAAATACGCGACATTCATTCTCAAAGAGTTATTTGATTTTTATTTTTATTTTGATTTGAATTTTTTTTTTTTTGTTTCATTTATCAATCACTCATTGTCAGTCAGAATTAATTTATTATCAATGAGCGGTGATTCAGTATAATTTTCAAAACTCTATTTATTATATCTTATAAATAACATATCAAAAAAAAAAAAAAAAAAATGAAAAAAAAAAACCTATTGGTCATTTTTTCACGTTTGACTATGACAATACTGATTATTATTAATTTTTATTCAATATTTCAAGTCATATTGTTATACTCTAGACGCTATTCAAACCACAAGATACTAACTAGTACACACAAGGCATGTGTTGAAAGAGTATATGACCTTGTTAATACGCTACAAATATTTTCAGTTGAGATACGTTCATAAATATGTATACAATATGTAACGTATGGATGGATAGATGGATGGAGTCATTGAAAATTACACTGCTGTTTCATGTACCATATACATCGACAATCTTCTTCTCATCTTATTTATCAAATATTACTTATTTAACGACTTTTCAGTCTTAAGTATAACATAATTGATCATTTTTCCTCACTGACTGACTATTAGAAATTATTCAATTCTCTCTTTACTGAAATATCACCATATTTGACTTTTACAGCTCTCTACGAAGTGTTTCTATATATACATATATATATGAATTTAAGAAACTGGATGGAAAGAAGGTGCTTTAAAAAAACAATTAAACTATAATAAAAATTTATTATGAAATTTTTCTATAACGTATACACAATATTTTCAACTAGAAATGAATTTTTAATAACCATTGAACATCGACTCGTCGATTTAGTAAGAAGACAGAGAATTCTCTTCAATGGCTTCGTAGTTAAAACGATAACGCGATGGCAGGGTAAGAAGCGTGAATATACTATCTTGACTATATCGAAAGGAAATGAAACAGATATTTTTCTTTTCATTTTATATTCATTTTCTTCACCTCGTTAATAAACAAATCTTTGAAACTTTAAAATCAATAATTATTTGATAAAAGATTTAATCATTTTGCTCGTTAATGTGTAGGAATGAAGGAGTATTCCTGGGAGGTGTCTACTGCTTTAAAACTGTCTTCGCAAAGAGTAATAGCAACGATGCCAACTACGCAATTAGGTGTTACAAAATTTTGCAACCGAGATTTCACCACTTTCAAAGCGAAGATTTGACGTTGGAAAATGAATATAAACGGTGATATAAATTTAATTAGTTTAATTAAACGAACGAGAAGCCGAAGAAGTGTCGTTTGTACTTCACGTGCTATATGTATACATATATTCACTGTAGGTGTTTTTGTCGTTAAATTTAGTCAGCCGGTCAGTTTAACGGATCGAAAAATCGAAATAATAAGTTTTGTTTTTTATAAATTTTATTTCTTCATTTTTCGTTTTTTAATAGGGTACCCATTTTTTAAATATTGACGTCATTTTAAAACAGTGAAGGAATAAAAACTTCATCATTTCGTTTATTTTCATCCGTTACTGTTCTGCATGCGACAATCATTTCTTATGGCATTTTCAGTCGAGTTATTATAATGGTCAAATTCAAGTGGCCGACAATCAGCTACTCATCTCGTTTATATCATAAATACTTCGATCAAATAATCACGAATAACTAATACTTTATAAATTCGGTTAAAAATAATAACTGCGAGAAAATATATAATTTACCAACTAGAATTGCTTAACTTGAATGAATATTGACAACTCATTCCAAACTAAATCGTGAAATAAGAACTAACTATAAGAATTCATATTCGGGTAATTCTTTCTAGTCAAATTTGTAGCGTGAGAAAGAAATTTTTATTCCCAGATTTTTTAAAAAGATAATTTTGAATTACAACACAAATAAAAAAAAATAATAATTGACGAAAATTTATCTACAAAGATCAGATTTTTAGTAACAAAAATTTATTTTCATTTATTTACTTTACTCCAAGATATAATTTTGACGTTCAATTACTTGATTTTGAGATATGGTTGAATCTGATTGTTGTACTTTGTGAATTTATTGAGCAACAGAAAATCTGTGGATTATCATATCATGTTCATCTGTATTTAAAATCATTATATATATCATCTTATCGCTGGTCAGATGAGCATTGTGATAATCTACGATAGCGTTAATTATCTCACGTGCATAATCAATGATTAAAACCGAATCTTATAAACTGTGTAAAAAAAAAAAATTAAATTTTGAACTACAATTTTTAAAAATCGCTGGTTAAAAATTGTAGTAAAAATTAATATCAATTTCATCACCGCTTACACTGGTTCAAATTTCGGTAATTATCGACTGAATTTATTTAGAGGTAAAGTAAAAGTTAAAATAAATTTTCTACGAACGATATAATCAGATCTATTCCAAAATACAGAAATATATGCGATGTTTTTATTTATATTTTTAATATTTATATATACGATTTTGTAAATTATATATAAATTATTTTTTAGGTCTTTGTACCTACGTCTTTGTACATGATTATGCATAATATATTCTGAGATATTAATAACAATCTCATTTATATTGATACTATATGGAAAAATTTATCAAACTATACTAAAAATTCACTATCATGTATATAACATTGTAAAACAAACTTTTTTTTTTTCAACAATTGTCTCTAAATATGAGATTTAATATGCAATGTTTAATATTATTACAAAGGAGCTGGAATTCCGATAAGGAAAAATAAAAATTCTTCCATTGTCATTATAGACATAGGTGTATATATATAATCATGATTAGGAAACACATTGTTTTCAATTATTTGTTAAACATATATATAACTTCTACGAACATGATAAAAAATAAATTTATTATTGATCAAGAAAGTAATGATTTATTTAATTTTTTTTTTCTTCTTTTTTTCTATATCTTTACAGACATTTATTGATCTATTACGATCAGAAACACAAACCAATATGTAACAACATAATAAAAATTAAATTTTTTCTACTCTATAATAATTGACAAAAAAATTTTCCGAGACAAAAATAATCTGGGTACACAAGACTGATCCTTTCAAATTATCACATATTCATTACTCTTATCATTATATCATAGCAATGACGTATTTTGATTAATTGAACATCTATCGACGTCTTAAAACGTTAATTAGACGGCTTAACAATCACACCTAAAATGCCATCGTAAAGATAGTATCTTTGAGTGAAATTTAATCTATAGGAAACGTGTTTATCGAATTATGTCTCGACGATAATCCTGAATCCTATATTTATTGAATTTGAGACGTAATCAAGGATTATCTTTTACGATTAGATTTAGGTACGTGCGTTTTGACATATAATATACATATACATATACTCAATAAATAAATAAAAGTAAAAATAAAAAAAAAAAAAAAACAACCACGTATTATATAATTTCAATTCTATTTAAATCAAAAATTTTTCTTTCCTCCTACAATCTGCATGCTATTAAATACCAATATGCTTATTTGAAACTCGAGATGATTCCTTTAGGGACATTCTGTTATCTTGTATATGTAATTATGTATAACAGTTATAACATATAGCTAATAGGTTTATCGAGATAGATAGTTTATTGCATATATATGTGTGGATGAATCGGAGTATAATGTATATATGCCACAGTATAGATCGCGTTTATCTAGACTATTGGGAGACAAAAATTAGCATTTAATCTGCAGGTTTACGAGTTACAACGAATATCGATTTCCTTTCGAAATACGCAAACTAGAATCGAGATCTGATAGATGCCCTAGGCTTTGTTGCAAATTCTCGTCTGGCTTTTACAGTTCATTGATCTGCGTAATTACTTGTTACCAAATTGATCGAAACAATATGCGATAAGCTAAGCCAATTGTACATCTGATTGTGAGGAGTATAGAGGATCAAAACAGAGACGACTAGAGATGACTTTTTCTTTGTTTCATTGCAAACGCATCTCATTAATAATTATGTAAAAATAATAATAATAAATTTGATTTTGATTCTAGTTTTTTGTAGAAAGCAACCAAATTTTTTTTTTATTTTCTCAACAAACCTCAAAAATAATTTGTCCAATTAAAATTTGTCCGATATTAGATGCAAGCCTACCACCCTAGTAAATTATCAAACCGTTTCAATTTTTCGTAAACTAGGTAATTTGAAATTAACAAGTTGGTAGATCTGTAACCTCAACAGATATTCGTTTAGTCTCATCAGCTTTATAGTTAAATTAGTGAAAGCTGTTCCATCTATTAAATAATCGATTACTTAAGTGAAACTTAAACCGTTAAAATATGCCAAAAATTATAATCTCAGAGTGCACTAGCACGACAGAAATAAATGAAAATATATCACCGAAAGTGAATACGTCGTCACCATATCGTCGCTGGTGGTCACCGGCAGTAAAAAAGTTAAGAGAGAAGAAATACACTTGTGAATTGTACCTTGAGATGCGTCAACGTTTAAACAAAGTAAATCGTCGATCAAAATCGTTATTACCACCAGTAGAGATTTTGGATGATAACGACGATGATCCTGGTGGTGTTGTAACGGAGTCTTACGTTAAAAAATTTTCTTTAATTAGATCGATATTCGACGTCAATAATGAAATACGTCGCAGTTTTTCTAACGACGTTGAAAAACCAAGTTTCCACGAAGTTACGGCCTGGATAAATCAATTCGATATTCAAGGTGGGCAGTGGATTAAAATCTTTTTTTTTTTCTTTTTCTCTTTCTTTCTTGTCATAAGCATGTGCAAAAACTAGTGATCAGTTATGTTAAATTAATTACAGCTCATTCGACCGCCTTGGAAAGAGATGATATGCTGAATTCTCCAGGATCGTAAATTTTGAGTACCTATAAATAAAAGAAGAGAAGAAAAAATGGACTATGTGAAAAAGTTTATTCAATTAAGATTAGATTATTTTAAAATATGATAAATCTTGTTTGAACTTATAAGTCTGTATCGGTAGACCGAATTTCGACAATTATAAACAAAAATTTCTTGCATAAAATATGAACTGGGATTCTTAGGAATATGGAGGAAAAAGGATTGACTCGATTTCTCTCTACTGTTAATTATTTTTTATTTAAATAATAAAGCTATTCTAAATTAAATGATAATAAATGAATAAATTGTTTCATTTTTTTTTTTTTTCGTCATTATATTTAGCCTTTTAAAATTTAAGATCGTTAAACGTCGTTAGTTAGTTAAAATTCTAATAATCACTCCAAGTGATTATACGACTGATACCAACAGAGATAACAAACTTTTCTAGATAGGAAACGCTGCCTCTCGACGACGATACAAAACCCTAAATTTGTCCAGTTATATTTATTTGAATATCCGGAATAACGAGAATGCCGATAATATTTTACGATATTAATTGAACGATTTTAACGAGGACTTAAGACTGCCGATAAGTTTTGGAATAAAAAATTAAAAGAAAAACAAAAGATAAAAAATATAAAGTTAATAAAGTGCAACGAATACTGCCTCGTTAAAAAAAAAATAAAAATTTGTCCAGAATATATAATTTTGAAATTTGTTAAAACGATCGAAGTTTAATAAAAAATTGAAGAAATCCTACAACTTATTTTTGTCAGTTACAAATTTCATCATTTAGTCAAAAATAAATTATGTTCACATGTCTATAAAATTTATTGGACATTTTTTGATTAAACGAAGGTTCGAACGCAGCCCATCTAGATATCTCACATCCGGGTTTTCGCATTAGTCACGTGTCTATACCTCGTACAGTCTTTTATGGTCTTACTTCGGTTTCGTACGGTAGCCAAATCTTGTGATTTATTTTTCGGCATAGTCATCGATATATTTTTCGATCCATTCGAGGTATGTAAAAATGAAAAATAATGTACGACAGTAGAAGTAAAGATTTTTTCAATTCCTAATAACCTGAATGTGCTAATTTTTTTTTACTCTGTTTCTTAAAAACCGTAAAAAAAAAAACTCGTGGCACTTCGCGTAGCTGCTCAATTCCTACAAACTGTACTTATTACTGTAATTAATTATCTTGTTAAATTTTTTCAAAAATTTCATCCGCCTAATGAAAGAAATAATCATTTTAGCCAGTCGATCACTTTGACTAACGAAATGGCAGACGACGAAGCTGCGGTATCAGAATCGAAGAATTTGATAAAAAATCTTCTAAAGTCAGAAAATATCAACAACAATGATCTGCTAGTGGACAAAAATACCATGGAAATAAAAACAGAGATATCTCTTGTCTCCGATGAAACTTCCGTGAAGGAAAACCCAATTACATATGGGAGTACATCGCCAAAAAAAACAAGCTCGATATCGAAGATGATAAAATCTGAATGTTCATCTCCCGAGAGTGATTTCAAATATGGTAAAACCGGTAGTGATGTTGAAAAAAAGCATTTCAACTTCGTTTTGCCCCGGAGATTTAAGTCGTTTTCAGAATCCGACGTTTCTGGAACTAAACCGAGGTCACCTATCGCTTCGAAAATATCGGAGGTATTGCAGGCTGATTCATTCGTCAAAGTATTAAACAAGTCAAAGTCTTTAAGCGATGAATTTCCGAATAGTGACAATTCAGGAGACGTAGAACGGGAGAGTTTGAAAGAGTTAGAAAAACAAGGATCTGAAAACGGAGCTAAACGTACTTCAGGTAATTCCGCGATTTTATATTTAAAAAACCTTTTATTATTATTTTTTTTTGCTCTTTTTTCAACCGAAAGCTGAAAGAGATGTTGAAGCAAAAACATGGAACCGTCGATCATCGACGTGCTGAACGAACTCGAGATGAGCTAAAAAAATTGATAGGAGGAAGTTGATTGCCGGCAAAGATTCGAAATCGTTTCAAAGTTCAATACTCTCGTAATATAGTCTAGCATCCAAATCTCGAGTAAATTTTTTGTCACTCGATATCTTTCAGCACCTCAATAAAGAAGTTAACATTTTTTGAAACCGAGACCGTAGTATTCGCATGCGGTATTTCCAACGTCTCTTTCCAACTCGTAGAAATCGACGAAAATTTACAAGAGAAGAAAAACTGTGAATCTACAACAGAAGAAGCAGACTCTATTGTTGAATCGCTTACAAAAATTGAAGCCATCCTCAAAGATGCTAAGAGAATAATAAAGTTTGCTAAAAACGCAGGAAGACTAACCAGTAACGAAAAGAAGCCTTCAAAGAACGAGAATAACAACTCGGAAGTAATAATCCATTGCATACCTCCAACGTTCGTCCCAACGAGTTTCTTGGCTAAAGAATCTGAACCGTGTGAAAGAGAGGTTTCAGGTAAAATTCTACCCTGTCATGACGTCACTGTAAACTTACGTATATCTAAAAAAAAAATTTTTTTTAAATTTATATACTTATTTTCTTTATAGTGGCTCGTGATTTGAGCTCGTTGATTGAAAAAAAAAGGTGAAAATAAAAGAAAATCAAAACAAAAAAAGCGGTTTCTAAATAAATTTTAATTGGCACAAGGGAACGAAACATCGGAGTATAATTATCCTGAAATTAATAAAAAAAAAAAAAAAAGAAAAAACTACAACGGGGCACGTGATTCGCATGGTTTTGGTTTTTTTTTTTTTTTTGTTTTTTTTTTTTCTTTTTCTTTGTAGTAGAGAAACTAATCAGCAATCAAGGAGTCGCAACTTTTCTGCACGACTGTTTCGTTCGGGTTGTACAAGACTCGAGGTTTAACAAGACGATATCAAAGCGCTGAATTGTCGTAATTGTCGAGTAAAGCGTGAGAGAGGGGTTTGTAGGGTAAAAGAGAGTTGGGTTTTCTGAATGGTACGCGGAACTTTTCTAACCTTTTAATCTCGTTCTTGTCGAGTGAAAAATTTTATTTTTTACCCTCTTTTGACTTCTCTCAAGAGGAACAAGAACGCAGGCAAGCAGGCAGGCAGGCAGGCAGGAGTCCGAGTGTATAAAGAACGAGGGACGAACAAAATAAAAAAAAAAAAAAGAAAAAAGAGAAAGAAAAAACTAAAAAGATTAAAGTGACGTAGGATTTAATAATAAGTAATATTATTAAATTATTATCGAATAGGAATTTTTGAATATAAAATAAAAATTTGAAAATTAACGATGTATGGAGGTTAAGCTGTAACAGTTTTCTTGGTTAAATATTGATCCAATACAGTACCTACTACGACGCCTTATAATACAACGATATTATCGTCCAAACATAACCTTGTATTTATATTGCTAATACTAAACACACATACAGCATGCAAAGGTACTATTGATCATACACACATAAACCTATACCTATACCCACACCTATTATCAAGATATAGGTAGACGACTACGACTAAGCGCGTGCAGCCATATACACTTTGTGTTCTCTCCATACCGCTCTCTGTAGGCAGAGAGATTAACGCATGGAAGCGCGATAGATAAGAAAATTAAACATCAGAGAGAAGATTACCAAAGCCAAGATTGGCTCAACGCACTAAAACCCGTTCGGACCACGCGCAAACTTGCTAATAAACCTTATATTATTATTATTATTGAAATGTTAGACCAGTGTAGTATATACCGAGGATACAGACTTATAATAGAATAAAATTGTTCCATCCTCATCTTCATCTGGTTAAAAGATGAAAAAAAAACAAAAAATTACGTGAAAATTTCAACTAATCCATTTTTTTCCCTTTATACATTTTTGTTATCAGGTGTACCATTTCCACCGTCGCACAAGCTCACCGTTGCAGAGGTATTCGACTCGCGGACAGGCAAACCACGACCCGACGTTCTCAAACAGCACTTCATACTTGAAGGACGAATCGACGAGGCGGCAGCACTACGTATAGTAACCGATGGCGCGAGTCTTCTACGTTCGGAAAAAACCATGATCGACATAGAGGCACCCGTTACCGGTGAGTTACTTTTTAATTTTTCTATTTTTTTCTTTTTTTCTTTCTTCCTCTTAATCTCTTATCCGAAGACTCTCTGGCCATTTATATCATAATTGACTTCAGGCTATCACCTATATAGCATTATTTGTATTTGCTTAATTAATTATTGTTTGTATCTCTTCGAAGTATAAACTGAGACATTGGATGATATACATATGCATATTATATTATGTGTAATATAACTATATATGGGTAGGGTGAATTTACAACGCTTTATATCCATTGACAAACAAAGTCGTTAAGTGCTAAAGATATCTCTAGGCAAGTAATATATATATATATATATATATATATATATATATATATATATATATATATATATATATATATATATATATATCTATATATATACATATCAGAAAATCAAATATAAACCCCGAAACTTGCACACAGCACATATCCAGACACCTTGAAATGATTTTTCAATTCTTGCCGCATACCAGTTAGAGCTAGGCTGTACAACGACGACGTTGACCGCGACGTCCGCCCGCGTCAAACACAGCGCAGCAGTAGCAGTCAGCCCTAGCCTGGTTTAGCCTAGTCTAGTCTGGCTTAGAACTAAGTCGAGAACTAAGAACGTTGTTACAAAAATAAACTATAGGAAGAAAAAAAAAAAAAAAAAACAGAACAGAAAAAATAAAAATAAAAAAAACTAGAGAAGAATATCGATAGGTTATACATTTCTTTAATACCGAAGAGAAATATCTGTCGTTAAACTCTTCCCACGATCGGTAAGCAAATACTTTGTGACAAAAAAAAAAAAAAGAAAATGAAAAAATGAAAAAATAAAAAAAAATAAATTCTCTAAATTTAATCACACCCCTTCTTCTCTCTGCAGAAACAGAGAAACTCAGTAGATTTTTCCAGACGGAGGAATTCTTCCCACGCATTCCTTTTTTTCTGTTTTTTTTTTTTTTTTTTCGTTTAAAATAAACGTTGAGAAAATAAAATATATATTTATGTACGTCTATAGATACAAGTGAATCGATTATATCGAGTAAAAATATATTTATTTCTTCATATTTTCAGATTCATTTTATTTTCAATCTGGATGAGAAAATAATATCGGGGGTACAAAAAAAAAAAAAAACAGATATCAGTTTTTCGGAAAAACGTCATAAAACGGTGTGCAGTCGCGTAGACAAATCGAATCTATCAAATTTTCTAGTCGCGACGAGTACCGATTAGATACGCGAATGTATGTGTGTGTACATGTGTATATTTGTGAACACCACGTTGCTTCCGGATTTTTCTCGTCGAAACGTCACCACGCTAGTAGTATCCGGTTTAGATTTAGGTTAACGGATCATCGAAGATGAAAGGTGGAAGGTCGGGTACCGGTGTGAATAATTTAGGAGTTCTGACGCCTCGCAAGCCTCGATTGTTTTTTTTTTTCTTCTTTTTTTTTCTATTTTTCATTTTTGTTCACAATCTTTCCTTTGAGCTTACGTTCCAAAGCTAGTTCCGAATCTACATTCAATATGCTTTTAACCCATCTTCAAACGCCAATTTTTTACTCTCGTATAGACGAGGGTTCGATGATCGGTACTAGAAATTGAAATAAAATGGTAAAGAGAGAAAATTTCATTTCGATGTTTAAGACGGAAAAAAATGAGTTTATAAAATTGGTAAAATGTTTGATAGTAAAATTTCTAAAACAAATCTACCTGCTACTCCTCAAATATTTTACCGGATCTTAAATTTTTTCAACTAGTCGTTTGTAAACTGGGATTTAATATTCGGTTTCCACACGACGTATACTTTATTTATTTTTCATTTTTTCTTACTGTCAAAAGGAATTTCTATCGAGTTAAGAAAGAAGAGAAGACATGAGAAAAGTGGGAATCTGACATTTCGTTGTTGGTTAAATATATTTAAAATTTTATTTGACTGGCTGGGGTTTATAATCTTGTCACAGTCGATTTTTCATCTTGTAAATGTACCTTATACCTCCTCTTAAGAATTTAGTATCACAAAATGTATGCCGCAACAGAACATCACCTCGTGAATCTTCATTATATGTATAAATCTGAGTATGAGAGCACACACGATATGTCAGCGAGCAGAAAAAAAAAAAAAAAACCTTAAACGTCCTTTAAATTTAATATATATATACCTAATTCAGGAAATATTTCAAAAGAAAAATAAAAACATAGGTACACAATGCGGACGTGAACACTAATCACATCTATAAACCATCCAGATCTCAAAAAAAGTCTCACATTATTCAGATTGAGATTATTTTAAAAATTTTTATTTGTCATTCCTTACTATAAATAATTTTTAACATTTTCTAAATTTTTCATGTCAATTCACATTCAGGAGTAAAGACATACCTACAGTTTTACTGATAACCAAAATTAATTACAAACGTGACAACAAGAAATTGTAGTCAAGTAATTGGCACGGATTGAATTCCCTAATTATAGTTATAACCGAGTGATCTTCTCATTAGACTAAAGATAGAGAAAGAGAGAGAGAGAGAGAGAGATAGGAAGGGAGGGAGAGAGTAAATTCGGTTATTGTAACGCGCACACAACTATATGCTACACGTGAATAAGCTGATTTTGACATTTCTCCGCCCCACGTGTTATGATTAAACATAAGCAGCTGATTTTGACGCTTGACAGTTACCTAGAGCTTTGATTAAACGGTAACAGCTGATCTTGACAGATCGTTATATATATATTCGATTATCTATCATTGTACTTGTCATGTAGGTTAAAAGTTTTCAAAGATTGACTACCGAGTTTATAATATGTTTCCCGGTCTTTCCTTGCTCCAAAATATAATACCAGCCTATATACAACTCTTTCGTTTCGATGTTCCCTTTCATATAATAAAATACTGCTTTAACATTGAACATTTTTTTGTTTTCTATTTTTTCAAATTAATTATGGGATATTTTTTTTTTTTATGCAAAACAAAAAAGAAGGGTCCCCAAAGTCAACTTCACGAAACGTTATATAAACTTTAGTTGCAAATTGTCGGGACTTTGATGAATCTTTTTTTAAATTTTTAGGTGCTACCAAATGTAGATTAAATGTAAAATTTTCGAACTTTTCATCGGTTGTGTTTTAAGGAATTGTGCGTTTCAAATTTCGGAATAGATATACATCAGGTTGATAACCTCTTTCTAGAGTAGAGCTTGCGGTATATTACGCCATCGCGGGCTACGACACCCGCTACTTACCCAAAGGCTATTAGGGTAATGTACCGCGGTTTTGGTTAAGCTCAGGGTTGATATTGGTATTATAATATAAGATGCTCGCGCCAGTCTCCAGTCTCCAGTCTAGAATCTCGAATCTTGAATCTCGAATTTCAAAGCAGAGATCCTCGACTCGAGGTGCTGCGTTAGGTCAATTCGAAGACTCGACTCCACGTCGTCTTAATTAAATGTCGGATCGTCAGATGAAGATTTATTCTTTTTTTTCCCCCCCTCCCGAAGGCTTGATCAATCGTGTTAATTAATTTCACCAGAAAGGTTAATTGCATCATCAAGTAATCCTACGGTCACCTATAACCGCTGGCGTAGATGATCACTCGACGAAACAAATAGACCGTGAAACTTATCTCAATTATATTGCAACTGGACAATTACATCGTATTTTCTTTCCTCTTAAATCGATTCTTGAATAAACATTATTTGCAATATAGAATTCAGAATCATATTAAATAATTATTTTTGTACGTTTTTTTTATTTCTATATTTATTGGGGAGGTAATAATCCAAAAAAATAATTCATTTCATGTGGAATAAAAAAGAATCACTGTTCACTCGCTCTTCAGGGATTAAATATATATGTACATATATATATATGTACATATATATATATGTATGTATATAAGAGTCCCAAATCACTCCTCGAGAAAATCGAACGTTCAGACCTGTCCCTCTCGAAGTCTCTTTGATGGGTCCGAGAGCGTAGAAAAGAAAGAGTAAAAAAAAAGATAAAAAAAAAAAAAAGTAAAAAAAGAAGGAGAAACCATTTCCGCTCGGTCGAAAGGGCAGAACCTCGTAGCTTGAAAAGGAACCGCGGAAGGGTGAGCCTTGGGTGTGCCCTGGGAATTGGATACAAGCACCAAGGCTCTTCTACGAGGCGGTGGCATATTGCCAGGCCGTGGGAACTCTTCTCGATATATGTATATGTATATATGCTACGTAGATATATAGGTATGAGAATATACGCGGAGGGTCGACCAACCAGCCAGTCAGCCAGGGTAAGCTTTGCGGCGTGATAATAGACTTGAGGGCTCGCTACGCCAAAGGGTGGCATCAAAGTCAAAAAGGCGTCGAAACGACGCCTCAATCCACTTTTTAACCTTATGATTGATTTTTGTATAATTTATTTTTTGGCCGTTTAAAATACTTTTTTTTTTTGTTTTTTTTTTAATTCTTTTTTTTTTTTTAATATATGTTTAATTCATTCGACATCCACAAATCGATGCCAATTATATTTCAACGTTTTTCATCTACTAAAAATAATCGGGAAACAAAAACATCCGAGTGAAATTAGTTCTGGTTGATATACAGTTTCTAAAATAACACACATCGATCATTTCTCTTTCCTCATTTATCAGAAATCGACATTTCAATACATTAATCATTTTTTTTTTTTTCTTTCAAGTTCATAAAATCAACTAGAATAGATAATCGGGAATCCCAAGTTTTTCTTATATACCTATTTTTTTTTTTTTTTTTTCTTATTTGATTATTCAAATTTCAAGGAAAGAAAATTCGAAATTTTCAATACAATTTCCATTACCCAAAACTACCAGTATAACTTCAAATCTATATCGGTACCTATATTATACCTATACGTTTACTGAGATAAGGAAAAGCGATTCACGGATAATCCTCAGGTTACATTTCGTCATTATTTCTTGCGGGTAATAAAGAGACCGACGTTACGCTCTTCAGATTTTACCGAGAACGTAGAAATGGTACCCTGAAGGGTCTGAAACCTAATGCTGAAGCCCTGGAACGGCGTGAAACGACCTTGTGCCATTTATCCGTAAAAAGGTGAACCGTTACTGGAAAAAATTCACCGTGAAGTTCTTCGTCTATCAAGCAGAGTCTATTGGGAATTTTGTATTTTGTATGTTTTTTTGTTTTCTGTTAAATATTTCCATTTTCACGAAAATTCCAGGACCAAAAATTTCTTGATCAGTTTACATAATGAGAAAGATGAAAAGGGAATGGGGAAAAAATTCCACAATTTAATTGCAAAAATAAACTTAAACGCATGTATGTTGATATTTATACACATGGGGCCGGATTGAAGTGGAATGCAAATAGTTCAAAACTCAGAAAATCCAAAAATCATTTTATTAAAGAACGTGACGCTCCGTGCGTGAATCGAGTTTCGAATTCTTTAGCTTTCGGAGTTTTGAACCTTCAGTGTTTGTCGATTCGATTTTTTTGGAATCGACTGTGTACAGTTTCGGAAAAATAGTCCTCTCAAAAACTACAGTAAATCCATAATATTAAAATTGGAAATGTTACTGTTCGGAATGAAAAAAATTCAGAACTTGAACCATATGTATAAAATAAGATTATATGTATCAACGTTTGACAAGTTCCTTCGTGGCTTTTGACATGATTAAAACTTAATCGTCGCAACACGTAAGAGAAGAACCATATAAAGCTCATGAAGTTTGACCTGCGGAGTGGTAATTCGTTTCAACAATTCGCTCAGCGTTTAATAGCAGCAAGAAAATCACCTCTGGATGTGGGTGGGTGGGTAGGTAGGTAGGTAGGTAGGTAGGTAAGTATGTATGGGCTGGGTCGGAGCGGTGGTGAGTTTGAGCAATTTTCGAAAGAGGCTGGCCTGTTTTTAGTCTTCAAAGTAAAATTATACCTGTACTATACTACACAACGTTATAAGGTTTAGCATAAAGTCTTATTGTTCGTTCGCTTTGCTCCGTGGTTAATTTCAGTCAAAAGTAAGAATTAAGAATTAAAAGACTTCAAACATCCCGCAGCTAAAGAGTTAAACTGCTAAACGTTAAACAAAACCTTTTGTTCTTTTACGAATGCACCAAGTTGTACAAGTTTTTATTTTTCTCATTCTATCTAGTATATCGCACAACTATATTAATGGCAACGTTACCAAATTTTTAGTTTTAAAAAATATTTCTTAATTTCATTTTCATCTTCATTTTATCTTCATCTCTCTTCTCTCGGCTAAGATCACGCCTGGACTGTAAATTCTCGAAACGACCCAGTTTGAGCACCCCTTACACTCTCCTATATATATATATATATATACATATATTCACATATATAAATACGTAAATACATACATACGTGGTGTGATACACACGCGAGTAGGTATACGTGCAGGGGATACTTTCATCTCCGCACCCTCCGTTCCATGAGAAACTCTGAATATGTAATCTCCCGGGTTGGTAGCCCGAGGGAGCCACATGCTCCCTCTAAAATTCGCGTTGCAAAATCTACCTACCTACCTACCTACCTACCTACCTGCTGCAGCATCAACAGCGGCAGCAGCTAGTGTAATAACTAAACCCCACCTACTCAACTTCAACTTCTAGGGGTTAATAAAACATCGAGTAAATGAGTGATAATACTGTAAAATAACTTTGCAAAACTTCGAGCTGAAATAATAATTAATACCTCATGTAATACCTCTCGATCCTCTAATTAACGATTAGTGATTGGTTATAGGCAGAAGTTACTAAAGCCGTGTTTACAACGATTGGAAAATGTAAAAATATCGTTAAGTAGGTTGGAAACATCGCGCGATCTAGAAAAAATCTTTTAGCAGCCAATGCGACGGTTGAATAAATAATAATAGATATATATATACATACACGTATATACATTTTTTGTTTTTTTTTTTCTTTATCATACATGAAAGTTTGAAAAGGTTGTTTCCTCTACACACACGCTTTCGAAGTAACAACCCGTATTTTTCAGTTTAGGATCGATAATACCTGGTTTCCTACATGCCCCGTCGAGCGGTGCTGAGGCTCGTTTACCAAGTGAAATTACCAGCCCCGTTGATACAGCTAATTAACAAACTGGCTCGTATGTATGTATGTATGTATGTATGTATATACGCGCGTGCAGGCTCCAGTCTCGCGGGATATAGTAGTCGGTAGTCGGAGTTCGTATATATATATGCAGATATACGTATATGTAGGTACGTAAATTCGAAGTTCTAACACCGACATACGAATAACAAACAATAACCGTAAAGTGAGAAAAAAAAAAAAATTATCCTTAGATATAAATATGATTTTTTATACGAGGAAAAAAATAAATCAAAATAATGGTCCACTATGGGTATATTGAAATGATAACGTCAGGATTGATATTAAATTATAATAAAGTTAGAAACTAATATACGTATGTGCGAACGCAATCTGTCTCACTGTTCGGTTAGGCGTTATTTCTGGATTTTTTTGATACATTTTTTATTACAGGATAAGGTATATATATATATATACCTATAATATACCATATACATAATATTCGCGGTAGTGGCACTAAATTATCAAACGCACTACTAGGGTATAAAATTGTCTTTCTCTATCTTTGACCTGAATATTACCTACTTTTCTTTTTGTTTTTATTTTTTATTTTTAGAAACAGAATTTTAAAAGCGAATTTTATATTCTAATTAATTATTTATTTGTTGATTTTTTGTTTTTCTTGTCTGTTTCTTTGATATTTCATCTTCCTCCTTTTTTTTTTGTTTTTCTTTACTGTAATTATTACGCTACTGCAGCTGTAATAGTTCGATGATAGACAATTCTACGTCTACAATTTGCAGCAAGTTTCTCATAGCAGCAATTGGCTGCTATTAACCTCTTAGTGCGATATTTAAACTTAAAACAATTGCAGATGATTATGATTATGATTATTATTATTATTATTATTATTATTATTATTATTAATAAACTATACATAAAACGTGATGATAAATAGACTAGAAACTCGACCATGAATGAAGTAGATTAATTAAAACGCGTGGCTAACTCAATTTCGTTTGAACATATTACATATGTATATCTATATATGTATATAATTATTACACGATATTATTAACGTGATGATGAACCGTGCACGACATTATTTATTGAAACTGTGTTATAAATCTCATAATCAAAAATCCTTCTGCTATCCGATTTCAATTAATCAATTTGTCTGTCTCACCCCTACTCCCCTTCCTTTTTTTTTTTTTTTTTAAATACATTTGTCTTTCAATTTTTTGTTTTCCAATTTATTAAGCCATTATTGACTCCGACAATATAATGAATACGCACCACCCGCCTGGAGTAATGGAATTCGCGTTTGGTTAAATGCAGGAAATTGTTTACCTGGAAAATAGCCTGCAGCTGAATTCATTGACTATAATCATACGGATAAATTATTAACGGTAAAATGGAAGTTTGAATATTGAATATCGTGAATGTGGCATCGACGGTCACTGAAAGAGAATAATAATAAATATCTGTCTATTTTTTTATTAGTTTTTTAATCACAGATATGTCGATTTGTCCAGATTAGGTGAAATGATCGATTTATATCAATATAAAACCTCATACGGATCTTTTCGTTTTATATAAACGAGGTATGGTTGTTCAGTTATACGCTGAATTATATATGTACTAATAACGAATTCGAAATCGTCGTGGGAGTATAAAAAGCAACGATCGCTCGTTTTAATGTGTCTAATCAATTTTTATAATCTAGATAAGCTCCTAGGTAATATCTCGCTCGGTTCAGACACACGCGACGACGACGGTTCATGCGAACAACTGGAAAGTATATGACCACGAAGGGGTGAGCTAGGTTACCGGCGATGAAAATAATGTATAAAAAATAAAAGATACGCTCTCGTGCTTGGGAGTCGCAAAAGCAAAAAGACGAAAATCTAAAAATTTCAAATTAAAAGCTCGTCAGCAATTTTTTTATTTTTATATTTTTTTTTTTTTTGTTTTTTGAGGCTTCAGAATTTTGAACAAAGACAAAGAGAATATATATACCAAATGTTTTTCGCTTTCAAACAAGAGAATTTGTTTCCTCAATCGTTTGAGATTCTTGTTGAAACGGAAATCATTCAACATTTTTCGTTTTTCACCCTGCAGAGATCCTTTGACTGGAAATTCTATTCCCGTAAAGAAAATCTCATTTCGTAGTCCGCTAAAAAAAGGCGAGCTTCCTTTTTTATTTTTACATTTTTTTTTTTTTTTTTTTTGTTTATTTCCGTATTGATGAAAATTTCTGTATTTACACTGGAGCGTAAAGGTCACTCGTTCGTATATTACGATGCTGACAAATACTGACCATATACATAGATACATATTTAAATATATATATTAAAGTTTTTAGAAACATTTAAATAAGAAAATTTAATTATTCAACAACACAAATAAATGAATTTCGAATGTATGAAGTCAAAGGTCGAAAATTTTCTGTTTATAATACGATACATTTTGTTTTTTAACTTGCATAATATACATATCATTGATTTGACTATGTGATACGATGAAAATAAAATTCATTGCTATACTATTTCTTCTTTCCATTTTATTTTTGTTTATTTTTTTCTGCATTTTATTAATCAATCATCTTCGATCATGAGGCAAGACCAATTCACTTGCAAAGTCAATAACACTGGCTCGTTACTATAATCTCTATACTCTATCAGATCAATACTTAAACTTTTTACAATGCGAGTCACTACTATGTCAATATAGGTATATGTATGTCTATGTAGCACGTATGTACATATAACTTTAGCCCGTGAACCATAAGATGCTTGGGGCTAGTCTGTACGAGACTAAAATAAAAATAAAATTTTTTTTTTTGTAAATGAGAAAAGTCATTAGCCGCGCCACGTCACAACGTTATGTCTTTCTCCCTGCGATATTATTATTATTATTATTATTATCATTATTATATTATTATTCATTATTTTTTCACATCTTACCGAAACCAGCTAAACCTCTTTACGGCGTTCGCAAAGCTTTTTATAACCGCGAAGAATTTTTCTGTTCACGAGTTGCAGGAGCAAGATATGAAAAATTGGTGACATTCTTAATAATCGTGTAGAATCTGAAATGTAAAAAATCCGTGGATTTTACTTTCAATTTTTTCTGTTTAATTATATTTGCTAAGTCGACGTTCGGCGTCTTCTTTTTATATTCCATATAATTTTTCTCCCTTGGAAAATCAGTCTAAGCCAATTTATTGAAAAAATGATTGAAAAATTATATTTGATACGAAGAATTATAAAAAAAAAAAATTTCTTTAACATTTTTGTGGCTTTCAACCTGTGTTTAACCTTTCGGCTTTATTACGTGGGTATTTCTTTTCCCAAATCTCAAAGCTATAACAGTAAACTTCTTTTCGATGCAAAAGTCACGTAAAGCATGCGGATAAACGCGTATCTGTTTCTTTACATACGTTCTTGTCGGCGTTGACTTACCTGAGAAAAGAAAAAAAAAAATATGTATATATGTATATAGATATATCCCCGTCTAATCCATGGCTTTAGTAACTTGATAGGAAATCCACCCTCGCCAATAAACAACACGCAAATCTTGATAATCCTGTCGCCTATATTCCACCTTCGGAAAATCTACCACTCAGTGTTAAAAAATGCGAATTTCATTCGTCTATATATTATATATATCAGGTTTTTTTTATTTTTTAGACACTTTTCTACACATCATTGAAAATTTTGAAAAAGTACAAAATTTGGTAGTTTTTTTTTTTTTTCTCCGAGATATTTCGAGATGACGACGATAAGAATGTTTGAGAAAAAAAAAATAAAAATATGTTCTAATTATGTAGAACGAATTTAATGAGAAATTAACAAGCCTGCGTTCGTTCGTTTAAAGAAAAGCTAAAAAATTTGAGAAAAGGAAAAAAAAAAAACTGAAACTCGTAAATTTTTGTTTCTTCTTATTAGGAGTCGACGTTACACTCCCCTAGGGCTTGAAACTTTGACCCAATGTCACTTTCCGTTTTCTCAATTTCTGAAGCATAGGATCGTTGGGGCTCAAAATTCGACCCTTTAAAACGCCCGCACCCCTAGGAATCCATATCCCTCGGCGGTCCTCCTCACCCCCGAATCCGTTACTTCTTACTTGAAGGGTACGGGCCTCAGGGGATCTTGAATCGGCGGCTGAGGGTTGATGTCTTAAATAAATTCCCCGACATTTGATTGCCTTTGTAGGAGGTGAGGAGTGAAGAGAAGCTAAAGTGGCATGGCGTGGTGGTGTCTGCCAGTAAGACGCCGGAATGAGATCGAGGAGTTACACTCACTACTGGATATAGATACATGTACATACATACATACATACGCGAGCAAGAGAAGAGAAGAGAAGTTCTCGTAATGTTCCTTACTTCACGGTAATGCCTACCAGATATACGTATATATATATAAGGTATAAGAACCGCATCTCGTCGTTTCATCACATACCAACCTCACTTATTCCCTCTAAAAGAAAACGGTACGGGTATAAATGTGGATATTGTATGGATAACGATCCAATATACATACTACTGCGTATTGTAGAAAATTGTGCCACAGATCCTAGACGAGGAAAAATAAAAAGATGAAGCTGCAACAGAAGAAGAAGAAGTTTCCCAAATGAACCAACGCGAAGTAAAAAATATATATATATGTATATATACACATATATATCGTATATAAAAAGGAAATGGGATGGTAGATTCCTGGAAAACGATAATAAAAATAGTACATACATCGATCAATTACTCTTTATCAGATTGATGTTGTACCTTACAAAAAGGAGTTTTTTTTCCATTTTTTATATATTTTTTTTTTTCATTTGTTCTTATAATATTTTATTTTATTTCTTTATCATTCGTCTGTTTTAATAATATAGTAGCATTCCCTTGCTGTTATGGCTGAACAATCGATTTACCGTTGAATTCTGACGGGTAGTAGGTAAATTATTTCTTTATATTATCATTATTATTATTATTATTTTGTCTTAATAAATTTGCATCGCCCAATCCACCGAGGGAATTCTCAAGTTTAATCATCGTTGACGCCCGAAATATTCCTGTCTTGTGTAATGCGGAGGAAGATATGAGAAAGAGTGAGAGAGCAGGAGAGAGAGAGAGAGAGAGAGAGAGAGAGAGAGAGAGAAAGAGAGAGAGGGAATCGTTTCGAGTAGGAGACGAGGTTAGATTCCATCTCCTAATTGCATTCACTAACGAACGTGCGGTAAATGAGAACAGTTGTTCCAAATTGCCATTCAAAATTTGCTCGCAAGAATTACGGGCTGAAAAGCTTTCCAAAACTGCAAACACATCTGTCTTGATGACATTTGTAATTTATCCATAGAGAATAATCCCATAAAAAAAAATATGTATATATATATATTTATTTTTATTTTTTTATAATGTTTATTTCTTCCCAAATTTTCGACTCACTTCCTGTTGATATACTTCGTCCACGAGGAAATGACGATGTATATATACGTATATTTGTATTCAGTATTCGCGGTTCTCGTATAGCTCTCTCTCGTAGGGTTCCTAAAATAGGAAACTATGGCAACGTCTTTTTCTGCAATATCTTTTATGCTCTTGAAAGTAGGGCGGTAAACAGAGCGCGAACTTCTACCCGAGAGCCAAGACTCAGAGGGACAACAAAACCCGTAACTTGAGATACAGAATAACTTGTATATATGTATATAGTAAACTTGAATGAAATAATAGAGTCTGACTGTTATATTAAACAACTATAAGACTTTTGATCTTGATTTTGACGATATTTGTTTCTTCTTTCTTTATAAAAAAAAATCCTCGTTCTTCTCATCCAGTGGGCGGAAAATAGTGACTTGAGAAAAAAAAAAAAAAACACGAATTCTAGATAATGAAGAAAAGGATATAAAATTTCCAAAGAAGAAATAGTCGTAGAAGAAACAGAAGACGAAGACGAAGAAGAAGAAAAAACGGAGTAATAGTCACTCAGACTTATCGTTAACGCCCTTGGTTAACCTCTGACTCGGTGTGTAGAGAGGCTCATTAAACGACGTCAATTATCAATGAAAGTCAGACGGCAAGTAGCGGAAAAGTGTTCTTTACCTTAATTCTGGAAGAACCCGTTAGCGCGCAGGGCTTTCTATCGATGTAGATTATGGCTAATCAATTTCTGGATCGATTTTCGATTAACCTTGCGCTAGTGTAGCCTGTCAGACAGCTTCTTCAAACGAATTACATTTCTTATATGTATGTATGTATGTATGTATGTACGTACATACCTATCTATCTACCTACTTACTTTACGACGACTATTATCGATACCGAGTTTTTTTTTTCTTTTTATTTTTTCTTTTAATAACAGTTTTTGCTATCCTATTCTAATCCATGGGGGAGTAAAAATAAAAAACAAAAAAAAAAATTACACACAATTCCGCAAAATTTTTATACGTAAAAATTCGTTGAAATTTCGAGTCCATTTATGGTGAGTTAAAAAAAAATTTTGCTAAAAAAAGAAAAAAAAAAAAAAAAAGTAAAAATATATAAAAAATGAAATAACCGTCGAGGTCGACTGGGGTCAAACGGGGTCAAACCACGCCAAGCCTCATAGTAACATATCGAGCGTTGAGCGGATAAGGTAAAAATTATAATGGCTAATCACGACAAGTTAATGCAAATGCAAAAAAAAAATAAAAATAAAAAATAAAAAAGGCACACCTGGTCTCATTATCTGATATATCAAAGCTAGCGTGTACAAAACCGCTCTAGCCGTTGGCGAACTCCGCATGACAAATACCCCGAGCCGATATAGGAGCCAGAAATTGAGAGAGAATACCTAATTCTACCCTTAATATAATAAGCAAAAGGTGAAAAAACTATGCAAAAACTGTATACGGTAAACTCGCTTCGACGATATTTTGATCCTCGTATTATAATATTTTGAAATTTTTTTGAATTTTTTTTCTTCATCAAACGAACTTGATCAAGTCTTCACGTCAAGTGTTCACTTCGTGTTTGAGTATACTTAGACGGAGATAGCCTCTGTGTCCAGACCTTGCGTAATCTAATAATACGTAGTTATGTGTATACATATGCATATACATATACATATATATATATATATATATATACACATATCTATATGCCTATGTTACTCGTATGCATATGCATAATGTAATTATATACACAGGAGCAAATATTGCTAGTATAGTTTTGGATACGCGGGTTACACAGTAACCAGGCTGCCCTGGTTGCCCGGGTATTTACTAGGCCCCTGGGGAATCCCCCTCAGTGTTCTCGCGAAGTTGTGAAATGCATACTAAATAATTAAACATTCCTGTAGGTATACAGGGTGGAGTAGGCGGGTGTATAGAAGGTAAAACCGGGAACAGCTCTACTATAAACTTTGAAAACTGTAGCTTCGACTATATATACATAATATAGATGAATAAAATGTGAGCGTATAATTTTATTGAGGCTGGATTGATGAGCCGATTTTTGTTTTCATTCTGAACGGTATAAAAAAAAAGTCTACATTATGGTTTACGAAATCTTCAAATCGAAACACATCGAATATTCAAAATTCGAAAAGTTAATTAATAATCCGAAGAGTCGATACTTCGAGAATTGAAATTCACCCACGAAAGCAAATGAATTTGTAGTTCTGACCTCGTTCGGGAAGTTTTAAGATTTAGAAGGTCAATCTGGTTCGATTTTATTGTGAAAAATAATATTGATTGAAAACATTTTCATGGTTTCGGAAGCTGTTAATTACCTTCAAGTTAAAGATACCCCAAAAAAAACTTTGAGATTTTTAAGTATTTCTATATTTTCTGAGCTTCTGACTTTCCCACAAGGTAATTTATTTCACCGGCTATTAATCCTAAAGCAAATATTGACGTTTCTTTAACGCAAAAACTTATGTGTTTGATCATATTTTATTCGAAATAAATAATAATTACTATCCAAACGTATAGAAATAAATCTCATAAATATAAATAATGGTAATAATTTTATTGTAATAAAAATTTCTCTTATACATATTAAGAATTATTATCAATATCAGAGGTATATAAGTATATACATACATACATACATACATATCTAATCGTTTGTTGCACCGCGGCTGCAGGTTGATTGCAACCGCGGCTACTAATTTATGGCGAGAAAGTCGGCATGTGTAAATAGCGTTGCGTAAATAGAGGATTAACCGTACAGGCGCAGGATACATACACCAATATACACATATATATATATATATATATATATATATATATATATATATATATATATATATATATATATATATATATATATATATATATATATATATATATATATATATATATATATATATATATATATATACATATACGTATGGTGTACATACATGTGTACATACATAGCTAAACACAGAGAGTTTCCCGGGTTAATAATTACTTCAGACATTACTGCAGGACGTTAACGTATATACGTTGAGTGTGGACAGCGTTATACCGTGTGGATTCAACCGCTGTGATTATATCACGTTTATGTATTATTGTTCTCTACAACTTCATATTATTATATTATATATATTATATATATATGTATATATGTATACGGAAATATATGTATATATATATATATATTATATAGCTAATTAAATGTTGGCTACGATGGAAACATTAACCTTAATTATATGAGCTGCATGAATTTCGAGAAACACCTTCGTGTAATTGAATGCCTGAGTAATTTCAATCAGTTGAAATTCAAACGCTCTACATCAACTTTCGGCCAATATTCGAAACCTGAATGATAATTAATCGAGATCCATGGATTTTCCATTTTGATTATTAAGCTCGATTATATCAAACCGAACTAAACAGGGAGATAATTTTTATTTTATACGTTAATGATGGATATGAAATTGTATCATTTCTCGCTTTTGCAGCAACGCAGTATAGTAGATTGAATTCAGATACATATAATTTCGTTAAAATTTTTGATAGATGATAGGGAAATTTAATTTACGTTTTACAATAATGATTTTCATACACTCTGCAGTCGAGGATCCAAAAGGCATGGGGAAAACGTAATCGAATAGCCAATCACAAGCGAGATTTTCAGCTTACAACGAGATGCTTATGTATAGTTAGCGCACAATGGAATTCCAAAGCTTTCGACTGCGGTGGGAACCGACGCGGAGAGAGGAGAGTCCGTGTAAGCTAAGGATTAGCATTCAATTAGGTAGGCTTGCGGCACGTGCGATTACGGTTACTCCAATTCCCAAGTACTCCGAGAGTCTCTATTTCGTACCTCGTTAAATGTCTGTCCAGGGTCTAGGGTCCAGGATGTGTAAAACCGTGGAAAATCATGTTTACCGTATTTTTGGGTCGTGAAAATTTTACGCAACTCTATAAAACTGTTAATTAAATCAGCGTTAATTAATTAATAATCATTTTCCATTTCGTAAAACACGGTTTTGCACTCAAACCCGTATCATTCGATAAAAAGAAAGAAAAAAAAAAAACAAAAGAAATTTCTTTGCCTATAGTGATTTCAAATTCTTAAAAAAAAAACGAAAAAAAAAAAAAAAACCTCAACTAGAGCGTTGATGAAAAGGAAAATAAAAAAAAAATGATATACCTACACGAATTGCAGACAAAAGGATTTAAATAATGACGTATTATAGTCGTGTTATTTCTTCGTTTGATATGCCAACTTTTTATTTCATGTTTAATCAAAGCGTGAATTTATTACTGCAGTATAACTGTGCAGCGGGAGTTTTAAAGGCGGAGAGAAATTTCTGCACAGAGAATGGGAAATGGGTTGATAAAAAATTTATCATAGATACGTACTAGGTATATATATATATATATATATATATACATTTATTAAACATCATCTGCTTCTTGCTCTGCAACGGAGGATGTTTTTCTATAAAGAAGAATAGAAAATCATACTTTTATTCTATTATATTCTGTTCTGTTCTGTTCGTCGACGACGACGACGACGACGACGACGACCCAGCTGGTTCTGACAACTTTTCAAAATATAATTGAGATAGAGATCGAATATGAAAATATATTAAGGATATAAAAATACGAAAATATGAAAATCTGTTTACTTCTTTTTCATTTATTCTTTAAAAAACAAGGGAACTGTTTTAGCTACGTAAAATTTGTACCGTTGTTCTAAGAAAACGAATTCGATTTGATGAATATTATACTTTAACCCAAGTTTTTCTACTTCTTGAAAAACAATATAAACGAGTGCGGGAATTTCCTTTTCTTTTATCATCGTGTGTATATATATATATATATATATATATATATATATATATATATATCGGTAGTAATTTATCGGGATAATATCCGGGGTTAAAACTTTTCTAATAGCTTTTGACAAAACGGAAATAAAAAAACAATAAGGAAATTCACTTATTCAAGAATCTCCTCCTAATCTTTTTCCGTTTTTTTTTTTTTTGTCTTTCTACATTTATTTATTTTTTGTTTCTTTCTTTGTTTTTTTTTCTTTTTTCTTTTGATTTACGTAAGTTAGAACAACCACTTATCTTTTTAAAACGTTGAATTATACACACGCGATTCTACACGCCACGGCCGCGCACCTTTCGCGCGTGTATCGCAATCGCCATTGATATCTTCTTGCAAGTTTTCGTTCGCTAGCTGCCCTAGTCGTACGTATACGTATACATATACATACATTACATATAGGTATATGTACATACGTACGTTCGCGTTTCTACTTTCAATCTCTACTGCTACTAGTACGAAACTGAACGAAACGATCCAATTTCGTACGAACAATATTATCTTTGAAAACGAAATATCGCAGCTCGTATCTCTCCCTGTTACGAGTATCACGATCAACAACGATCACGTCGTTACGTTACCACGATCGGATGCGCCCCATGGTAAATAAAAATTCGAACCAATTTCACTTATTTGTATATATATGTATATATATATATGTAAATATTTACCGTATTTCCATTTTCCCAAAATTATACTTACTAACTGGAAAATATTTGAAATTGAAAAAATTAAATTAAAGAACTTTATTTAAAAAATTATTAAAACATACAAAAAAAAAAAAAAAAAAAATTGTCGAAGGGCTGTATTTGTCTGTGATATTATATGTAAGATATTAGTAGAACATCGACGAAACTTGAAGCAAGATATTTTCTTGAAAATCCAAAGACTGAAGTGGTTTGCTGAGATACCACTTCACTCGAGTACTTGAATCAACTTTCAGCCTTATCTCATGAAGCATGTATGTTGAATTATGGAATGTTTGAAACAAAATTTGTAGACGAAGACCCGACAGACTCTATGTTGATAAATTCTGGTAGAATATTCAAGTGTGCACTTTGCTGAAAGTTCTCTTAATTAAACAGCAATACAAATATATGATAGTTTTTAATCGAACCATAACGATATTTAGAAATTTAAAAGAAGTATCGAAAAATGTTTCATATAAAAGTTGCAAGGTTCAAAGGTAGAAAAATCCTTATTAAATAAATCGAATTTATTCTCAAGTGACCTTACCGAGGCCAATTCAAAGTCAACTTGGTTTTTTTCAAACGGTAACCAACGTTTTTAACTTTGAAATTGGATATAGAATCAAATTTTTTGCATAAAAAAAAAATCGTACAAATACATACGGAGGTAAGGGCAAAATTAATAAGAGGCAAAAGTTTTAGTAGATTCTATAAGCTAAAGAATGCCGTTTGAAAATTTAAATTACTCGCACGGGGTATCGAGCTACATGGTTTAATTCATCAACCAAGCTCCTACCAGTCTCGGAGTTTTAACTGACTAACCCTATATATATATAATGAATGATTAATTCTTGCGTGTGTTATATCGTACCATAAATTAAATACGTTGGAATGATATGGATATTCGTATATTTATTTTTTTATAATTTTTTATTTTTTTTTCTTTTATTTCTTTTCTTTTTCGTATTTCAACGATTTTTTTTTTTTTTTTTTTTTCTTTTTTCACGAAATATCACATGTCGCCTATTTATTACATATTAGCGTATTGCCCATAGATAGACGCGTAACATCGAAGGGTAGTTGAAGGCGCCTGCAAGGCGTCG
Source organism: Macrophya annulata (assembly GCA_963924015.1). Taxonomy (NCBI): domain Eukaryota; kingdom Metazoa; phylum Arthropoda; class Insecta; order Hymenoptera; family Tenthredinidae; genus Macrophya; species Macrophya annulata. The sequence continues at coordinate 6,419,209 of OZ001260.1, forward strand.
CGACGTCCAATTAACGAGACGACGGCGCCCGATATATCACCGCTCTATCCCCCATACCTAACTCTCATCGCGGACGTTACCCATTATGCTTTATTTATCATCCTATATCACCTTTAATACGTTTCACGTTTCACGTGCCATTTACTTTTCCGTTTATACAAATTATTGACATTTATCTCTCGTATAGGCATGATGAATTTTCACCTATAAGATACAATTTTACATATATACCTGAATTTATATATATATATAACACTGTGTACCTATGATACCCAGGTAAACGAGACCTTCATAATTAAAAAAAATCACTCTTGATATTTAATATAATTTCATAAATAATTTTACGTTTATTTTTTTTTTTTTTAGTAAAAGGAAACGAATTGATTCGATTTTACGTTAAAAAAATGAAAAAATTAAAAAAAAATTCATTTGTCTTATATCGAAATCTTAAATTTTGTCTATGATGGATTTGGCTTTTTCCTCAAAGAATAGTTCGATGACTCATTTTAGTCACAATAGTTTGAAATAATTTAACGTTATAGCTGGTATTATTTAACAAGCCTGCCAACGACATGTCTGTAATTAAAGGCACGCGCAGATTTTTTTAATTTCATGGAACGAGGACACGATCGATCGTTCATTCTACACCTATAACTATACGTGCAAATCTGTGTAGATATAAGAGAGCGAATACAAAAAAAAAAAATTATAATAAATAGCAAAACAAAAAAGAAACAGAAAATCAAAACAGTAAATAAAAAAAAAAAAAAACCAAAGAATATTAAATTATTCTCACGAAACGTAGAACGTATAGGTATAATAGCGTGTTCCTTCCTACTTCCGGAATAAGTTACACATGTAATCTTACATCAAAGTTATATACCTGGCTAGTTATATATATTTTTGTTTTTCTTATTCTACGGATAAATTTTTTTTCTGTTTCTTATTTATTTATTTATTTTTTTTTTTCGTCAGGTAATCGAGGCGGTGAACTTCTATTTGACTAAACATAACCGGGTGTAGATATAAGGTGAAAATAAAATGTAAATTTAGTCAGTTCAACGATTTAATGACGGAAATGTAAAGTAAGTGAAAAGTTGTCACAGCTCCAGCTGAGCACATCGATTATAAATACAGTTCGATATGGTCGCGAGGTGTGTGTGTCGGTGGGTAAATGATTTTGACATTTGAACTGGTATAAGAGATCGCGATAAACTCGTTTATACATATATACTCGTATATAGTTATAGTATATACCTTTGTACAATTTTCATAGTAAAATTTCTAACTGATTGTAGGCCAAGGTCAGGCACACTGCCGTTATCGTAAGTGTAGAGAACTGCTAAAGTCATCGCACGCGATATTTGCTAACTTTTCAGCGACGAAAGTAGACAAAGAAAAGAGAGAGAGAGAGCAATTAAAATACATCTACTTATATATTGTAAGTAACAGAATAGCAAAATGGGTAGAAAAACTTGCGGGATTTTCCGATATCTTTTCGTTTTTATATATTTTATACAGTTAGATATTCTCAACTTGAACTTTAACGTTATAATAGCTATACTGATGCGAGTTCATTGAAGCCAATGACATGGGTAAAAAAATAAATAAAAACAAATATTAATACGTCAACAAATTTTTAACAAATCCGGTGTGAATCATATTCACGTATTGTCAACTTGCGAACAGTTGCTTTTAGAGTTAAAAATGTTTAAAAATTTAAATTAATGAAATGATCTCATACACTAATATAATAATAATAATAATAGTAATGATGATAATAATATAGTTTAATAAAAAATATTTTTTTTTTTTCAGTATGCGGGGATATTCACGGTCAGTTTTACGATTTGATGAAATTATTTGAAGTTGGCGGACCGCCTGCTTCTACAAAATACCTCTTCCTTGGCGATTATGTGGACAGAGGTTACTTCAGTATCGAGGTAAGTCTTATTATTTATAATTAAGGTAATAATAAATAATCTAAGAGTAAGAGTAATAAATTTATTACGACTTGGAATTTCAGGACGACTTTCGTTTTTCTCATAGTTTCTTATCTTTTCGCATATATATATATATATACAAATGATTCCCTCGCTTTTATCATCATCATCTTCTTCTTCTTTCTGTGTTATATATTTTTTTTCATTTTTTCATCAAACTTCTGACCGTTACGAAACTTTTAAAGAATCGTCTAATCGCGCTGCCCCATCTCTCGGTGGAAATTTCATTCTAGTATACTACTAGTACCTATAGTTTTTCTCTCTTTTCTCTACGCTACGTAACGACCTAGAACTGGATATAAGATTGCTCTGGGAACAGGAATATCCCTGGGTCTAGAGCTCTGCACTGTACTGCACTGCATTGTGGACTATCTCATGCACTAGATACACGCTTCATAATGTATTGCCAAAGCGTTGAGAAATGTGAGGTTGGGTTTAATAATTCGAATTCCTATATAAACCAGGACGTTGCAACAAAATAAAAATATTTATATATATATATCCTCTTTAATAATTAATTTGTAATATTCAAAGACTTAAAGAGACAAAAAAAGGAAAAAATACTATCAAGCAAATCATCCAAAAGCAAAGTAACGAATGATCCTTTTTTTTTCTTTATTTTTTTTTTTTTTTACTTTTTGGTCAAATTCCGATATTTTTTTTTTTTTTTTATACAAACTTTTAGAAAATTGTCAAATTTCTGTACAGAGTTTTCGAGACTTATTGTACCTACCCACGTTAGCAAGGGTATCAACGAGAGATATAGTGAGGGAACACGAATCCCTGCCAAGTCCCTAGGCAAACCTGACTTCTTCGACCCTTGAAACAAACTTTAAGGATTCGGTCTACCCTAACTTACGATTTCGTATTACGAAAGGTATACACAACCCAGGAAAGTTCGTTCGTCCTCCGTCTTTTATGGGCGAGAATTAACCTTTTTTCACCCTTCTTGTCCGTGCGTCGATTGTAATACGAAATTTCTTTAATTAGTTCTTTTTTCTTTTTGATTTTTCTTTTTGTTTTCTGTCTTTTACTACGAGAAAAGAAATACTTTCTTTTTTATTTTTATTTTTTAGATTTTCTATAAAGTTTACCAAAAAGTATTTCTCGTAAGAATTCATCACCAAGTCGACATATTCCGAACTATAATGCGGATTAATATGTTTAAATTATATTTCTCAAACTTAAAACTTATGTCGGACTCAATGGAAAAACTTTTCGTACGTTGAGTTATGGGTTTGTACGTAGAAAGTTTCTAAGCCATTACGCTCGTTCGTTATTCTCTTATATATATATATATATATAAATGAGAAAATGAAGAAAAGAAAAAAATTAAATTAAATTGAAATACATAAATAAAATGAGTAATAAAGGAAACTGAGAGAGAATATAAAGATAGAGAAGAAAAAAGAAAAAAAAAAATAAAAACAAAAAAGAAAAAACAGAACCCGGATTACTGAGAGGAAAGGTTCTTATTCGTCCGACTAATTGGATATCAAAAGCGATGCTTCTTCGCTTACAGCCAAACCGATTTGTCAGCCAACTTGAATATGTTTTCTCGAATTTACATCGTGACCTATATATATATATATATATGTATCTACCTTTACACTCCCACGTTTCAATTCAATAATACATATATAAAAGTTTTTGAAATGTTTCAAAAAGATTTCAATAATAATTCTCCCCATTGAATTATATCAAATTCTAAGCAAAAAAAAAAAAAAAATACTTGAATCAATTTTTGTAATTGGATTAATTTTTTCCCTATTTTTTTGGAAAAAATAAAAAATAAAAAATAAAAAAATAATAATTCAAAAAATAGTTCGTTACCTACACACTTTTCTTGATGTATTGATCGTCGGGTATGAGTAAATAAGGTAACTTGTCGATGTGTGTAAGTGTGTAGTACGTAGAAAGTTTGCTTTGTACAAAGTGGCACGTAATTTATGCGGGTATAGTAAACGAGAAGAAAAGAAAAAAAGGAAAAGAGAAGAAAGAGAGACCCGGCCACGATCCCAGCCATTGACACATGAGTTTAGGAAAGGCGCGTGTCAGACAGTGGAGAAGTCAATTGGCCGAATAAGTTTTAGGGTTCTGAAGCGGGTGGCCTGGGAAAACGACTGACCGGCCAATTCACCGTTTGCCAAGTCCAACCGTCTACTTCCCCTGAAGCGAGGATCCCACAAAGTTACAATTTGACGCATGAGTGATCGACCGAATTTAAAACAGATACAATAATGTCTCTCTTCATCGTCGCAATGCATGTTGGTAGTTTTATAACGATAAAAGAATAAATAAAAATGATGAAGAATGAAGAGAAATGAATGAAAAAAAAAAAAAAGAAAACTTTAAACGATAATAATTTTCGCGCTATAAATTTATCAGTAAGATATTCTTTCGCGTTTTTCTAATCGACTTTTTCATATTACATTATTACATATATCTATTCTATAATATTATATATATATAATGTGTGTATGTGTGTGTCATAATAGTAATGGAGCAACTAAATTATGGAAAGTTGTTTGAATAATATAGCTTAACGCACGTGTGCCTGCCTGCCTGCCTGCCTGCTTGCCTGCCTGACTTTGGTTAGTCAAACTTTGTAAAATCTGTACATATTATATAGTATTATAGAAATTTGTAGGATAATTTTATCCAGAAAAGGTTATAGTGCTCCGTAGTTAGCTACTCTGGTATAACACAAGCTTCGAGAAACACTTTTGATTAATTATACTTCATAACATTCACGTAACGTATAATACAGTAAACAGATTTTACCTAAAGAAATACCTTATTAACGTTAATCACGATAACAACAAAGTATATATATATATATAAATATAGTTAAAAGTTTTTTCATTCATTTTTTGTGTGTTTCTCCTTCTGCTAAAAAACAAAAAACTTGAGTTTTTACGAAATTTAATTACATCTATAATTACACTTTTTTTTTTTTTTTTCTTTCTTTCACCTCTTCATTCCTATTTTTAATCATATCTCGCACAAGGATGAGGTATTTCATTTTTTTATTCTTCTTTATACAAGGATTAATTCATATTCTGATTTCCATGAAAAAAAAAAAAAAAAAATACAAGAAAGAACGAAAATTACGAACCACATGAAAAATCGAAAATAATTATTTAAACAATATTTTATTATTAATCTAGGCAAGAGTTTGAAAGACATAATATATAGGTAGGTGTATACATATATATATATATATATATATATATATATATATATATATATATATATATATATTCCCCCCCCCCCCCCCCCCCCCAAATGTTTTACAAAGGTATAAGAATGAAAGACACGGGCGACAAGATCGCATGACAAGATTCTCGGCTTTGGTATAGATATATATAGGTATAGGTATATGTATATAGTTCGGGGTAAAAATCGATATGCGCCTTATATTCTTGAGCGGAAACCGACCAAGGTAGAAATTCCTGTCGTCAAGAGTGTCGTAAAATATGTATGTACGCACGAGCGAGATATCGAGGGATCGAGGGTTATATAGGTATAAAGGGAAAAGATTTCCACCTAGCTCCAGCTCCAGCCTTTAACTCCGAAAGAGTCAAACTGAATATTGGAGGACTCGAATGACCAAAAGAAAAAAAAAAAAAAAAAAGAAAGATAAAACTACATACGAAAAGTGTCACACCATCAGTTCAAATTTCACAGCATTTCAAAACCCCCGCCCATAACTTTATTCAAGATAAATAAAATCATCAAATGCTGCAGTACATTCGCTCCACTAATATCAACGAATGAAAATTTTTATTCAATTCTTTATTATAATAATTTTTCTAAGTCTTTTTTTTACTCCGATTATATTTATTCCTTCAAAAATCGCGGAATTTTTTCGAACAATATACATACGGGGTTCTGTTTGTCCTCCGTTTAAGGGGGTAGGTATAGGAGGCAGGTACTCTCGCGTGCCTAGGTATAAGATAAGTACTGAAATATAATAATAGCTTTCATAAGAGTATATAGGCCTCATGGCATACTATAATTATTAAGCGATACCAGCAGCGCGAGGTCCGGAGGCCTGGTGCAAGAATGATGGATTCCGGAAGTGGCTAGAAGGCGGTACCGGAAGTCTTCCCGATCTTACGTTCTCTGATAAACGATTATGCTAAACCGCGCATATCTTTCCTCAAAAATAACCTTCAAATTGCATTGCAGGTTACGCGTTGTTATTATTTATTTTCTTTTTTTTTTTTCACTCTCTTCTCTCTTTCCCCCTTTTTTTTTTTTCCTTCTTTTTATCAACATATACCAGATAAAAGATATGACATAATGCTACATAATTAATATTATCGCAATTAATGAGAGGTCGATAAGGAAAAACTAAAAATAAATGTATTAAATAATAATAATAATAATAATAATAATAAAACAGCCTACAGTCCTCAATTTCGCGTGCTACTTAGATACAAATGAGAAATTCAATTAAAATGAATCAATAATATTACCATTTTCATTTTTTTTTTAATACATTTTCAACAAACTGATCAATAATCAATTAGCCATTTTTGTTTTATTTATTTATTTTTTTTTTTCTCTATTTTTTACGGAGCCCAGATTTTGGGATTATAAATTTTTTAAACACCCTCCACAAAAATTATAACATCGTTTGTTATAATTATTTGTTCATCCGTCGTAGTGTCGTTGCTATAGTATTTGTACCTTTGAAAATGTAAGAGTTTTCTTTTTTTGCAAAATGAAAAAAAAATATATATATATATGTATGTATATATTCGGTACAGCAGCTCGAGTGTCACTTATTCACGCGGTTAGCCACGCCACGAGTGATTTAAACGCTTAACCGAATCGGTAAATTCTGATTAACACTAAGACGTGTGGCCTAGGTCGGCTGGAAAAGGTGAGATGAATAACGGTTGAGCATTAGCGACGGATGTTCTAACGCGCTGGGCAAAACTAGCCCTTGCCAAACGATAAATTAACTCGAGTTGCTGCAGCAGCAAGGATTTAGTACGGAGGCGTTTTGTTTAATGTGAATTGAGGTCGAAATCGCCCGCGCCTACTACCTGCCGCTTACATTCACACATGTATATGGTTTACTCGTCTATATATATCCATACATATATACAATTATATACGTCCAAGTCTAGGGTATATAATATTTTCAAAGTGTTAGAGAATGATTTGCGGCGCTGGGTAAAGGTGACCGTCAAGATTACAGACGCTATGACAATAAGCTGGAAGTCACGTATGTGCACAAGAGTACGTTAGGAAATAATACAAAGCGATCATTTTTTTTTTTTTTATTTTCTTTCTTTTCTAGAGAAAAATTTAGCGAGTTAAAATTTTGAAGCTGATTTTTTAAAGCCACGTTTTTTTTCTCTTATATATTAACAAAAATTTTCCTGTCAGATAAACCGTTTCCGAACAAAATTTCTTACGTTAAATAATGTTTTTTTTTTTTTTTTTTTTTTTTTTTTTTTATGAAAAATAATTTTTAAAAAATGTTTCTGATCTTATAGTTTTATTTTTTATACAAAACCGCAGATTGAATTATTACACTATTGGTTATAAATTCGTAACCTGGGTTGAAAAAGATCGTGTTAGAAAAAAAAGAAAAAAACAAAAAAAATGAAAAACAAAAAATCTACTAGAATTCGATTAAATTTATTGCTACTGTAGAGTATAGAGCGAAGAAATTATTGTGCCAAGCTAACGTGGATGGTCGCCGTTGTGGCTCAGCCACAGTTTCGTGCCAAAAGGGCGATTATCGCGACCCACAAAGCAAACCTAATCATGCCTGCCAAGAAACTAACCTTTGGCATATTTTAAGATCAAATCTTCCACCGGTAAACTCAATTCTAGGATAGGTAAGCTCGCATACCTCAACAACTATGAGACAATGTGATATAAGCTTTAACAATTTTCTTCATTACATTTTTCACTTAATTAGGTTACAGTAGGGGAGGAGGAGAGGCAAAATGGGGTACTTAGGGAAATACTTAGTTTTCGAGGACTCAAATACACTAAATCTTTTTATTTTTTCTTAATTCTAACCAAAGAAAATAAAAATGATTTTCAGATGTAGGGAAAAAAAAATTTTTTTTGAAAATTTGCGAAAATTCAAAACAATTCTCAATAATGTTTACAGAAGTCATTTTTGACGATTTAAAAAACATTTCGAAAAACAAAATATTTTTATAAAATTCTAAGGCTACGCTATTTTGCCTCCTCCTATCCCGTTTTGCCTTCCCCCTCCCCTATATACTTCACTTAAAAGATTAAACAAGAAAAGTGCCAGGTATTGGAAGGAATATGGCTTCCTCTGAACCTTGATGTAACATATTACATGTTAGTCCACGATATGCGGCGTCGCGACGTCCAAATAAATATTTTAGAAAAATATTTCTCCGCTAATTATATGTGTTACGTTAAAAGATGATATAAATACTTTATCCCCCACCATTTTTTTTGTTTCTTCTTTCTTTCTTTCTTTAAACCGTCAAATTAATATGATGATTGATTATTTATGTTACAGTGCGTATTGTACCTGTGGGCATTAAAATTGTGCCATCCAACCACACTATTTCTTCTCAGAGGAAACCACGAATGTCGGCATCTTACGGAATATTTCACATTCAAACAGGAATGTAAGTAACACGTATACGATTTTACTTGTTATTTGTAATATATGTATATATTTTTAAGGATTTAATCAATGATTTTATCAATTTTTTTCCAGTTCTCTATAATTCATCAATAATTTTTCTAATCGTTGGTCATTTTTTTCTGTTCAAAGACTTTTAAGTTTATATTACCTATATGAGTAGGCAGGAAAGTTGTTGCGCTTATACAGTATTCAAGCATTTAATTATTATTTTGTTAATTATGTTAATTACGAGTTTAAAGTTAACTAAAAGAGGGTAAACCGAAGAATAGCCTGACTTAAAAAAATTAAAAAAAAAAACAACCGTTGATTATAAAGAAATAACGAGTTTCTTTTTCTTCCTTTCTAATCGTTTCAGGAAATGTGAGAATTCGTAAGGAATAATTAATATTTCAAAGCAATTTCCGAGGATTCATTTTCTCGAGATTACAACTTATAATGCCGTAAGGTATTTTAAAAATTCATACATTATATTGTATATTCTTTACTGTTACAGAAATTATAAATCTAACGAGATACACAACCGTCCAGAAAATAATAAAATAAATAAATAAATAAATAATTGCAGAAATTAAACGAAATTCTAATTCGTTCAAAAATTTTTATCAATTAAATACTGCAGTTCGTAATGCAGGCGGTGTTCATTTTTGCAAACTATATATTGTATATATAACAGTGTTTAAATACATTAGAAAAATGACAACGATTTATCTAGATATATGATATTTTGGACCGATGCCCATCATAAGCTACAATCTCGGGAGTGCAATTTATATCAAATGCAACACGTAGTAGCAAAGCAGCTAGCTGGTATATCCAATTTATTCATGACTCGATAGACGAGCTCAGAGTTTATATATATATATATATATATATATATATATATATATATATATATATATATATATATATATATATATATATATATATATATAGATATATACATATATGTATACATACCCATGTTACAATATTTATTTAGCAATAATTTTTCGTGTCCGTCGTGTCGGCTAGAGACTTTACAAGTGTTTAAACGATATAAATTGAAGCAGAACAAAAAACAAAACAAAAAAAAAATCGAAATAAAAGAGAAAAAAAAAGTTTCAAAAAAAAAAACCGCAGCCAGAAAAAACATTTTTGTTTTTTAGGCCATTATTTTTCTGTTACTCTCGCCGTTTCACAGGTGAAAAACGACATCCACGAATCTTCCCTTTGACAATAGACAGCTGTATATTGTCTCTGTTCGTACTCTGATGCAAATTACGTCTCGCTTCGTTTCATTGTCCATTGGCTAGTGGCCACCACGTTAGTTATTTATTTTTTAGTCTTTATACTTTTTATAATTTTTTCGAAAGAATTATAACGCAACAATTTGAACAAACAAAAGAATTCATCAAGTTGAATATTATACAGTCAGAGAAAAACGGACGGCTGCGACTATTTCAATCAAAATTATTTATTATTTTAAAAACAATTCGTGGGTCCAGACTAAACACACGTAAATAAATAATCACAATACAAAAGTATAAATATCGATTTACTATACTAATAACCGTCCCAAGAAATACGTTTTATAGTCTTTTTTTTTAATTTTTTTTTTGACTTTGTTTTTCATCATTAGAAATTAACGTTTAAGCTTACCACAATTGTTATATTGTATTTCCCCAGAGTGACTGAATAATTGATTTATTATGAGGTTACTTTTTTCTTATTCGATAATTCCTATATCTTTTTCGGAAAATTTATTTGTGTAGTATACGGCTAGGTTTACTATAATATTATCGTATTTGGTTCTCACTCATAGCTGATATGGATTAATAAAAAAAATACAAATAAAATGAATAAAGAAATTGATAAACCGTTAAAAATATGATTCAGTTTTCTAAATAAGCGTGAAATTTTTTTTTGCTGTTAGCCGAAAAATGAAAAGGCTTATGTCAGATAGTTGAGGTAGGTACTTTGATGTTTTAAATAAAAGGCAGTTTTTATTCAGCGAAAAAAAAAAAAAAAATTTGCGATCGCATATTTCGTCAAAAAAATATTTCAACGAAATATAAAAATAATGCTATACCAGTCGATCGGGCGGTTATACCTTATTCTTAACGATAATCTACCGCGTATAAACTATTGCATGTATATAGTATATATATATATACCTATGGGTATATACAAGTATAACTTATGGACTCGCGTATATACGCGGGACAATATATATGGAACCAAGCTGTTTTACGATGACGTTATTTATCCAATGTAACAAAAGTGGGTAATTGTGGGTACGTGTTCGCAGAACGTATACCATATATATATTACATATATCGTCCTTCGAGCTATGTGTATGTGTGCATTAGGTAAAAACCCATTGCAAACGTGAAAGAGCTATAGGTACCTTATACCCACATCGTACAACAGCAACGTATAGAAAAGTGAGTGAAGACGTTACGGTCCGTTCAACACGGTGGTCAAAGAAATACAATATTATGGTAGTAATATGAAGGCTGGGTCAAGGGTCAGGTTAAAGTTGGGTTGGGTAGCAATATCATCAGAATCGTAAAATAGAGGTAAGCCACGGGTTGGCTAGCTATCGTGATCGTATAGGGTTCGTAACATGGGGGTATGTAGAGAGCGATTTCCCATTTTTCAATAGCTCGATAAAACCGGGAGAAGTTGACACGCGTCGTAATATTCCGTTTTCAAAACTCTCAATGAAATGAGATTGAATAATTTTTGTATTAAAAATAAAATAGAAAAGAAGGAAAAAAATAAAAAAAAAAAAAAAAGGACAAGATATATTTCATCGCATTAACTACCCCAGTCGCGTTCTTTCTTCTTCAAGGGAGAGAAAATGAAAAATTATACGTTCTGATCCAGCAAATCGGATCCGGCAGTGGATTTATTCACCGTTTCATTTGCCCCATTGAATTCGGTGTATTTTGAAGAGTCGGTATACTACCCTATATATATATATTTTTTTATACAGCAATTCAAGGGTTGATTTTTGAGTACAAGATCGAAGTACGGCCGGCACGGGCGCGGACGTTTATAAAATATATATATATATATATATTTTTAAAATTTATTTTATTTATTTTTTCTAATTTAAACAAGAGAGTTCTCGTTTCAATCGTTTTCAAATATACTCGCTCTTGAAAATCTCGGAGAGTCGACGAGGCACGGTACAGGTTTATTAAAATTTATGATATCAGATGAGACGACGACGGTATGAGACACGTAATAAACAACTCGAAATTTTTATCAGTAAACAATTTCTAAGACGTGGAATCAATTTAATTGCTATCTCGTTTATTTTTATTTTTCTTTTCTTCTCTTTCAACTCACAAATCTGGGCATAGATCTTAAAGGTGATAAATAGCCAGCTCAATTTGTCCGAGAGACGAGGACTCGGGCTTCTTCCTCCCTCCCTCTCTCCTTCTCTCTCTTCGCCATCCGTGCAAACTGTGTTCACCTCATTGACAAGAAATCCGTCTTCGACGTCACTTTGATCAATTCCTGCAAGAGATATCGCTTTTCACATACATATATACGTACGTATGTATGTATACGTATACGTATACGTCTGTGAAGTTTCTTAGATCTATCAAATCCTAGTAGTGTTTCTATCGTATAGAGTAACCAACCAGCTCTCGACGTATAGGTACTACGATGGTCTATGCTTCTATAGGAACGTGTAAAGTTTGTCGCAAACGTATGTTATACGTTTCACGATTCGAATAATTTGTTTTCTTTTATTTATAGTTTTTCAATTCGAAAGTATGATGATGATAAGAATTTTTTATAATTATCGAATTTATTGATAACGTTATTCGTTTTTCTTTTTTTTTTTTCTTTTTTTTTTTCTTTCTTTCTTTCTTTTGCAGGTAAAATAAAATACTCGGAAAGAGTGTACGACGCATGTATGGATGCATTCGATTGTCTACCCTTGGCCGCGCTAATGAATCAACAGTTTCTCTGCGTCCATGGGGGACTTTCGCCGGAAATTCATAATCTAGAAGACATACGCAAAGTAAGTTATGAATGAAAATAATAAAACAATTAAATAAAAAAAAAAAAAAGTATAACGCTGATAATTACAGATTATATCCGTTGCATGCCGGATAGAGAAGAAAAAGAAAAAAAAAATTTAATTTTTAAACGTTGAAAAGATTATCCTTATCGGGCGAAATAAAAGAGCTAAGATTAATTTCATCTTAATTATTTTGGATAAACACAAAAAAAAATTCAAAAAATTTTTTATTTTTTTTTTTCCTGCAATTTACCTGGCGTTCAATTAGCGATACGCCAAGAAAAAAAAAGTCGCGCTGTTCTTTACTGACTCTGACTACGTCTAGAACGACGACGACGTATATGTATATCTTCCCTGCAGCGACCCGACCCTAAATTGTCGCCAGCCAAGTTTCTCTTCGCTCTAACGAAATTTTCTGGCAAGATGAGAGGCGGACGAACACGAAAATTAGACCCCCCACCACTTCAAGTTTCTAACGTTTGACAGTTAAATAGAAAAAGAATCAAACTGACTCAGACTATTTTCAAAAGCATTTTTAACGCAACGTTACGATTAGAAAAAAAAAATAAATAAAAATAAGAAAAAGAAAGAAACAAAAAAATCTCCTCAAATTTCGTCCAACACATGAAGAACAGAGAAAAAAAACTTTGATGTATTATAAGGCCGGCCGAGTTTGTTGATAAAAATTCGTATCTTTTCATATTTCTACTTTTTTTTTTCTTCTTCTTTTTTTTATTTCTTCTGCCTTTTTGTCTTTTCCACTCGAAGAAGGCAGGGGCGGACAAAAGTGGCCTGCAGAGGCGCGGGTGTAGAATATAGCTGGCGGACAGGAGCCCGGCGTGCTGCCACCACCTGCTGTATTGATCCACCATCTACGCCTCAGCCTCTGCTTCTGGCTCCTGGCTCTGGCTCTGGCTCTGGCTCGCACGCACACATGCGCGTAAATTCACACACGAACGAACGATTTCGTTTTAGTCTCTCTTCTCCTCCTTCGGGCAAACCGATTCAAGAGAGTTAAAATTTTCTTTCCTTGTCGTTTTTCTTTTTTCTTTCCTTCTTTCTTTCGTTACTCCCTCTTTTTTGTTTTTTTTTTTTTTTCATTTCTTTTTACAAAGTTCGGAAGTGAAAGAGCATTTTTTTTTCTTTTTTTTTTTTTTCTTCTTTTTCCTTAAAATCAACGAATTTTACAGGAGGACTGTAAACTGATTTTTGTTTTGATCAAAGAACCGGAAATCTGAGGTATAGGTATACAAGAGGCAATCGAGATTAATTTACACTCTTTATTATTTATCGATATTTTATTTCGTTTATTAGTTAGCGAGTTTTTAGGGAGATAATCCAAACCAGCGTCTCTTTATTTCTTTCATATAAATTTCACCGGCTATACCTATACCTATACCTACCTCTTTAACATGAACTAATGAACAATGGATCAAAAGCGAAAAGCTATATATATTCGTTCGTAGTAATTAGAACGTCCAGAAAGGTTGTTTTGTTCCACCCTAATCGGCCTTATTGCACATGACTATAGGTGACAGTTATCGTGATTCCCCATTTACTCTAAAAAAATTCGTCCAGATTATCCCTCGGACCGATCATTTCATTTCATTTATACGCATTTCATTGTTCAGAGATCAAAACATGTGTGTAGACCGAAAATACACCCGCCGGATGACAATAATCCGTAGCTATAAATAAAAAAAGAATAATGAACATATGCATTACGGGTTATTATATTGATTTTCAATTAATATTTTTAAAAAAAATTCTGTTTTTATTCTGACCCAGTTATCCGGCGGTGGTTTTTTTTTTTTTTTTTTTTTTTTTTTTTTTTTAATACTCCCCCCTTTTTAGTTTTCTTTGGAATAGAACCGGCGAACCAGGTTAACCACCTTCTGGTCTCGCGAGAAATACCCAGCAATCTGTACGTATATCTCTAGGTATAAACGTGCTGGCTGCTGCTTATCTTTCTTGCAAGTTACGAGTTACGAGCGTCCATCCTTTTCAGAATAAAATAAATATAAAAAAAAAAAAATGTATAAAAAAACCGATATAAAAAGGTAGGACGATTCTTCTACTTCTTAGTTTTACTTCTTATATCGTTTATTTCTTCTCTCCTCATTCCGAGCGAATTGATCGATCGATACCGATTTTTCTTTTGATATACGTGTGTATAGGATGAAACATAACTCAACTAAATGCAATTTTTATTCTATAGATATTTTTCATAATAAATTTCAGATCATTATTATAACCTGTAACAAAAAAAAAAATTCAATACACCTATACGATCTACGTATTTATAATTTTGATAAGATATTTCTGGCCCACTATGTAGAAGGTTATAGGCTATATAGGTATTGCTTTATCGCTTTGTGCATCGATGTTGCCTGAGATTAGATTTTTATTAGATTGTGGATTGCAGATAGACGTGATACCGTCAGGTATAGCGATAGTCGTCTATTACACGTTGCGGATATCTGTCTGTGTTTTGTAGTTCGCGTTTTAGTAATCAGTAACTGCCTCGGTAAAAACTTATTTTTTTTCTTTTTTTTTTTCTTATTTTGTAATCACATTCGTTCATTTATAGTATTTTTTATTTATTTTTATTTTTTTCTTACGTTTTAAAATAATCAAATACACTTGCAGATTGTATCGAACCGTTTCGCAAGCAATACTATCTTTTTCTTAACGTTATTTTCTGATACCTACTCGGCTTAAATAGATCGTCAAAATTGATCAAGAAATAATTTTTTAACTTGTCATTCGTCACTTCAAAGTGGATTATAAATAAATATGAATACCTATTGATATTAACGAAGCCCTTAAATACAGCTGCTCTCATTCTGTAAGAGTTTGAATAAATAAAAAGAATGTTTCTTTTCTAGATTAATGAAAAATAAATATAGTATAAAAATTTACGTAAATGGATCTGGAAGATTTTTAATTTGTTAACTATTTTTATTTTTTTTCTGTTTGTTTTTTAAATGTTAGATAATTGATTATTAAATAGGGGTCGGGGTTTCCCTAATTTTTAAAATGATCATACTTCTAAGATCGTTTATTATACAAACTCACCGGTCTTATATCTACGGTTAATTAAATAAAACATTAATTGCCTGCAACAACAGAGTCTATAAAACCTCCCTATATAATCTAATTACTCGTATTGATCCACGTAATGAAATAAGTCAGCATCTAACCTGCTTCTCCAGAGGGTAAAGATGCCACAAATTTATCCCTGACATATAAGAGAGAAACGGGTCAATGACCCGGAACCTAGAAATAAATATAAACGATATTTCCTATATATACATATATATGTATATACGATATAGAATAATCGATTTTCTAAGTATAATTATCGACGGTGTCGAAAAAAATAAGAGAAAATTTACCTATAATGAGAATAATAAAAATGATCAAAATTTAATCTGCTTCTAAATACGGAGAAGAATATTTAGATACTCATATTTCTTTACTTTCTTTTTGTTTTTGTTTTTTTTTTTTTACCGAAAATAATTTCGCAAATATCCCCACGAAACTTGATGTATGTATGTATGTAACGTACGCATATATTTCGCTCTAATGACACGGGCGCACGCGCAACTCGAGATGGATAAATTCTGAATTATACATACGTAGATCTACATTGTACGTACGTGGATGATATGCGGTGGATATAAGGTATAGGTATGGTAGGTGGGTTACCCACCCGTTAGATTATACATATAAATACATGCGGTAGAGATATATCTGTGTTTATATATACGTGTTTCCATATACCTACGTATCAACCTACCTAGTCTTGGAGAGAGACATGTTTTACTTGCGGTTAATGCTAATGTATTATTCCGTTGGTGTATGTATGAGCTAGTGGAGGTGAGGGGTTTCGCTCAAACAGACCAAGTGACATGAATACGAAACTCGGTACAGCGAGAAATTTTCGAAACGAAAGAAAAAAATCATAATCAAAATAAACATTATATTAATAATTAAAGATTTTTCGTTCTATAATTTATCGAAAGAATACGATCGTCAAATTATTTTCTTACCATTTTTTTTTTTTTTTTTGTTTTTTTTCTTACTCTTAAAATTCGCGTTGTTATTAAAATTCTAAATTTTAGATATTTGTACATGTATAACGAATAATGTTTATATCTGGAGTCGTTTAACCATACGCTGGACTCTCTATCTCTCTCTCTCGCTCTCTCTCTTTGCTGAAAAGAGAAAAGCATCAATAATACAGTGTAATTAATTTTCCCGAGAAACTCAACTTACTCAAAGTATCATTAACGAGGGTAATTAACGACGCGTTTATCCGCATTTAATCCCTTTGATCTCAATACTACGGGAAATTTTACCAGGTCAAAGAATGACCTCGAGGCTATATTATTTTTCTTCCCTCTGAATAAACGGGCTTCAACCTATACCCGTTTTTTATTATTTATTTATTTTTATTTTTTTTTTGTTTATTTTGCATATTTTATTTATTCATTTATTTATTTATTTGTTTGTTCATTTTTTTATTTTTTGTTCATTGCATGAAAAATTTCACAAAATCTGATATCCTAATTCTCTAAATTTCTGATCGATGAAAAAAAATCTGTAAATTAAGTTTCATCGCCTGTATTATAATACCGGGTGGTTTTATATTTTTGTATTTTTACATTTTTAGAATTTCTACATCATGTTACAGTCTTATGCCTCGATCTCTCTATGCTCGATCTTTGAACAAATCTGCAAGTAAAAAATGAAGAAAAAGAAAAAGAAAAGAAATAAGTAGCGTAGAAAAATTCATACGATCTTAAATTTTTCATTGGTAATAACGGTTCGAACGAACCCGCTGCACGTACCGTATAACTCACAATCAGGTGAAAAAAAAAAGAAAAAAAATCCTCGCCGTAATATATCGCGTGCTACGAATGGAGAATCGAACCTCCTTCTTCAAATCTACATCTTCACTCTTACTCTCTCAATAAGGATTCAAGATAAACCCTCTTCGATATTTCCAATCGTCGAACGAACGACACAAAATAATGAACAAAAATTTCAGGATTAACGTTACGATATATTTTACAGTTTTAATCATTCAATCAAAAGTCAAATCTTCTTTCTGATTTCCGATCTAAATCGGTTCAATCTTTTCATTATAGAAAATTGATAATTTTTATTTTTATTTATTTTTTTGATTTTTGGTTCATGCATTATACCGAACGTAAGGCTCTGTACGATTATCCATATCCCTTCTCCTACCTACGGACGTTTGAGAAATGTAATTATTCCATTTCTCCTCTCTCTCTTTCTCTCTCTTTCTCTTCCCTCCTTTATCTGCTCGTCTTCTCTCGTTTCCCGCCTCCTGATTTCTGACAGCTTCTACCGGCATTGTTCCCGGGTCTCAGTCCCGCCTGAATAACGTTTGGGTTTAACTGAGAGACTAAAGTTGATGACTTCAGGCCTAAAGCGCTTTTGCCAGAGGGTGGAGGGACCGACGCGCACTGTGACACGTATCTCAAATTCTGGAACGGAAATCCTAATTTACGTATAACAGCTTAAAATACTCCGCATAAAATTTTTGACATTATATACACCTGTGTACACTCTAATCAAATATCCCGATAGCCCTACGAAATTCATATAAGAAACAGAAATTAATTGGAAACAACAAAACTATAAGAAAAAAATAATTATTATTATTATTTATTATATACATAGAAAATCCTCGTCTATTCTTAACTATTTTTCCCACCATGTATGTGAAACAGTTTCTAAAAATTTCTACTTGTAGTATTTCAATCCCTATAATACATTGAGTAGATTATTTACTACCGGAGACGGCAGTCCCTATTGTATAACATATACAATAACCTTTAAACAATGAACCGCTAAATCGCATAAAATCTGTTAATATCTAACCTATCTCTGACATGTGTACCTACCCAGCTAATGCATAATATAGTTCGTAATATTAAGGATGGAAATTATACCTTCAACGTATCCCAGGCAAAATTGTTATTACATTGTTGAAAAAATGACAAAAATTCGAAAAATTAGTATATATAAATTATTTTGAAAATATTTGTCATTCCATTTTTTAAAAGAAGTCTCATTGGAATATAAATATTATATGTATACGTATATATATGAATTTATTACTGCAACATAAAAAAAAAAAACAGTAACTTTAAGGCGATTACTTACTATTTAAAGATATGAGAGAGCGGATCTCTAAACAATTTATATTTTATTACTTCTGCAGATTTTTACTCGTTTGTAAAAAAAAAAAAAAAAAAAACAGAAATAAACAAGAAAAATTTTCTTTCATTTCATTTTCAACACTCGCGAACTGTAAGCTTTTCTTAAGATTCTTCAAACTCACTAGAGAAATTTTACACCGAGCAGTAATCGCACCATGTAAAACACGAGAAATAGTTAATAATCTACTCATCATGAAAGTACTTCGGAATTTCCAATTTTTTCGAGAAAAAAACCAAAAAAAAAACAAAAAATAATTTAAATGGATTGAAAAAAGAAAAATCTACACTATTTAATCGCACAGTTTTTGCCACTGTATTTCATTTCACTTTGCACACAATTAATTTTGAATAATTTATCATCAAAAGTTTATCAACAATATCGACACTGCAACGATTGAAATTCTCGTACCAACTGACGCGACGTATTTACTGCATCTAGATATAAATCAGTGATTAAATTGTGTGGGAAAAAATATGAGACTACTTCCGAGATAAGCATTTTTGTAGTTTCAATGACAATAAAAGATGGAATTCTAGAAACCAAAGTGCTATGTGGTTAGCTGATAACTTCATTAAATAATATAAATTGTGAAAACTGGTGAAAAATTTTAGGAACAAATTTTCCCCCACTTTCATTCTACTCGCTACTATATTAAGTTTTGGGTTTTTCGAAAAAATGATGAATCAATAAGTTCCTAAAAAATAGGCATGAACAATTTTTTCGGTTCGTCTAATTTTGGATTTTGATTTTTCTTGTTACTCAACAACCTAACTTTGGCAAAAAGTTAAATTATTTTTAATGTAAAAATTATCTACGCACGAATAAGCCTGGAGCTTTGGTTCTTGTAGTAAAATAAAGCAAACTCCTCGATGTATAAGAAAAAAATAAAAAATATGATATACTTTTACACGTGGGATTAAATCGTTTCCAGAATTAATTACCAGCACAAAATACTCGTTGAATGTATCTATGGAACGAATTTCTATACCATAGCGTAATTTACCTGATTTTATCACACGGGTAATTTGATTATCGCGATGATTAGCCACAGTAAATCACATCTTCATTTATTTGCATTGCAATTGATCAATCCAATTAAAAATCCGATAGCCAATTCCTGTGTTAACAAAACATGGTAGTTATAAAAAAAAAAAATTTTTTAATTAATTGAAACGTCGATAATTTTTGAAATAAGTATTTCAACTCTGATATATTTACGGTCAGTTATTACTTGGGGGTTTTCACCTTGTATAATATCAACCTTGAGCTATCGAACCTTATCAATCTAATAATATGTCGAAATATCCCACATTATAAGATAGTTCGACTCACGATTTCCTCGAATTATTGCCAGTAATATTAAGCTCCATTGAAAGTAGGAAGTAAAAGGTAAAAGGTAAAAGGCAAAAGGTAGTATAGGTAGTATTCCATTAGGGAAATGAGCCAGGTGACCCAACGTTAAATTACATCCACTGTCGAGGTATAGAGACTAAACTTACCCATGTTCAGGAGTCTTAAAAAGCTTCACATTTCTTGGTAGTTACCCAAAAAAGTTAACCCACATATAACAAACTTAAGGTAGGGGATCTCATCGAGACGCTCTGGATTGACAAAAAATATGGCCCTTTTTCCGTGTCGTGGTAGTATGTTACGTTGTAAAACGAAAGAAAAAAAAAAAAAATTAAGAGAAAGAAGAATAATAGGAGAAAGAAAAAGAAGAAGTATTCTTGAGAAGGGGAAACTACGCTTCATATTTTATTGCTTTAATTTTATATCACCGATTATTAAATGAGGGAGATAAAAATGTGCATTTCTTGACATGATTTTTTGATTTTGGTTCTCAGGTATCTAGAAATTTTTTAATGAGTAGACAATAAGGAGATATAGAGTTAAAAGAAAAGGGTGAATTCCTTGTCTTGAAAGATGAATAAGCATGTGGAGTTGTAGGTTGTAAATATAAGGCTAATTGTAAGAATTATGGAAAGATGTCATCTTCAGAATGTTCCGGTATAATTAACCGGAGAATATATCTACTTTCTTCTTTTACTTATTGTTATCACCTCAGTGTTGTTTTACGTTCACGTAAAGAAAAGAGGCTCTTGACAACGGCAGTTAAATGGTAAAACCGTCACCTCGAGAATCCTTAGAGGCATGCAATAAACCAGAGAGCCCAGAGAGAGAGAGAAAGAGAGAGAGCGAGTTTTGTCACGGAGTAAAATACCTACGCGACACGACAAATTCGCGCTCTAGAAATCATTCTAAGTATTTTTTTTATTTTTGTTTTATTTTTTTATTTTTTATTCTCCTCTCAGTTTTCTCATTGAACAAGATGTTGTAGGAAGCGTCTCTTTCTTTGGGGTCGAAAAATGAAAAGTAAAAAATATCGTTAATTAGAAAAACGCGTTTGAAGGAAGAGTATGAGTAATATAACTTTTTCTATCAAAAAAAAAAAAAAAAGATAAAAAATTACTTTTACGGGTATAGAAGCGATACCGAAGCTGCTCGTACCGGGGCTTTTGCAGCTAATTTCTTTGCCAATTTATACTCGACATACCTTATTTTCCTCAGGCATATCCGTCCGCTACTTTATTATTTCAAAGAGAAAATAACAAACAGTAAAGAAAATCATCAGAACAAAAAAAAGAAAAAATTTTTTTTTAATCAGCTCACTACGGTTCGCAAGGAGAAGAAGAAAATCATGCCCGCAGAGTTATCAATTTTCTACTTCCTCTTTATTTTTTGTTTTTTACCAAATATTCAATAACAAGGTGGCTCTCTTTATAGATTAAGATCACAGAACGAGCGAACAAGCTTCTCAACGAAATTTTATCTGATGTAAAGCTATAAGCATGATAATAATCTGATATTTATATAAACATTCGCATAATTTCTGAACACTTTAAAATGTCAGTTTTTTATTTTTTTCAACTTTGCAAGTAGTGATACAAAGTGTTTTAAACATCAGCCAATATGTTTCACGGATTTCAGCTGTCCAAAAACTTTTGGCATAATTTCGAAGACTGAGTTAAAAAAAAAAAAAAGAGTCGTAAAAAACAAAAAAAAAAACAGAATCACTCGAACTTCATCGGCGATCCAATTTCCGAAAAATAAAATGAGAAAAAGAATTGCTATCTCGTATAAGCTTGGTTATACTTTATTTTATCCCTTTGGAAATCGTTGCAAAAAGAAAAAAAAATAAAAAATTCTCCCATACGGATGTAGTTTCACGGGGGACAAGAAGTGGGCGGAAAAATTTCACGTCATTTTTTACTATAACCCAATATATATATATATATATATATATAGGTATACGCAGACGATATAAAACACGAAGAAAAGAGATAACTCCATCGTCGAATCCTTCGCAATATAATATCTGATACTAATATATAAGATAATCCAGACCAGACTTAGCCTTAGAAAATTCTATTCTAAAGAAACAAGCTTACTAATAAATAAGAACCACGTTTCAATTATGCTTTGTCCTTGTTTACGACTACGGTGAAAATTTGCTTGATGTACAAAAATAAAGATCAAAAAAGAAAAAGAAAAACAAGAAGAAGAAGAAGAATAAGAAGAAGAAAAGAAAACCAGAAAAAAACCTAAAACAAAAAAAAATTGTTTGAAATCGGATCACAGATCTGATTAGTTGAATATATCGAATGAACGACAGACTGTTGCTCGTAAATTGGAGCAACGTAACTAACAAATTCATATACCTATTATATCTATAATTGTGTAAAAAGTATGTACATAGTGCCAACTGCAACGGGCGGATCAAAGTATTCTCAAGTTCAGTATATGGACGAACTTTTTGGCCGAAGTTTTCTCGCATCTGTTACCGTAAATAATAAATAAGTACGATGATGAGAAAATGTATGAATATAGAGATACATACTTCGCTAAGATTCCCTGACGATATAATCCCAGACGCTGTCTCGTCTCGTCTCGTCTCGTCTCGTTCTTTTACTAGTTCGCGTCCAACATCTTCTAATAATAAAATGGCACGTAATACCACATGTGGCTTCGAAACGATGTCTGCTGGCACTAACTAACTACTTGTTGGATCGCCACCTTTCGTATCTATATTATATGCATATACCCGTATACGTATATATATGTATCTCGTGGGCACATATACATATATATGCAAATATCATGCATCGCTGTACCCAGACATAATTTCAGATTAAAAATGCCAAACGTTTTGAATAGCAAATTTCGTTTTAATACAAAATTCGTTGACCTTGATGTTAAATACAAAAACGTCTTTTGTTTTAATCGAATGATAAATTCTCTCTCTATCTTTAATTCAATTGTTGACTAAAATTTTCAATTTCTTTCAAATTGAAGAGATTTTCGTTAATTTTCTGTCTTTTTTTTTTTACACCATATCAAAAAAGGACATATTTTATTCTAAAAAATTCATATTTCCTTACAGTTGGACAGGTTCAAAGAGCCACCAGCGTTTGGTCCAATGTGCGACCTTCTCTGGTCGGATCCCCTAGAAGATTTTGGCAATGAAAAGAACGCCGAACATTTTTCACACAACAGTGTAAGAGGCTGCTCGTACTTTTACAGGTAAGTTTTGATTACTTCTTATATATCCATATATAAATAATAATTAATCTTTTTCAAAATGAAAAAAAAAAAGAAAAATTTAAAGATAATTCAAAATTTCTAGAAAAATTCTTTCTATCATGATTTTTCAATTATAAAAATAACAAACACCGTGTAATTATACAGAAAATATATCCGCGAATAATAAAGAAATCTATCTGCAGGAACGAGAATGATCCCCCCGCGCCGGAGGTGAAATTCCTTAGTTGGCCAGGATCTCTTTGGCTTTGTAGCGGTCGAGATAGAATTTCGATCGCTTTGAGTCTTGCGCGTTAAAGGGTCGTGGACCGTTTAACCATCTTTGAACTTTGACCTTTGAACTCTGAACTTTGACCATCGACCTTTGACCTTTGACCCTTATTAGTAGTAAAATATGTTCGGTTAGGAGATAGCAAAAAGAAATGTGAAAGAAAAAAAAAAAAGAAAAAAACAAAATATATGAACACTGTTTAAGTTGAGGGATATTTATGGTCCGATCGCGCGAGGGTCAAGACATTTATGTATGCGCGATTTTTTGATCCTTCTGATCCTGAAAGATTTCGAAGATGCGACTGAAGGTGAAAAAAGAAAGGGTGGAAAACAAAAAAAAAAAAAAAAAAAAAAATACTCGGTAAAATAAAACAACGAAGAGATCTTGATATACAAGGATAGTGGAGAAAAAGTAGAGGGAGAAAATCAATGCCCAGTTTTCAAAGGCGTGTAAAATGTGTTAGATCGAGAAGAAGAAGAAAAAGAAGAAGAAATGAGAGGATAGTCGTTGATGATTAAATGTTATATAATTAAATAAAAAATTAATGACAAATAGTGGAAGAAATCATTCGTGACTTATGAAGTATTGCTAAAGATTTTAGGGGTGTGGGTAGTAGCCTCGATGAATTTTTTTTTTTTTTTTTTTAATGTATTTTAATCATCAAGTTAGCAAAATTGTTGCTCATATCGTACTTAATGACAGATGTAGTATTTAAATATCATTGTGTATGGTATATGTTAGTGTAGAATAAAAATGTTAACTTTACTGCAATGCGTCAAGAACGATTTTAGAATAAATCGGAACTACAAATAACAGAATTTTCATAAAATCCAAAAAACAATAATTGTGACAATTAGTTATTTAACATCGTAATAATTCAATTTTACACACATTTTTTTCCGTAACAATTAAAAGAAAATTAATTCATTTTTGTGACAGAGAATTATCGTTTTGTTCCCTTTCTTTTTTCATATAAATTAGTCAATAATTTGACTACAATCTTCTTCACTTCCTACGATGTAATTTATTGTATGTTAAACCCGTCCCGAAACGGTATATATATTTTTCAATACTGAATTTCATTTTTTTTTGTTTTTTTTTTCACTTGTCTGAATAAAATCAAAGGGAATTTTTACACACGAGCAAAAGTCTTCTATATATACACCTACACCTAGTCCTGGGGGATGGTTTGACACGCAAAACTTGTGAAGGGAACTACGCGTCTCAGGGCGTACCTTTAGGGACTCCAAAAAAGCTCCAAGTGATATCTTAAAAACTCCCTCACGTTACTATGAAAAAAAAAAAAAAAATTTTTTCATCCATGTATGATGAAATTTTTCTATACTTTAGATGACGACGACATCTCTCTGCTGTCGTGATCCATGACTATGAGAATAAGGAAATAGCATCACTCTAAAAAGTTTTCAAAGTGCTCCGAAACTTTTCAAAGAAAAGTAAAAAAAGCACCGAGATTCGTGATAATCAGTTCAATGATGATTTCGGGGGGGGGGGAGGGGGGGGGGGGGGGGGGGGAATAAGAAAAGAAAATTTACAGATGTGACAGGAAAGAGGTTTTACAAAAACTTTGATTTTATCCAATATTTTATAAAGTCTGAGAATATTCTAGCCTCTGAAGAATTAGAAAAGATAATTAAATAACAAAGATTCTTTATAAAACTCGATTTGATATTCATTTAGTTCCATAGTTTTCTTTATAGACAGTTTTTAAGTGAATAATATAGAATAAAAGTAAACTTTGCTTTTTACCTAATGTTCGGAGAAAAAATTTTCTATATACCTTATCCCCAACCTTTGTCGTAAACTTTAACATAATAATTCTTGGCTTGGGTTAACTTTTCGACAAAATTCCCCCGAGGCTAACAACCGCGACGCTACTTGTGTGAGCCAATCAAAAATTTTGCAAATCTAAATAATTGCATCTGGTTAAGGAAAGGGAAATAAAAAACAAACAAAAAAAAAAAAAAAAACAATAAGAAAGAAAGAGACAAGAAAAAATTAAAAAACTTTAAAGACAAATAATTTTTTTTACACTTCTCATCGGATGTTATCGCTTGTACTAGAAAAAAACAAAATCAAAAAAAAAAAAGAAATTATAAAGGTATATAATGCTAATAAAAATGAGCTAAAATAAAAAAAAAGAGGCTTGGCACAAAATCCTCTCGAGATCGAATCCAATTTTTTGACTTTGAAAAAAAAAAAAACTTTGTTTCTGCTAAGGTTGTTCGAAGATAGGTAATAAAAAAGATAATAAAAATCGGCTAATGTAACCTTTTATTCTTGTGCTTTTTGTAACGGGTAGAAAGTCGATTTATGTCTTTTTTAAAAGGTCAAGGGTTAAAGGAGGAGAAAGAACTTTTTTTTTTCTTCTTTATAGTTTCGCAGATGTTTCCATCGATAGGGAAGACGGAATTTCGGATTTATAAAAAGCGTTGATTTAAGCGGTGATCTGTTTTCTCATATGTTTTTAGCTACGCGGCCTGCTGCGATTTCCTTCAGAACAACAACCTGTTGAGTATCATAAGGGCGCACGAGGCGCAGGACGCCGGATATCGTATGTACCGTAAATCGCAGACGACAGGTTTTCCATCCCTAATAACGATCTTTAGCGCCCCAAACTACCTCGACGTATACAACAACAAAGTGAGTTTTTCGGAAATTTTTATTAACGAGAAGAGATATATTTTTTTCAAATAAATTTTAAGACACGATTCAAATTTTATACAAATTTAACGATAAGTAAATACTGAAAATAACTTTTTTGAAAATTTCATTTAGTATTAAATGAAATGAAATGAAATGAAATAAAATTAATAAATAAAAAGTTAAGAAAGTATTTCAAGAATTTCTATACCTTTGCAGTATTTCTTTTTTAACCTCGCATTCGGGAGGGGGTTCTTCCGCGTTTTCACCACAGGATAGAAACACGGCAGTTTCAAACTGTTATTGACATCCTGTCATTCTTATTCATTGTTCAAAAATTTTTCACCTTTGTACCTCAGGGATAGAAAACGCCCAGCTGTAAGTTCAAAGACGTGCTGGTTCAATATCGTGCTTTTCCAGCTTTATCTGTCATTGAAAATCAAAGACATTTCAGATTTGTCTCCACCTAAGTAGTCGACGTCAAGAGAGAAAAAAAAAAAAAAAAAATTGTCTAAAAAAAAAATATTACGAATATTTTCTTCCTGTTTTTTTTTTCCTTCGACGAATCATGAGGGTAGGGTTAACGATGCTGGAGGAGAGATAAAAAGTGCCTAAAGATATTTCACAGTCCTTCGATATGGATATCGAATCGTGTTTTTGCCCTCGACCAAAATTGATAGATTTTAAGTACGGATTTTGACTCTTTGGAGAAAAAAAAATTAAAGAAAATAGATACCAGAAATGGAAAAGATAATAAAGCACTTAAAATTCTGTAAATTTTTCTTTTAGAATCTCAATTACTGCGAATCGAGAGAAACGTACGAGTCTTCTCTCCAAAGATTTTTTTTGTTTTTTGTTTTTATTCAGATACATTTTTATTCACGGTTTATATTTACAGGCAGCTGTGCTCAAATACGAGAACAACGTGATGAATATCAGGCAGTTTAATTGCTCGCCTCATCCGTACTGGTTACCCAATTTTATGGACGTTTTTACGTGGTCGTTACCCTTCGTTGGTGAAAAAGGTATTTATATTGTAAAGCTATAAGAGAATCGCATATTTCGATACGTTTGTAACAACCGATCAGGTCACTTGCGATTAATTAATACTTCTTAATGGTCGAATTATCGAAAAAAAATAATAAAAAAAAAAAAAAAAACAGCTGACACGATAGGCGAAAAATATTTCAATCAATTTTACAGTCACGGAAATGTTGGTTAACGTTCTGAACATCTGCTCGGACGACGAGCTTATGAACGACGGAGACGACGCCCTGGAAGAAGGTAAAATCCATCAGAGTTTAATCACTATTTTAATGTCTATTTTTTTAGCCTTGGATAGAGCCGGAAAACTAATTTCCAAATTCTCTTAGCAGAATGATAATTAGAAAAAAATGTTTAAATAATAAAAAAAAAAAATTAGAAAAGAAACTACAAAGCAAAGTGGAATTTTTGGAAAACAGTTTTTCCTCATCTCTATATAAAAATTTAGTACAGAATTCTTATTCAGAGTCGATCATTAAATCGTGGATAAATAATCTAGCGAGAAAATTATTTTCAAATCTTGAATTCAATGGATCAAAATAATGAATAATTAATGATCAACATAAATATGTCGTTAAGTTGTGAAAAAAGTAATGAAACTAAAGAAGAGTAGAAATAATTTGGTGAAAAATTAAAGGGGGGTGGAAAAAGAAATAAATTTAGAACTATTTTTATATATGTACAAATGAATAGACCATTGGGGAAGTTTTGAAGAAGTAATTATGGATATCATTCTGACCAAAAAAAAAATAAAAAATAAAATAATAGACTAAACAGAGTTCGTCTCTCTGATGTATTGCGTCGGGTCAATGACCTCATTGGGGTTACTTTCAGACTTTTCAGACTTTCGTTTAGATCTCGCGTTTTATTTTTTTCTTTTTTGACGACCTACTTTCGAACTATCAAAGAATCATGAATTCGTAGAGTCTGCAATGGAACTATTAAGACTGTAATATATAAAAAAAAAAACCTCGGGTTCCTCGGCTCGGTGCAAGTCTTTATCAGAAAGAAACACTTGTTTGTCTCAATTAATAATGAATCGAAAAATTAGTGGTAAATAAATTAAAAATGAAAAAGCGAAGGGATATTTTCAAATGTAAAAATTATTTTCTATTTTTCGGCTGCCTGGATAGATGGTAAGAAACTATGCATAATTTTTGTCAGCCACATTTTCAGCTTCAAATTATCATTATTTTGGCTACATAGATAGTGTCGATGTGTCAATTTTTTATTACATTATATTATTATTCTTCAAATCATATTTTTCAAACTTTTGAATTGCATTATTATCAACGAAAAAAGAGAGAAAAAAAAAAAAATAATAATCATAAAATAAAATAAATTTATTTTTGTTTTTATTGCTAAAGGTTAAATAAATAATTAACCCTATTTTTATGTCTCGTTTTCAATATATTTTTAACACACGGCACATATATAAGACCCGCATTCTAGCCACAATAGAACCGTTTCATTTTGCATAGTTTTTTGTTTTTGTTTATTCTTTAATTTTTTGTTGTTTTTTTTTTTCAAATTTTTTCTTATTAGTCTTTTATCTTCTGTTATTTAAATTTTATTTTTTTCAATTGTTATTTAGCGTTATCCAAGATTGTGGTTACCACCGATAATAATACAAAAAGTAATATGGATTTTCGTTTAATCCATACATAGCTGTTTAAATTCAACGCCATAATCACATTTTTTGCGAGAATTTAAAAAGTCTTTAAAAAAAAAAGTTAATTAATTAATAATTAAATAAATAAATCACCCCAAGGCACAATCTTGGATGCCTTTAGGCATGCTCGCGTCGCCAAACATAGACAGTGTCGCGAAAAATTGTTTATAAATTCGTGAAAATAGGTGATTAAAAAAAAAAAAAAAAAAAAAAAAAAAAAAAAAAAAAAAAACCGCCATGGATAACAAAAATAACAAAAAATAAAGAAACAAGTTTCTCCTGCAAACAGGAATATCCGCCCTGTCCGTATTTGGTCGAACGTTATAATACACACACATTACCTATATATTATATATATATATCGATGTTTTTAAAAACATTTATCGCTCGACTTTGCCATTTTTTATATATCAATATACTATATGTGAAACTTATTTCAATCAATTATTATACCTATATCTGAATATTTTCTTTTCATTATAAGCCCGTATAACCCCCCGAGCGTAACGTTCTCCGATTCGTTCGTATAATAATAAAATTTTTCTTTTCCACGTATTATATATATATATATTTTTCAACACACAATTTCGCGTTACGTACATTTTTGTAAATACATATATATGTATATCTACCTTTTCATACACACATATATATATATATATGATATTGCATACATGTATATAATGTATGTATATAGTAGACTCAGATTTTTCTCTATACCTTAAAGAATGTTCTCTCTATACACAGTGCATCGGAAAAGAATTCTTTTTAAATTGAAAAATATATGAAATCTGTACATATAGCTACGTGTGCACAGGTATGTATGTATGTATATACTTATGTGCATACATATACCAACATTACAGTATATCTATATTGTCGTACTTGAATTGTTCCTCGCTGCAGGGTTCACATGTGATAAGAAAATAAAAATGACAAAAATATAAAAACCAAAGAAAAAAAGAGAGAAAAAAAATATATAAAAAAGTAGACATAAAGGCAACGCGTAGCGAAATTCAATCTCGTCAAGAAGTAGGTGAACGTAGTAGAGGGGTATATATATACATAGGGAATGTCGGGGACAAATCGTTTGACTGAAAATATTTCATCGGAGAACGTAACCCTCCTCTCGATATCTGCTCCCTTATCCCCCTCCCCCCGTCCCATATAATAAAATTGATTCGTCTCGGTTAAAAAAAAAAAATAAGAAAAAAAAAATGAAAAAAAAAAAAATGATAGAGAGAAAATATAATATTCTCGTCATTTAGTACATGGATTGTACAGCTTATATAGTGTCAAATCGAACGCGGTATTTTTTTTCACTTCGACCCCCACCTCCCTCGAACAAAACCAACCCCTCGTCACCCCATGATGCACTTGACTGTCTTTTATCGTGAGCCTTCTCTATTATATTTGTATCAATCACACTGGCCTTGTTGGACTTCTCCTCTCTTGGCACGACACTACTTCTACCACCTCTACCACCTCTTCTACTACTACTACTCTACTACTACTACTACTACTACAACTACTCAAAACTACGTTAGTCGCAGCCAAAATCGTTATTCAAAAAAAGAACGGTAAGTCCGACCAAAGACTTACTTGTCCGCAAGTAAATATTGATCATTTAACGTACTACTACTACTATACCTACTACTACCTACTACTGCTACCTACTACTACCACCTACTACTTTATTATTAATTTTTTTTTTTTGGTTTTTTTTTTTATTTGAGTGGAGTGTTGCGACTTATAATCGCGCCGATGCTACTCGGCGTCTACTTACCTACTTAAACTAAGCCCAGAAATTCACCGCGCGTATGTATACATATGCATATATATATATTATTATATGTATAATGTATATACATATATATTATTATTATTATAATTATCCTTCGCGGCTCGCACGTCGATAATAATAAATCCAATTATCATGAAAAATATTTGAAGATAAATCAATTTTTATATAAATTTTGATCATTAATTTTATTTATTTATTTTATTTTTTACTAATCGGAAGTACACGCTGATTGGTTTATCAGTAAATAATATATAGGCGCCGTGCTTTATGTCAGTCAATAATAATAATAATAATAATTAGCGTTCCAATAGCTTGGTTTTTTTTTTTTTGTTTTGTTTTTTATTAATTTTGAAAATTTATTTATTCAATAATTTTTAGCATGCATCGAGTCTTTGCAATCATTATATATATACAAATATATTTATATTATATTAAATAGGTATATAACCTATACAAAGTTAGATGAACAAGTATATTCAAGAGACAAGATATATATCTCGCATGGGTGTACATAAATTCGTTGAAATTGACCAGTTTATCTGTGATTCGAGTTATGAAAAGGTCGACAGAGACAGACGTGATAAGATATTTTTTATATTTTTGTTTTTTTTTTTTCCTCCAAAAATTGTATTCTCACCGCTGTGGTGTGTTAAAGTAGGGTTTTGCGGTATCCTTTATCAACTTGACTCGCATACACGCAATGTTCCGAATAATTAACACTCATCGCGGTTGAGTGCGACGCGTTATATGTAAAAAAAAAAAAAAAATTCGTTCTGTAGATTACTCGTTATTTTTTTCTCTGCAGTTTTCCATCCCTCCTTTCCCATTCCCATTTTTTTTTTTTTCCGTTACCTCCCCGCATCCCTCGCCCACCAATCCCAGTCCCGTCTGTCTGTCTGTCGAATTTTCATTTCTGTTTAATTTTTTTTTTTCAAATTTCGTTTTATTCTCCGCTTTTTTTTTTTTGTTTATTTTATTTTTCAGACAGGATCCCATTCTTTCTCATTTTTATTTTATTTTTTTGTTTATTCCTCGTTGAATTATTTATAACTTCATGATGAAATTGTAGTTTAGTATACGTACATGAAACGCGGTATTTGACGGGCGAGCGAGACGTGAGAGGAGTAGTATACGACGGTGTTTTTCTGGACCGGAAGCAGGGTGGCGTCCGTGTTGATTTTCGCAGCGTAGTATTATTTTTTTATTTTTTTTTTATTCATTATTCCTTTTTTTTTTTTGTTATTTTTTGTTCCTGTTTTCGCGTGATATTTTCATGGTCGTTATTCTTCGGTCTTTGATTAATTAAATTCATTAATTACCAGAAGAGTGATAATGATTGATTAATATTTCTTGATTTTGGTTTTACTGTACATACAGTACTACTCACTACTTACTACTTACTACTTACTACTCACTACTTACTACTTACTGTTTACTGCTACTTGCTATATTACCTGCCCACCTATATACCTAATACCGTATTTTTGACACCGTTGATTGCACGTTAACAACTTCCTGCGGGCTCCAACAGCCTCAGCCATCT
Source organism: Macrophya annulata (assembly GCA_963924015.1). NCBI lineage: Eukaryota > Metazoa > Arthropoda > Insecta > Hymenoptera > Tenthredinidae > Macrophya > Macrophya annulata. Next base: position 6,451,749 of record OZ001260.1, read on the forward strand.
ACAGCAACGCGATGATTAATTCATAACTACATAACTAACTGAAACCGTTCGATTTTCATTTACTGCCCGAGCTACTCTGACGGCAATATCTACATATAGATTTTCATTATCAAAAACTATACGATTATTATTCATATAGTTTCATTATTAGGATATATACAGCACATCGTCCATAGACATATTCAATTTTTGGTACATAAATTTGATTTCATTAGTCAAAATTATATTATGTTCATCTGCAAATATTTTTACTTTTTTTTTTCCATTTAAACGCCGTTCAGATGTAACTCTGCAGTTTTTTTTCTTTTCTTTTTCTTTTTTTTTTTTTTTTTTTTGTCAATTTGTTAAAAAGTAACTTAAAGTTTGAGTTTGTTGGTTTGAAATTTGATTTAAGTTTTGTTTGTTTTTGTCAACTTGATCTTTGACCCGCGTCTTTCATCGTCGTATTTAATCGTGTGATTTTTTTAATTTTTTTTTATTTTTTATTTTTTAACATTTTTTTCCGTCTTCTTTTTCTTGTTAAGTCTAACAGAATAATTGGTCAAAGTTTGCGGTGTGATTGTTTAACTTTACTTTTACTGTTGACTTCGACAATATTAGGATTTATTTTAAGTTTTATTTTTCATTTTTTCAATTAATTTCGATTTATTTCTTTGAGATTTTTGCGATTCCTTGTAACAAGTTGTTATATAATTTATGAACAAGTCGTCCTTCTGAAAAGAGAGAGAAAGAGAGAGAGAGAGAGAAAGAGAGAGAGGGAGAAAGAAAAAAAAAAGTAAAAAATTATTGAACAAAAATTTGAATGCGAATCAAATTAGCAAATTACACGCACAACGACGAATATCCCGGCAATTAGTAACGTTCAACGTTTCGAATGTTAATTAAAAAGTCTTTGACGAGTTTAATGACAGTGTAAAAATACGTAAAGTAACACACCGAGAAAGATTCAAACTTTGACGTAATAAGGAATTTATCTGACACGTCAAAGCGAGCCTCGAAGAGTTCGATTCTTTATTCTTCATTCCTTTATGTAAATAATCTCGATGTAACTCTCGGAACAACTTGATTTTTGTTTTTTATTATTAAATAGAAAATTTTATCTTATTAATAAGAATTTGAAATCTTTCGGTTTTTAAGTAGACCGGAAGCCGTTCGTCATACTTGCTGAAACGAGGCAATTAATCGAGTTGTTTTTTTTTTTTTTTTTTTGAGCAAAATGATAAGACGTATAAGAGTAAAAAAAAAAATCAACTAAAATAAAAATAAAAATCATTTTTTTAAAAGATGAAATAATATATAAAAAAAAAAAGAAAGCATTGAAGGAATTTTCTTATCGAAGAAAATTCTGTTTAAATACGACGTGTGGCCGTACAGCCGCGGATTACTCAAGGGTAAGGATATCGTGTTTGATTTTCAATCGTCGTTTCCTCTCTAATTAGGGTAAGGGTAATTAAAAGTAAATAGTAGACGTACCGGAATCGCGCATAGAGAGATCCCACAGCCATCGGTGGGTTTTTAATATTTAAATATTACGTTTGAATATATTTTGAATGAATTTATTATGACTTTGAGAAATATCTCATCTGTCTAGATCTTTGGTATTTCAAGAAATTTTCAATTTCATATTTCGTGTGATGCAAAATATACTGAACGATGAAATATTCAACTTATTAAACTCCCAAAACCATAAACTATATATATATATAGAAATTATACAATACTTTATACTCAGTTCCTTTGAATTTTATTATATATATACCTATATACTTTATACGTGTCAGAAATAAATATGGCTGGCGACAAATGAAATTATATTCTAAATTATCCGAAAAGAAACAAAAAAAAATAATAATAATAATACCATTGCATCATTTTCGCGTATGACGAGGACTGACAACACTCGCCAATCCCCAATCGGACTTGACGTTCTTTACATATACATTTAATGATAACTATTTTTTTTCTTTCCTTGATTTGAATAATTAATAATCGTTTTGACCTGAATTTTTATTTTTTTTTTTAATCTGTTTTATTGCCTTTGGTTTTATATATTTATCCATGACCTTTCTCATTTTTCACTCGCATTTACCTATGTATCTGCCCATTGACAATTCGTTCGTTTTTTTTTTTTTTTTTTTTTTTTTCGCTCATTTCGCGTGTCTAATTCTTTTATTTATTTTTTTTTTATTTCTTCGTTCTTTTGTTTTTCGTTTATGCCTGTGTAGAGATTTCATTTGCGCGCATGTTAATGATAAGATGTTAATTACACTGTTTATACAGGCGAGAGCAGTTTTTTCTTTATATCACGTGCGAAGAGAAATGAAAATCTAGTATGCCAGTAATTTTTATTTGAAAATATTATAGACCAGACTCCAATTCGAGAGGACTATTAATTAATTAATTAATTAATTAATTAATTACTTAATTAATTAATAATAAAATTTCAATTATTAAAAAAACTGCAATCACCAAAATTTTCTTGATACATATAATATATACATTTTATTAATAAATTTTTTATCAAGTTTTTCAGGAGCTTCTGTAATAGTGCAGTTATAGTTAAACATTATTATTATTATTTTTATTTTCATTTTTATTATGCACAGTGCAGATAAATGATATAATTCTATATTCATTGTCATGATAGTTGTTAAGTAAAATTATTTTCATTTTTCTTAATTTTTTTATTTTTTTTTTTTTTTGTTTGTCGTTGGTTGTTTCTCTATCATTCAATTATTAATAAAAGTTCAATATTATTTTGCACTCCGATATGAGTTCGATTTTGAATATATAATAATAATAAAAAAAAAAAAAGAAACAAGTTCGTATATATCAAAGTGTCCAAAGTAGCCAACGACGAAGAATGGCCTTTGATAACGTGACTAATTATTATCGATTATTATACATATACACTTTTGAACGTGTAAAATGTACATTTTTAAAAAAAAAAAGCTACATATATTATGTTTTATGCTACAGTATATACGTGATAAGAAAATTCAAATTTCACTTATCTTGCATTTGTATGCAATTTTAATTATACTACCATCAGGTTTGCAGCTGTAAGAAATAATCCCCCACGTGATATTAAAAATTCAATATTTAGTATAGAATATTTGTTCTTCGTTATAATATCAAAATTTTCTATACAGCTGTAATAATTATCGCTGCAAACTGCACTTGCATATTATTCCATTCCTATTTATAAAAAATGATTAATTATTCTTACATGCTTTCAGTATATTTCGTTGACATTTCCATATTATATTATATTATATTACATTATATTATAATAATAATATATATACATATATGTGAGTATGTAAAAATCCAAGAAACAAGAAATAAGAAAAAAGAAAACTTTTCTTTTGGTGCTCAACGTTTCCCGGCTGGCTAACTGGCGGCCAACACTTCTTCGGCCATTTGACGTTTATGATTTATTTAGGTTCAGGACGGTAGCGAATGAATAAAACAAGATCATTTGAAAACATTGAAAAGGTCTTTCCATTATCGCGGCACGCTACTCCTCTGCGTATATATATATATATATATATATATATGTATAAGAAGAGTTATGAATTCCGTATTTTTCTCAGGTATAAAATCCAGAGCATCTCGGATACATAATAAACTCTTCTTAACTGAAAAAAAGGACTGTTATATACATTAAATTTATTATTATCGATATTTAGTTTTGAATTAATTTCATGAAACAGAGAAAAATAAAAAAAAAAAAAAAAAAAAACTTACCCTGACAGTATAAATTTAAATATTTATTGCATAGTAAAATTTGTAATTTAAAATTTCATTTCAATGATCATTGATCAGTATACTATAATAAATAAAAAAAAAAAAAAAATAAAAAAAAAAAGAAAACAGTAAAGATCTTCCTAATTTGTTTAGAAAAAAAAAAAAAAAAATTATTAAGAGTAATTAGATTTTTATTGGAACGTGCAAAGTCTATACCCTCCCAGTTATGCCAGCCGGAATGTAATGCAGTATTATTTATTCTAATAATATTATTATTGTTATTATTATTATCATCATTATTATTCTTATTATTATTATTATCAAGCGATGATGAAAAATCTTGTCGCACATGCTTGAGAATGCCACTGACGACATGCACTGTTTTTTCGTCTGTTCTATGTGCTCTTTTGTTTCCACTACCACGATCACTACCACCACTACCACTTGCGCTACTACCCGAATCGATACCTCCACAACCATCACAACCACCACCAATACCATGACGAACTACCAACTATACCAATGAATCAACCAACCAACTATGAATGAAAAAAAAAAAAAATACAAAAAATACAAAAAAATACAAAAATACAAAAAAAAAAAAAAAAAAAAATGGCCGCAAATGACGCTGCTGCTCTGACATTGTTGGTACTTCTGTCCTTTTTTCCTAAACGCTTCGCCCACGCCTACGCCTACTACGCCTACGCCCTACGCCTACGTGCCAACGCTGTTCGGCGTCTGTTCGGTCGGTCGGTTTCTACTTGGACGACGCCACGGCGACGCCATCTTTGCACCTCGCGTACGGTGAGTGTTTTTTTTGCGATTTAGGGAAGCCGGGGAACCGGTCGCCGAGGTTAACAGAGAATTTTCATAATTTTGTTTTTTTTAATTCAATTTTAATATACTATATATATATATATATTATTTTTTTATAAATAATATTATTATATTTACTCTGTTATACTCGGTGACCGGAAACGGCGTTTAAATAGGCGACACATTTAACCGGCGTACATAATAGGTATTGTCACGCGAGAAGAACGCTCCAATTATTTTTTCCATTTATCCAAAGAGGTCATTTTTGTTTTCAACTTTTTATTGTTATCTACAGTCATATATACATATATATACATATTTTTTTATTTCATTTTTTATCAATATTTTTGGCGCGTTCTTCTTCTTCACCCGACCTTACCGATCCTCGTTTGATACGAGTAGTTTTTCGTATACATGTATAATTACTGATCGGAATATTTCCGTACTCCTCGGCTCAAAGATGATACGACTATAATACCCAACGATTTGGATTTTCAATTCCTACGTAAATAATTTTGATTTTTTAGTTTTTAGACATTAATATTTATTTTTTATATTTCCTCGCTTCTTACATACGAGTAAGAATGAAATGGCGGAGGATTTTAGCAACGTAAAATTCTGTATATATATACCGTAGAATGCAGGTTATACAGCTTGAGAATTTTCATCATAAAAGCTTTTTCAGTAAAAAAAAAAAAAAAAATAATAAAAAAAAAAAAAAAAACGAAAAAGAAAAAGAAAAATACACTTTCAATGTTTTACGGTCCCTTGTTTAACGACCGCTTGAAAGCAGCCTCTGTCTTTATAGCTGAAAAGTCTCGTTCCTGTCTCATCGTAAATATGTAACTGCTTTTCGCGCCTGTTTGTCTCTTTGAGCCGATTGTACGACATTATATTACCGAACGCGATATAAGCTACAAAAACCAGCACGACGACATGGTTGGTGACGTTTAAAAAATTCAAAAATATATTTTATCGCGTTATTTCTTTCGAAAAAAAAATAATAAAAACATTATAATAAAATAATTTTATTTTCATTTCTTATGTATGTATTTCCTGATCGAAAAAAAAAATTTCTAAAATATCGAAAATTGTCTGGAATCTTTGTAAAAAAAAAAAAAAATAAAAAAAAAAAAAAAAATAATAATTTTTATTCCTTAGTTCACATATTATTGCTGATCAATATACAATAATACTTCAATTCCGTCACCAACCATGTATGGAGGGCACGCTACACCTATATACATACATAATATTATATATTAGTTATTATTAATAGAAGGGCTTGATCTGTTGTAAAATGGTAGTAAATTCTGTCGATGAAAGTTCTAAATAAGTGAAAAAAAAAAAAACAAAAAAAAAAACATTCTCTATCATTCGATTTAATTGTACTTAAAGTGGATATACTTTGATTACATTGATTATTTCCTTAGACGTTGGGGAAAATAAATGCATGCCACGCGTACCTATAATTTTAAAACTTATTTTATTAATTCATTATTAAATTATCTGTTCATTGAATTAAATACGCGCCAAATTATAACTACCGCTTATAGACATATATATATATATATATATATATATATATATATATATATATATATATATATATATATATATATATATATATATATATATATATATATATATATATATATATATATATATATATATATACACACATGTAGGTATATTAAGAAATCGATTTATAAATTTAATTGAATAAATCTTAATCATACCTATAATTGAAAAAGTTTTATATAAAAATAATATATAACGTCTTGTGATTTGTTTTTTTTTTTTTTTTCTTTTAATACTTTTCACTCGTTTCTTGATTAATTGAATCAGTTTTATGGCCGTATAAATACAAAAGAAAAAAAAAATACACGTAATATCTATATACATATACTTGTAATGCAGAATATATGTAGAATTAAGCTATATATATATATATACGTCCATCGGTATTATTTCTATACATATATATTTCCGTTAAATAAATAAATAACTTTCGTAAATTGAATTCAAAATTTTTGTTCCAACTATTTTCTATGTTTTTGTTTTTTAATTTTTTTAATTTTTAAAAATTTTTTTTCTCAATAAAAATTTTCTTGATCAAACTCATAGAAAAAAAAAATTTGATTGTACGTAGTTGCATCACATGCGCTTAGATGCACTCAGAGTTTATAATTATAAACGGAAAATTAATCCTCGCTGAAAGACACTGGTTTTCAATTTTTTTTCTTTTTTTCTTTTTGGTTTCATCAATATACTTTGACCTAATAATTACATTTAGACAAATCTTCTTTTGTCTATAAAACAGAAAAAAAGGAATTATCAATCAATAATTAACACTATTCGTAAATGCATACAAAAAGCGCAGTTTTAAGTGTCGCAGATTTAAGAGGAAATTGTGTCGTAAAATAAGTGTGTTAAAAAAAAAAAGAGAAAAGAAAAAAAAAAAAAAAGAAATGGACAAAAAAGATGTATAAGTGTTGAATGTTATAGGCTGCTGTTCGTCTCGATAAAGGGGAAACGCTCGTAGCTATACATATAATAATAATAATAATAATCACAAGGGTATCAAAAATTTTCACTGCAATTTCGCTTTGCTCGGTTTGATTCGCTCTTCAGACATAAAGAATAAAAGTCAAAAGCTAAAATTTACCGCGGGAGTAAGAGTTGGGAAGGATGGGGTTGGAAGAAGACCTGAATCGTAACTTTGACGTCGTAAACCAATGGAATCCATCGAAATCTGGATACCCTATAAGATCTTTATATTATATATATTCATATATATATATCCTGAACGAAAAAAGAACGCGGAAGTTTATTCTCTCCTTTTATTTATCTCACTTTTATATTTATTTGTATTTTATTGCAGTGCGAATGATAAGAAAAAAAATATACATAAAAAAAAAAATTAAAAATTAAAAGAAAATAAATGAATAAAAACTTAGAAACTAAATTTTTCAATCGAGCGATTCCTTTAGATCGATAATATATCGTGTCGTCTGTATAGAGTAGTTGTTATATATATATACGTACGTTACTGTATCATATACTGTACTTTATACCTAGAAATGAGTAGTAAGCTGCCACACTTATACAAATATATATGTATAGTAGTATTTTACCAGGGATAAAATCGCCATTATTATATATCTATTAAAGTACATAATACACAGAGAAATATATAGATACGCAACAATGAATCGCGTAGATGCGCGGGGGTCTGCAATCAACCAACGTTAACTGTGATGTGCGAGATCAGTTTTTGTAGTGTGAGTAGGTAATTGCAAGTAAGAAATTTATTTAACTGGAGATTAATTATATCATTATTCCAGTTTTAAATTTCAATTATCATTATTATTATTATTGTTACTCTTATAGTTATTATTATTATTATTATTATCATTTTACAATTTATCACGATTTTGCTCTACATTTTTCTTCTTCTCCTTCTGTTTTATCCACCGTCGTTATACATATATATATATATATATATATATATATATATATATATATATATATATATATATATATATATATATATATATATATATATATATATATATATATATATATATATATATATTATTAAATATCATTTTCAGTCTCTTTCTCGTTCGAAAGGGTGCAATTAAAATAATTGCTACTCCCTAATTACAGACAATTTAATTCGTTCGATTAGTCACTCTCTCGTGTGTATATATATATATATATATATATATATGTATAAATATATACATATTATATAGTAGGTATATAAAGTTACGAGACAAATGCCTGCCATGCTGTAATTATACAGAGACAAACTGAACATTTCAATAATTATTATTATTATTATTATTATTATTATTATTTTCAAAACAATTCGAGTTATTGAAACTCGACTGACTGAGGGATTCAGATTCATTAAATTTAATTTAAAAACTCACTTTATTTACATACACATATATCAAGTTCCAAGCTCTTTGAAAATATTTAATGACTATGGTGGATATATAACAAAAATAAAAAAAAAAATAAATAAAAATGAAGAGCAAATTCGTCATCTATATATATACATATGTATAATGTAGTAGGTATATAAATCGAATTAAATTTACTTTAATATTAATTAAAATTATCAGTAATGTTAAACTATTTCAAAAACTTGCATGCAAGCATGGTTTGTGCTTTTATTTGAAATGCACGTGTCTGGCTTTTACCACGTGTATAACATATACGTTTATATATATATATATATTGTGTCATTGTAAAATACGTGTATGTATGTATGTACACAATCCACGTATATAGTATAAAAAAAATGTTGCTATATATGTATGTTTGTCCGACGTTTAAAATTGGTAGAAATGAATTAGAGAACAAAAAAAAAAAAACAACAGAATAGAAAATAAAATTAATAGAAAAGAAACAATATAACATACACTAAGATCAAACAAACAAAATTATGTCTGATATCTTGTCAGACATTAGCCAGCAAAAACTTAACCAGTTTTGCAACTAAATTTTCACTCAGCGTCATAATATATTCCTACGTAAAAATTGAAAGTATATTTATATAGTTTTTTTTTTTTATATAATATGGAGCATCGGATAAAATATCAGCCCAAAAATAAGATATATATATATATATATATTTTTTGATTTTTTCGAAGGAATTGAATCCGCTGTTGTGTAAAAGAATATAAAAAAACACAAAAAATTTTTTTTGTTTAAACAAAATATACTCAATTAATGAATTTGTCTTATAGGCACAGCAGCTAATCTTCGCAAAGAAGTAATCAGGAATAAAATCAGGGCGATTGGAAAAATGGCTCGAGTTTTCTCTGTACTTAGGTGAGTCGAGAAGAGTATAACATATATAAATATTAAATTCTCGTTCATAAAAGCAATAATATTCATTAAAGTAGAATTAATTTGCAAAGAAAATATTTTACCATTAATATAATTTTTATATATTAAATAAATAAAATGTTAATAATTATTTACAGGGAGGAAAGCGAAAGTGTCCTGCAGCTTAAAGGACTCACGCCGACTGGCGCCCTACCCCTTGGCGCACTGTCAGGTGGAAAAACATCACTCAAAAATGGTGATTACATGAATTATATATATACAATGACTATGGATATATGGTTTTGCATTCTCTCAAAAAAAAATAAACAAAAAAAAAACAAATTAATTTACTTTCTAATACACGTATTATATCGATGATACCTAAATCTATTTTCAAAAATGTCAACAGCGTTACAAGGTTTCTCGCCAAATCACAAGATCACCTCATTCGCTGAGGCTAAAGGCCTGGATGCGATAAACGAGAGAATGCCACCCCGAAAAGATGCCCCGCCGACACCTGCCGCCGAAGAAAAGCCAGTAATACAACCGCCAGCGGGTCCAAGTGATAAGCGTGACGCTACCACGCCGCAGCCCCATTCGTGAGCCTCAAACTCATCCGACTGAGGTCAGTTACCAACTTTAATATACTTGAGTATATTTTAAGTAATAAGCATAATGATTATAAATTGTCGAATAATTTCGAAAGGAATTAAATTCAAAAAGAAATTTTTTTTATTTTTTAATTTTTTTTTTCAAATTTGGTGCTTCTTTTTTGCACAGATGGAAAAGACGTGTTGAATTCCTTTTTTGATCTATACCGGTATGCGTATTGAGTCACATATTTATTATTCTATCAATCCGTACTTTGTATTTAATTGGTATCCTAATTCAAAGATATATATATATATATATATATATATATACCTATGTATAATATATGTGAAATTATTATTTCGTAGGTGACAAGTGTGGGACGTGTGTCCCTTAGTGGTCGCCACACAACAACCAACCATTGCTCGTCTCTCCCTAGCTGGTAGAAATAGAAAAGAGAAAAAAAAGAATAATAATAAAACAAAAAAATAAAACAACAACAACAACAAAAAAAGAAAAAATAAGAAAAGAAAAAAAGTTCATCGAGTCACAGTCGTCGTCGTCGTCGTCGTCGTCGCCATCGAGTGAAGAAATGGTCATAAATAAGTAAATCATTGCAAATCATCAATGCATCACCTCGGCATCACACCCACCCGCGCATATATATTATACTATTACGCAAACATACATACATATATATATACAAGAAAAAAAAACAAAATAAAAAATAAAAAAATACACAAAAAAAATAAAATTAAAAAAAACAAAAAAAAAAATTACAAAAAAAATACCAAAAAAAAATAAAATAAAAGTAAATAAATAATACAAACAACAACAACAACAACAAAAACAACTCACACAAGAATATTATTATATTAAAAAACATAAATAAAAATAAAATAAAAAATACGAATCACACGAGCCCCGCGTACCTATAACAAAAATCAACCATGGATGATATAAAGTATGTTGTTACGCCTATACGATCGCAAGCAGCTGGTCTGTTTAAATACGATGTATCGACGTTTACGTATGGTTAGGGTATTTAGATTCTTGTCACGCCTGTGGGAGTCTTGCAAGATTCATTATCGAGGGGACAACTTAAGTTAAGTCGAGCGCTAAGCGTAAGCTAATTGTAAGTTCGTTAAAAAAAATAAATAAAAATAATAATAAAATGATAAAAAATGAAAAAAAATAAATAAATAAATAAAATAAACATAAAAAGTGTTGCAAACTGTTTATGCTTGATAAATTTGCAGAGCGTTTCGTCTTTTCACGATTCTGGAGAGAAAGATAAACAGAAGTTTGAATAAAGATTGAAAAGTATTTTTTACTCACTCGTTATCAGGAAAATTATGAGACAGCCTTAGAGTCGATTTTCTCATCTGAAAAAATAAATAATATCGAATCAAAGATAGAAGAAATGAATCGATCGTTTGAATTTTTTTTTTTTTTTTCACTTATTTTTATTATTTTTTTTCTGTTTTTTTTTTTTTGTTTTTCATTCATTTTTACGTAGCATTTTACGTAGAAAAAATACAACAACAACAAAAATATATATAAAATGATAATTATGAAAATTTTCCTTTCACGTACAAATGAAAATGACAAATGACGGAATGTCTCCGCAAATAATAGAAATCTCGAAAGAACGTGACAATTTAAAACGATAGAGACAAGATCTAATATTAGTAAGCCATGACATGTCCCCGAGAAGTTATTCTTGCTAGTCTTTTACGGTGCGTATACAATAAGGAGGAGGATAAAGAAGAAGAAAAAAGAAACAACTATTGAGAAAAGCGAAAATTAAAAGATAAAAAATAAAATAAAATAAAAATAATTAAAAATAATAAATAAAAATTAAAAAAAAAAAAAAAAAAAGTTAAGTAAATAAAACACAGACAACGTATATAAGATTATTAAATCGGTAAGCGTCTACAAGCAGCAGAACCCCTTTGCAACTGCAAGGATATCAAAGTCGAAGAAAAATGGAGAAAAGGAAGAAAAACAAAAAACAAAGGAAATTTTGAGAAATAACAAAAAAAAAAAAAAATCTATATATATATAAAACAAAGGTGAATTTAATCGTAACGATTTAACAAATAACAAAATACCGAATAAAAATAATTGCGTAACATCTAATAGCGTTGATCTTCTATGATTTTAATGTGTGTTCTTGCTATCAGAAATAAGTCCGGGCCAGTGCCGTTCACTTTTGGACTTGACAGTGATTTTCTCTATGAATTTTCAATCTTATTTCAAATTTATATTTTCCTTTTTTTCTAATTTTTTTCTTCATTTATTTTATCTTATTTTTTTTTTCTTATTTTTATTCAGTACGATCGATCAGTGAAATAATCAACAGCACATTGCAACGACGATGTGCTATTAGGCCTGATTCGTAAATATATGAAACACTTCTAGATGATTTGATTTCTCTAAATTAGCTGTTCGAACTTTAATGTAACGGACAGAACAAATTTTCGACAATTTAGGAAAGCAAAAAAAAAAAAAAAAAGAAAATTAACTGTCCGTTTTAGTTTATGTTATTTCATTTTCTATCCGTATGTGGAACAATGAATGATTATGTTTTTCTTATTTTTTGTCCTTTTATTACGAAATAAATTGTTTTCGTGTTTAATGGTTTCTTATTTTATTTCTCTTTTTTTTTCGTTTTTCTCGTCATTTTTCTCAATTCTTCTTATGGTATGTATTATGTATCTTAAAAAGAGAGAGTTACGCGTGCGTATATATATATATATATATATATATATATATATATATATATATATATATATATATATATATATATACATATACATAATAAAAATAAATACGTCGTCGATGTTAGAAAAAACCACTTTCAAGCCAAATTATTCGGCATATACCTATGATATCGGTAAAAAAAAAAAGAAAAAAAAAAAAAAACCAAGAATAAATTATGAAAGAATTAAATATGATTAAATAAAGAAAAAAAAAAATACAAAAAAATACAAAAAAAAAAACAAAAAAAAAAAAATACAAAATATATCTCTCTCTTCACTATGATAAATATAATAAATGAATAATAATTCTATCTCTCTTTGCTACCAAGTTGTACTTATTCTTAATTAATTTACTTGTACAAAAATGTGTTAAATAAATATATAATATAATATACAATTATAAATAATGCATATTATATATTATAATATTAATTACCTACTATTATTAATATAATTATTATTATTATTACTATTAAATGAAAAGAAACAAACAAAAGGGAAAAAGAAAGAAAGAAAGAAAGAAGAAAAAAAAATGAAAATGAATATATGAATATGAATATGAATATGAAAAAAAAAAAAAAAAAAAAAAAAAGAAAAAAACACATATGTATGTAATAGGGGGCGTGAATGACTTTTTGAAAACCCAATATACAAGTTTAAAAAATAATAAAATAAATAATAATTATTATGATGAAAATTTAGGTCATTTTTCCGTGTGTAAACTTTAATCCAAACTCATTTAAATAAAAAAATAATGAAAAAATGAAAAAATGAAAAAAAACAAAAAAAAAACAAACAAAAAAAAAAAATACTACTTCTACAATGATATACTAATGCGAAAACCCAAAACAAAACAAAAATATATATATAGGTATATAAATAAAAACAAATACACAAAATACAACCTATACATACAACATTTCTGTATGCAAAAGAGAAAAAAAAAATGAAAAAATAGAAAATGGATACATTGATCTGTTTATTTATTATAATATAGCATTGCATGAATGGTGCGACATACGTTTTTCTCCTACAATATCTGAATATCTCTCTAATTGTTATAGTCCTTTTACCTGGATTCTATATTTATCCACTAATTCAATTCCATTACATCTGACTGCCCAACTTTGTGAACTCCACGCCGAACCAATGTTGCACAACTCGTATTTTAAGTAAACTTAAAATATCCAATCACACGCGTTTTTTTCTTATCCATTATCGTATTCTTCGCGTACACCGCTTATAAAAATCATGCGCGTCAAGCTCGCATAATGACGGAGAATGTTGAACAAAAACGAAATACGAAAAAAGGAAGACAAAATTTCAAATAACAATAAGAAGAAGGAAAAAAAAGTAGATATGAGAAATTTGTAAATACTATTATCACAATTTGTTTCGTCAGGTGCAGGCAATTTCCGAAAATTTATACAGGACTATTATCATCATCATTATTATTATTATTATTATTATTATTATTATTATTATTATCATCATCATCATCATCATCATCATCATCATCATCATTGCCATCATTATCATTATTATGATTATTATTATAATTATTACTACTACTATTACTATTATTATTATTATTATATTAAATTTATCGTACATGTCTTCATTCCCATATTTAAAATTAGCCATATTTATTCATTCGCCATTCGTGATATAAACATTTTTACGAAATACAGGATACGTATCCGAGGAGTTTGTGCAACATTTTTAATAGATCCTTATATCCACCCTTGTAATTTTTATCCCCACGAAGATATCATGTATGCAAAAATGCGGTTCGTTAGTTATATTATTATTATTATTATTATTATTATTATTACCAGCATTATTATTATAATTACAATTATATTACTTTTTTTTTACCTTTTAGTTTTAGTTTTTTAACTTTTGCAAAATAATACGAAATCAGATATGCAGCTATTGTAATGATTCATTGTAGAAAATAATTTAACGAGTTCGAAAAACACAATGAAATTGTACTTGTTTTTCGATTTCAATTTCTATTTTATCAAATAACATGTTTGAAATGTAAATCATCGGCTCTTCGCTATTTACGACTTACGTGATATCTGTGAAGATCCGTGAAAATTGTACAATCGATAGACTATTAATTTTTGAAGTTATACATAAATATATATATATATATTTTTTTTTTTTTTTTTTCAATTCAAGTAAGTATTTTGTATTTTATTTTGATCGTACGTATGGTCTTTTTTTTTATTTTTTTTTATTTTTTCTATTCTCATCGTATCTAAACGCGTCATATCCGTAATAAATTTTATAAATAATTATAAGAATTGAAAATTTATATAACCGTCGCAACACGTGAGATTGCGTGATTATTACGAAGTAAAAATTTTGAAATATTTCAACGCATCGCCTATATATGATTTTTGACTGTAGGAAATATTTTTTATCTTCTCTAAAATATTTCACGGTAAAAACTGAAAATTTTTCTAAATGAAACCGAGATACGAGAAGAGAGGAGAGGAGAGGAGAGGAGAGGAGAGGAGAGGAGAGGAGAGGACAAGAATTACGAACCCTATAATAATAATTCTTACAACCTACGATATTATAATATAAATTATATAAATGATATACATAATTATAAATCCTGAGTTATATCCAAGCAGTTATTTTGATATATATTACCTATCCAATCGATTTAGAATAATAATAATAATAATAATAATAATAATAATAATAATAATAATAATAATAATAATAACATAATGCTAAAGCGTCGTCACGTCATATAAATTTCTAGATAGGTAAAATAATTTACTTATGAAATGTTTTCGAAACACACACACGCACACACATACATACATACATACATACATACACACACACACACACACACACACATGCATCACCATGCTGTGAAGAAAATTTCAACTAAATAATATAAAATACCATTTGACTTGTGCACATCTTGTAATAATTCAATTTTAATCCGTATATACCTTATACATATGCCTACTCTTTTCAGGAAAAAAAAAAAGAAAGTCAAGTCGAACCTAAAGAATATGAAATATAAATCACATTCTGTCGATATTGAGTAAACTGTTGGAAGAATTTTGATTGGGAAATTGTATGAAAAAAAAAACAAAAAAAAAAAGATATTAACTCTTTTCCTCTACGACAGTGAGTATATATGTATACAATATATATGTATATAGGTAGATAAAATAATTGGTGACAGAATGTTGATTTATGTTACAATTAAGGTTAATCATGTCGTCCAATGGTGTATTGTGTATTATTTCCGATTTAGTCACGATGTTGGGTATTGTGTGTAACATTTGACAGAAGGAATAAATTACGGTTTGTAAAACGAGAATAAAAAAACCTAAAAATCAAAAAGAAAAATAAGTGGAAGAAAAAGAGAAAAAAAAAAAAAAAAAAAAGAAAATAAATGAAAAGAAAAAGAAAAAACAATGAAAATATTTTCTGATTTTAATATATATCGACGTTGTATATTGAGATCTCTGAATTCTACATCTCCTAAACATCGTATCTTCTCGGTTAGAGTTGCCGCAATACAATCAGACAATTTGAACAAAGAAAGTAAAACCTTAAAAATAGCATGATAAATACAATTACTTGTAAACATGTTAGATAAGTGTTGAGTAAGAGCTATTTAAGCTTAACAAAAAGAAAGCGTGCGTAGTTTCGAGAGTTTTCAAATCTCTTGTCAAATCAGACACTATTCCCTTCCCTATTATAATATATATAAGACGTCAATTGTTAAAGACAAAATGAATGCGGTGTCATTAGAATATTAATTATAACAAAACGAATAGAAGAGTCTTTTACATCGTCTTTTTCTTAAACGAAAATTTCACAAAAAAAAATACACGAAAAAAAGTAAAAAAAAAAAAAAAAATTAACAAAATAAATAAATTCTTCAAGAACTGTGCGCCAAGGGTCGAGAAAAAAAATTACCTCAAAATTAAACATTCGTAAAGTATTATTATTATAAATTTTTTTTTTTTTTTTCAAATTGCCTGTAATAAAGGGTTGAAATTTATTGTTAAAATAATACCTGAAAAAAGAAAAAAAGAAAAACAATTGTTTCATTTTTCAAAACATTTTTCAGATTTACTCCCAAGTTATGAAAGTTATGTAACGAAAGAAAAAAAAATTGAGATTTAATTATTGATTAGGTTCATTTTATTTCGTAATATGTATGAAAGATGATCGTGTGCTTCACGTTACAGGCACAGTTCTTGATAAAGTCATTTCATTTGCTGCCTTAAATGTATAGAAACAAAGTTAAAGACAAAATAGTTTGAAGTTGTGTAATTAATAACGGAAACTATATTATTTCATTAACTAAAATGATCATCAGTAGTCTTCCCTCGCATAAATTATCGCGAGGATTAATATTTACAATTAACAATAAGTCAAAGCATTCATTTTGACGTTAATATGAGGAAAAAAGAAAAGAAAAGAAAAGAAAAAAAAAATATATATATTGTATGATAATGATTAAGCATATGATTGGGGAAACCCATAGCCTTTCTCTTAGACTTAACGTAAACCTTGAGGCAAAAGCACTAGTACGAAAGATAAAAAAAAAACAAAAAAAAAAAAAAATTTACTCAAACAAACGGACTAGTATTTTTGTTTGTCGGTACGTACACTCTTAGATAATTAATTGGCCCTATTCTATCCCTCCGAGATGCGTTTCCAATTTCACTGTCATGTCAAAACAAGCAAAAACAAAAAAAAAAAAAAAAAAATTAACAACATGAACTCATGTTTCACACTTATTTATTTGTGCTATAAATTTTGTGATTTCTACGTCGTTCAATAAATTGTCTGTTCTGTTGGATTTCATATTCAATTTGTGTTTCTATGGTGACAGACATTCTCCTGGTAAACCTTGTCGATATCATTAATTGAGCCTATAACCACTCAAGCTTGCAATAATAATAAATTAATTAATTGATTAATTAATACGATATATAATCGTAAATCGCTGTATTATTAAATATAGATTTAAAAAGAAAAAAAAAAAAATATCACTCGAAAATATCTCGCCGAGTTTATCAGTCGAAGTTATAAGGTTACTAAAAAACTATCTTTTTCTATTCTTCATTTTATGTGATTTTTATTTCTCCCCCCCCCCCTATTTAAAGGCAGCTACAGTCTCTAGTGAAAATGAAACACGAACAACAAGGGAGGAAAGAGCGAAGCATCTTCACAAAAAATAATATGAAATTAACAGAAAGAAAAAAAAAAAAAAAGTAAAAGAAATAATGCAAATAACAAAACTGGCAATTACAATCGCTAATCCATAATTACCGAATTCAAGTAAAATAAAAATCATAATAATAATAATAATAATAATAATAAAATTAATACGCGTCATAGTAGCTAAACCGAATGACAGATTGAACAAAAAAAACAAATATATATATATATATATATATATATATATATATATATATATATATATATATATATATATATATATATATATATATATATATATATATATATATATATATATATATATATATATATATATATATATATATATGTGCATACTATACATATAAATAATGCGGTGTGTAATTTGACTAAAATCTTCATCTTCAAAATCACGTATAAATTCATATGCAAATCTTCCTCGTATATGATCTGCCCGTTAATGATTTAGTTACTTAATTAAATAGATGAAAAAAGAAAGAAGACGGAAAAGGAGAAATATATAATAAGTAAATAAATAATATATTATATTATATTATATTATATTATGAAATACACAATTGTCTTAAGGGCAGCGAGTCTGACGAAGACTCCGCAGCTATAGCAATAATTATTGTTGTTATATCGTTCGAAATGACACGGAAAGTTCTTGAGATGTAGATTTATGTAAGGGAATAACTGGTACATTGCGTGTCTATAATATAAATAAATTTAAAAGAAAACAAATAAAATAAATTAACCTGATTCTTCGACTGCAACTACGATAGTATAAATATAGTTAAATTGTTCTAAGGATGTTTTTTTATTTTTTTCGCGTTTATTTTCTCGCTTTTCGATAATTGACATTCATGACTTGGTCACTGAAAACTGACCTCGACCAGAAATTCGATACCAAAGCGATCACGTTGATGAAAATGTTTCAATACGAGAAGATTAAAATTAAAATAAAATGAATAGACAACTAAATAAATAAATAATTAATTAATTAATGAAATAAATATATACAAGGTGTTTTTTTTTTATTATTCTGATGATTGTGAATAATTCGAAATATAAGGTCTGCCAAACTAAATGTTTTAAACAAAAGTTTCTTCGTTAAAAAACCCCAATTGATTGGCAGTATATATATTTTTGAATTGAAATTAAACAAAACACGAAGTGTTTCGATCAAAAGTTTCTTATTTTTTTATGTAGAACACTAATCTGCAAAACAAAATATAGGTTGCCATTTGAAGAACTGAAGCTGATCTTCGTTTGACCTATAGAAAGCAATTTTAAATGAAGAAACTTTTCTTCGAAACATTTTATTCGGCAAAGCTCATTTTTCGAGTTATTCACGATTGTCACATTGAAATAAAAATTGTGCATGTAGCATATTACACACGCTAGAAGTGAAACGTCTCACTTAAGACTTAAGACTCAAGACCCGGATCCCGCGTCCTGGGTGCTGGGTCCTGGGTCTTGAGTCTCAAGTCTTGTGTGAGAAGTTTCACTTCTGGCATGTGTAATACGCTACAAGCACAATTTTTTTTAAATTTTTTTATGTAATTAAATCGAAATAGGATGCCTCCCCAAATTCGACAACTTTTCTCTATATAAATTGTATAAACATTATTAACATATAATACAAGATTTCGGCTAAACTATACCGGCCTATATAACAGCCATTTCAATATATGAGTGAAGCGATAAAAAACGAGGTGTCGACGTATATGGTTAAAAAAAATAAAATAAATCGTATAGTTTTAATTATTTTATTTTAATTAATTATTTATTTTTTTTTTTTTTTTATTGTTTTCTCTTCATCTATCAGAAATAAATAAATGAATAAAAATAAAATTCTAAAGCACCGGGAATAACATCGAGAAATTTTTAAGCCGATATGTTAATCGCAATAAAATAAATTATATATTTACAACCGTTTGATTAATGAATAATAAATTTGTTTCATAATTTAATAACAATTACCAATACGCATATCTTAAGAAAAAAAAAAAAAAAAAAACAATAAAATAAAAGTGATTTTTATTCGTATAGGTTAAATTTCATACTGAAATAGTAATTTACCTCCTCAAACGCCCCGGCATTATTCACAAGTTTAATTAATTATTAACGAAACAATCTAGAGCAATCGATATCCTGACAATTTGACAAAATCTACAAGCACCGCGAGAAGAAAGAAACAAACAACACTGAAATTTCGGAATAATATGAATATTATGATAATAATAATAATAATATTAATAATAATAATATTAAAAATCATAATAATAATAATATTAAATAAAGTTAAAAAAAATAATTCCATTCACTCGTATAACTATAATGTGTGTAACATGACACAACATAATAAAAAAATTAAAAAAAAAAAAAAATCTCTATGAGAACATTATTGTCTTCGTGAGTTAAGTTTTTGTATTAAGAAAAAAACAAACAAAAAAAAAATGAAAAAAAAAAAATAATTAATAAATTAATAAATAAAATTAGAATACATAAATAATAAAATACGGAATTAGTAAAGCTTACTACTTTTCGTAGCCCATTTTACGCGTTAATCAAAAACAAAAAAAAAAAAAAAAAAATTTAAAAAAAATATACAAACACAACTACGGTGCCTCCACTGATTCCCAAACAGTTTTTTTCTTGTGATAAGTCACAATACTATACATATATAGTGATGTCTGCAGACGTGACTGTCTGGAAATCTATTTGACTGCCTGCCTGCTTATCTGTCTGTCTGTCTGTCTGTCCATTCATCTGCCCTTATATGTTTCAATCATTGTATACTTCGACGATAGAAAAAACAGTCAGAATAAAATGTTAATAATAATAATAATAATAATAATAATAATAATAGTTATCATAATTATCATAATAATAATAATTATCATAATAATTATCATAATAATAATAATATTAATAATAATAATAATAATAATAATATTAATAAATTGAAAAGAAAAAAAGATTAAAAAATAAGTATTCTAAGTAGGTTATATTATGTAAATTTTACGGAGTGGTTCGTACGAAAGAATTTGTATAAATTAAACTACAATTATAATTATACCTACATAAAGTTTAAAATCTATTTCATGCTGATAATTTTCATTGAATATTATGTTATTAGACGATCTATAATGTATTACACCCAACCCACTATTGCTACACGTCGTCATCTTATCTCGAGTATAATTGTCATCGACCATTTCAAATCCTCCTATATGCATTATGTCGTATTTTGTCTATTCGTCTACTATCTCTTTATCTGTCACTTTTTATCTAATATTCTATTCTATCCATCCCCCCCCCCCCCCCCCCCCCCCCATCTAATTGTTTCTAAATATTTTTTCCCCCATAACGATGTGGACTTCGGTCTGTGAAATATTAGTGATAAATAGACAAAAAAAAAAAGAAGAAAAAAAAAAGTACGAGAAAAGTTCGAATCGAATTACATATTATGAAAAATTGAAAGGCAAGGTGTTTTCATTGTTTGCGTATATAAATATAATACCGAAGTTCAAACTCTATGCATACCGACGTAAATTTTCGTATATATAATATATATGTATACATACTTAGGTTTTTATTTATTTAAAATTTTTTTATTTTGTTTTTATTTTTTATTACGTAGTCAGCTGCGATACCTTCGAAAAGTAGAGTTTTATACGGAGTTCAGAAGGTTCTATATATAAGCGTCAATGATTACATCAAACATATTATATATTATTGAATATTAATAAAATTGTTCAAAGTAAGAAATGACGCTGATAATTTTTAAAACATGATAAATAATGAATTTTATTAAGCCATTAATTTATTTCACTGTTTTATAATCTACGTATAAATAATGTAAAGAAAAAAGACAAATAAAAAAAAAAAAAACACGAAAAAAAAAATATGGAAAAAAAAAAAAAACTTTGTACTCGCCTTTTCTTGTCGTCGATATAAAATATTTTTACTTTTTTTTTTTTTTTTTTTTTTTTCCTCTGTACTAAAAGTAAGCGACAAGATTATATCTTCAAATTCATTTAAATTAACACTACCTATATCTAAAATTCTTATACTATAATATCGTCTTCTAGAACGGCGCTTCTGTGTTTTCGATATTATTTAGATTATAATCGAAAGGAACGAAGAAAGATTTTGACTTAATTAAATTAAATCTTCTGTAATTTATTATCTATCCGTAAATTTATTTTATTATTTTTGTTTTTCATAGATACGTAAACGATAAACGAATATAAAAAAAAAAAAAGGAATAAAAAAATAAAATAAAAATGTTAGAACGGTGAAAGCGTCGCTAGGATGGCAGGTTATATAGTGCTTGTATCATTAAAGCTAAAAATTTCCAAAAACTATACTAATTAATAAGCTTTCGCGTCATTTTTGAGCCGAATTTGTTAAAAGGATGCCGCAATGCTACGCTAAGTATAATATTAGAAAAGAGAGAAAGAAAGAGAAAGAAAGAAAGAAATAAACGAGTAACTAAACAGAGAAAATAAATTGCTTAGCTGATATAAAAAATGAAATATAAATGATTAATACAATGGTAACAATTTTCAGTATCATAAAATTTGAGATTATTATTGTAATAAAGAAAAATGGAAGAAAAAAAAAAATAAAATAAAAATATGATGATGGATATATTAGATATGGACAGCAGCCTAGATCTCCTTTGAGCAACTGCATAGTGTATTTATATCCATTGACACTATGTTGATTTCGGTCTCTCAAAAATGACGTTAAATTATTTGAAATGGAGAGAAAATTAAAGAAAAAAAATTACAAAAAAAAAAAAAAGAAAGAAAGAAAACAAAAAATAAATAAATAAAATCTGTACATAAATTAACTACTTACCTGTTACTATTAAATCGTACTATTAAAATCTTCGACTATTCGACTGTATAAAATGAAAATACGAATCGAACAACTAATCATATATATATATGTATGTATAAATACATGTATATGTATATAATTAATTACTAAATCGTACATATATACATATATATATATATATATATATATATATATATATATATAGCGCCATTGTGACTCTAATCCCTCTATTACGAAACAAGAATAATACTATTTGTTTATAATAAATACGATTACTGTATAAGAACTATGAATACATATTATGTCTTATATAATGATATACCACGTTATTAATAAAATAAATTATTAAAAAATAATATAAAATAATAAATAAAGACAAAACTCTTACCTATATATATATATATATATATATACACATACATATACAGATACCTATAAATATACATACACGCGCGCGTATATACTTATATGCATATATACATATGTATACATGTGTGTATATAAATTATTATACGTTTAATGGATGCGCGGGTCCTCCCACGTTTATATATATATATATATATATACATATATATGTATATATAATAAAATAAAATCATTAAAAATAATACCTATACAAAACCGTTTTAAAAGTTGATTAGAAGAATTTTTCCATCAGGTCATATACCTACGTATGCGGTTTAATTGGCTAATAAACATTTTCAAATTCTTAGAAAATTATTTCCGACGTACGCGTTTGGTTACTTTGTTATATTATTTATTTATTTGTTGATTTATTTCGTTTTTTTTTTTTTTTTTTTTATAATCAATAAATTTATTATACAATTACTAAAGATAAAATATTAGAAAATAAAAATATAGTTTTCATAATTTTTTATACAGTTTTAATTGTGACGTGTGATGACTCCAATGATACGCGTACATATAATACGTATGAAAATAGAATATACATATATATATATACATATACACACACATGTATATATATATATATATATATGCATATATATGTATATGTAAAACATGTGAACACTTATATAAATATAATAATTATTACTATAATAACGTAATGATATTATTATAAATAAATAACACCGTATTCCCATTTGTTGTGAATGTTTACGTTGTTTTATGATATTCAAAATATTCTAAAATAAAGTCTATGATTTCTACGTGATTCATCTGGCCTCGGCTATAATATCAGTTTCTTTATTTTTTTTTTTTTTTTTTTCAAAATCACCATCACCTCATACCAATCTCCTCTATAACCAGTACGAACCTCGAAATTTATATGACTTTTGATATTAAAAAAAAACAATCAATAATATCGAAGAAGAATAGAAAATACGAGCTACAAAAACAGAATCGTTATCGTATTCTGATTCAAAGCCACGAGACTGTAAAGAATCAAAATTTTTATAAAAAAATAATTACTATCGTTAAAATATGAACTTCGTACTTATAATCGCTTTCAACTAGCGAGATTTTTCGCAGTTGTATTAGCACTGATGATACACCTTTGGTTCTACATTTTGCTATCCCAAGAGTTGATGGACCATAGTGCCAATGTCCGTGAAGCTGTGTAGGTGACACTTCACTTCATTTGTCCTTCCGTTCTTCTGTCGCTCCGTGTCGAATGTCCGAGTTAATGCTAACCGTTATCCACTACCTATTAGTTAGTTTTTTCTTATACTCGCTGTGCTCACTTTGCAATAAACGCGTCTTATTTAATGCCTAATGCTCCGTAAATCAACATTTAGTTCTTATGCGTATGACGAAGGAAATGAAATGAACTAAATTGGTAGAAGGTTGATTTTTTCTTTCATGATAAATAAGAAAAAAAAATAAATAAAAACTTTACCCTTTTCTTCTCATCTAATGTTGAATCAGTTTTACAGATTTTAAGCAACTCTATGTCGTATCTTGCCGTGCTTTCATCCGTCCAGGAATAACCGACCACAATCGATACGAAATGATCGATTTTATATTAAACATAAATGGACCAAGATATATTTATTTAAAAAAAAAAAATGTTAAATTTTCAATAAAATAAATCACAGCATTTGAACTACCGTTTGAAACTTTCAATTAGCTTGAAAATATCGGTTCAAAAAACCTCGCGACCTATAACTTCATGATTTTTACTTGTACCTATAACGTTAAATATTATTTTCTTTGTAAATTTTTTTCATTAATTTAGCATGAAGTTTTTTTTCAACGTACATTGCTCGTAATTCTGCTCACGTATATTTCTTGTTAATTTTTATTTTTTTATTTTTTTGCAACAAGGCCGTTTAATGGTCCTTAGAATCGAAACAACCGTATCTGGACGTATTATATACCCTAGGTATGTATACGTACGATATATACAGTTGTTTCTAGTTGAATTTAGTGCCATATGGCGATCGGACTAGTCACCGTTGGTACTGCAGACTGTGGACTATCTCAGAACCGTATAGTAAAATTCTATGGCATATTGCCGAAACTAAAAACAACATCTATCATAAACTCATCACATGCTCTCTACTCAAACACAGTAGAATCCCATCCCCTAACTAGAATCCGATATAATTAGGGGTACAGGATGTGAAATATAATTTTTCAAATTCTGAAAAGAGAAAGATCGAAAAAATGATGTGGATAACAAGTCAGCATTAATTTATATCTTCTTATTATTCTTCATTATCATAATTTTGTTGAAACTAATTTTTACTTAGTTTTCCAAATTTTAAAAAAAAATTTCTTAACAGCTTATCGGACAAAATTGACGACGACCGTTAGACATTCGCTCGACGAAATAGAACTTCGGCTAATCTTATATATTTCTTTTATTCTCCCCTTGGCTGTTTACGCGGTACCCAACGTACACGCGTGTGTACGTGGTATAGCTACCTACCTACCTAACTAACTACTTCGTATCGAAAGAAGATCTGCCCTGTTGCACCTTGCTTTTTTCCCCGAGACACCGACTACCGATTGTCGTTGGTAATATTCTACACCTACTTCTCATTTTTGTTCGGAGATTAGATAGGAGCTTACTCAAGATAAGAGTGTAATTATCCCAAAACGCAAACGCCTGAAACCCTAGCAAAATACTGCTGAAATATATAATTCAGCTCGCTATAACTTGGTCATTTTTTATTTTCTTTTGCCAATTAATAAATGAACATTTTTTTTACACTAAGCCATTCTGCTTTGATGAATAATTTTAAATTATTTTTTAACTAATTGTTCAGTTGATTAATAGTTTAGGAATATGATGATAAAATATAACGATGGTCATCTTCGGAGGTTGATAATTAATTGTTAAATTCAATTGTCGTTAGTAAAATAAATTTATTATATAATTTTATGGATGATTTGAAAAAAATGTCATATAAGTTTCAAGTAAGATAAAAGAAGAAAAGGGAAGAGGGTCTTGGTCGGGAGGTCGCGTGCCTCTGGTACCTATATAACTTGGTAGTTTCTCTCTGTTTTTATTTTTTTCTTTTCTTTCTTTATTTCTCCTTTTCCTACCTTTTCGGTCTCCTTTATTGTTCTTAACCTCATTATGGTGGGTCTTCGTCCCGTTGCGGGTTCCATTGTTCCCGCATCTGTCGTCGTCGACCGCTCTTTAAAATGGTTCAGAAAAAAGAAAAAAAAAAAAAAAGAAAGAGAAAAACTGGTACCGCACCATCAAAATCGGAAATTGAAAATTGGATATTAATTTTCAATATATAGACCACAAACGGCACGTGAACTTAACCACAAAACAGGGGAAAATGAAAATAGAGAAAAAAAATAAAAATTCACTCATACTTTATCAACGATGTAAAAAAAAAAAAAATCAGACATAAGTAGATGACCCTAGAAAACTTTTCTTTTCGTTAGTAATAAACCGATAAATTCTCCTCGTACTTACGATTTCTTTAATTAAAAAATCATGATTTCATTTGAATCAGATCTGAATCAACCTGTTAACCGGATATAAATTCTATCCCCATCGTTCTCGCCATCAGCTGTCCAGCGGTTAAACTTCGTCTCTTTAAAGTTATTTACCAGAGGCCTCTGACTCCTCGAGTAAAAAAACAAACAAACAAACGAAAATAATAATAAAAAAAAAAAAAAAAAAAACAAAAACAAAAAAAAGTATACCCACACGTGAATACGAATACGCTCCAAACATCCACACAGACACTGATGCACAGGTATCCGTATACAGTAAAAGAAGCTTAGCGTAGAAGAGAAGGTGGCCCATGCACCAGGTGCATAGGTATCTAGGGATGAGCTCGATCCTAAGAGCCATATGTTAACGTGGTGAAGTACCGCCCTGGCACGCGCCACATTCAACTGGCAACCTCTCCGTCGATCGGACAGTCCCGACACAAGATCCTCTACAGGTGTTGGTGATGTTTAAAGTGGTTTATTTTCGGATTAATCGCGACACGGAGAGAGGATTAATTTTCATTAATCACTGCTGTAAAAATTCGGAATAAATTATCGCGGCAAAAAATTAAAGAAATCAAAAAACAAAAAAAAAAAAAAGTCAAAGCATCAAAAATCAAAAATAAATAAAATATACGTTGAAAAATATTTAAAGTGGCCATTTATCGAGATAGGGTTAAACAATTTTTTCAAGGTGATGCTCCCCGGGGATCCGTTCGGAGGAGGATCAGCCCGGATCTTTGATATTTTTTAACCCCAAGATAAGAGGGAGAGAAAATCGAAAATTAGGTGGTCTTCTTTAAGGCATAAAAACATGGCTCTGCTTTCTAACCATCAAAGTAGCTACCAAAATTCATCGGAAATATTAACGCCACTTTATCCAACTCCGAATCGGTCATTTGAACCGCTTTATCAATCTCCGTATACTTCACCGAGCTACGAAACTATGAGAGCTCCATTTCGAGAAGGATTTCAACCAACTGGCGATATCACGCCGAGAAGAGATATCGACAATTCTGATTATCGTGGAGAGAATGGTGACTTTCATCCTAGAACACCCGAGGGGTATGAGAGAGGACCTTACGGCGTACTTACTCCTTTAACACCGCAGAGGTGAGTTTAGATGTTCGAAAGAAGACTCGAAGTTTGGTATAAAAAAAAAAAAAATAAAATAAAAAAAATAAAAAAATTGAATTTCGGTTCTACGTTTTCGATGATGTACCTATGTGAGAAATAAAAATAACGATTTATGGAAAAATGATTATGGATAGGATTGATATAAGTAAAATGGGTGAAAAACCGAAATAAAAATTGCAGAGATTTGAGGATCGATTAATTGTTCTATAGGTTTGAATCCCAGCGAAGTAACGCGATTGAGCAAAACCTGGCATCGCCAAGATCGACGTTTTATGAAGAGAATTCAACCGATTATCAACCACCTACTTACTGCTACGAAACACCACCTCAAGAGCCGAGATTTCATCATGGAGAATCGACGCCGTTTCAAACGGAAACTGATGCTAGATCATTGTGCTGGGATCCTGTATCATCGACACAGGTGAGTGGGATACTCTATTTCATGTATACGAAAACTCAAAAATCGAGGAACCATTATTTTTTTTTCTCCGCCGCAGATTTTTCAGAATTTTTTAAAAATATTTTTAGTTCGTTAAAAAAAAAAAAAAAAACAAAAAAAAAAAAAAAAAACATTTGGGATTTTCGTATTTTCTTCACAGAAGATCCAATCCTCACCTACATCGAGTCCTAGAAGAGGACGTCGACGTTCTCGCGACATGCCACCATCACCGAATGTTCTAAAACGAAGAAGACTAGCTGCTAACGCGAGAGAAAGAAGGCGAATGAACGGATTAAATGACGCGTTTGATAAACTCAGAGAAGTTGTTCCGAGTCTTGGAGCTGATCATAAACTAAGTAAATTCGAGACTCTGCAAATGGCTCAGACTTACATAGCGGCTTTATGCGATTTGTTAGAAAGACACGATGGAAAAAGATGAAAAAATGGAAATTAATATAAGATATGTGGAGAAATAATAATTTAACGTAGATATTATGAAGAAACTAGTTTGACTGCGTGCGATATTAGATATGATATTACAATTTAACACATAGACATTATATTATTTCCTATATATAAGTTATTTATTTCTTATTTACCCGTTTAAAAAAAAAAAAAAAAAAAAAAATTAACCGAAAAAAAATTGCCTCTTCAATCTTTTTTTTTTATCCTTTAATGATATTTTAACGCACCAAAGATATATATATATATATATTTCATTGATCATTATATACGATCAGTTGATAAAGTATTAATGATAGCTTACATATAAAGACACAGCTAAAAATCCAAAGACTAATTAAATTTGTATCAAGTTTTTATTTTTTATTCAAACTTAAGAGACAAATACCTATTAATTAAATTTTAATTAGATTATCATTAGTTAATTATTATTCAAGTAGTTATATACTAATAATAAGTGTGAATTCCGTGCCTTACATTCGGAGAAGCTTTATTATGATCTCATCGTCAGTTTGTACATAAATATAATTAAGAGTTACGAGAATCAACAAAAAAAAAAGAAAAAAAAAAAAAATCATTCACACCGCGAAGAAAATATAGATTCACGTAAAAAATAACCATTGACTATAATTAATTAAATATTATATTTTTTTCAACCGCGACTATAATATTTACACACCCCTTATTATTTTTCCGTCCGTCAATTGTATGTAAGAATAAATTATACGGTCTATATATGTATACGTATAAGATGTGAAACAATTTTTTAATATTTTCAAAGTATTTGATGTTTCTTTTGTATAGGGATTTCAAAGTTTTTATATCTAGTCAAATTTTTTTTTTTTTTTTTTTAGTGGATTGTATTGTGTTAACTAAAAATTGACTAACTATATTTATACATATATATCTATAACGTAACGTAATATTTAAAAATTTTAAAACGATTAAGAAATAATTAAATCTCTTCTATATAGGTATGGAAACACTTTGACAATATATTAACAACGATTCATTATTCCTACTAATGTATAGGCGTTATAATAATAATTAACCATAAGTATTAGAAAAATAGAATAAAATAAAAAAAATATATATTATATATATATATATATATTTTTTCCAACCTTATCTTAAGTACCAAAGAATTCACCATATTTATTACACATTTTTCCATCACGAATATGTAATAGAATTGTATTGTATTGTATTGTATTTTTTCTATATCATTTTTAAAGATTTTGTAAATAAACAATTTTTTTTTTTTCAACCAATATAAAATCGATCATATTTATTTATTTATTTTTCAATACAATTTCTATCTATGTATAGCCAAGTCAAATCCACCGTAAATTCGAAATCCAAATATCCGAGTCTCTCGATGACCTTCGAAACATTAATTAAAAATTTAATTTTTTTTTTATTTTTCACCGGCTTGTTGCCTCCTATCAATATCTGAGCTAATTCTGACAGACATTCAACCGGACAGATGATACCTAACGACGCCCATCTAATAAAGTTTAAACTACACCCACAATTATAGGGAGACCAAAGAAACCAATTAGAAATATGCCAGATTATAATATATCGAAGCGATGAAAGTTTCCCCCCCCCCCCCCCCCCCCCCCGATAAAAGTCAAAGTTATAAAAAATAATTTCGCATCGTTAAACAATTCACGATAAAAAAGAAAAAATGGAATCAAATTCAGACTAATTCTTACTCAGCTTCCATTAGACTAGTGTTCCCATTGGTCGATCCCATCGACTGCCATAAGGTATGGCGTGTGCCAGTTTTTTTCTGTTCCATCACAATGACTAAACATAATTGGCCAAGAGATAAAAATATGACTTCCGTTCGACGCGGCACGAGCCTCTCGGTTCCGCTGCCATATGGTTCTATGGTGTTCTTATACATATAGAGTCGTATCCTAATTCCTATGGTGGTTCAGTTTTTCTCTATATAGTCCCCATGCAGTCCTAGCTGTCCTTTTTGTTGTCGAGTTTCTGGTCCTGGCGGCATCTTCCACAACCTGACACGAATCTCGGATACTTTTTTTTTTTTTTGTTTTCAGGGGGGTGAAAACCCCGGGGATTCAACCTCGGAAGAAACTTAATTGAGGTTCCAGGAACAAGAAAAGGTGACACCAGATGTCGAAAATTACTGTCATTTCATCAACCACATACACACACACACACATATCTATACATACGTTTTCAAATTCGATTCCACATAGACAAAATTCGATGACGAAAAATGGGAAAATTTTTATATCATTTATTAAAAAAAAAAATCAAAAATATAAGAATTTATAAAAAAAATTGTAAAAAATCCTACCGTATTTCTTCACTGAATTATTGTTCATAAATGGGTAACACTTAGGTTCTTAGAAACTACGGTAATAATTGACGTTATAAAAAAGTTTAAAGAATTTATCTTATTTTTTTTTTTTTTTCATTGATTTTATATCGAATGTATGTATGTAGTTTTAAGCGTAACGCTATTGGACAACATTCTCTTAGTTACAGGCGAGTACAACAGCTGCTATACAGACTGAGTGTATATCTGTATATAGAATTGTATTATTATATATCTTTGCGTCGTCGTTGTAATCGTCGTGATTCGACAAGTGAAGTGAAGTGAGTCGTCGAACTAACGTCAAGAACGTTGTGCCTTTAGATGAGAAGAGAAGAGAAGAGAAGAGAAGAGAAGAGAAGAAGCGTGATGCTATGTCAGGTGAGCTTGGTCCTTAAAAGGAACCACGCGAACTCTTAATCGATCTCGTGGAACGAACGATCAATTAACGCTGGTTTAAATCGTTCTCTGACGACGATCGATTTTAATCTACCAAAGAGAGTAAGAGTAATAAATACCCTACACGCGAAACGCGTCTTTCCACATACATATTGTACCTACGTACATTCAACTAAGCTGCGAACACGTTTTTTTTTTTTT
Organism: Macrophya annulata; assembly: GCA_963924015.1. NCBI lineage: Eukaryota > Metazoa > Arthropoda > Insecta > Hymenoptera > Tenthredinidae > Macrophya > Macrophya annulata. Next base: position 6,483,502 of record OZ001260.1, read on the forward strand.
TTTTCATTCTTAATTTCTATTATCCACAAAACTGATTAAATATAAATTTATAGAAAATTTTCAACAAAGGGTTGTTTTTGTTTTTCAGAAATGGACCAGTCATTGTCAGCTGTCGTTTTTTCGAAAACTGTTAGTATAGGCTTGTCTTCATAGAGCGAATATAGGAATAGCGAAAATCGAATAGACTCTATATACAATAAGGGAACGAAATAGGCGTGGCATAGATTTTGGTCCAGCGCGTGTCGGTACAGAACTACAATGGATACCTTGTTAGCGATTTCGCATTTTCTTAAATAATATTTTTCCGCTTTGACGTCTTGTAATTAGCAGTCATTAGTTAACACAGGCGCCAAGAATCCTAGAAAATATATTACAACGATTTTTTTTTTCTTCATTTTTTTTCTCCCTAATGATAATAAATTTTTATACTCATTTATTTTTGTTTTTTATTTCTTTGTTTTCGTATTTTTCTTTTGACAAAAACAAACTATGAAAAATTTTTACTTCTACCAAGAGTAGAAAATTTATAATTCTTAAATAAATAATTCTTCAAATTAAAAAGCAGTTTAATTAGCTATACGTATTATTATAGCTCACAAGGTGCTACTGCACCGCGATCGTAGTTATATATACACGTACAAGCCTATATCTGTACATAATATAATATACACATACATATATACAGCGTGAAGTAATTTTTTCACGGCTACGGTTATTAACGGGTTAGATATGTTAATATTATCAGTATCTCGGCAGGTGGAGGTTAATTCCGACGTTCTTACCTTCCGACATACTGCACCCGCGGTCGGTCGCCGCACCGCGATACTTTTTAAGATCTTTACGCTGCCCGGTAGTGTAGCAGGTGTATCTTGTCTCGATTCAGGGCCAAGATGCGAGGGTGGAACTTTTTACACTTTACACATTCGGTCGCTGACCTCCGTTCGCGGATTATACTCATCTGTCTCGTTAGCAAACGTTTTGATATACAAAGGCAACGAATTTATTCATAATAAAAATCTGTTTTTCTTTTTTTTTAATCATTTAAAAAATTTTTTTTTATCAAATTCTAACACACTGTGATTCGTTTCAAATAACCTTTAAAAATCATCCTTCAAGTATACTCGCTTATAAATAATAAGATAAATAAAATGATTAATAATAATTAATATGCTCATCCATGTTTTTTTTTTTTTATTTTATGTTTTCCTGGAGATATTTTTTATCCTCTTTGTTTGTTTTAGGCTATTAATTATAAGGTATGATTAAAGCCTTGAACAATTATCGCATAGTTACGACTAGTTTCTAAAATGATAATCACGATAGAATTTATGACAAAACAAATAAAGATGTATATGGAATCCGTGGTTGGCTTGGTTTTGCCACACACGGTGGTGCTGCACCGTTTCTCAAAGTAATTAGAATTCATTAGCACCCATCTCGTTAACGCCGAGTTATAAAGCCGAAGACCTTTATGACTCCTTTCAACGAATTGAGAAAAGATGAAATCATCTCCGGGTTCAGTGGCGCTTAGATTAGATCCGATAACGAGATAGTCGAGATGTGAGGATCGGAGTTATAAAATAGTCCGAGCTGACAAAAAAAGTTTGGGAAAAATAACATCGGATAATTATTTGCCCTAGATTTATTTTGTCTACACGAAATCGTGTCTCAATATATTTTTGATAAAATTTGGAAAAGTATAAAGAAATTTGTACGAAGATAGAAATTGTTCTTTTATTTATCTTTTATCATTTTTTTTTTTTTTTATTTAATTTTTCTCAAAAGTTGAGCGAGTTTTAATGACATTTATTTTTTAGTGTTATTGAGATGATTTTTGGTTTTGTGTGTTTTTTTTTTTCAATTCACCTAGCCAATTTCCTTCGCATTTTCATGCGAGCTAAGCGATTTTTAATGACAGATTTTTTTCGACCTAAGGGATATAAAATTAACCAAACTGACCAGCCCCATTCGAATAGACTAGTCTTTTTCCTTAACAAGCCCACCCAAGAAACCGTGTCGATAATTAGTGAAAATTATTGTCATCAATAAGCGAGGAAATAAATTGCGAATTTTGTATTCAAGGTGAAAAAAAAAATATATACGTAGCTGGCTCCCAGAATGGTTGAAAATTGTAGCTTAGAGAAAAAAAAAATAAAAAATAAAAAAAATTTAGACAAATGGATTCTCACTTTGAGAGATAATACTGTATAGTTTAGGTATAATTTTGAAGGTGTGACACTAATGGGACCGGACGCTCTTTAGTTTTGTTATCTCCGAAAGGTGTAATTCGAGGATAAAATCTACTAATAACTTGGATCTAGGTGGCCAATTCGTCATTTCTTTTTTTTTCTTCCTTCTTTCATCTTTTTTGTTCTTTACGCGATCCTCCGCGCGGCTGTTTAAATTTCATCAAATTATACCTAGCAGCTACTTCCGGGGCAAAAAAATAAAAAAAATAAAAAAAAAGACAAAGTATAAGATTTTGAAATTAATAATAGACGAATGAAAATTCGAAGGACATTGCAGCAAAATAAAACAGAGATAGAATTTATAATCCAGAAATTTATAATTTTGATTTTGTTTTTAATTAATTTCCGCCACTTCAAACTCCATTTCAATTAACTTTTTATTATTTTTATTTTTTTATCCAATCGTATAAACGTCAGTTCTTATTCGCACTAAATAAAATCAATATTTTTCAGAATACGTTTGAAGTTAGCCGCTCTATTGGCAGCTAGAAGTCCCTCTTCTAGTAACTGTCGAACTTGACACATCGTCGGTACCTAAACTCAGTCCAATCAAGCTCAAAACTAAGTTGGATAAGATCTGACCGACCGTTCGTCCCAAGATCTTATCGATCTAGACTTTGACCCCCTTTTAATAGACGAATTAAGAAGTCAACGAGCCGAATATGAATCAATGATTGAAAACTTCTTAAAGCTTCCTTTAAAGATGAAATAAAAAATAATATCAACGATTTTCACGCGTTGTCATATACTTTGAATTGATTTTCATCGATATTTACAAATAATTATATCGACGTTGTAGCCTGATCTAAATATTATAAGATTAACTTCTTTCTACTTAATTTGGAAATATATCTCAACTACTCCGGAAATTCAACTTTCCAAGAATATTATACAATTAGCAGCAAAAGTTTCCTCCGCACGTATTAGGTCAGAAATAATGTCGAGGCAAACTCTGTGAAATTAACTGTCGTACGTTGGGTAGAAGTCGCACGCCTATATATCCTACAGTAAAGATTTCACGCCGGTTTAGCAGACGCTTAAGGCGGAGCAAAATGAAAAGTATAAGAATGAAAGGAGAAGAATTTCCTACAATTTTTTATTTGTCCCTGTTATACTTTTTGGGTAAAATAGAGAAAAAGAGAAACAAATAATAATAATAATAATAATAATAATAATAATAGTTAGGGAAAGGATTGACCGATCACACAGGTAAAGGTGTCGCTTGTCACTCGGACAATAGTCAGTTAGAGTATCCATTGTCCAGATGTCAACTAGCCGGGTCAATTCTCTGTTAATATTAAATTGGCAAACAAAGAGAAAAAAAGGCGTGGGGTTATACGTAGTGAAAAAAAGAAATGAAAAATTAAGGGAAAATAAGAGAATGAAATGCAGCAGTGGTCACCGCAAGGCACATCCGACCTTTGGGCGTTACCACTAGTGGTCAAACTTTCAAAGACTAGATTCGAACGGGTCGAAAATCGATTTCAAGCCTAATTTAACCATAACGAAGTAACCCCACCCAAAAATACTATGGGAAGAAAATAAAGAAAAAAACAAAAAAAAAAATTACTGTTTTTGGCAAAACTTTTCCTCAAAAAGATCGTTAGCTATATGTAAAAAATTATCCTTACGTATATACCTGACGTAATTTGCGTTTTATTTTCTGTCATAAAATTATCAATTAGGACAAAAAAAATGTGCAAATATTCCCTCGCCACTTTTTAATGTGGTCAAAAAGTAACGGAAGGCGTGGTTTAAGATACATCATGCAAGTAGATCAGTTCGAAAAAACAGAAAAAAAAAAAAAAAAAAAAAAAAACCAGAACATTTTATGTTTGTCGATAGGTGATCAGGCTCCTTGCTAAGGCCACGCCTGGCTGCGAAACCTGATTTCATAGACGTAGTAGTATAGTAGTTATAAATCAGAACGTTTATCTTGGTATTAATTATGATCTTAAATGAAAGATATACCTTCTAAAGTAGTAACAATTTTTTTTTTGTTTTTTTTTTTTCATTTTTTTTCAACAGTAGATGCATAAATGTAAAAGCAAAAATGTCGTTTGATCGTATAAATAAATTTCCGTTAAATTTTATATTTTTTATTTTGATACTTTTTTTTCTTTTGTATTTTCGAATAATATGAAAAAAAAAAAAACAAATTAAGACAGGTAGACAAGCTGCGCTTGTGTAAGTTAGTCGATGTTAGAAATTCTCGGGGCGTACCTGAATCAACCTAAAATACATAATATCGCTTTCCTTATGGTGTCAAAGCCAACCCTTTTACAAGATTATGATTACACCCAACTGACTCCGTGTCTAAAGCACCTTTTTGGCTACTAGGGGGTTTAACCCTAATATACACGACCTGGTTTTGACCCGAGTCACTTGTTAACCCATTCATTAGATCGAGGGGTGGTGACTCTTTCATTCACTAACTAGAGAAGACGAAAGGGAAAAACTAATTACCTAGATGGTTTAACCAGGTTACATCAGAGATGCCGCCAAAATTCGTCTCACAAACTCCTACGGCGCCTTTCCACGCTTCGGATATATTTTAAAAAGAATATTAACAATTTCAAATTCTAATATTTTTCAACACTACGAAAAAAAAAAAGAGAATAGAATAGAATAGAATAGAAAAGAAAAGAAAAGAAAAACGAAGGTAAAATAATACCGTAGAAATTTTTCAAACTAAATATATTATAATTAGTAAATGCCAGTGCGCAGTTTGCGAATGATGAAATAAAATGAAAATATTCATATATATATATATTATACTATATGTATATTTATTAGAAATATACTACCGATCGTTAAATAGGAAAGTAACAGGCATACACTAGTTGTATATTAATATTAAATATGATAATTAAACGGGTACATCTCTGTACATCGTATACTGTACTTCTTAACGAGACAAGTTTCAAATATAATCGAGAATACGCTTAATAAATTAACTGATATAATTATAGCGACTGAAACTTGTCTGGGAAAAGGTGTGATTTCTATAATTATAGGCATGATACAATTATTGATCATTTAATAACTCAATGAATTGTCATAATTATATTGATCATCTTATTGTCCGTAGGAATTAGGCTTAAATCGTTTAGAACGTTTATTGGGGTGGATTAGAAATGCGTCTAAGTTAAACCCTAGGTTAAACCCTTCTTAGATTATCATAACAAAAAATAAAAAACGAAGAAAAAAAAAATGTATGAAAATAAAGAAAAATTCAAAGAAACCAAGGTAAATGGCATTTAGGAAAGAGCATTTTAACGACAAGCTATTTTACTCCGTTCCTTTTATTCTTAAATTTCATCCTCCCTGGTTCAGGTAATAATATCGGCAGGTAATAATATCGCGTGTGTCAGGCTCAAAGCTTCAGGCTATACACCAAACTATCTCGAAGATTATTGCTTAGCTTTTACTTTCCAAAATTCTTTTTAAGGAATCTCTGCCTGAAGGGTAACCAATAAAAATCTAATACCGAAAATCTAACCTACGGAGTTAAAAAGCTTTGCAAAAATAAATAAATTATCGATTTAGTTCAATGAACGTTAAAAATTCAAAATTCAAAATTCAAAAAAAAGAAATCAAAATCAAAATAAAACTATATGTAATAATAACACAGAATTAAATTCATTTGAATTCAGTTTATAGAAAATCCAGTTGCAACTTTCAATATAAAACAGCGTGAGGCATTTTTTTTTTTTTTTTTTCAATTTTTTCTCGATTTTTTTCTGTATTTTTTTTTCGTTTATTATTTCTGGGAGGGGCGCGGACGGAAAAGGTATAAGGCTACTTGGATGTGTTGGCTAAATTTCACTAGTCACGCGGCTTTCGGTAAAAGGTATCGATTCGATACGCCGGTCGATTATCTTTTGTACGATTATATTATTGGTTATTAGGTTAGCGTTAGAGGGAAGCCGACGTTATGAGAAACGAATATTATAGTCTCGATGATTTTATAAATCAATCACGATTGCAGATTAATTAATTATTCATTCTATAATAATACCGTAAAAAATTTGAGAAAAATATTCATTCTCTATTAAAACCCGTCTATAAATTCAAAAACAAAACAAAGTTAGAAAAAAAATTTACTGTCATTTTTGAAAGACAATTTTGTACGTGAAATCGTTTCGCAGTTTCGCTATCAGATCTATAAATTTTCAAAGTAAAACAGGCTACCGTTTTCTGTCAATAAGTCTTCGAACAAACTTCCAGAAGTCTGTTCAACGATTTTCTCACCTTATCTACGAACAATTTACAATACTTAAAAGACCTTGGTCCCTTTAGAATTTTCAGTTTAGATCCTTGAAACTGACTTCTTCGACAGGGAGGACAAAAAAGTGAAATTTTATGAGGGTCATTATCGGTTTCTTTCTTCCCCGAAACGGCGCCAAATTTACTGTCTCTCTCCGTTTCGACGCCTCATATATATACTCTTTTCTTATATATTAGTTATAATCGGAATAGGCGAAAATCTCGAATAAAAAAAAAGTTTCTGGCAACTTGTATCTATTAAAAAAAAAAATTTTTAATTTTTTTTTACCTAGTTCAAATCAATCAAAATATTAATTACCACTAATTTGGACTAGCTAGTTCCGTTGCCAGAGGGCAAATTTTTAAATAGGAAGAACCGAAACGGTCCGGATCAACCAATTCACGATTTAATTACTTACTACGTTACGAATGGCCCACCAAAAATCCCACAAAATTAGTCTTCCGGCTATTTGCCTTTTTTTTTTTTTGGTATAGGTATTATGTATTTCTTTTTTTGTTTCAAATAGATCGAATGACGACTCAATCCGTTCCTTATTCTAACTTTAAAAACTTCTGTATATACATTACTCGATAGTTTCAATTGCTCTGAATTTATTTCTACTTTTAAATATGAAATGCAATGAATCATATAATAATGATGTGTGTTTTAGTAACAAACTTATTCGATAAGCTAGATCACAGATCCGTTGTAATTGGCTTGATATACCTAATTAATAATACTCTGTGGGTACAAATAAAATGTAAAAAAGTATATCATATAGAGGGAATAGAAATAAGCTCGATAAATCATGTCGTAAATATATCGATAAATTGACGTACATATAGAAAATTGAAATAGTATTGATCCCTGGATAACGACTCTCTAAGGAACCAAGCTTATAAAACACGTAATTCTTTCAGTTTTGTAAACGACAACGTCAATAAGTAACGTGATTGGATGTAAACGAAGAAATATTATTAATATCGATAAGTAGGTATATATATTACTTTCATTTTTCGTCAGGTATTATTATATAATTATTACGATGCCCATAGATCGTGTATAAAATTATCTTATCTGTAAACGCCAATTATTCAAATCAGTAGTCTGACCCATGTTTAGAATTTTCTGTTTTGACCCAAATTTTTAGGTCATTCTTTGTTGTTCAGTTTTGTGTTTATCGAGTTATTCTCCGAGGCTATAACTGTATAATTCTTTAAAATATCGTGAGTGAAATGCATCCCTTTTCCCTGTCTCCCATGAGGGAATTGAATAATATTTTTAATGAAGAAAAAAAAATTTTAAATTGAATAAAAATTGTCTCCAGAATTTTTTTTTTTTTTTTTTTAGATAATTAAATAATTTATTCAGTTTCCATATGCATGAGGTATAATGTGTTCAATAATTGATTACAGTCTTTCTATGGCAAAAATTGAAATATAATATTTAAAAAAGTCTGTTGGCAGCAGGCACACTTCAATATCGTTTTATTAAACCTCCATATTTCTGATTTCCAGTATACACATACATATACATAAATGTACCGAAATTTTGAATGGAGTAAGTAAAGCACTTGGTTTGTAATGAGTTTAAATTAGCGTACGTTTGACCATAAGTCGCGTGGAATAATCTCCGTATTTCAAGGTAATAAAAGTATAACTTTTATAATATATACCATACGAAGATGTACAAGCGAAACCATATATTAATCTAATAACACATATGCATCGTCCGCACAAGTTCTATACTCGTTTTCTTTAATGCGCATGATAAAAAGTCATCGACAATGGAGTATAGAACATATGCCCCATTGTCAGTCAATTGATAGGTATACACAACGTACAACACACATATGTCTTCTGCAGGTTCATATACCTACTCTACATACATGTATAATATATGGATTATCCTCTCTTTCATATCCAAGTTTATGCACTACATATCTACCTTATGCTCCTAAATATCCATCACTCTATACATTACACAATTGATTATTTTCCAGTTCTTTTTTTTTTTCTTTCTTTTTTTGATTTCTTTTTACACTTTTTTCAATGTGTAACACAGATAAGTGTATAATTATACACGTAGGCAAAAATCCGCAAGATGCATGTTATAGCGGTATAATTTTTTTATTTTTATTTTTTTAACGATTATGAATTTCTTTATTAATATTCCAAACGATAAATAAATTTATTATTTAAATTTTTTATTCTGTAATAAATATTTTTCATCAGCTAGATTATTATGACCTGATTTATTATTAATATTATTATTATTTTTCATATATACTATCTGAATCTTTGAAGGAAATAAGATAGCAAAAAGTATTCCCTAAATTAGACCACTTGAAAACAACAAAACAACGTAAGAATTTCAAAATTTTTAGACAAATTCTTCTTTTACAAAAATTTTTCGGTATTTAAATTCCTGTCTTGCAATTTAAAGCCGTTGATTTTATGATCGTATTGAAAATTAAATCTGCGAGACATTGAATGATGAAAGAAAAAAGAAAAGAAAAAAATTTATATATTGATTTTCGACGAAGTAAATACATATCTGTAAGACAGCATGTACCCTCAAAGCGTAGTATAGGACAATACACGTATATAATATAATAAAATAATATATTTGTACTCCCTCCGCTATTCCAATACAATTGTAGATACACATGAGAAGCGTATCATTTTATTGCGTAATAGCATGTTATCATTCGGCACGCGTCTCATCAGAAATATGTTGGACAGATGTGTAGTCGTACCTCTAAAAATTGCGGTTCTTTTGATACGCGATGAGAGCAGAGCAGGGAAGAGAAGGGAAGAGAAGAGAAGAGAAGAGAAGAGAAGAGAAGAGCAATGCCAGGAAAGTAAAGCAAGCAAATAAGGTGGTAGAACTGTAGGTGTTAGGTATAGCTACAACTACAATGAAAAAAGCTAACAATTCCTACGATCCAGACGTTCGTGCGACCACAATTACTTACCTTACTTGGGATTATTAAAGGAGTAAAAAATAACTCGTCTCAAAAGAACACGCGAATAATTTTTTTTTTTTTTTTTTCATCACAGGGAGTATAGTTGGTATGTAATATGTATGAATGTACGAATGGCGAGTAGCTTTAACAATTTGAATTAGAAATCATGAATATATACGATAATATAAGCAGCGTGAAGATGAGAAAGATGCGTTTCTTTCTCATTTGTTTTTTCCTCTTGTTATTTTTCATTCGTTATTTTTTACACCACCAAGAACACGCATTGAATCATTTTGTGGTTTACCAAAAAAGTAAAAACTTTCAACTTACTCATAGAATTTTTTTTCTTTACCAATATTTTATTTCCATTTATATTTTTGTAACTAACTAACACCAATTTTGTGCGGTAAACCGAGAAACACTTTTCTAAAGATATGTTAAAATGATATTAAAACTATATACAATTGCTATTGACAAAAGTTAATATCCTCGTATCACGACATACATATATTATATTATTGAAAATATTATTTCAACATTAAAAATGAAACAAAATTGAATTGAATTAAAATTCAAAAATAATCATTTTCCTTTACCTATAAAAGATATATAAAAAATAAATTTTTTTTGTTTTTCGTTTTTAATCATTGCAGTTGACCCCTCCCCAAAAAAAAAAACATTTTTTTTTTTCAACTTTTTGGAGCCCCCGTAAAAGTATCGCTACAGTTAAAATTTGCCGCGAACCTTGGCCAGGTTAGGAAAGAGGGTTGAAAACGTAACCGATGCAACAGATGACACTTTTATACGTCAACCCCATTTATTGTAGGTATACGTACACCCGTATATAAATGTATGTATATGTAGGTAACTAAATAAGCACACACGAAAACCCTACCAATCCGAAATCCACGGTTCGCTTGTTAAGGAGACGGCTGACTTTCCGAGTCTCGTGCCATGTGGCTAGGATCGACCCCTAAGCGCCTCTAACCACCCTCAGACACGTCATCGAGCCCTCGAATTTATGACACAGAATCAAGAATTAATCGCTACGGAATCATCAATTCCTAGTTTTACTACCGGCCAGACAGTCAGCATTTTTTGGGCAAAGGTATATATAAAAAAAAAAAAAAAAATTGGATTCAATTTATATGTATACACGATAAATTACATGACTGCTGTTATAATTTAGACAAAAATTTTTTTCTCAATTTCAAAATAAATATCAACAATTTTGAATACCAAATTTATTATCATTTATTCATTTTATTCCATCGTTCATTTTTGGTCATATAACAAAAAATAAATAAATAAATATACAACTTGTAATAAAGACAAAGACCAATTATTATCAAGACATGAACAGCAAGGGCGTTAACTCTTATCGCAAACAAGGGAATATAGAAAGTATCTACCTAGTAGTGTTTATAACAATGGTGACAACATTTTGCTTAACGCCTTAGAAAACTTCGGTTCTATCTATAATACCCTTGACAAGATTATAGTCAGCATCATGAGCAAAAGCAGTAGTTTAGGCGAGAAGTTTGTGAAATTTACACCGAATTTCCATTAGCTGTAAAGGTGAGCGAAATAAAGAAAGGTTCGTTGACGGGGTGCGACAAAGCAACAAGACGTCAAAAATTACGGCGCCAATGAGTTTCGGACGGTCATAAAAATGAAAAACAAAAAAAGGACACAATAAAGAGGTCTGAGAACTGTAGTAAAAATTTGAGAAAATATTTACTGTGAGGGAAATCGATATGATTTTTTTTTTTTTTTTTTTACTTTAAAAATAAAATAATAAATATTTAAATATCTTTTTAATAGATTATAGATTATGCAGGCTAGCTTTACTATATATTTTATTTTATTACAGTCTGTAGGTAAAACGTTAAAAATTTATTTCCGTCTATCAAAAGTCTGTCCTGTCCGCCTATCTGTCCAAATTTTTTTTTTCACTTTTCCCCACCGAATTTTATAATTATACAGACCCGTCGAGACAAACGGCTCAATTTCTCTAACTGCAAGCTGCAACGAACCGGAAAATCGTTTCAACAAGTTTCTAAAAAAAAAAATGAAAAAAATGAAAAAAAAAATATATATATATATATATACAAATACAACTGAAAATATGATAAAATGAAAATATCTACCACTCAAGACGACCACACTTATTAAAAAAAAAGGAAAGAAAAAAAAAAAATTGTAGATCAAGTTAAACATGAATATAAATAAATAAATAAATAAATATATAAATAAAAAAAATTCAGTTTATAAATTTCAAAAAATATAAAACTGGATGATGATCATCCCGCGAGAATAATCCCAAAGTATGAGTATGAGTAGTCGTAAAAATGTGAAATTCCTAAAGTCGAAGTTAGTTGGTTTATTGGCTCGAATCCGGTCGCGTGGCGGCACGTGTCACGCTAAGGTGGTCAGTGCTTGTAAACTACAGGTACTGAAGTTACACCTATATACGTATACGGAGGTATATATATATTGTATGAATATATGCGAGGTATACCTAGGAAGGTATAATGCGCGCTTCCTCGTTTCCCGTTTGCCGCGTGCCGTATAAATTGATAGTCGCAGAGAGAAAGAGAAACACAGAAGAGAGCCAGGGGTTGTATAGTAGGTAGATAATATAGGTATAGGTACATACCTACGTATACATACATAAATACCTAAGAGAGAGAGAGAGAGTCATGTGCGAGGAGGAAATCGTTGGCCCTCTTTAAACCCAACGGAGCACAACGGCACGCGACAACAACAACTATACTCCCCAGTCCGCACTTCGTCTCGTGTTCAGGCGTTCCTACCTGACTGAATAAAGGCGCTACTTCTACTCTCGAGCAGCGATAAAGGGAACTTGGAAAAAAAAAAAACAAAAAAAAAAATGAGAAAGAAAAAGGAAGAGAAGAGATGAAGAAAAAAAAAAGAACTAGAAATAAGAAAGGGTACGCGCTATTCGTAACGGTCGAATTTAATTCTATATTCTTTGTATATATATATATATATATATATATATATATTCATAATATCTTATCGAGCTAATTATTATCGTTCAATTTTCACACAACGTTAATTTGTATATACATATACCTAATTATAATAATATATTATCTACAATATGTTTAAAATTGAAGTAAATATGTATACATATAGGAAATAAAAACAATTTTTTCTTTTATGTATAACGGTATAAAATATATATATATATATATATATATATATATATATATGTATAATAGTATAAATGTATATATACCTACACTTATATAGTGAAGGTGATATTTGAAACGAACCGTTATATATGTATAAGTGCCTACTTTTATATCTAAAGTCGTAATAATGTAATAGTTGAATACGGATCGTCTTACGTTCATCTATATGAGGCATCAATTTCTAAACTCCATGTACTGCCTATTTATGTACCTACGTGATATGAGAATTACGAAGAATTTATTGACAGGCTATCGATTAACCTTCAGTCATATTTCATATTCGTTATAGGCACATACGTATGTATGTATGTATGTACGTATGTAGGTAGGTATATCCTATCTACCTGTAGCTCGAGTCTAGCTAAGAAATTGCTGCAGTCTTGAGCGGACCGCTTATGAGACACGAGAATGAAAAGAAAAAAAAAAAAGAAAAGAAAAATAATATAATATACGTATATCTCCTTAGACCCGAGAATAAGAAGAAAATCTTCAGTATGATTAGTCGATAAAAATGATAAAATATCTGCCTTTTAATTTTATATATCTGTGACTAAGCAGGTATAAAAAAAAAAAAAAAATTAGAGTTGTTGAACTGTAATTGAAGTCGAGAGACTCGATATGTGAAAAAGAAAAATAAATAAATGAACCTGCAATTATTTAGTTTCTTTTATTTTTATTTTATTTTATTTTTTGGTTTTTTAGTTATTTCATACAGCATGTAGAATTCTAAACAACTGCCTAATTTATACGGAAATCTGCAAGTGGCAGTGCAGTTGTAAGTATAATATCGAGTTACATAAAATTGAAAAAATAAAAAAAAAAAAAACTTTTATATACACTGAAACTCTCATCCTCTAAATTTGATATTTACGAAAAATAAAGAGGGCACCGGTTACGACAAGGGGGCAGCCAATTTACGAGTCATTAGCCACGCCTGGGTGGCGGTTAACTGGACTGAAATGGTACTTTGAAATCGATCGGGGTGGACCTCCACACCACGCCGGCCTGCCAAAGCCTACTAGGTCGGTTACGGTCCAAGAACGTCATAAACATTTCTACGGGGTATTTCCGCACACATACCTACTTATCGTTAGATACCCAAAAATCCACTCATCCATAGACAGGGTTTTCACTGCACGCTTACGCTTCAATTTTTTCCATAATTTTTTAGCCTTCCCAAAGCCACGCGCGCCGCCAAATTTAATTCCGGAAAATTCGCTAATTAGTTAATAATTATTATTATTGATTTTTGTTTTTTTTTTTTCTATGGGGTCATAAAGTTAATATAATTTTTCAAAAAGTTACGAAATTAAATGTACGCGTCTTAGAGTTTTGGCGGTTTATTTTTTTATCTTTTCCATTTCACTTTTCAGGCTAAAGAAATAATCTGCTCTTTCCGCCCGGGTGACTCGCACTTATACTTTCCATTTTTTTTTTCTTCTTTTCTTCATTTTTTCTCATTTTTTTTTTTTTTAATTTTACTTTATTACGAGTATCCTAGGTGTAATTTGCCACGAGAGTCGAGATCGTTGGGTTCTGGTTCGTAGAGCCGAGGGGTTGTTTAGATCCTGCGATGTAGATATAAATTTTTTGGCGGGAGATTTTTTTTTCAAGATAGTGTATAAAAAAGTACTGCGGCACACGTCGTTCAAAGACCGCGTAAATGTTAACGGTCGAAATGCAGAAGGCTCATTAGAATTTCAGAAGGGGAATTTATTATCAGCCAACGCTCGAACTTTAACGCAATTCCTCTCTTTCTCTTTCGGGCATGTCTATATTATATTATAAAATAATAAAATTAATTAATCAATTAATAAACACGAACTATTCGACTAAAACTGCCGTTTCGCGTGAACCGAAAATTAAATTAAAATACGTTATTCTAGTTAATTAAAAAAATAAAAAAATATATATAAAAATAAAAAAAGGGCAAGAAAACACGGCTGCAGATATGCTAATGGGTCTAATAACGTATCCCAAATAACATACCGGGGTCTCAAGGCGTGTGCCACAACCCGTGCGGAACACCGACGACTCAACTCTACTCCTTTTGGATTTTAGTTGGACGGTAGCGAAGGCGAAGGTTTCTAATCGTCAGCTCTAGTAGCCCTTCGCCTTTCTCTCTCTCGCTCTCTCACTCGCTTCAGGCCAATTTACGACGGCGCCAAACATAGTCCGTAATTTTTATAGAATTATTATAGACACATGCTGCAAGGTGCGATCGAAAGATGAAGAAATCGGATTTTCTACAAATCTCGTGTATTAAAAATTTATATATACTAAAATTTAATCAAGTTTTACTAAAATTTTGTAAATAAATTTCACTAGAGTTTAGTGAAAGAAAAAGAAACAAAAAAGATATTAGATAATGATAATTGAGAAGATTTCTTTGATCTTTTACTTTTAACTAAAATTTTCGACGTTTGTAATTTTCGTGGGATTTTTATTTTTTAATATAATAAGGCGTCATAATTTCGTGAGACAAGGTTAATATAAATTTTTTTCTTGGTTTGTTTAAAAAAAAAAATAAAAAAATAATAAAACTAAAAAGAAAATCTCCAGCTCATTACACGTGTCCCACGTTTAGATGTAAATATAAAATCTAAAATCGTGCAGCTCAAAGTTCAATCAAACGAGACATAAATTAACCAACTATATCCCCATCTCATTTTCTCACTCTTTTCCCTCTCCCTCTCTCTCTCAACTCAACGCCGGCAGAGGATGACGGGGCAGGTGCCAGAGAGTCACTTCCTAGGTGGTGATGCACCATGTGGTTTGCCGTTACGTACTTCAAAGTCCTTGACTCCCTCCCTGCTTTCCTCCCTCTCTGACTGACATAGAGACGGTTTCGGACAAGCGAACAAATCTATTGATTTAATGAATCTAATTTTTACCCTTTTAAATAAAAAATTTAATTATTTTTCTCTCAATATATATACGATATTCAATTTTCCGATAAATCCTTTCCCTCGGAGCTTAAAAACGGGTCTGCACAGTAACTTCCCCTGCAATTTGAACTCCGCATTGGCAATTTGCATACGAGCCTATTAGCAAAGTTTTTTTCTCATTGAGATTTGCTCGAGGCGAATAGGTGTCGCCGCGCTTTTACGAGGACTCGCTTTCAAGAAGCTACTCACGATCGGTTTAACGACGATCTCGCGAGTTATCAAGTTTTCTCATATCTCCGTGAGGCATCCCTTTGGAATTTACTATTCAAATTGCGATTAAATTTCTTGTATTGATTAAATTATGGAATTATAAAAGGAATGTAAAGAATAAAAAAAAAATAAATAAAAATTTAGGAATCAATTAACGAGCATCCAAGTAACTTAAAAAAAAAAATAATAATAATAATAATATAATTTAAAAAAAAAAACGATACCTGCACATACGATAAAAATCTGTAAATTAGGTACAAATTTTATTAACTTGGTATAACGCGCTTGCTGCAGCCTGAAGCAGCGTGGATCATTGAAGCACGACTTGAAAAATCGTTTGAAAATTTATGACCGGCAAAACCCTCAATTAAAATCACACCAAGGGTGTTATAATTGGTGGTTAGGGAACAGCTAGAGATCCGACTTTAGAAATACGTTTTGCTAAAGTCAAATGGTGTAAATTTGCTAATTTTTATTTTTATTCTTCTATACCCTTAATTATGAAACTAGTGCTAACTGCCGCGTGGGCGTTGATCTGTTTAAAATTTACATCTGCTGGTGAACGCCGCACCTTTAAAAATACTTTCAAATAACTTTAGTTCCTCAATATTTTTTATTCTCTCTTTCATTTTTCTCATTTTCAAACGAAAAAAAAAAAAAAAACTGATAGAAAAAATTCTAGTAAAATTCTTTCTGTACTTTCAAAATCACTGATTTTATCCATAAAGTCTAAAAAGTTTTACAATTTTCAACAGACACACACACACAAAAGTGGCGAATATTTTCAGATAAAAGGAATTATCTTTAGATCGACAAATACGGAAGAATTTATCGATCCATCGATAATATATATTTGTATAATATTTTTTTTTTTGCCAAAAAATCTTACAGCCCTATAACTTTCTTAGTCCTTGTCAATTTAGAGAGCAGAAGGCGTTTCTTATTTTTTGAAAAATATGAGAGCACATGGTCGAAGCGAAAGAGACCGCAGCTACAAACTCGTTATCCTCTGCTAATTTTCGCCAAATGAACCCGGACCTACCTTCCTTCCTTCCTTCCTTCCTTCCTTTCTTTCTTCCCGCCTCCATGTAGCTAAGACCAAATGCGAGAGAAATGAAAGGCGGGTCGAAAAAAGGCAGTGACAAAGACCTCTTCCAGCTTATTGTAAATTATATATAATAATAATTAAAAGATTGAAAATCAAAGAATGAAAATTAATACCGTGGTGTAAAAACGTTTGAAAAATCAAAAAATTATTGACTTTCGGTATATTAAGAAAAATTAAAAAAAAAAAAAAAAAAAAAAAAAAAAGAATTATTTTGTTTTAAATTATCTGTCAACCAAAAAAGGAAGAGTTCTTTTTTCTTCTATCAAAAGCAGAACTTTAGTCCCCTGCGGATGTTATGTTTAATATATCAACTAGCATTGCTATTTCTAGCACATATAGAATTCTCGTGGTTATTGATATATCCTAATAATCCTAAGCTGTGAATGACGCGTGTCGATTTATTTGAGAAACTAGCCTCCCCACGAACTGACGGTACACTGTTAATTACTACACTCTGAAGTCCAGGGCAATACGTAAGTATTACGATCCGGATATCGTTTACACAAAAAATTTATTTCTCATGCGTATAATTACATTACGTATACTTATAGGTACAAAGTATGCACAGGCGCCGATTCTGAGGTTACTAGCTGAACACTTCAAGCTCAAGACTTACTAAAATCTGTCCTAAATTTGGTCTTTTTTTTAATTTTTTACCAATCGATCTGAATTTTATTAAAAAGTAAAAGAAAGATATTATTATTTTTTTTTTCTTTTTAATGTATTTTCAGAATCTTTAGTTTCAAGATTTTCATTTTCTAATAAAAAAAAATATATATATATATATATCTCCGGCAAATAAATATAAATTGATCATTGTCAACTACGATTTGTGTTATCCTTGTTTCGGTTTGAATAGAAAATTATATAAATATCTGCATGTATTACCACGTGATATTTATCTCAAACAGTTTGTACCGTTGGTGTCTGTTTGTGGAGCAGCAAAATAACGCTTTTGAAATAGCTGTAAGGTATTGATTTTCGATGAGCTGAATCGATATTTCCTGGTAAAATTTAATTGAATTCTTTGAAAATAGAGATCACAAGTTATTCTAATAATAGATACATATATACTATCTTAAAAATTAACATAACGAAACTATTTAATCGTGCGTAAATCACACGTCGTAATTCACACCGTGATTCATACCGGGTTCTACATATCCCGTATTACGTCCAACTGAGAAAGCATAAAAAAAAAAAATATTTTAACGCTAATTTTGTACGATAAGAATTTGTTTATTTATTTTTATTTTTCTTCTTTTTTGTTTTTTTTTTTTGATTTTTCTTCAAAGCGTCATAAGAATATCTAATTATTTATTTATTTATTTATTTTTCACCGCTAAACGCCGTTAAAATAGACTTCCGCAGATGTCGCGAGAACATGAACGGTAAACACGTATCGAAAGAGTGCGAATGCGAAAACATGTTTTCATATGGAGATACTCACTACGATAGTATACGATATATATACCAGTAGTTGCAGATCGTATCAAAAATGACACGCAATAGTATGACGTATGTACCTATCTTAATATATTTTCGAAAGTTTGTTTCACTTTAGGCAGATTAGGATTAACTATATTAATTTTTTGACTTATAATATGGAGATTAATATAAATAAATAAATAAATAAAAAACTTTTTTATTTATATACCACATCTGTTCAAGGACACTTTACGACCCGCAAAAATAGTGCCGAAAAATTTGTTACGACAAAATAACGAAACTTCCACGCCCTACGGCAAACCCTAGTGGTGTCTAGTACGTACTTTACGAGATTTTAAATACCGTTGGTAGAAGATTATAAACTACGACCCAGGCTTTTGAATGTCTCGACAAATTTGACTGCTTTACGACCCGTGGACCCAAACACCCTTACAGCATATTTAGAATGTTTATTAGTGGCGCGTGCTGAAAAGATTTTCTCACATTTTAATAACAGGGTTCATTTCTAGAACATTTTTTTTTTTTTCTTTTTTTTTTTTTTGCTGAAATGAGACATCGATACGAAGAAATTGAATAAGCTAGTTCCATTTTTAGGAGGTATAAAATATTGTCTTCTCGATCTTCACACACTTTACCATACATATGTATTTAAAACGAAAAATAAGTAAAATATGTACAAATATTATCTGCGTTTCTCGATTCCTGATAATTGTCCTTATCTTTATCGTAGTCGCCACCATTTTAGTTTACGTATCTGATTTCATTCTCAGTTTCTCCTCGTGATTCTAAACAAGCAACTACTACCTGGTACCCAGCAGCGGCTAGTCGGACCATTGACTCTTTCGCCCCCAGCAAAGTAGGCGTGGTTCTTACATCGGCTTTTACAAAGGCGCCAAGAAGAAGCCTGAAGAGCCTGTAAAGCCAGAGCCTGTAGAGTCAGAGCCACAGCTTTTCCCCCTTCTCTAGATAGAGTAGAAACCCCCCACCCTAAGATCTTAAGAAAACCGGGCAACGTGGTCCAGCTTTCGATCATCAGGTAAACTCAGTCTCAGTTTACGCAACGCTCTCATCCGAGCACCACGCACGCATTAACTAACCAACTAACTAACTATACCATAATAATCACCTATACGAATTATTACGGGATTTGAAAATTTAAAGAAAAATTAAAAAATAAAAAATAAAGAAAAAAAAAAAAGACAATTTTTATTTCTTTCTTTTTAAATCCGTTATTAAAGTGAAGAGGAAATTCGTTACGAATTTCTAATCAATAATCCCACGGATTATGATCTGACGCGTTACAGCTATTAGTAAAAGCCAAAAAGCTAAATTTATATTTAAAAAAGAAGAAGAAAAAAAAAAACAGATAAATAAATAATGAACACCTACGCTACTTTACAGCGATACGAAATCCTCGATTCCGAAGGTTACGGATCAGCTAGTAGCCCGGAATCAAATCCACGAACATGTTGGCCGGCACCAGAATCTGTTGGATTAGGTTACCCACAGCCACCACGTTCCCGAGGAAGTAGTTGCGACAGTATAAGTTCGGTTGACAGTCAGCTTCACCATCAGGAATATCAAGAATTGAGTAAATTCACATCTGAAAATTGTCCGGCAGTACAATCCGGCACGGGATTTGAATTCGGTATTGGATTAGGTCACGGGGTTGGGACTGGGGTTGGAGATAACCACAAAGTTTATCACAATCGTCAAAACGAATACAAGAATTGTGAATCGTATGTTAAACTAAATCCGTTGATAGTAAACGATTATCAAGAAAATAATGATAGGAGTTTCGCCCCATGCGGTGGTGAACAAGTTTCCCAAAAATCAATCGATAATAATAATATTTACGGAAGTTGTTTGGACAGTAATATAATCTACGGATCAAGAACTACACAATTTTCAACGTCATCGCAATCGTATTTACATGTAAAATCAAGTGAAATACAGTTTAATCAAAAAAGTGATAACGTTACAGGTTATTTCGTAAGAAATGACTTAAATAATTACCACGGTATTGAAAATCGTCAATTGCAGTGCAACAACGAATATAATTCAACGAAAAGTGATACGAGTTTTGAATTGTCTATGAAAAGTGATAACCAATTGTCTAATGGATCAGATAGGTTTGATGACGAAGATTACAGACTTGATTTCGACGATGATATCAGAGCTAAAGACAATTTACATAAACTTAAAACTTCCGGTACCCCTGGAGTCGAGGTATTGAAGAAACGACGTTTGGCAGCGAACGCTAGAGAAAGAAGGAGGATGAATAGTTTAAACGACGCGTTTGATAGACTAAGAGACGTCGTGCCTAGCCTAGGAAATGACAGAAAACTCAGCAAATTTGAAACCCTTCAAATGGCCCAAACTTATATCTCAGCTCTTTACGAATTACTCCAGAGAGAATGAGGCTGATAAAATGTTTATAATAAATATATATATATATATATATATATATATATATATATATATATATATATATATATATATATATATATATAAACTTTGGCCATTGCCGAGAAAACAAATGAAAAATATACCAACAATTTTTGGGCATTTTACTATAAAAAAAAATAAGAAATTTTAGATTTAGGTATACGATTTAAGGGTGAAAATATTTTTGTAACAGACTTTTTGTACATATACATGTATATATACATTATACATTTATATATAACTTATATTTGAAATTATTTTCAAAAAAAAAAAAAACATTAAAAAAAAATCAAAAAAAAAAAAAAAAATTTTAAATACAAAAAATATGATAGAATTTTGTAAATATAGTCTGTTTTTTTTTTTTTTTTTTAATGCAGCGACTATTAAGTTATTGTAAAGTTATATAGTTAATTTTTGTACATATATAATAATAGGTGTAAGTTTTACAGACCAATTGATATTATAAGATGAAATTAATAAGTGTGAAAAAAATTTTTTAGAAATTTATTTTTGTAATGAAAATTTTCGAAAGAAAAAAGAAAGAAAAAAAAAAAAAAAAAAAACAAATTATGTACAACAAATGATTCGTTAAAGTGCTGACTGTTGGATCTCATTCACGATGTAGTATAATTGTATACGTGAGTTGAAAAGGAATTTGTATAAAAATAAATTGAAACTTACTAGTTCCTTTGTAAATTAAATACATGCAAAAATAATTTGCAAATGACGCCGACGTCGTCGCGCTTCTACTTAGCAGTCAATCACAATTAAATACAATTTTGCAGGCTGTGGGGCCTCGGTAATGGCGCAAAAAGGGAGCAAATTGAAATCTTCTAGCTGACAGTATGATAAATGAGAACCGACGTACTGCACTTAAGCCTGCAGCAAGCAGTGCAGTGCAGTGCAGTGCAGTACAATACAGTACAGTATAGTGCAGTGCAGTGCATCGTGTCATGAAAATATGAGAACTGTTTAAAAAGAACTAGATAAGGAAAGAATCGATATTCATAATTGCATAAAAATGTTCGTTCAAAATTTGAAGCCATTTAATTTTTCGTAGATCTTTAATTGTGTGAATGGAATTGATCTGACGATCACTGATCTAAGCCTGACGTTTTAGCTCGAGAAGAGAGAGAGAGAGAGAGAGGACAATTCGAATATAAAAAGAAAGAAAAAAAAAATACATAAGCAAAAAAAAGAAAAGGTTTTAATGTGGGTAAACTTTTTGTGATTCAATTCGTTTCAGGCGTTGATCAGCGAGCGTTGTCGCAACGTCTTTATTTGCCACCAACCCTGTTTTCTCAAGAAGTAGGTCTCTCAGGTAGTAGTCGTCGTTGGATTATATCCATTTATCGTAATGCGATGCATTTGTCTCTGGTTATACCTTGACGAAATGAGAAACTGAGGAAATCGTGGAGATAGTCGAGTTAATAATAAATAAAAAATGAAAAATAAATAATTTGATATTCGTTATATTATATTATACATATATGCACACGTATAAGGAAGTAAAAGAAAGAAAGAAAGAAAGAAGAAAAAAAAACAGAAAAATAAATAAATAAATAAATTAAATAAAATATAATTATTTTAATATTTAATATGTATAGTAGAACGTTTTCAACAATTGCCAAGTACCTTTGTAAATATTTTTATTTTTTTTTTTATATTCGTTAAAGTTAGATTTAAGAATGAACCCGTCTGTATAATATTACTATTAGTGATACGGATACAAAAACGAATTCCCACCAATTATGTTCCTTGATTGAGACCAAATGTATTTAAGAAAGTGCAATGTTAATAAAAAAAAAAAATTAAAAAAAATTGATGAATCTTAAATAAAATTCTTTTCCAACCCTCCTTCCTCCCACGCGTGTATATCTATGATGTTCAATTCAGATAAAGGTAATAAAACTGAATAAACAAATACAATTATTCGTCCTAAAATTTGAGTTTATTATTTTGAATAATTTGGTAAATTTGTTTATTTTGATTTGTTACTTTTGCTCTATTATCTCTGCACAATCAACTCGCGTCGTCGCGCAACAGTAATTGGTATCTTACTCGCATGTCGGATAAATCGATCGTTGGTCGTACACTTTGATATAAATGGCAGATAGCGGCTTGTACAAAGCCAGATTCCACCCGACAAATTGATACGAAGCTTCTACGGCTCGATTGCCGTATCTTTTTAGTCGAAGCTCCTGCAGATCTCACCGACATAACTCTAAGAGTGTCTCTTCTCTTCTGGGGCCCCATTTCTACATCGCATGAATACAGTCAGCGCTGGTCACGGATCCTAATCTACAATATCATTCTCAGATGTTCACTGATTTAGAAAAGAAAGGAAGAGGGATAGGGATGGGGACTTGATTTTGCAGTATATTAAAAAAAAATTAAAAAATTTAATATCAAAGTTATTAATATTTCGCATATTTACCAATTTTATAATCATTTAATTACGAATAATTTTGAGTTTCATGATTAGTCTAAAATAATTTTTTGTATTTTTTTCAATAACATTCAAATTTTTTTATTTATATTTAACGGTTATATGAAAATATTTCGCGAATTACAGTGTATTTTCTTTTAAGGCGTGAACGAGCTTCAACGATCGTTATAATTGCGTTAATTACAGTAATAATTGTTGCAATGAAAGTTTTATTATTGGTAGAAATGTGTATATGTGTTATTTTATTATTGCATGATCAGAGTTGATCGTTATATATGTACAATATAATAAAAGTTTCTGGCATCTAGATAACGGCATAAGAAAAAAGAAAAATTAAAAAAAAAAAAAAAATAAGAAAGAAAAAATAAATTCATAAAAATGAATGAGACACCGCGCATGCAATCGTTTATTCTGCACTTATATGCGATTCAAAAGACTGTAATTTCCAGTCGATAAACACTCGAGGATTTGCTCTGACTTCGATTCAACGATCATTAATCGGCATGTGATTACTGTAGGTATTTAAACGAAATATTAAATCTGGTGATAATTCAAATCCTTAACTTTTTAAAGTTTAAATTCACTTTTCTAGCAGAAAAATTATCTCCCGATTTTTTATTTCTATCTAATTAGTATCTTAACCTTATTTTTATTCTAATCAAACAACCCAAATAAAAAAAAAAAAAAATTAAATTTCCAATAATTCAATCACGTTAATAAACTACGAATACCCGATCAATATAAATTTTTGCAAAAAATAGCAAATAAAAAATTTAACAGTATCTAATTTTCTTCAGATTTGTGAAAATCCTAATCTCCGCTGATTAGAGGGAAGATGATTCTCTAAAAAAAAAAAAGCCAAGACCTATATGTATAATAAAAGACTTATTATTTTTTCATTTCATCGTCTGAAATTCATCCCTAAAGCTGACCCAGTTTCTAAATTTCTCTCCACACGAAAGATGTATAAGGTACTTTTCACCATAATTTTATTTTATTATTTTTATTATTATTATTATTATTATTTTTTTTTTTTCTACTGATAAATCTCTGCGTACGAAACAAATCTGCAAATAGCTCAAAGTGAAGCTGCGAGAACTGCAGTAGAATATCCTGTAACCATATTTCGCGTGACTAATTTAAAAGCGCAAAGATGACAGAGAAATACTCTAGCCTTGGATCGGCTCTTTCCACACCGAGTCCAGAGGGCTCACTGTTGCTGGAATGTCCTGAATACGCCTAGGCTACAGCATCCTCTATCCTCAGACAAGGTGCTCATTGCGCGGGCGCAAGATCAGCTCGCGTACTCGCGATGTATATGATTGTTTAAAAAATTGAAAATAAGTGAGAGTCTTGATTACGAATTAAAATTTATGTTTTTTTGATATTTTTTATTTTTTTATTTTTTTGTCTTCTCACAGAGTAAAATTCTTGTACGAAATTAAAAGAAAAAAAAAAGAAAAAAAGTAATGATGTGATTTTTATTTTTCTTTAATTTGGTGAGATTGGTTTCGACGCGTTTAATTCAGAGATATTTTTTTGACAAAGATATGATGAGAGACGCTTGTCTGGTAAATAACGTTAATTTGACGGACTCGTTCTTCCATCTTCGTCTAATTCATTCAACGTTGCATCGTCACACTCGAACGTTTTAGCAATGTCACTGTGTAACCGTTCGCAACGCTCTCTCAAGAAGCGGTAGACAATATACAGTGTCGTTATTAATTCAAGTTCAACCGTATAGAAATCGTTGAAACGATGCGGAAGTCGGTTCCACGACGCGCGGACATTACTGCGATTTACGAAAAAAAAAAACAATAAAAATAAATAAATTAAAAAAAAAAAAAAAAATTAAATAACTGGGAAAAGAAGTGAAGTACCGACTACTTGAAAATGGGGATACGGTATTACGTATATCTAAGTATAATACACATTCTTGAACTACTCGATTCGTTCATCGTTTCTGGATTCAACTTTTTGTTTATTTATTTATTTATTTATTTTTTTTTTTTTTTCAGGGTAATGAAAAGATAGACATTTTCTTGATACTTAAAACGTCGCGAAAACAGCAAGACTCACAATCATCAGTGTAGGTATATGTATAATAAAACGTGAAACCTGCAATTGAAATTCTTAGATATTTGGTATGAGAAAAGAAAAAAATAAAACAAAAAAATGAATAGAAAATAAAGAAAACTAATTGAGGAGTAGTAAACTCGAAGAGATTTTTGGGTTTTTTTTTTTTACGACATTTAAGAGTCTTCTTGGCACGACAAGCGGTAGGTCATTAAATCGCATGTAGCAATAGAAAGGTCTCTGCACCCTTTTAGGACGTTAATATAAAAAAAAAAAAAAGAGAGAAAAATTCTGACTTTTGGCGACTTCGAGAGACTCGCGATGGATCAACGACACTCAAGATCGAGAGAGAGAAAGAAAAAGAGAGAGAGAGTGAGAGATTTAAGGGAATTGTCTTGAGGCCACAATTTTCTTCTTTCGTTCTTCGGTTAGACAGAAATTCCTCAAACCCCAAACCCACATGCCTACAGGTGAGTCTTTACACCAGACTACTCGTACGACGATTGAACGTCATTTTAACGGACACTGACCATTGGCCCAATTTGAAATTTTGCCTCAGGACCTGACGCCGATATATATCTCTGTCCTTCGTGACTCGAGTCGCCATACTAAGATATATATTTTTCTCAGAATCATAATTTCTCGTCTCTCTTTGAGGTTTTTGACCTGTCTAGGAATTTTTACAATTTATTTAACCCTTTTTTTTTTATCACCAATCTGCAATAATTAATTAATTCATCCATTAATCTATTCTTTCAATTTCTTTTCATTTTCTTTCTTCTTCTTCTTCTTCTTTTTTTTGTTTGTAGAAAACTCTATACAAATATATTCCTCATTTTTCATATAAATTTCACTGTTCTACAAAATTTGAAAATTCTACTTGCAGTTAGGTAGAGAAATAAATCGTCAAAATATGGAGCGATAGATTAATTAATTATTTAATTAATTAATTATCAAATTCAATATTCGATTCAACGATCGTCAATTTTTGTCCCGTCGTTGGAACGTGGAGCAAGTTAAATATAAAAGTTCATTTCAAAGTAAAGGTTAGCGTTTTTACACGGCGTGCAAATTGCGGCAGTATAAGGTATTAGAAACGCGCGCACGGGCTCCGATTTGGCCTGAAGGCGTAGAATTCTGTCTCGTGCCACACGAAGTGGTCGGTTGTCCGGTCAGCCCCGCGTTTGGGTCTCCTTTTTCTTCTTCTTCTTGTTATTCCTTTTCTTTTATTTCCTATTATTTTTCTTTTGCTAACCCTAACCTAACCCTAACCCTCACCCTTATAGACCTAAACTATCTGCGCTTGACCAAATTACGGAAAGGTATAATAATGCGCAAAAGTTGAAAGGGGTTTAAGAAATAAGAAAACAATAAAAAAAAAAAAATATAAAAAAAGTGGACCAGAAATTATCGTTGATGAAAAAAAAAATGAACAAAAAATTTTAAAAGAGCTGTATAGAAATAGTTGCATTAGCATAAAAAAATAAACCGTCCGAAAAGTCAATTTCGAGATTCCAATAATCGGAGTAAACGACACCTTTTTATTATCATATTTGGTGACTTGAAATGCTTTTTTTTATTTATGTTTTTTTTTTGTATTTTAATTAGAATTAATATTTTGTCATTACGCGTGCAAGACGCGGTTCCCAACCATTATTAAGATATCGATACGCAGTCCCACGCAGATCAAAGCTAAACTCGTAATAATAGATCAATCCAACCCACACGCATTGTAAGACCGGGCCTCACTGACATCGTCGTGTTTCGTTGTGGGAGTCGAGAAGTTATTGACTCACCAGTACGCAGCAACGCCCAGACCTGCCTCAACTCCTAACTCACCATGTCAATCGGAGGTGTTTCGCCTACTTGCGTTATAGCCACGAGGCTGTAGGATAATACCGCAAACATCTTCTTAGCGTAGATTTTTTATTTTTATTTTTTAAATATTTTTGATTCTTATTTTTTTTTTCATTTTTCAAATCTTCTCTGTAAATAGATGCCGAAAAAATCTGTCGACACACGAACTACTACGTCCGAAAATAAAGGATTGATTTTTTTTTTTTTTTTTCGATTTTTTAAAGTTATTAATTAAATTAAATTAAAGTTAGAAAAGAGAAAATTTCTTCGTTTAAAAGACAAAAAAAAAAATTTTTTTTTTTTTTCGTCTAATTCAGTTTAATTTTGTATTTTATCTACATTTTTTTTTTTTTTTTGCCACGCGCGCACGGACCACAAAGTGATTTATCGCATCGAATCGCGTCGTATCCGAGTGAAATAAGATTCGGTCAGAAGATATGTTATGCTAACGGCGTATCTAAACAAGAAATCAACGAGTGAGGTAGGTAGTCAAGGCTGCCGCACGATGCTACCAACCAACCAATTGGCCAATAATATATCGATCTGATTTCATAACTCCTCAGGCACGATACGATGGGATGCTGATACTGATGCTGATGCTGATGCTGATGCTGATGCTGATGCAGCAGCACTGGCAGACGTTTGTTAAAAGTATTTTCGGGTTACGACTGCAGTCTAGATTTTGACTGTGATCGAGTAATATTTCAGACTAGCCGGTTTTATAATTGACATTCAAATATAATGAGATGAAAAAATGAGATTTGAAATAAATAAATAAATAAATAAATTAAAAAATTAAAATTTAATATAAACAAAAAATCGTTTCAAACATTTCTTATATATGGTGACGAAATGTTTCAATCTTTAATTATTTTTCTCCCAATTAAATATTCGGATTATTTTTAAAAATTTTTTACATACATTGTAAACTTTTATATGTACTGTATACATACGTATATATACATATACATATACATACATATACCTACTCTCTGCATCAGTAATAATTTATTATCAAGTTGTAGAAATGTTTTGACTGTAAGCCTCATATCGTAAGCTCATCGATCGATACGGGAGAATAATTACTACAATAAATTGCCGGGTTCGTTAGCATAGAATCAATGCGAAGTATAACCCAGAGGCTATTTCATCGAGCAATCAAATAAAAAAATCTTTTAATAAAAGAAAAAAATACAATAAATAAATAAATGAATCAATAAAAAGATTTTAAAAATGGTATCCTATAGACATTCGAGAATTGGATATGGTATAAAATTTATTCAAGATTGAAATCGGAGTTTTTATTCATCGAAGAAAAAATAATAATTATTGAAAATTTAGAAAATTTAATAATTAACAAAGAAAGATGAAAAAAAAAGAAATAAATGAAAATAATAATTATTATTATTATTACGCGAAAATCCCAATGAGCATAGAAATTCCGTAAAATGTATAAAAATTCTATAACGGATTTGAAGTCCGCAACTAGTCGTCACAAAATCGTTTTGAAAATCTGCCACTGCACGTAGAAAAATCAGCAGCACTCATTCTTTATCTAAAATCTTCTGAACTTTGACGCATTAATCAAACGAGTTTAACCAGGCGTGTTCTTAGGGCTATCCAACCAACCAACTGCAACGCTTGCAGCAAGCCAGATCTCAAGATTTGACCAACCGTAGAATTCACGGCTGGTTATAGTTGCGGAGTAGAATATCTATCTATCACAAGCTATAAGCTACAATTAGAGCATCGAAATAAAAATAAAAGCCGATTTCCACAGCCGATGCAAAAACAAAAGAATCAAAAAACAAAAATTCAAAAAAATGAAAAAATGCTCTAAATGAATTAATTTTTTTTTTTTTTGCAGAGATTCTTAACGATGGTAAAGAAAGAAAACAAAAAAAAACCAAAAAGAAAAAGCAAAAGATTAACACCGATTTTTACGCGGAGAGTAAAGATCGAGGAAGTTGTTGAATTGAATCGGTTAAAATCGGTTGAAACCAATTAGGAAATATTTAAAGCTTCAAAGAGTAGCGAAAGTTCGTTAACGAGGATCAGTTCTCCGAGGTATGGGTGGTGGTTAAGGTCGACGGTGTCCGTTCTCCACACGAGGAGTTTGTATGGTTTATGACGTAACATCTCGATCATTCGAGCCCTCGGGTTGTATACAGCCATACAGATACAAGCTGGTTACGAACGAGCGAACGAGGAACGGAACGACGACTGAAGGATAATTTCCAATGTCTCTATCTGCTTCGTTCGCGTCGTTCTCCTTAACAGCAAGCAGGCAAGCGAGCGAGTGAGTGAGCGAGGAGGGTAAAGCAAGCGGTGCAACAGAAGATCAGCAGCTATTTAATTATCACGGTCAGTCGTTGCGAGAATCGTTGGGACTCGATCCGTTTATCGATATAGATCGACGGTAAACCTTAAGAATCTGTTATTACCTCGGTAACACTGAGTATTTATAGGGTATAGTGCAGGTAGCCAGAGTCGGACATTGTGATTCCCTCGGTCAGATAGCCGATCCTTTTTTTTTTTTTTGTTTTTTTCTCTATATATGCCGCTTGTGATTATAGACGATCTTATGCAGGTGATACAAATTCGATGATACCACTCTTTCGATCCATACTTTGATTAAAATCTATTCAGATATCGATTCTAAGCTGTTATTACCGATCTGCAGAGACGACTCGAATTTCTTTCATATAGTTCTTTACGTTCGTCTGAGGATTCAATGCTGCGTGCAGACGGTTAACGAGATCGACAACAAAGGAGGCTAACAATACAATAAAATTATATAAAAAATTTGACAAGCTTTTTAGGGTCAATAAAAATTTGAAAAAAAAAATTTCAAATTTGATATAAAACACTAAAAATTGTTTAAACAATTTTTTTCAAATTTTCTTTTCATCAGATCTTCGCAGGATATTAAATTTCTTCTATTAAATTTAATATCCAAAAAAAAAACCGTCCACACGGATTCGACCAGATTATGAAATTGATAGAAAAAAAAAAAATTTCAAAAGAATAAAAACCGCGGGATATTAAAGTCGCATAAAATAACTCCTTCGTAACTTTTTTCATCGAATAAAGCCAGGCGCTTGCAACTCTTGACGACATACGCATACAGATTCTTGCTGGTACAGCAGAAGCAGCAGTAGCGGCAGCAGGTTTCCGTTCAAGATAAAACGACCACGGGGTTAATTCTGATA
This sequence comes from Macrophya annulata, assembly GCA_963924015.1. Classification (NCBI taxonomy): domain Eukaryota; kingdom Metazoa; phylum Arthropoda; class Insecta; order Hymenoptera; family Tenthredinidae; genus Macrophya; species Macrophya annulata. The sequence goes on from OZ001260.1 coordinate 6,513,967, forward strand.
ACAAATTTTCCCAGGCATGTAACAGAGGCAATTACGAACGCAAAGATCCTGCGCAGCTCTTCACACACGTCAAAAGTCAGAACTCAAGTCTAGACTCAGGATCAAAGTTGGAGTCTCCCTCTCTTCTTCTCGCGTGTCTTGTATAAGTTATACCTATTATAAACCACATATATATATATATATATATATATATATATATATATATATATATATATATATACATAAAGGCTTTATAGTCACGTTGCTTCTCTTCTTTTTCTCTCTTTTCTCCTATCTCCATCTCGTTTTATTTCTTTCTTCTTAGTTTCGTGGCTTTTTGATCCTCTCCTCGCCTTTCACCAGGTTGACTATCCAGAGGTTATACAATATGAATATAAGTATAATAATTAACGTCGCGTACGTAGTTCTCGATGCTCCTTGAACTTGACTATTAATAAGCAATTGTCCCCATTCCAAAACACGATGTCCTTATTCTCATCTAAAAAGATGGATGGAGTCCTTACCGACGTCGTCTTAGCTGCTGTAGCAATGATCCAGGAAACGATGGTGTCTCCATTCAGTTTGCAAAGTGGCATTTCGAAACGTTCTCGTACTTCGTACAAAGATCTTAATGCCGCACAGTTGGATCATAGTCGTAACTCTATTCACGGTATCCTTTGCATCAGTTAAAGATACGCGGAAAGATAGATATAGAAATAAGAAAGAAATAAAGAGAGGGAAATAACACAGAGTTCATAAGTTAAGCGTCTCCATACCGCGTACCTATATACAGCTGAAGATATGCTAAGGTATATTATAATGGCGACTATAATACGAGATAAATTATGAAACTTGACTTGACCCGGTATTTATAATCCGCAATATTTTCTGCAGCTAAAATTTCTTTCCACACTGTGTGTGTGTGTGTGTGTGTGTGTGTTTTTTTTTTCTTCTGCGTTTAATAAAAATTAAAGAATTTTTAAATCTTAGGGGGATGAATTAAGTGCAAACTTTTTTAAGAAGCGAAATAGATGTCCGTTGATTTATCTTATAGGTATGTCTCGATCTTTGACTCTACTATTCGGGGGTAGAATTTTAGTTCTGTTATTGATTTGGTTATAGCTGTCTACCTCAGAAGCTCATTGATATTCTTCCCCTGGGCGTTTTGATCTTTATAAATAATGATGATACACACCAGGTGCCGGTTGGCTGGTGCAGGATCGCTTCCAGCATCCCTCTATCAAACACAATGCACATATATACATAGCTACTATACGCGATACCGTTGTAGATCCCCCATTATAATCTCTTGCGTGCGAGATCTTTCGTTATTTTTACCAACCTCATCTCTCGCGAGACAGAGTAAAAAGTAAAATGTAAAAAAAGTCTTGCTTCCTAATTCCTCTTTTATTTTACCAATATACAAAACGTAGGAAAAACCATAAAATATATTTCGTAGAAAGAAATTTTTTTTTTTTTTTTTTTTTTTTCAAATTTATTCTCGTTAAAATAATTTTTTTTTTTTGTTTTTTTTTAGACTTTTTGACGCGAATTTCTATTACGATATTTCGCTCCAATTGAGTAAAAAGTATCGGGGAACAACGCGAGAGCGAGACCGGAAGGATATTGCGTAAGCGGAAGTGCGTGAGTGAGGACTCTTTGTATCTTAGTTCGACGCTTTGAGGGATTCACCTGTGGAAAGGAGGACAATGAGGTGAACTGGGGCAAAGAATAGAAAGGATGTGGAAAATTACAAGGACCGTTGACCAATCCTGAATCGGGTGTTATTATATATGAAGAAAATAATAATAATATTTCAAGTATCAAACATTGAAACTGAATAGCTTGTAACTATAAAAACCTACTTTTTCACTGGTCGAAAAGTGGCTTAAAATATTTCCATATCCAAGTCGGATGATCGTAACTTATGATAATTTTTATTTATTTATAAATTTATTTATTCATTTATTTTTGTTTTTTGTTTTTGTTTTGTTTTTCGTTTACCCTTAGGTAAAAAAAACTGCCGGAAATATTTCAAACATGGAATATTATATATCGATTGATGTAATTTAAAGAAATTCCTTCATTGCGGGTATAATAAAAAAAACCTCGGGCAAAATGCAAGTGCATTTCACATTGCTTTTATCAACGGTGTAAAATTTAAGTTTCGGGGGGCCAATTTCATTTTAATGAGACGCCCATTTTCTTACCGGTCAGTAACAATGAATAATTTATTCCTGTACTATACAAGCATTGCATAAAACCATTAAGTTGTATTTTTAAAGTGAGAGTATTTATAGTCACCGTTATAACGCGTACGTACGTATGTATGTATGTATGTATGTATGTACGTAATACCTAAGTACTCGTCGAACAATAAGAGATGTGAATTATTCTCACCTTGGAGAAATAAATTAAAACAAAAAAAAAAAAAGTACGAAATCAAAGAAAAAAAATAAAATAAAAAATCCAAATTATTATCACTGGAAGATACAGAAAGAAGAAAAAGAGAAAAATCGAGGTAATTTTTATTATTATTATTTTTTTTTATTCATTCACTCTATCAATCCTAGAAACGCAGCTGGTTTCTTTACATCTTAAATTCGATTAGTTTACCCTGAATAGAAACTGTGATTCTATATGGGGAGAATCACAGTTATAGTATACTACAACGACATACATATAATAGAATGGCATGGGAAAAGTGTTGAGCTATTGTTAAATCAAATTGTATTAAATGACGATCGTTTTCTGAGCGGAGGGTGGTCTCTCACCGTTTCAGAATTAGTAAAATTTTTATTTGCTAGAAAATAAACTTAACTTATTTTTAATTGACGAAAAATTTTCTCGTTATTCTAAATTATAATTTCGACGATCTAACGGATTTTTTTTGTACTTTAAATTTCGTTGTTCAGAATAGAAAATAAAGTAATAATTTTCACTATTTTGAAACCCGTAGGTATGTACTCGTATTATTTTATTTTTTTTTTTTTTTCATTTGTTTCTCCAAATTCCGAAAATTTATTATTTTATCATTTTTTTCATTTCTGGTGACTAACTTTCAAATAATTACTATCCACAGCTAGGCTAGTAGCTGCTGCCATATCTTGGCAAGGACCACACACAGGCGAACAAAGCTATAAGCCACGACGAGCGTTGTAATTCTTGAAGAGGAAGGCTGACAATACGAGAACAGCAAGTCACTGAGCCCTCGATCAAAATCGCCTAATAAAGATATTTCACGCAAAATCGGTGCTCGCTATTTTGTTTTTTGTTTTTTTTTCTACTTTTTTTTTTCTCTTCCTTTGGCAGTTCTTTTTCTAATTTTTTATTTTTTTGCTTTTTTTTTTTCTTCTTTTTTTTTTCACCCCATTATTAAGAACCCGAGCACACCAGTTATTAATAAGCTACAATGCCAAAGGATTTTTCAGAGAGTTTCTATTTTGTGTTAAAAGCACAACCCAGTCATGGGCATCGACTCGGGGGGTTTTGTTTGGTGTTGTTTAATTGAGGCTAAAAGGATTCTAAACGCTCCTAAAGGCCGGATAATTTGTTCGAGTTGCCACCCACGTAGGAACTAAATTCAGTAACAGCTTGCTTCAAGCATTCATACCTATAACTAATTAAGACACGGTCTAGTTCACGTAAACGTCAAAACAATAAAATTGATAAAAATTTAAGAAAAGAAATTTGTTAAAAAATAAAAAAAAAAATAAAAATAAAAAAATACATCAAACATTCAAGCAACATTTTTTTTTTTTTTTTATCACAGACGTTCAAAGGATGCAAAAAAATATTGCGAAACAGCATATATACATATAATGGATCCAGATGTAAAATTGGAAGAAAAAAAATTAAGTAAATTACCAACATAAGTTTAACAATTAACAGGATATACACACATTTCAATAGACCAAGAAACTCCGTGAATACTTGAAGGACGAAAGAAATGGGAGTAAAAACAAAAAAAAAAAAAAAAAAAAAATCAACCCCAACGCAAAAAGCAAGATCCTACGTAATGATATATTATCTACTATATTTGGAAGAAAAAAGGTACATACATATATTGTTGAAAGCTGGTAAGGATTTGAGAGGATGTGAGTATGTTGATGAAAAAGAAATAAAAAAAAAAAAAAAAAAATGAAAATAAAAATTGTAAAATAAAATAAGTAAAGAGTAAAGTTTTATCAGTCCTGATAAATAGTCGTCGGTTGTGGCAAGGGGAACACTTGGGCTAAATGCAATCAGAAGTTTCACTTTGGAACGTGCAGATTCACCAAATAATCGTCGCGCCTTGTCAAGGTATTTAATTACCACCGATCCTCCTCCTCTACAGGTTAGTTGGTTGGTTGTGGTCGGTTAAGTTCGCGATCGTTTCAGCGCACTTATCGGATTTAAGTGCATTCGCTTGGAGTTCTACGTCGGTCGTCGCGCAAAACTTTGTTCAGTGGTCAGTGTTGTGTCCAAGGAACGAACGAACGAACGAACGAGAAAAGAAAAGAAACGAAACGAAACGAAACGAAAAGAGAAGAGAAGAGAAGAGAAGAGGATACCGACAAGAACGATGCATTGTTGTCCCACGATATTTCGAGATAATCACATCGAGATTGTCCAGTCCACCTTAATTCGACTGACTCTTTCTCTTTCATACTTCACTTTTGTCATTACGAAATAACGAATAGACGATTTGCATTTTTCTTATACCGTTTTTTCTCGATTTAATATTTAGAATCTCATCATGAAAATTGATGAAACTACTTAGTCAACAATTTTTCGTGTCTGTGTCTTTTTCTATCAATTCTACGAGGCTGAGATTATATCGATAATAATTATATTGCTGATTGAAATCCTGAAAAGTCCTGATAGGGAGTTATTGAGGGGAATAAATACTATCTTCGATCGAGTATTCGAATGATATACCGTCCTCGAACACGCCCTCTAATTTTCACTTATGTTTGAACAGGTTAATTAGCAGTCAACTATTTAATTATAATTACCTTCAAGGGTTAATTGTTCAAAAGAGATTTAAGAGACGTATAGAGAGTCAAGAGATCTAGATTAACCTCTCGACATGCTATACAGCCACGTGTTGCTTTAAACCCTAAGAGCACCATGCGCACCTTGTATAGTTATAACCTTTTACCTCATCTTTGAGATCATAATTAAATTAACATTCATCTATCTTTCCGATCCATAATTGTCTAAAATTATGATTCAAGTTACAAAAACGAGAAAAAAAGGTGAAACACGGACACGAATGTATTGCAGAGCTAAGGCTGCCCCCGCAGTGACATAGAATAGAAACGGTATCTTCTTTTAGGCAATTTTCTCCTGTCTTCATTCTTCCGACAAGGTTCTTCAATCTTACGGATTTATTGTGTCCTAATGCGATTTTTAAATGCGAGCACTGTGGGTGGTCAATTAGAAAAAAAAAAAATAAATAAATAAAAAATGAAATGAAACGAAAGACAGAAAATGATTACACTTGTATATACGGGAACGTGTGTCTTGAGGATATTATACATCCAGAACTATCATCACTACCACCGTTATTACCGTCATTACATTATATTACGCTGTATGCATATATACCTACCCCACCGATGCATAAATACCCATTGATTGCCTATGAGGAAATGACGCTTGAATTAACCTCTAATTTATAACGTTGCGGTGCCAAGAAAGCGTTAACTACCGTTGCTTATACTTCAGCGTATAAACTTTCCAGTGTTCTTCGATGATGGACCAACTTTTTCCACATTATTTTATGGAAATGTTTAGATACGGTACGTACTTGTATGCAGCATCGTTTTGCTTTAGCAAAAATCAGAGGCACCTGACGTAGCTATACATTATAGGTATATGTACATTAGACCGCTTCAAAAAAAGCAACTATTTTTCATTTTCGAAGAGTTAGTCAAAAATATTGTTCCAAATGACGAAAAAAAAATGCTGTCAAAGTTTGAGCTCTTAATATTAATATTACGAGGTGCCTCATCGCGATTTTCTATTTCCTATCTAAATAACATGGGGAAATGGTCTTGTGGAACATTTCGATTTATATATCTTGAAAATTAATCTACTTAGAAAGATTCTGCATGAGTACTGTTGATCAAAATTTTACGCTCTACAAAAAAGGTCTCTTGGTTTTTTTGGATGAATCCAACTGTTTCCAAGTTAGTCATGATTAATTACCATTAATAACCAATACACAAACTTGGAAATAGCTAGATTTATCGAAAAAGAATAAGAGACCTTTTTTGTAGAGCGTAAAATTCATTACAAAAATATGTTCTAGTCTTATCAGTACACTGATGCATTGATGAGTTGAAAATTCCAAGGTTTAATGAAAAATTTTCCCATGTTATTTAGATGGGAAATAGAAAATCACGATGAGGCACCTCTTAATATTAATATTAAGAGCTCAAACTTTGACAGCATTTTTTTTTTTTTTTTTCGTCATTTGGAACAATATTTTTGACATACTCTTTGAAAATGAAAAATAGTCGATTTTTTTTAAACGGTCTAATGTACATAAATGTATCTCTGAATTGATATTTAGAATTGATTTTTTGTGTTTATTATTTCATTTTTTAAGATTTCAGGAATTTAGAATACCGAGACCTGGTAGGTGGTCCGAAAAACTATTTTATTTTTATTTTGTTGTTTTTTTATTTTTTTTTATTCAATTTCGAGTCGTGAGGAATGGATAACTGCAACAATGGCTTGCGGTAGTCAATAATATAGGTAAAGCCAATTTGAAATTCAATGAATCACAGACAGTCGTGTTAATTTCAACGTGGGAGGGAGAACGAGGGCTCCCGTATTTCTTCCTCTTAAGAAATTTAACGAAAATTGAAGGAAATAGGATCTGACCACGCGTTCGCGACAATAGCAATCACTCACTGGCCTTCCAGGTTTCGAAATAATACAGATGAACTACCGAATGTCATTCTATATAAGGTTTTCTTTGAATATCGTTTCAATAGAGTCGAAACTCGGTCGAAACTAACTGAACGACGCCTCAATTATACCTTGGGACTAGAAAAAAAATTTTTTTTTTCGCAAATCATCAACCCTCGAGTACAATTATTTTGAACCTGGTAAAAAAAAAAAGAAAGAAAGAAGATTCTCGGATCTCTTTCTCTCTCTCTCTCTCTATCTGTCTCTTTCTTTTAATAAATGGAAAATAAAATAATGTTATCCGGAATTTCGAAAACCTTTTTGTAGATACAATAGAGAAATAGAAACGATCGTTTTAAAAGAACTTATGAATCCTGGAAAAAAAAAAAAAAAAAAAAAAAAAACAGTAAGTAGAAAAATTTCCATAAATCTCTACCTATAAGAATAAGCAAGCAAAGCGTATACCTATACCTATAAGAACCGGAAATCGTTATTATAACGAAGCGAATAGCCTAGAAATAAATTTTCGTGGGATATGTAAGTATGTGTGTGTGTGTGTGTGTGTTGAGTGAAAAGATGGATAAACACCCCTTTCGAGGTAATATTCAATATTCGAAAATTAATAGAAACACCTGTTGCGCAACACCCCGAAATTCTGCTTCCCTGACTGACATATGGACCGCTAGAAAACCAGTCTAGTATTTTTTTGTACACATACGTATATACATATACATATATAGCCATAACCCAAGACCGAAATTTTTTCGTTCTTTCAAGATCGTATATGTATACCTTTCTCTCCGCGGCCAGTTCATTGATAGAATACACTAGACTAGACTAGACTAGACTAGACTAGACAGTATACTGTGTATAACCCCGTGGTAGTATACTACACACCTCTAGTTCCCACACACCACTTTTCATTCATATTGAGGTATCACGGCCTTCGTGCAGCAGCGAGCGTGGCTTTTATACATCGATTTTTACCCTCTTCTTTTTTTTTCCCTTAACCAGAAGAAATTTTTCTCATGGTAGACAAAACCGCGTTTCCTTTACTTTTTTGTTTGTTTTTTTTTTTTATTTTTTTATTATTTTTTATAAAATATATTTGACCTTTTTATTTTTATTTTTATTGTTTTTGTTTCTCTTATTTATTTATTTGTATTTTTCATTTTAGTTTTGAACGTCGTTTTGTAACACGGTGTATATACACAATATTTTCGTATGTACATATCGTTGAAGTATGTAATAAGTGGCAATCAGTAGCCTGGTGATAAAAGCCTCCTTGTATACATACCTATGCATGTATACGTATATGTAGGTACGCATATATACTATATATATGTATCCGTAATCTGTATACCAGAAGTTGCTGATCCGTTTGGGCATAGATGTATAATACCGACCGTTTAACTATCACTAAATCAACGACTATAGAACCCCCATGCAATAACCAACACAACCACCGTTCGCGGAGATGAACGTATAGAAAAAATTACACCGAGAGATATATGACGCTGTTACTAAGATTGGAGCTAATTACCACCCAGAAGCTCTCTTGGAGTTATTCATATACTATAGGTTCTCTCTTCTCAGTTTTCAAGAGGCTATACGATTCGACAGAATGCAAATTAAAAACCCGAAATGAAACAATAATAATAATAATAATAATAATAATATACCTTAAATATCGAACATTTCACCCATTTCTTATTCTTTAAATTTGAATATAAAAAGAGAAGAAAAAAAAATTGAGTGTAATATAAAGTGTGTAGATTTCTCCGAGGGTATAAAGGTATAATAATACGGATATATAACGGTACTGAATTATAATCAGGATTCATAACGCTTCTTTTTATACCAATATACATATATTTGATTTTTTATATTCATTATTATTATTGTTATTGTTATTATTTTGTTAGAACAAACCCACGCGTGTCAGTTAGAAGAATGTCGTTAGAATTTCACAGTTAATCTAGTAAGACTATTCGTCATTATATACTCATATACAGTGTATATTTTTTCTCTTCTCTTTTATTCGAATATACGATAGTTATTATACAACCATGAAAACGCTACCTGTGATTTATTCAAAACATATTCTTGGCAATTTGTTATATATGTATACGAACAACTATTAATAGGTAGCATAAACCGAATGTAAATACAGATGTACATACATATATACCTATACATACATTGTGAAGATACTTATTTAACTTGTCCCTAAAATTGCTTACAATAATATTCAACCTTGACCACTATTCGATGGTCAATGCCCAACGACTGAACAAACACCGGACACTAAGGCGTTGTCGCAAATAAATTATACACACTCTTTATAACTTACGACGCACGTTATACTCTCCTTTCTACGGAGCAGGAGGTTCAAGTGGAGGTGGAGGTGGAGGAGGAAGAGGCAATTGGCTATACATACCATTTCAAATGAGAAGATGCATTATACGGGGTGATTCGAGTATAAAATTGATTTTTAAACTATGCGTAGATTTGATCGATACACAAGATAGGCACATGTGTAGGTATGTAGATAATCTTTGTTGATATTTTACTTTTAATAAGAAGAAGAAAAATCGTACATTATTTTTAAAAAAAAATCCTTCAGTTTTGAATAATTCTTTTTATTTTTTAGTTGAATAATTATTCAGATCCAGATTATTTTTAAAGAGAAAGAAAAAAAAAAATATAATAAATGATGGGAAAGACACGCGACTATACTCTGCTGCAGCGTATGGGATTTTCTTCATTAAATTTTTTTGTTTTTGTTTTTGGTTTTTTTTTTTTCATTTCAAGTTGATAATAAAATTTCGAGCTCCGAGCGCCGGATTTATTAATGTCCTCGTTAAGAGGCGACGCGTTATTAAGAGCAACTGATTTTCAACTTGATTTTAAACTGGATTCCAACAATTCTCTAACCGACAATCAATTTTATCATATGGCTGTAGTCGTGCATGCCTGCAGTTCTAAGGGCCATGACCAACGTGCGAACTACTCGGGAAACCTCCGTACTTGATTTATTTATTATGTACACATACACATTCTAAAACGTATATTTCACCGATATTATTATTATTCAGCATGAGAATTTTATCTGTAGAAAAAAAATAATTTCAATTATCTAAACCGATAGAAAGAATTTAAATAAATTTACGTATCTGCAGTTTATTAAATTTCAAAAATTTATTTTATTTTTATTTTTTTATATGTACCTACATATATATCGGCAGATAGCGGTGTTAATTATATAGTACGTAATATCATTCCCACGGTGGGATAAACGCATATATGTTTTATATATGTAGATGTAGTAAAACTATTTAAGATCGTTTTAAATAATCTTCCAGCTATCGCTCGCGGAATATTTCAAGACTCTCGCACCTATAAGTGAGCCCGCGACCTCTCCGTGAATTTTCAAGCTTTCTTATTCTTCTTATTCACATCGTGATAATCAATCCTCGCTGACAGAAGGAATTACATTGGCTCCTTGAGCAATTGACCGAGTCGAGTCTTACCTACGGTCATGAATATAGGTACAGGAAAAATAATAATAAATAGTAAATAATAATAATAATAATAATAATAATAATAATAATGAAATAAAGAACAAAAAAAAAAAAATAATAATAATAAAAAAATACGACATTTCGATCTGTTCTAATAATTAAATACCCCGTTTTCGCGGCTCATGATTACCGATCGCCAATTGGCGGGGGGTTGCAGTTCGATGCGCGCTACTCTCTTTCTCGATGCAGTTTGTGTATACCAACAAATACAATATTACAGTACCCGTGGCATGGTGGTGGTAATGGTAAAAGACGAGGAACTACTCTCTGCAAGGGTCGACGCGAACCCAAGAAAGCAACCAAGCAAGCAAGCAAGCGAGTCGGTAACGAGTCGAGATGGGCAGTGAGGACGCGCACAGTAAGGCGGCGACACATCAAAGCGAGAATCTCGCGCAATCAGCCACGACGGGTGAAAAAA